>CM053622.1:51677520-51708221 GCA_028646595.1 Phalanger gymnotis
CTTTAGCAAATCATTGACTTGTTTTTCATGGTTTTCTCTCATCCTTCTCATTTCTCTTCCCAATTTTTCCTCTACTTCTCTAACTTGCTTTTCCAAATCCTTTTTGAGCTCTTCCATGGCCTGAGATCAGTTCATGTTTTTCTTGGAGGCTTTTGTTGTAGGCTCTTTGACTTTGTTGACTTCTGGCTGTATGTTTTGGTCTTCTTTGTCACTAAAGAAGGATTCCAGAGTCTGAGACTAAATCTGGGTGCGTGTTCACTGCCTGGCCATGTTCCCAGCCAACTCACTTGATCCTTGAGTTTTTAAGCGGGGTATGACTGCTTGTAGAGTACAGAGTTCTATGTTCCACGCTTGGGGGGATGAGCCAGCTCTGCCACACCAGCACTCCTCCTTCCCCAAGAACCCCCAACCAGGACTGGACTTATATCTTCAGCAGGGTCTTCACTCCTGCTCTGATCTGCCATTTAATTCCTCCCACCAGGTGGGCCTGGGGCCAGAAGCAACTCCAGCTGTAGTTCTGTAGCTGCCCCACCTCCCCTGCTGCCGCTGCACCCTGAGTGGTGGCCGAACCACAAACTCTATCCCAGTCCCTAGCAGCTTCTCCCACTAACCTTCTCTCTTGTCTTTGGTGTTTGTGGGTTGAGAAGTCTGGTAACTGCCGCAGCTCACTGATTCAGGCCTCTAGGGCATGCTCTGCCCAGCTCCTGGTCTGGGCTGTCCACACCGCTCACCCTGGGCTCCGCTCCGCTCAGCTCCGCTCCCCTCTGCTCCCAACTCCATGGGGGATAGACCTTACCCAGAGACCATCTAGGCTGTCCTGGGCTAGAGCTTGCTTCCCTATGCTATTTTGTGGGTTCTGCCGTTCTAGAATTGGTTCAGAGACATTTTTTATAGGTTTTTGGAGGGACTTGGTGGGGAGCTCACGCTAGTCCCTGCTTTCCAGCCGCCATCTTCCATCATTTTTCTTTAACCTCATCATTGTTGTTCAGTTGTGTTGGACTCTTCGTGACCCCGTGGGCCATATCATGCCAATGCTGTCCATGGAGAGTTCTTGGCAAAGATGGAGTGGTTTGCCATTTTCTTCTCCAATGGATTAAGATAAACAGAGGTTAAGTGATTTGCCCAGAGCCACACAGCCTAGTAAGTGTCTGAGGCCGGATTTGAATTCCAGGTCCAGCGCTCTGTCCACTGAGCCACCTAGCTGCCTCAAGTCAAAACTATAGCTCGCTATAAATTTGTAACTTTCTTTACTTTTCTTGCCCTTTTATTTTTTACAATGTGATTAATATGGAAATAAGTTTGGCATGATTTCATATGTAAAATGGGTATCATATTGCTTATCTTTCAATGGGTGTGAGAAGGGTTAAAAGGAAGAAAATAATTTAGAACTCAAAAAAAATTTTAATGAATGTCAAAAATAAATAAATAACAAAAATATTTTGCAACAATTAAAAATATAGCTTAAACCAGGAAAAACAAAAGAGAGCTATAGCTCACAAGCCCCCACCAATAAGTTTACTTCTTACCAGTCAGCCAGAGGACACACTAGTTGTCTGAGTCTTTGATAAACAAACACACTACTCTTTGATTAAAGGACATTTAATCAAACAATATCACAAATAAAGTGATGAGAAAAAAAATCTCTCCATGAACACATGGAGTGTACTCTCTCAAAGGTGTACCTCTGTCAGTGGGGGAGCATACAAGTATCAAAAACAAATGTGATGATGGAACACACATATAAGGTACATATATAAGTCAATCAACAAGCAAGCAAGCATATTTATAAATTTCCTACTCTGTGTCAGTCACTGTGTTTGCCACTGGGGGTACCAAAATAGAAATGAAACACTTCCTGCCCTCAGAGATCTCACTTTTCATCAAGGGAGATGACATTTACATAAATAAATATGTAAGGAACATATACCAAATAAATACAAGGGAATTTTGATAGGTTGGGCTCTAGGTGCTGGAGGGGGTATGGTGGTGGTCAGGAAAGACTTCGCATAAAAGGTGGCTCTTAAGCTGAGTTTTGAAAGAAAAATCCCAAGAAGCTCAAGTGAGGACATTCTAGTCATGGGGGATGACCAGCAGAGGCACAGGACAGAAAGATAGACAGTGTCATCTGCGAGGAACAGTGAGAAGACCAGTTTGACTGGACCGCCAATTACATGAAAGATGGTAACGTATAAAAAGGAAGGACAGAGAAAGGACAGAGAAAAAAGAAGGACATGCCAGATGGAGGAGTTCATATTTTATCCTCAAGGCAAGAGGGTGCAATCGGCATTTATTGAATAGGGCATGTGCTTTATGAAAATCATTTTGTTAGCTATGCATAGGATCTTTTGGAGAGGGAAGAGACTTCGAGTAGGAAAACCAATTATGAAGCTATTTTCAATGGTCCAGGTGAGAGGTGATGAGGGCCAGACAGGGTGTTGGCCATGTTAGTAAAGTAGTGGTATAGAGGACATATATGTACCCGGGAAACTTGCACAAAGAAACACATGCCAGGAATGGAAATGGGGAGTCAGTCGATCTTCAATAAACATTTATTTAGCACCTACTTTGTGCCAGGTACACTCTGAAGTGGTGGTGTTATAAATATGAAAAAGAAGGACATCCCCTGCCCTCGAGGAGTTTACAGTCTAATGGAGGAAGACAACTGAAAATTGAGGTTGGGAAGGTTCCTAGAGCCAGGTGCCTGGTGGAGAAGCTAAGGAAATCCAAAATGAGTGCTGGCAGAGAAGTCACATCAGAGCATATACATAGGGATCATATATGGTGAGGGCAGCCATAGCTCCAATACTTCAGGGTTGCTGATGACCAATGATGTCAAGATGTTGTTTTCAACTGGGCACTACTCTGTACATCTCTACTGTCTCCTGAGTATGTCATCTCTCCCAAACATGTCCTCTGTGCTGAACTTCTCTCTGCTACCATCTTTTAGGTTTCAGCACTCTGGGGCCATCTGCTGGGCACTCAGGCTCTTATTTGCTAATATTCAGGGGCTATATACAAAGTCAGTCTCAGACAAAAACAAACTGATAGCCCCTCAGTCAACAGTCAAGGCTATGAGCCATCACACTTAGCCAGAAGTCCCTCTTCAAAGCCAGCCAGAGAGTCACTGGATTAAGATTAAGTCTGTTCTTTTGACTGCCAGTGTCCAGGGCTGATTCAAAGTCCACAGCTCAGACACCTTTCTGAGTTAGAGCTAGAAAATTCCTTATAACTCCCGTTAAACCCCTGATGGGTTGTCCTGGGTTTCCCAAAATCCATTTTGAGGACTTTGCACACTCTGTGTGGTGGATGAGGGTAATAAAAGCCACTTTATTAATCAAATCTTCCTTGATTTACATGCAAATACAATTCAGTAATGACACAAGCTAAGTGAAAAAGGAAAAGTCGTTGTCTTCTACTTAGCCCATACTCTTGCCACTATTATGTGTCTCTGCCAGCAACAAGAAATACTTTGGTTTGTTGTTGTTTCCTGTACTCAGGCGAGGGTAAAATTTTACCATCTCCAGAAATTAAAAATATGGGAATTTGTGTCAGAGAGCAGATTGGAATTGTTAAAAATTCTGTGCAGTTTCCCCAAAATGATCAAGTCTTTGTCTTTCCTCTTACTCAGTTCTGAATACAGTTCATTACCCACCTCTAGCAGCTGTCTCAAATGTACACCAACTTAGAAGCCCTGTACTTGTCCAGTCTACTGTGACTTTTTAAAAAACAAAATGGAGAAAGTGATAACACAATAGTGTAACACTAGGAACCATTGCCAGAGAGGTGAGGGGTGGAGGTAGAGATGGGTCATCCACGGGGGCAGAACATTGCATATCATGTTAGATTTTTTTTCTAATGTATTAAAAAAGATTTTGATGCACTTTGCTCAAACCTTGGTACCATCAGTGCAACAGCACAAGGAGCATCTGGAGGACCTCACTATAAGGTTTAGGACTCCACGTTCAATTTTGTCTCTGCATAGGACATCCTCTGTGACAATGACAAACAGCTTGGGCAAATCTCCCTGGATGGTATTTCAATAATAGCTAGCACTTGTACGGTGCTATAGGAATTGCAAAGTGCTTTAGAATATTATCTTATTTTATCCTGGTAGGGAGGTGGGTGTGCTGTTGTTATTCCTAATTTATAGATGAGGATAATGAAGAAGATAGAGGTAAAGTGACTTACCCAGGTTGCACAGCCTGTTAATTCATTTAAACTAAGATCTTCTTGATTCTAAATCCCTTGCTCTAACCCACGTGTCACCAAGCTGCCATCTGCTTAACACTAAGACTCAAGAGGTCCTCAAACAGTTGTGTCAGTAGTTGCTTTGTCCAAGGGATCTAGCATGATCTTAGTATGAGAAATTCATTGAAAAAGAGACTTTATATACATGTTTTGCTCTTCAGAGTCATATTCCTTTTTTGGTAAATTGTAATAAGCAGCAGGATCCTTCATTCTCTTACAATTTTAGCTGATCAGTGTAACTGAATGTGGGACTGCTGCAAAAAGTTATCTGAAGGGGCAGCTAGGTGGCACAGTGAGTAGAGTTCCAGCCCTGGAGTCAGGAGGACCTGAGTTCAAATCTAATTTCAGACACTTAACATACCTACTAGCTGTGTGACCTTGGGCAAGTCACTTAACCTCAACTGCCCTGCCTTCCCCCTTCCAAAGAAAATAAAACAAAAAGTTATCTGAAAAAATTGTAAGTTCCATTCTCACATAATTGTCATAGATGCCCTTAACACATTCATAGAATATTCCTGTAAAAAAATTTTTTTTTGTTTGTTTTTAAAGGCAAGTAAGTAGAAATAGGGACATGCAGTTATCTATGATTTTTCATTCCCATTTTGGGGGTAATCATATTGTTGAGTGGTTTTCCCCTCATTTTTAGGCATTTTTTTATTCTCTAACATATCTTATAAAATGTTCCCTCAACGCTTTCAAGATTATATGTCTTCTAGCACAGCTTTCCTCTCTGTGCACTTGGTCCTGTCCAGACATTCTTCATGTCTTCATTATGTGACATTTCTTTTTTTTTCATAGAGCAAAGCAGGAATTAAGGTGTTAAGAGTATAAATATGATGGTTCTATTGTAACTGGTGATGGAAATAGATCATTATAGAAACTATGTTCTACCTCTTCTATTTTCTATTGGATTTCTTCATACCATTTTCATCTATAAATGTTCTTGGGGTTTACTCCAAGCTCTCACCAGACTTCTTATTGCCTTCACTGCTTTTTGCTGTTTTGTGAGGTGATAACACCTAACCCCTCTTAATTCCAGTGCTTTCCTCTTTTAATTATTTCTTGTTCACCCTGTATATAGCTTGCTTTGTATATATTTGTTTGCATGTCGTCTTCCCCATTAGATTGTAAGCTCCTTGAGGACAAGGACCGTCTTTGGCCTTTTTTTTTTTTGTATCCCCAGTGCTTAGCACAGTGCCTGTCATATAGTAGGTGCTTAATAAATGTTTATGGAATGAATAATCTTATGCCATCTTCCTGTCTAGTAATGTCTTATAAATAAGCTTATACTCTAAACCAGTGTTTCCCTTGGCTTCCATGCTTTTCCACTTGTTAAAGATATCAAGTATTTCTAGGCTCTTTTGGCCTCTTTGCTGTGGTGATTGCTTTATACAATTGTAAATAAATTGTCTGAGGGAAATGATGATAATCAAGAGCAATATCTTTGCCTTTTTCCATTTCCCATTTTTCAATGTCAATAATTTATTTGAATAGGTCAGAACTGTAAAAATTCCTTGAAATATCTTTCTTCTCATCTTTATCCTTTCCATTCGATTTTGTTTTTTAATCTTTATTCTAATTTAGTTGACACCTGGCTGAACTTAAATAACAGATTCTCCTACTATCAGTAACCTCAACAGTAACCAGTCAGTTCTTGTTGGTTAAGATCTGGTCTGTCATTTTTGGGTTGGGCTTTAGTGTTCACAACAGGAAGCCAGAGCTTCTTAGTGCTCTCTCTCTCTCTCTCTCTCTCTCCCCCCTCCCTCTCCTTTTAATAGTATTTTTCCCCCAATTACACATAAAGACAATTTTAAACATTCATTTTTTAAAAATTTTGACCTCCAAACTTTCTCCTTCCGTCCCTCATGTCCCCCCTTCCAAAGACAGTAAGCAATTTGATACAGGTTATACATGTGCAATCATGTAAAACATATTTCCAAATTAATATTTCCATATTAACATTCCAAATTAATATTTCTATATTAACTAAAATTAAAACATATTTCCATATTAATTATGTTATGAAAGAAGAAACACTCCAAAAGAAAAAACACGAAAAAAAATAAAGTACAAAATAGTGTACACCAATCTACATTCAGACTCCATCAGTTCTTTCTCTGGAGATGGAGAGCATTTTTCATCATAAGTCCTTTGGAATTGTCTTAGATCATTGTATTGCTGAGAAGAGCTAAGTTATTCATAGCTGATCATTGTACAATTTTGCTGTAACTGTGTACAATGTTCTCCTGGTTCTGCTTACTTCACTTTGCATCAGTTCCTAGCTTTCTTTTTGAAGGCAGTATTCATGCTATATATAGGGTGGAGGCTAGATGGTCTATAAACCTTTAGCCGCTTTTGTTTCTAAAACCTGAGCCATATTTTCCAGTGTATTGTTTAGCTGTATTGACATCCTAGGTATTGACATAAACGAGTAGCAAAGAATGTGCCTTAGAGGATCTTGTTGAGTTCTTCTTGGAATTCCTCTGCCTCTTCAACTGCTGCATCAGATGTCAGATGCATTAAGCTTCTCAGAGCACCACTGATTAAAGCAAAGCTCCCTGGATTGCTTGGCTTTTTAAAAGGAAGGTCTGGAGTCTGTCCTTTTGCATCTCCCAGCTTTTTGTCTTTAAAGTATGTTATATGTGACAGAACTTTTGAGCTGAAAATATATTGATTTTCTTTTTGTTTGATTCAAATTGTGGGCTCCCTAGGGTGAAAGGTGGGAGAAGGGTTGTCTTTTTCCTTGTAGACACAATCTTACTAGCAGCTACTGTGGCTGTGTAAAATGAACAACAACAACCAGCACACAGAAGGCTGCTAACACAGGTTCTTTGATCTGCTTTACTAAGGAAAGTAACTTTAAGGGGTTAACAATCTCATTTTAATCGCACATACGTATATAACTCACTTAGTTCAGGAGGAAAAGCTAGCACTCTGAACTTCAGAGCAAATACAAACAAATTACACTCATACACAATATAAACAGACCAAATCACAATTCACAGTTACCAGGAAAGCAACAATATTTGGGTTTACAAGCCAGGAGGCTCTTGAAATGACTGCCCCAAGTCCCATGCCACTCTTCCAGTGACTGAGAGCCCCAAAAGTCAAATGCTAACCTTGGATCTTATATACCCATCAGGGCCTGAAGGAGTCACACCAAATCAGCAAAAGGATGTGGGCCTGGGGTCTAGCACCTGGTTAGCAAAAGGGTGTGGGCCTGGGGTCTAGCAGCTGGTTAGCAAAAGGGTGTGGGCCTGGGGCTTTGCACCTAGTAAGGCTTAATCAAAGGCATTTGATTACTTCAGCATTTCTCAAAGAGAAAACAGGAAAAAAAAAAAAGTCCCACCTTAATTACCAACACAACCCTCACTCCTGCAGAAATGGTGAATTGTTAGGCAGGTAGGTAGTGCAGTGGATAGTGTGCTCAATTCAGAGTCAGGAAAGCCTGAATTCAAATCCTGCCTCGGATATTTATTAGCTGTGTGACCCCGGGTAAGTTATGTAACCTGCCTCAATTTCCCCATCTGTAAAATGGGGATAATGATAGTGTAACATTTGATTGCCTTAGGCCCCACCCCCCACTGCCTGAAAACCAGATGTGTTCATCTTTCATCACTTCCCCAGGGTTCTCTGATGCCCTTTGGGGCACTGGGGGGAGGCTGTCTAAGCTCTCTGCCAATGGCTCCAGCCCTACCAATAAAGTTCCCTCAACTGTAGGGGAGGGGCTCCCCGTCCTTTAGTTCCATTTGCCCACTAACAGTCAGATTTGCTTTAACAAAGGAAAATGTAGTTCAAAGGTTTATTAACAAATATGCAAATTGCCCCAATGTTATATAACCCCATCTCCCATACCACCTTAATCTCTGGGGAGAAGAAGGGGATTGATAAATTCATAGTTTGGCTGAGTCCTATATAACACAGCCCCAAGTTCCGAGTCCAAAACTCTATCTTGGGCTACAGTCCTAGGCACCCAGGTTTCTCAGGGTTTCCCTAGCAGGCTGGCTGGCTGTAATCTCTTGCCCAGAATTGTAGTTCCACAGTCACCATGGCTGGAACTCCTAGGTCTGGTGGGGATTGCCACTTGCTCCTGAACCTGAGAAGGACAAATGAACAGAGACTCCAAGCCCATTTCTTGGAGCCATGGGGTAAAAGGTGGGGGAGTAAGGTACCCCCCTTCTCAGTTCAGGTCATGGCACCTGTGGTGTGGATGAACCATATATGATCTTCACCTCCTGGATACAGCAGAAAAAAAGCAGACAGCCAAAGAAAGTGACTCCTACTGACGTGGTAGGGTAACACAGGGAGGCGCCATGCCTCCATGATAGGAGATCTAGGCTTGAGCAAAGCAAACCCCCATTATTATAGCAGCCAACTCCTAAAGTCATTGTGAGGATATAACAAAATAACGTATAAACGCTAGCTTTCATTTTAAGTATTATTATTAGGCAGCCAATGTTCTGGCTTAGGTGAACCTGTGTCTTGGGCCACTGGCTGTCTCTTCTGTTTTGTCTTCCCTTACCTGAGAATAGAAGACTAAATGGTCATCTTGAGATACACATTTTCAGCCTTGGAGATAAGCATGTGAATTGGAAAGGCTGGAATTCCTGGGTCCCTCAATCAAGCTGACTGGCAATAGAAGTTTGTGCATCAGAGAAGATGACCACCAGCATGGGGATGAGTCTACCTCCAGCCTAGCTTCCCAGAAAATACTGACCAAGTCAGAATTGTTTGTACAATGCAGAACCAAGGTGAGATGGGAAATGGGTACTCAGTAGTCCGAAAAACAGTTTTGTGTTCTGATGTTTAAAATTCAACTTCCTGGGGGAGTATAACAGAAGTTGCATTATTATTGTTGGTTGTTGAAGTTTTTCTGTCAACTCATATTTGTAGGTCTTGTGTGTGTTGAACATTTCCTCTACGTAGAAGAAATGAATAGCTGTCCCGTATCTGGGGGAAAAAAAGAGAAAACATCAATTCATGTTACAAGTAGATACCAAATATGGCTAGGATAATTGCCTTCAGTGACCTGCTAAATGCTCTTGGGACCCTAATTTTCTCATTGTAAAATTATGCAGCCCTAAAATCCTATGATCCTTTTCGAAATAATTACCTGCTGTCATCCTCTCTTTATGTTCCATAGCATGATATGGGTCATTTATGAAAATATAATTTATAATAAAAATAAAGTTAAAATCCCCCACAATTACACCATTAGTAGATAGAGAGCTGACCTTGGCATCAGGAAGACCTTGGTTCAATTCCTTCCACTGTCACATCCTGGCTATGTGACCTTGGGGGCATCACTTAATCTGGTAGTGTCCCACACAATTTTCTAAGATGATAAATTGCAGAGAAGAATCCAGTCTACATTCATAGAGGAAAAACTTCACCAAGAGCTCCCTCTCCAGAGGCATAAAAAAAATTTTAAATTTAAAATTTAAAAAAAAACCCAATGTAGCTTGTCTCAGCTGAAATTAAAATATATTCTTAGGAGCATGCAAGGGGAAGCAAGTTGTAAACCAAATATGGAGAAATGACATAGTGATCTAATATGCTAAGTGGCCTGATAAAGTAGCGGGCCTGGAGTCAGGAAGACATAAGTTCAAATCTGGACTCAGATACTTACTAGCTGTGTGACCCTGGGCAAGTCATTTAATGCTGTTTGCCTCAGTTTCCTCATCTATAAAATGGGCTGGCTAAGAAAATGGCAATCCACTGTGGTATCTTTGCCAGGAAACCCGAGATGGGGTGATGAAGAGTAAGCAAGGTCAGGGATTGGATTCATTCTCCAACTGGTGAACACCTTCTCCAAGAATGCTGGAATGATTTTCAAGGATTCCTCCCCCTGCCACCGATAAGCTCCCACTAAAGGACCCAGGATCTCTGAACTTCTCAATTCTACGAGGTGGACTCTGAGCCTGGATGTGTCCATCTCGGGACTGATGCTCATTCATTCACCTAAGATCTGAGAAATAACAGAGGATGGGGCTCATATAAATAGGACATGAGCCATGTGCTCGCAGTCTTATAGGATAGGGATGGGAAGGAGTTGCCATAACCTCCAGCCCTCTTGGGAAATCCCAGAGTATTTGACATCATCTTGAAGGGCCAAAAGAAGGGAGAGCCTCAGTTTTTTAAAGGTTGAGTCATTGGTTTTTCCTGCTCAGCAGCCAATAAATAAGAGGATTGCCTCATCTTCTCAAAGTGAAAAGCTCCATAAAGGCTGAATCTCACACTGACAGTCTGCTAGAAGCAGAAAGGGCAACTCTATGCATATTCTACTCAACCTCCAGTTACAGTGGAAATAGCAGTGCACGTAGCATAGGGAGGGGGTGGGGGGGGCAAGACCGTGGTTCAAAAACTGGCTCCGCCTACTTCCTGGGACCACAAACAAGTCACTTAATTGTTTTGAGTTTCGGTTTCCTCAGTTATAGAATGAGGATTTGAATACTTTCACTTCCCTTTATCACAGGATTATTTTGAGGAAAAGGCTTTGTAAATTGTAGAGTATTATATAAATGTAAACTATTATTACTGCTGTTGTCGCATGGACTAGGGTTCTAGTTCGTCATTAGAAAGTTCCCACCATAAGTCCCTTATGCCGGTATTCAGAGTCAGCATTGTCTCAGCCAGTCAGGAGTCACATATCTTTTTCCCGCTGAAGGAAGCACATAGCACACCCAGCACTGTGTATGTGGGATGTTTCTGGGGGTGATGGACTGTCAGTGGATTGGACTGAATATTACATATTTTTAAAAGAATTGGAATTGGATAAAGAATACAGTGATTGGAAATAATTCGGGTATAGGTGTTGCTCTCATTTAAATGCACATTCCAAAACTTCCCATCTAATGCAGAAATTACTTCTAACCAGGTGTTAGTTTGAACTTGCTGAAGCTCTTGCAGGGATGGTACTTACTCATTCTACAAGGCATTGCATTGTTGGATGGTTCTGCTAGTTAAAAAGTTCCTGTGTTGATCTTTATCTCTTCCACTCACTATCCCTAATTCTGTCTTTCAAAACAAATGAAAACCCTTTAGATATTTGAAGACAGCTGGTACATGTTCCTACCCTGCCCTACCCCACTCCCCAAAAATGGTGATACTAGCTTCTAACTTAAGATTGTTAAACTAGATAGGGTCTTGGAATTCCTGTCATTGTTACTGTTCAGTTGTGTCTGACTTTTGTGACCCCGTGGACCATAGTGCTCCAATGCTGTCCATTGAGTTTTCTTGGCAAGGATACCGGAACAGCTTTGCCATTTCCTTCTCCAGCCCATTTGACAGATGAGGAAACTGAAGTAAACAGGGTTAAATGACTTGCCCAGGGTCACACAGCTAGTAAGTGTCTGAGGCTAGATTTGAACTCGGGTCTTCCTGACTCTAGGGCAGGTTGGTGGTTCAGTGGATAGAGCACTGGGTTTCAAATCAGGAAGACTCATTTTCATGAGTTCACTTTGGAGATGAAGATACTTCCCCAAGCAGAAAGACCGAGTGACTTAACCTAGGGTTCACAGGCAGTAAACCTGTGCGGCAGAGTGAGGATTTGAAGCCGTAGAGTTTTGATTCCCGAACCAATGCTCTTTTTACTATACCACATCGCCTTCTGATTTATAATGCCCATTTAAATATGAAGCTATCGCTATGTCTGCATTCATGTGGGTACAGTTAATTCTGTTTAGACTTGAAATCTTGTCTAATAGACATGTTCACAAATCCCGGTCTATCTAACGTGTAATGAATATTTTTGTTTGGTGCTGTTGCCAGGGATCTTGATTTATATCCGAATACCTGTATAAATAGATATTGTTTAATAAAATTGGCTTAATTTTTCTTTCTTTCTTTCTTTCTTTCTTTTTGGAAGAGAGAAGGCAGGACAATTGGGGTTAAGTGACTTGCCCAAGGTCACACAACTAGTAAGTGTGTCAAGTGTCTGAAACCAGATTTGAACTCAGGTCCTCCTGACTCCAGGGCTGGAGCTCTACTCACTGTGCCACCTAGCTGCCCTGGCTTAATTTTTCTTAAAAAAAAAAAAAAGAAACTGGATTTTGATGTCACAGGACCTAAGATCAAATCCAAATCTCACCTCTGACCTTGGGCAAGTCACCTTACTCCTTTGGGCCTCTGTTTCCATATCAGTAAAATGAAAGGGGTTGGACTTCTAAAGTCCCTTGTACTCAAAATCTTATGGCTTTCATGATGGATTTTTTTTAGCTCCTGCTCACCATAAATACTGGGAAGCAAAATGGCCAAGTGTCCCCCTAAAGGAAGTTTCCTGTCATGTACATGATGACGCCAGCTCCACCATCTCCTTCATTTGCCCCCTGCAGGTAGAACCTCTGAGTCATTCTTCCACTTAGGGACAATGTCCTTAATGTCTGCTGGTTTCATTTATCCTGAGTATGTCAGGAGTGAAATGGTTCGAAGATTCCAAGAATATGCCAACTTGTTGGACATTAGACAAAGAGCTGGCATTTAGGGTATGGAAAGTTGAACAGAATGTTAATAGACAGTCTAGAAATTGGAATTTTCCTTAGCAAATTCTTTCTCTCTTCCTCCCATCGTGGCTGCAGCATCTACCCAGGATGGAGAGGCAATTCCCATCCTTCTTTGCTTCATGAGTCGTCCTGCCCCAAGGAATCATCATCACCTAATGGCCCATTACTAAGTTCCTTGGTATTTAGCTAAGTTGGTCCTCTCTGGCTTGGTCTGTTACCAGAGTATACTTTGAGCTTTGACATCTTGGTAGAATCTGATTGCTGGATCTCACGCTGCGGGCCTGGGAGAGGAGATGGGAGAGGAGAGGATAGCCTTCCTATAAGGCAAAGGATTCAGAGTAGGAATCGATGGATGGATAATGATACTCACATTTCTATAGATAGCATTGTGGTTTTTGTGGATGGAGAGCTGGCTGTGGGGGTATCCTGGGTTCAGGTCCCATCTCTATCGTATGCTGACTTGGTCACTTAAACCCTCAGAGGCCCAGGCAGCTTTCCAGGTTGCGGAGCAGGTAGCCATATTCATTGATCAAATGGGTTTCCTTGCTGGGTCATAACAATAATTCACATTTAATAAAGCACTTTAAAATTTACAAAGGTCCATGAGGGCAGGGGACCATGTCTTGTCTAAATTTTGTGTCACCCCCAAGGTTTGGCCCACAGTCCATGGTTATAAAACTCACCAGTTTAAGAATAGAGCAAGATCCCTGCTTGGAAGCACTGACCTTGTCAAATGGAGCCTGGGTGGTTCAAGGTCTGGTTCTGTCAGTTACTTCCTAACTGTGCAACCTTGGCCAAGTCATTTCTCTTTTGTGGATCTCAGGTTCCTGACCCACAAAATAGTGACAGTAACAGACATCCTATTTCACAGAACTCTGCCCACAGGAGGCCTTTAAGAAATGTTTGTGGAATGGAATAGATAAGGGAAGGCCCCGGGTTTGAAGCTTGGTGAAGTGGAAAGAGGCATGGGCCTGGGATTTCAGAGCCTGAGGGAAACCCAATTATCAAGGCAATGAGGTCCCCTGTATGATACATTTTCTTGTAACCAATAAATTTGGTGTTGTTCAGTCGTGTCCAAGTCTTCATGGCCCCATTTTGGGGTTCTCTTGGCAGAGATCTTGGGGTGGTTTGCCATTTCCTTCTCCAGACCATTTTACAGATGAGAAAACTGAGGCAAATGGTTAAGTGACTTGTCCAAGGTCACATAGCTAGTAAATGTGTGAGCCCAGATTTGAACTCAAGAAGATGAGTCTTCTGACTCCAAGTCCAGAGTTCTGTCCCCTGTTCCAACTGACCAAAAGCACAGTCAGGTAAAACAAACCAATATACTGTCCCTATCTGATAGCGCATGCCTCATTCTACACCTGTAGCCTACCACCTTTCTTCAAAGAGGAAGGAGGCATGCTTTACTGGATGACCTTTGAAGTCATGATTGACACTACATTCAAAATGGAAAATATTCAGACACTTTTTGTTGTGGTGGTAGTGGTTTGTTTTTTGGTTTGTTTCTGAGACGGGGTCTCATTTTTTTCCTTTAACATTTATATTTTAACATTTAACATTTAAATAGTGCTTACTACGTACCAGACACTGTGCTAAATGCTTTACAATTATCATCTCATTTGATTCTCACAACAATCCTGGGAGGTAGTACCGTGAGCCTCATTTTATAGCCAAGGAAACTGAGGCAGAGGTCAAGTGACTTGCCCAGGGTCACCCAGCCAGTAAATGTCAGAGGCCAGATCTGAACTCCTTCTCTAAGCCTGGTACTCTATCCACTGGACCACCTAGCTGCCTCAGCAAGGTTGGAAAAAATGCAGCAGCCAAATCTCACAGCTGATCAGCACAGAAGTTTTGACCTGCTATGTTTCTGACCTGGGCCTATTTGTCCCACCTTAGGCATCCTGAGGGGTTCCTGCACCATGGTGCTGGACTTGGTGCAGACACCTGATCAACTTGAGGCCTCCTGCAGCTCAGAACTCCTGAGCTCAAGCTGTCCATCAACCTTCTCCTTCCAAATGGCAGGAATTATAAATGTGCACTCTCATGCCCAATGTCATGTCTTTGTTATTCAGTTCAATTCAACAAAATTCATCAATATTAAGCTTCTATAGGTTAAGATGTCACATTAACGGCTAGGAACCAAAAGACAGATATGACAGACGCTGCTCCTGAGAAGCTGATTATCTATGAGGGGCCTCAGTGGGTTTTTTGAATTTGGAAGCAGGAGCCCTGGGCTTGAATCCCAGGTTCAGGGTGTCGTAGGCATATGATGACCTTAAAGATCACCTGACCCCTCCCCCATTTTACAGATGAAAAAACTGAGACTCAAAAGAGCAAGTAACTCAGCCAAGGTCACAGGCATTTATTAAGCATCTCTCATGTTCCATGTACTAGGAAATGGGAACACAAGACAAACCCAGAACGAGAGCTTATATTCTCTCAACCAGTAAGTATTTAGTGTCTAGTAGTAGGGGTGGAGAACCACCTGTGGTCTTCTAGGTCCTTGGGTGCGGCCTTTTGACTGAGTCCAAATCCTTTTATGAGGGGGATTTGTTCTGTGAAGTTTGGATTCAGTCAAAGGGCCACTCTCGAGGCCACAGGTTCTCCACCCCTGGTAGTGTGTGCTACGTAGACAAAAGTAAAACAATCCCTGCCCTTGAGGAGCTTATATTCCATCTGGGAGGTGATATGTCCATACATAAGTATATATTTGCAATATATTTTTATATATTATATGTAATATAATTTAGCATTTTCTATTTGCACATATAGTACTTGCAGTATATTTAAATACAAGGTCATTCATTGTGTGGAGAGGCTAGGGAGATCAGGAAAGTCAGCATAGAAGGCAGTGTTTGAATTAAGTTTTGAGGGAAACAAGGAATTCTAGGAGCTGAAAGGAAGAAAGGAGAACATCCAGGCATGGGACAGCACAAAGACCTAGAAGCGGGATATTGAGTGTCACAGAAAGGAGCCAGTTTGGCTAGATCACAGAAAGTAGGAAGGTGAGGAATGCTTAACAACACTGGAAAGAGAGATTGGGACCGGATTGGTAAGGGCTTTAAATGTCAGAAGAGTTAGTATTTGATCCCAGAAGGAACAGGGAGTCATTGACCTTTATGGAGGAGGGGAATGTCATGGTCAGTCTTTTCCTTTAGGAAAATCACTCTACTGGATATGTGGACTACGTACTAGAAAGAAAAGAGATTTGAGGCAGGGAGACCCATTAGAAGGCTAATGCAAGCGTCCAGGCCAGAGGACCTGAAATAGGGCCTGGGCCTTGTGAGTGGGCTGGATAGGAGAGCTTGTGAGGGCAGAAACAAGAGTGATCCATTGATAGGATGGGTGGGGGAAGAGAGAGTAGGACAACCTGGGTATGCCCAGCAGGACGGATGGTGGTGCCTTCAACAGGAACAGAGATATTCAGAAAAGGAGTAGGCTTTGGGGAAAAGATAATGAAATTCTGTTTGGGGCATGTTAAGACTGAGATTCTCTTGGATCTAGTCTGAATTGTTCAATAGACAGTTGGTAATATGGGACAGCTAGATGGCGCCATAGTGGATAGAACACTCAGCATGGAGGCAGGAAAAGACTCACCTTCCTGAGGTCAAATCCAGGCTCAGACACTCACTAGCTAGGTGACCCTGGGCAAATCAAGCCCTGTGTGCCTCAGTTTCCTCATCTGTAAAATGAGCTAGAGAAGGAAATGGCAAACTACTCCAGTATCTCTGCCAAGAAAACCCCAAATGGGGTTACCAAGAGTTGAACACGACTGAACGACAATAACAAAATAAAAGGACGGCAGCTCAGGGGAGACTAGATATATAGAACTGGGAGACATCTGCACAGAGATAATAATTAACCCCATGGGAGCAGATGAGATTAACAAGTAAGAGTGGAAAGAGAGAAGAGGGCCCAGTTCCGAGCCTCGGGGGACATTTGATGGGCATGCCATGAACTGAGAGCCAGCAGAAAAGAGGTCAGAGAATCTGGAGAGAGCTGAGTCATAAAAAGCCAGGGAGGCAGAGGGTGTTTAGGAGAAGGGGGTCAGTGGCGTCAGATCCTGAGCCAGGGTGGTAAGAAGGGTGGAAGTAAATCAGTAGTAGATGATTTGAGGAAGAAGGGCACATTAATAGCTAAGGGTGGGTATCAAGGAAGGCTTTCCTGAAAAGGCAGCCCCTGACAGAGAAAGGAAAGGAAAGGAAAGGAAAGGAAAGGAAAGGAAAGGAAAGGAAAGGAAAGGAAAGGAAAGGAAAGGAAAGGAAAGGAAAGGAAAGGAAAGGAAAGGAAAGGAAAGGAAAGGAAAGGAAAGGAAAGGAAAGGAAAGGAAAGGAAAGGAAAGGTGTTGTTCTAGGAAGAAGAGAAAGTATGTACCTGACAGGCGAAAAACACAGCAGGAATGCATGGAGATGGGAAATGGAAGGCCAAATCTGGAGTCCAGCAGGAAGCCCTGCATATCTAGATCAAGGCTTCTTAAATTTTTTCCACTCATGACCCCTTTTCACCCAAGAAATTTTTACGGGACCCCAGGTAGATAAGTATATAAGTATACAAATCAAATATTTATTGATAGTAAATCATAAAGAAATTTATTTTAAAACAGTTCTTTGATATACATATAATTTTAACTATTCATTAAAGACAATGGTCTCTAATCCAAGCTGAGGGGTTTCTGGGTATATTTTTTGGGTGTCGTGTGGCCTGAGGGCATGCACAGTGCAAAGTGTGCATGTTGTGTGTTCAGAGCCAAGGCTGCAGTGAAAGTGTATAAGCATCGCCAGAAACACCTTGGATTCATTAGGCATTTGATTCTGAATTAATTTGGGGATGTTGTGTGTTCGAAACCTTTTACTGTTGCCAAATGTTTCGTGACCCCCACATTCAGTTATGAGACCCCACAGTTTAAAAAGCGTTGATAGAGATCATAAAGCGTGTGAAGGGGAGTAAGGAGAAATAAGGCTTGAAAGGTAAGTTGGAGGCCGATTGTGGAAGGCCTTGAATGACAGGCTGAATGAACATTTAGCTCAGAGTGACCTAGCTGTCCGAGACCTCCCAGAAATGGCCACTGTGGAGGATCAGGGAGGCCAACTGTCATAACAACATTAATTTAAGACACAGTGCTAAGCGCAGGACTTCCCCAAAGGCAGAAGGGACGGGGATAGGGAAATGCAATCGGAACATAGGTGACTAAATGCATAGTGATTTTAAGAGGAAGAGAGATTTGCAGAGTTGGGGAAAGCTTCATGGACAAAATTGGACCTGAGCTGAGCTTTGAAGAACTTCTGAGAGGAAGAAGCAAGAAGGGAGTGCATTCCGGGCGTGGGGCACAGCTTGAGCGAAGATGTGGAAGCAGGAGATGGCATGTGAAATTCAAGAAAGGCTAGTTGGGCCAGAATGTTGTAGGCATGAGGAAGAGGAATGGGAAAATAAAGCCAGAACTCTAGGTTGAAGCCAGATCAGAGGGGGCCTTAAATAATAGGCTGAAGAATTTGTATTTTATCTTGAGCAGGGAGAATTTCATGGTAGACCTGTGCCTTAGGACAATTCTTTTGATAGCTTTGTGGAAGACAGATTGGAAAAGGGAGACAGGAACCAATCAACAAATATTTGTTAAGCATCTACTACATGCCAGCTGTGCCTGGCACTGTTCTAGTCACTGAGAACCCAAAGGCGAAAGTGGGTGAAAGAAAAGGAGTAAAAAAGGAGTAAAAAAAAAAACTTTAATCTTTCTCCTTTATTTTCTTCTCTCCCCCCCACAATGCAGAGATAAGCATTGCATGACTTCCTCTGTATAATGGGGATCCTATTTCTTGCCTTCTCAATGGGCAGGGGAGATGGTGGAAGGAAGCAGAGAATTTGGAACAGAAAATAAAGAAATATATATAATTATTTTTTAAAAAATGTGTCATGCTCTAATGTGAAAATATATTTAATAGGAATGCATATGTAGAGCTTATATCAGATTACAGGCTGTCTTGAGGAGGGGGAGGGGGGAAAATTTAAAACTTATGGAAGTGAATGTTGGAAACTAAAAATAAACTAATAAAAATGTGTCATGTTTATATCCACTACCCCTTTCCCCTTTAACTTTTACCATCTGACTCCTAGCTCAGTCACGTCTTATTTCATCTTTCTTCGGGACTATTGTAATAGCCTCCCTCCTTCCTAACTGGCTACCCAGCTTCCAATAGAATCCAAGAAATAAATACTCATCCTGAAATTTTAACAGTCAACCCTCTTGTTAGAGCAGGCTCCAGCACACCCCTGTGTGCCTGAGTGATTAAAAAAAAATTTTAAACCACTATTAAAAAATATTCCTACTGTTAGAAGACAAATAAATTAAGAAGTAGGCAAGAGGGTGAAAAGGAACCAATAGGGAAGGTGTTGTGAAAATGGGAGTGGCAAGCTATGGTAACTGATTGGATCTCCAGGTGAGAAGAGAAGAGCTGTGGACGCGAGCTATTGGGTAAGTGGGAAGGTGGTGGTACCCTCAACAGAAACAGGGAAGCTTGGAACAGGGGCAAGCAGGTTTAACTGGGGAGTTCAGTTTGGAACAGGTCAAGCCGCTAGGTGGAGCCATAGTGCATACAGTGCCCAGCCTGGAGTCAAGGAGATTCATCTTTCTGAGTTCGAATCTGGCCTCAGACACTTACTAGCTGGGTAAGTCACTTAACCCTGCTTGCCTCAGTTTCCTCATCTGTAAAATGAGCTGGAGAAGGAAATGGCAAACCGCTCTGGTATCTTTGCCAAGAAAACCCCAAATAGGGGTCAGGAAGAGTCGACTGAAAAACCACTGAATGATAACAAGTTTGAAGCGGAGGTAGGAGACATTCAGATGGAGATTTCAAACAGGTAATCAGAGATACCAGCACTGGAGTTTAGGAGAGAGATCAGAGCTGGAGGTGAAACCTGGGAGTCATCTGTGCAGAGGTGATAACTGAACACACGAGAGCCCAGGAGATCACCAAGAGGGAAGGTACAGAGAGAGACCTCAGAGAAGAGAAGCCCAAGACTGAGCCCCGGGGGGACATCTAAGATGAGGAGGCAGAAGATGGGTAATGAGCCAACAAAGGGAACTGAAGGGTGACCAGAGGTGGGAGGAGCACCAGGAGAGAGCAGAAGCCAAGAGCTGGTGCCCAGGATCTCCCCATTGCCGTATGTATGACCTTGGACAAACTGTTTCTGCTCTGTGGGCCTCAGTTTCCTCATCTGTAAAATGAAGGAAGAAAGATGGTCTCTTAAGTTTCCTCCCATCTCTCTAAGGTTCTGTCATTTTCCACCTAAGCCCTCTGACACTGTGCTCTAAAGGCCAGTTCTGACCTCCTGTGTTCTAAGGGCCCTCCCAGCTCTGACTTCCTGTGTTCTAAGGCCCTCCCAGCTCTGACATTCTCTGTTCTAAGGGCCCTCCCAGCTCTGACTTCCTGTGTTCTAAGGCCCTTCCAGCTCTGACATTCTGTATTCTAAGGCCCCTGAAATGTTCTGTGACTCATTACAATAAACACCCAGGAGTTCCATACATGGATTTCATGGAAACATTTTTGTCCACAATCTTGGACAATCCTCAAACCCCAAGAGCCAAACACAATCTCCTTGGCACCAAAATACAAAAGTAGGACAGTGCATTTTCCCACTGTGCCAGGTTATTCCTGGGACAGTCAGTCATGGGCCCTGGGAGCGGACACCTGGCTCTGAGTCTCCACAGCGCTGCCCATTCCAGGGCTGTGTGACCTTGGCCAAGCTAGCTCACCTCCTGGAATACAGCATCCTAAGCCATAAAATAGGAAAGGCAATCTATATGCTATGTTGCTAATAGGGCTCAGCGCATAGTAGGCACTTAATGTTTATTGAATGGGTAAACGCTCCCCCACTATACCCCATCCTCCACATGACACCACCAACATCACTGTCTCCTCCAGGGAAGCATTTCCTCAAGCCCTCCCTGGGGTGGGGCAGATCCCCGTCCTCTCACTGGGAAGCACCAAGGAGATGGATTGTGGACGGACTAATAAAAGTGAATTCTCAGATTCCATTTTGTGGGAGGCAGGAGAGGGTGGGGAACTGGGACATCGACTCTAGCCCCCTGACTTCTCCCTAGCTCTCCACTCCCTAAAAGCTTGCTTTCAATGGAACCCTCCCAGCCTGCCGCAGGACTCTGGTCCCACCGTGCCTGGGCCAGACCAGGCTTCTCTGAGGTCAAACCTCTCTCCCCCTCACCACAGTCTGCTTCCTATCCTGGTGGAGGTGGGACCAGGGGGAGGAGGGTGAACGATGGAGCAGCTGATGGCTCTGGCTCCTTATAATAACCCTCTTACGTGAATCGCTGACGCGCTGGAGCCACGTGGGGGAGTACAGAATGGGGGGGGACCTGCTGAAAACAGGGGAATGATTCATCTCTGCCCCTGGCAAACTGCTGAGACCAGTGGCTCCCACCCTCCTCTTCCTGGGCTCCCAGCTGGAGGGGGCAGCGGGATGGAACAAGGTTGCTTCTCTCTTCTGCTTCTTCCAACAACCCCCCACCTCAGTTTCCCTATCTGTAAAATAAGGGGATTGAATTAAATGATTTCTAAGGGCCTTCCCAGATCTGACAGTCTTTGTGTAATGTTTTTGGCTCCTCTCAGAGATGGTGGGCTTAGAGCGAAGGCCCAGGGAGAGGCAGGCAGGGGAAGGCAAGATGGACTGTGTGTAACACGTTCGGCACAGTGCCTGGCACATAGTATGTACTATGTAAATGTTAGCTGTTTTCATTATTAATTATTATTGTTTATTATTAGCACCAGGGCTGAGATTGCTTTTCAATCTCTTGGAACTTAAAAGATGTTTGTTCCCAGGCCAATGCAAAGATTTCAAGGGCTCTTTCAATGTCTCACCAACTCTTTCCTGCTTTGGCTCGCAGCCTGCCCTTAGAAACCAGATTGCCTTGCCTGGGAATTGGAGGAGAAGGGGGGAGAGAGATGATGGAGGTGGGGGGGGGATGGTCTCTGTCTGCAAATGTGCCAGGTGGCTCTCCAGCTGCAGGCTTGGCCTTTTCTAGGCTCCCTAAGTCCCCTCTCCCCCTCCCTGCCCTTCCTGCCCAAGAGGCCCAGAGAGCAGCAGGCCTTGGGCTGGATTCCTGAGGCCCCCTCCCCCACCCCACCCCAGACTAGAATAGGAGGGACAGGCAAAGGAAGAAGTTGGAGGGGAGGGGGGAGAGGGGCAGCTGGTTGGACTGAGGCCTGTTGGAGGTCAGAGGGGTGAGAGATTTGGCAGGGGCCCATCTGGGGCAGGTTCCTGCTGAAGCTTTAGTAGGGGGTATTGTATATGCCCATGTGGGTGCCCACGTGTGCAGGGGCTGCGTGTCTGGGAGACTATAGCTTTGTGCACCTCCTCTGTGTGGAGCTGTGAGTGTGCGTGTGTGTGCACGTGAATCCCTGTGTGTCTGGGGGTGTGTGGGAGGAGGCGGGCACCTTCACAGCAGGGGCTCTGCCCCAGCCCTCCTTGGACAAAGAGCTGTCATTGTGGAGGCGGTGAAGGGAAATTGGGGGAGAGGAATCGGGTTTCTCTCTCTGGGGCTCCTTCCTCCTTCTGTCCCTCTCCTATCACCCAGGCTTTGAGACTCTCCATCTCCATCTTGCTCTTCTTCTTTCTTATTTCTCTCTCTTTCTCTGTGTGTGTATCTCTCTTTTTCTTTCTCTTCCTCTCTCTTTTTCCCTCCTCTCTCCCTCTCTCTCCCTCCTTTCTTCTCTTTCTCTCTCTCTTGTCTTCTCTTCCTCTCTCTCTTTCCCTTCTCTCTCTTTCTCTTCTCTATCTCCTCTCTCTCTCTTCCCCCTTCTCTCTCTTCCTCCCTTCCCCCCTCTCGCCTCCCTGAGGTAGGGTCTGTCTGAGTGTCACCACTCTGAACATCTTGCTTTGTTTCTAGTGGGGGGGGGGGGGGGGGGAGATAGGCTGAAATGTCCCCAGGCTTCCCCAAGGAAGGTTCCCACTTTAATGTGGGAGGTGTAGGGGGTTGGGGTTTCTTGATCTTTTTTGTGTCCTGGGCCCTTTGTGACAGTCTGGGGAAACCTATGCAGCCCTTCTTAGAATCATGTGGTTAAATTCATAAACTATAACACATAGGATTACAAGGGAAATCAATAATATTTAAATACAGTTATCATAATGTTTAAAAAATGTGCCTAGACCATAGGTTAAGACCCAAGTCCTAGAGACAGCCATACCCAGATTTCCCCCACTCGCTACCATAGCCTACAATCCAGGTCATAGCGTCTGCTGCGTGCCCCCCACTCTCGATGAGCACCTCATCCTGGCTCTTCATGCTAGGGAAGGGGTAGGCTAGTAAAGGAGCCCCTCCACCCCCAGAACAGGGAGGGGGTGCCTTAAGCCCCCAGACCCCCACCCATTGCAGAACCCAGACTAGGCTTTCCTAGACTAGAGTAACTTCTCCCTCCTGCCATATGTTCTACTCCCAATCTTCCCCAGCTCGGGGCCGGCCTTGGACCGTTAACAGCTGGCCCCCAGCACTCGCATCCCACCAGGCTCTCTGGGACTAAGGGTCTGTGGAAGCCCCTGAGTCCGGGACTTCGCGCCTCGCGTGGCCACACGGTGGCGCTGCGGCTCCACCCAGGCCGCCCGGTGCGACTCGGCGGGGCAGGGGAAAGGGAGCGAGGGGAGAGAGAGAGAGGAATGGAAGGAGGGGGAGAAGGCGGGGAGTCTGGGGGGCCCCTGAGGATGCACCAACAAGACTAGACTGGCCCTCCTTGAGCTGGGACTCTAATCTCAGAGTGGGACCGACCTCACCCAGAGCCCCTCCCAAGCCCCCTCCTTGTCCCAACCCCAAGGATGCTTAGAGAGCCTCCCAGACCTCATGCCCAAGGTGGGGAGGTGGGCGTGGGGAAGGGCAAAGGGAGAAACAGACAGATGGAGAACCTGAGACAGCGACCTGGAGAGACAGAGATTGGGAGAGACAGACACTGACTGGAGAGACAAAGGAAAGAGCCATATCAAGAGACAGATAATGAGAGGAAGCAGAGATAGAGATCTGGAGAAACGAAAGAGAGATCTGGAGACAGAGCCCAAGGAGACAGTAAACAGAGACAGCCTTCGAGAGACAGAAGTGACAAAGGGGAAGAGAGACAAGAAAGAGAGATCTGCAGAAAGAGTAGCCAGAGATCGGGAGAGAACAAAAGAGAGAGCTGGAGACTCGGAGGGGACAGAGATAGAGACAAGGCGGATAGAGACCTGGGGGACAAAGACAATGAGATGGGAAGCGAGAGACCGGGATCTGGAGAGAGAGGGAGGGTCCTGAAGAGAGAACCCGCAATTGCAAGAAGTTACACCAGGGATGGAAACTTGGGGTAGTTCACAAACCCCTTCTGCTCCAGAGGGGGAGGGGAGAGCCACATCTCTCCCCCTCCCCAACCCCTGGGGGTTTCCCGGAAACAGAGGCGGGGGCGTAGCTGAGACCCAGGCAGGTGCAGAAGCTGCCGGAGCAAGCCCAGGGGCTGAGTGCCCCGCCCCCCACCATCTCCATCCCTCCCGGGTCCGCGTGTGTGCGTGTGCGTGTCTCTGTGTGTGTCTGTGTGTGTGTGTGTGTGTGCGCGCGCGCGCGCGCGCGTGCTTCTCTCTGCCTCTGTGCCTCAGTCTCTGCCCCTCTCCCGGTGTAGCTCTCTCTCCCAGCCTCGGTGCCGTCCCCCACACTCCGCCTCCCAGGCTGGGGCTGAGTCACCCTCATTCACAAACCCGCTACAGCCGCTTCGAAGTTTCTCCCCCACTCCCTGCAGAGCCAGCCAGGGAGCCCGGGAGGGGGGGAGGAGGAAGGAGTCAGCCTAGGCTGGCGCAGGCTGGCAGCGGTTACCATGACAATGCCTGGCCCCAGGACCAGCAGCAGGCAGTGGGGGGAAGCGGAACCCAGAGAGGATGGGAGATAGAGAGGAGGGAGAGGGCTTGTGGGATCCAGACTGACAGGCCCAAATGAGCACATGGAGGCCACAGGGAGAAGCGCGTGGCAAGGGTCCGATGAGATCTGGGGCTGAAAGTCAAATCCATGAGCTTTCAGTGGAGCCCTGGCCCTGAGAGTCATCGGGGCTTGGTCAGCTAGCCTCTACCTGATGAGAAGCCCCCTGTGGCGGGCCTGGCCCTGAGGACATTCAAAGAGAGGGCACCCATGCCTGCCCGGGCAGTCCGTTCTCCTCTACCTCAGCTCTGATCGTTTGCAGACATTTTCCACTTTACTTCTTCCCCTCTTTGCTCGCGGTTCCGTCCTCTCAGGCCAGACCCAACGATGGATCCCTCTTCCACACCACAGTTCTGGGATACTTGGAAGTATAACTATCATGACCCGCTGGGTCTTCTCTCCCTTCTACTGTATGTTGCCTCTCTGCCATTGTGGGCTGGGCAGGGTCCTTGGCCAGGTTACTTCTTGGATCTGTTTCCCCATATGTAAAATTAGATTACTAGGTGACTTCTAAGTTCCTTCCAAGCTCTGATATTCTCTGTCCTAAGGGTCCTCTTAGCTCTTAATATTCTCTGTTCTAAGGAGCCTCCCAGCTCCAACATTCTAGGTTGTGTGTTCTAAGGTTATTTCTAGCTTTGATATTCCATATCTTATGGTCCAAGGGCTCTTACAGAGCTGACATTCTGTGATCAAAGTCTCTCCACTTTGCCCCACCCCCCTTCCAGCCCTCAGAGCCTCCTCCCCTTGTTTCTGACTCTGCAAGAGGGGCCTCCATTGATAAATCTCTCCCCCTCCTTTCCCCGTTGTCATAGAGACTGCACCAGCCCTAGCAACCAGAGGGGAGGGTTGTGGGGATAGAAGAGGGAGCAGGATGCCCCAGGACTAGGAAGAAGGGAGAGGAGAAAGCTGGGGCCAGAACACATAATCATAGAATCTCAGGGTGTGTGTGTGTGTGTGTGTATGTGTGTGTGTGTCTGAGAAGATGTGATGTTCTGTGCCATTGTGTGTGGCTGGGCATTGGTGCACAGCATCAGTGTGTTTAGATATTTGTGAGTTTGTGAGGCTGGGGGTGATAACACATGATGCTGTGCAGGGTTCTGTTGTGTTTGCATTGTGAAACTATATGTGAGCCTAGGCAGCATGAAACCAGGGGTCTAAGAGTGTCTGGGCCACTGTTGGCCTCAGTGACTGCGTGTGAAATTAGAGCTGCAACAACTCTGTGTGTGTGTGTGTGTGTGTGTGTGTGTGTGTGCCAGCAACTGCATTTGGGCCAAGGGGAGGGGCTGGTGTATCTGGGCCATCAGGGGGAGCACTGGCATGTCCGAGCTAATGGGAGAGAGCTGATGCCAACAGAAGAGAACCAGTTTATTTGTGATAAAGGCAAAGAACTGATGTATCTCCTAATGGGAAGGAATGGGCATTTCTATTCTGTTGATACTTTCATATGTATTTCAACAAACCTCCATAAAGGCACCCACTATGTGGGAAGTACCGTGCTAGGGATGATCATAACCAGCATTTATATGCTGCCTGCTAAGTGCCAGGCTCTGTGGAAAGTGCTTCACAATGATGATCTCCCTTGATCTGCAAAACAACCCTGGGAGGTGTGTGCTGTTATTATCCTTGTTTTACAGATGAGGAAACTGAGGCAAGCAGAATTTAATGACTTGCCCAAGATCATGGAGGTAGTGTCTGAGGTCACATTTGAACTCGGGCCTTCCTAACACTAGATCCAGTGTTCTATCCACTGGTACCCCCTTGCTAGCATATATATTGTATAGCAATTTCTGCATGCTATCTCATTGGATCCTTACAACAGCTCTGTGAAGTGGGTGCTAGTATTGTCCCCATTTTATAGATAAAGAAACTGAGGCTAGGAGTGCTTAGGAGACTTGGGCAGGGTCACACAGCTAGTAAGTATCTGAATCAGGATTCAAATTCAGGTCTTCCTGACTCCAAGTCTAACATGTTGTCCACTGCTCTATAACAATAAAAAAGAAAACAGTCACTCCCCTCAAGGAGCTTGCATTCTACCGGGGAGAAACAGCCTGTACAAAGATAAACCCCAGACACTTGATGGAGTACTGTCATTGCCTACAGGAGGCAAGAGATGAACGGCAGATCTGTAAGAGCGGGAGAAGATTAGTGTATCTTGCTAACCTTCACCTGTAAGAAATAGGCATTGGACCAGGAGACCCACTATGTGCCGAGCCGCTAAGGTCTGGGCACACAAAGATAAAAAGCAATATAACGTCATCCCAAGGAGTTTGCCATCTAAAAGGGACATATGTGTCATTTCATACCCAGTCTGCAAGCATTTATGAAAGGCCTGCTACCTGCCAGGCATTGTGCCAAGTGTAGGGATCCAAAGAAAGGCAAAAACATGATTCCGGCCCTCAAGGAGATCATGTTCTAACAAGAGAGAAAACATGCAAACAACTATGTAAAAACAAGATACTTAGCAGAAAGGATAAATTAGAGATAATCACAGAGGGAAGTTGCTGGCATTATAAGTATGGTATAGGTTAATAATAATAGCTAATATTGTGCCTACTGTGTGCTCTTCCAGAATGAAGGACAACAACCAGCCAACTATGTGCCAAGCACTGTGCTAAACAGTTTGCAATTATTAACTCATTTATTCTTCATAACAACCCTGAGAGATAGGCACTAATATCATCCCCATTTTTACAGATGAGGAAACTGAGGTTAAGCGACTTGTCCAAGGTCACACAGCTAGTAAGAGGTCAGAAAATGTTTACATGCCTAGAAGAGGTAAAATAGACCTGAGCTGGAAGAGTCAGAGAAGGAAGGAATGACTTCCGTTTGAGGAGGGGAGTGTAGATAAGGGGAAGCTTCATGTAAGAGATGGCACCAGAGTTGGGAATGAGTGTTGGAGAAGGCATTGGTGGTTTCACAGCTGGTGGAGAAGAAGAAGGCCAAGGTCAAGGACTCCAGCTATGGCAGACTGCCTCCCAGAATGCATCAAGGCAGGAGAGGGCAGACCAAGATAGGGGAACATCAAATGGTCCGGTTGGTCTGGAAAGTAGAGTTGGCAAAGGGGAATCGTGTGAATTCGGGCTAGAAAGTGAGGCTGGACCTAAGGATGCAAAAGAAAGCAGAATTAGAAGAGGAAGCTTTTTGTAGTGGAAAGAATTTGGATTGTGATTTCAGGAGACTGATGAGGAAGCATCACTACGACTTTTGAGAGAGAGGTGGTGAAATATGAGTGCAGAATGAGACATACATTTTCAGGTATAAGTGAGGTTTATTTTGTTTAGCTGCACTTATTTGTTACAAAAAGAGGATTCTATTGCAGGGAGAGTCACTAGGAAATGACAACAATATTTTAAAATCAATTAAACACTTTTAAAAAGTGAAAGTTAGTTTGGAACTGGATTATTGAATGCTTCATATTTCAGGATGAAGGTGTAGATCTTATCCTAAAGACAAAAAAAGGAGTCATTGAAGGATTTTTTAATCAGGAAGGTGGCATGTTTAGGGCAGAGGGATTAAAGAAGGTACAGACTGGAAGCCAGGAGACCAGTCAGGAGACAGTTAACCAGCCCCGGATGGATCTGATGAGTCCCTGAATCCATAGGGTAGTGAATAAATGGGTAGATAGGAGGAAACCAACAGCAAAGATGTTGGGGAGAGGTAATTGGCAACCTATTGGATATGCCGGATGAGGAAGTCAAGGTTGACTCTGAGGTTTGTCACCTGGATGGCTAAAGATAGAGGCCCACTCCATAAATGGGGAAGCTGGGATGGGGGCGGGGGAAGATTGGGAAGTTTGTTGAATTTAAAGTTGGGGTGGGACACATGGGGATGGCCGGAAGGTAGTTGGATATTTGGGAAAGAAGCTCAGGAGACAGGTCTAGGCTAGAGAGAAAGATTTGGAAGCCCACTGCATAGAAGCGAAAACTGAAGGATAGATAGAAAGATACCCCCACGCACACCTACCCCAAAGCTCTTCCACATTCTTGGGCTCCTTAGGAGTCAGGGCCAAGACTTTGTTGTCTGACCAGTTGATAACCATCAGGGCAGTTCCCAGGAGACCCACACAATGTCTAATTTCTAAGGCTACCCATTGGGAAGGCTGACAAGCTAGCCAAAGGCTAGACTGTCCAGGAGAGGTTGTCCAAGATGGTGGGAACTACTGGCCATCCAAGAGTGGGCTGATAATGATCCCTGTAATATTGGAAGGCCTACCATGAGGAAGTGGGATATTACGCATTACTTCCTCCTGTCACGGATCTAGAAACAGAAGACACAGAGGCCATTCATTTTCTCTGCACACACATACACGTACCGCCACCACCCCCATTTTACAGATAAGAAGACTGAAGCCCAATGGCATAAAGTGTTTGGGCAGAGGGTAAAACGCCAGGTCACAGAGATAATAAGTGTCTAAAGCAGGATCGGAACCCAGCTCTTGGGACTCTGAAGCCAGTACTTTTGTCACTGTATTAATCAATTTTTCTTATCCTGTATCTATTTGCACACAAGTTGTCTCTGTCGTAGTAGAATGGAAGGTCCTTGGGGTCAAACGCTGTTTGTTTTTTGTTTCTCCTGTTTTATCTTTGTATCCCTCAGCCTAGCACGGTGTCTCATAACCAGTAGGTGTTTAATAAGTGTTGTTTGAACTGAATTGAATCAAATGGGTGGAAAGCTGCTGGGAGACAGATAATAACAGTCTGAAAACAGAATAGACAGGCCCTTCAGGTAGTGAGATTTAGGTCCCCAGAGATCCTCATGATGAAACTGGATGGGCATTTGTCAGAGAGGTTGTAGGGACAGATTCCTCTCCCCAGGTATAGACTGGACTCTGGGGCCTCTGATTCTTGGATTCAGGGAGAGGTCATTAGGAGGCAGGATTAGAGGGATGGGGTGGTGGATGGGGTGGTGGCTTCCTCTGCCCACACAATGGGCCTGAGCAAACAAAGACCCAGAATAAGTGAGGGCCTAGGTGGGGACAATCTGAGGAAGCTTCCTACAGCAACAACGGAGGGCAAAGAGAGTAGGAAGGGACCTTGGGCGAGAGTGGGGGGTGGGGAGGGGGAGAGAGATGGGGAGTATGTGATCAGGAGAGAGAGCCCTGGATTTGGAGTTAGGAAACCGGCTTTCAGTCCCAGCTCAGCCTGCCATTCTTTGGGTAATCTGAGCCTCAATTTCCCTCTCTATAAAATGGGGGTGACAATATAAGTCAAGTTTGGTCAACATATATCTGGTTTTCCCACTAACTTCCTAGGTGATCTGAGACAAGTGCCTTCTCCTCTCTCCTTGAAATGAGGGGGTTGGATAAGACATGCTTAAGGCCCCTCTTGGCTCTGGTATTAGACGATCCTAGGAACCCTGGCTAGCAAGAACATTAGGTAGGCAGACCTGAAGGTCAGGAATGGGTCACTGCCTGAGACTGTTGCCTGGGCATCTGGATCCCTGTAACACTCCCTTCTCTCCTGTGCCACCCCACCCCTGTAAAATTGGGGTTAATGATAGAGGGGAGGGCTGGGCAGGGTAATGAGCGTCAGGGAAGGGCTTGGAGATCCCAGGATGAAAGGCTCTGGGCAGGGGGGTGATGAGGATACCCTCTGTCTACTGGACCTGGGCAGATGAGATACTGGGACTCTGTGGGTAATAGGTGACCTGGGCAGGACATTAAACCTTCTCCAGGAAGCCTCAGGGAGGTAGGTCTGGACAGTCTCAGAATGGCAGCTGTCCTCCCTCCTACCTTCCCACCCATAGCTCCCCCTGCAGCAGGCTGAAGGATTCCCCACTCCCTGGGGGGCCTTTGATCCCAGATCTCAAAGAGATGTTTAATTATCTCCCCACATCCCACCCACAGGGGAACAGGTGGGGAAACTGAGGTCAGGAAGGGGAAAGGGCCAAGAGCCTGAGGAGTCAGAGGAGACAGGGATGGAGCAGGCAGCCTGGCTCCCAGACTGACAGAGTCCCAGGCAGGAGAGAGCGCCAGGGCAGTGGGGTTTTGTTGTCGTTATTTGGGGGGGGGGGGGGGGTTG
>CM053622.1:51708721-51741826 GCA_028646595.1 Phalanger gymnotis
GAGAGAGAGAGAGAGAGAGAGAGAGAGAGAGAGAGAGAGAGAGAGAGAGAGAGAGAGAGAGAGAGAGAGAGAGAGAGAGAGAGAGAGAGAGAGAGAGAGGAGGGGGTGGGGAGCAGACAACTGGGACAATGCCTCAAATGTGTGTGGTTTCAGGCTGAGAGTCTGCCAGGCCCAGTGGGTCCAGGCTCCCAGCTCCCTAGGGCTCACGTGAGCCCCTGGCCCTGGGCCCTGGGGAAGCAGGAAGCTGGGGTGGCCTTGGTGAGAGAGGAGGGAGGGAAGGAGAGAGGGAAGGAGCCTCGACCAGCCCGCCTCCTCCCTCCTTGGCTCGGCTCAGTGACTCAGACTTGCCACCCCAGGCCCAGCTGGAGAAGTCTAAGAGCTGCAGAAAAGCAGGGGCCCTTAGGGGGATGGGGCCCAGGCAAACCTTTACCCCAGAGTGTGCATGAGCAGCCAGGCTCACAAAAAGGATTGCAAGGGTAGAACAGAAAATGTCAGAGCCAAAAGGACCCTTAGAAATCATCGAAAGCAACTGCCTCATTTTATAGGCAGAGAAACTGAGGCACAGAGGAGGGAATTGATTTCTCTAGGGTCACTCAGCCAGTTGTCAGCTGAGCCAGGCCTGGAAATTGCATTTCCTAAGTCACAGTTGGAGGCTCTTTGGACTATCGTTTCTCTAATAGACAGGCACCAAAATGCATTATAGCAGGGACCATAGGGATGGGCTGGATGCAGGGCTAAGAAAAGAGGGTATTCACACCCTGAGGGCAACTGGGCCCCAGGTCTGAAGTGAGTGGTCAACAATAGGGGGCTCTCTAAGGCTCCATGCAAATCTGCCACTCCATGTTCTCCAGTAGTTCTCCATAGACTGCTGAGCCTGGAGTCAGGAAGGCCTGAGTTCAAGTCCACTCTCAGACACTTACTACCTGTATGACCTTTCACCTGGGTCTGCCTCAGTTTCTTCATCTATAAAATGGGAGTAATAATAGCACCGACCTCCCAGGGTTGTTGTGAGGATTAAATGAGATTACATTTGTAAAGTACTCCTTGGTATGGCACCTGGCATTATAATAGGTGCTTAATAAATGCTGGTTTTCTTCAACCTACATAGGCAACTAACATTCTATGGGTTTTTTTGGGGTTTTTTTTGGAAGGGGGAAAGGCAGGGCAATTGGGGTTAAGTGACTTGCCCAAGGTCACACAGCTAGTAAATGTGTCTGAGGTTGGATTTGAACTCAGGTCCTCCTGACTCCAGGGCCAGAGCTCTACTCACTGAGCCACCTACCTACCCCAAATGTTCTACGTTGTAAAGTCCTTTCCAGTTCTGACATTCTTAATTCTAAGGCAGGGTCCACAAACTTTTTTTAAAAAATATTTTGATAACCATATTTCAATAGAATCAGTCTTCTTTGCAATCCTATGTATTTTATTTTATGCTTTTAAAAACCTCTTATTGCTAAGGGGTCCATGGACATCTCTGGACTGACTGCCAAGGGGGTACAAGACCCAGAGAAGCTCAGGAAACCCTGATCCAAGATAGCTCCCAGCCCTGACACCCCTTCAGGGGCCCCCAGATTCAGAACCCCATGAAATCCAACCCCCCTCACAGGCTTACAAGCTATCAAGCATGTTGCAAGGATAGAACGCTTTTCGTTTCTGAGCTTCAGTTTTCCCCCTTTGTGAAATAAGAATAATAAAACCTGTTCATACCTACCTCCTAGGGTCCTTGTGAAACATAAGTAAGACAGAGAGTTTATGTAAAGTCCTTTGCTGGGTTTAAAATTGCTGCCTGCCGGTTATTACTAGTCCAGTTCTGGCCTTCAGGGTTCTAACTAGTCACTAGTCAAGATCTGGTTTGGGTCTGATGTTCTATCCCACGCTCTAAAGTCTAGTCTAGCTCTGGCTTTATCTTTCCTAAGGTCTTTTCCAGTTCTAACATTCTGTGTTCTTCGTTCTGAGGCCCTCCATGGGGAGGTCTAACATCCCTCCCAGCATGTTCGATGGAACCTTCTGGCTCTGACATCTGATGTTCTAAAGACTCTTCTGGTTCCAACATTCTACTTTCTGTGTTCTGGGGTCCCACTGCACTGACATGGTATGTTCTAAGCTCCCCTCCAGTCTTGACATTCTCTGTTCTATTGTTCTGAGGCTTCTTCCCCTCCAATCCAGCAGCCCTTCCCGAATGTCTTAGTACAATGGAGAAGTAAACCTGCCTTCTGTAAAGCTAACCCAGGGAAGCTCAGACTCTACCCCACTGGAAGGGCTTGAGCATGGTTCCAGTGATGGCGTTTGTACGGAGGAAGTGGTCACCAGGAGGTTGACCTGGTGGGGAAGTCTTGGTCATAAAACAAAGATATGGCAAAAATTCCCTTTGCCCTGAGGCTTCGTTTTAAAGTAAGTTTTTGAACTAATAAATAGAAGTATGAATAGAATGATTTTACACATACTCATACACACAGACACATTCATCTCTAATAGTAGCCATTTCAAGGCGGAGGAGGAGGAGGGAAAAAGGAAAAAAAGTTTACATGATAACTTTATTATATATTTAAAAGGAATAGCAAATTGTACATAACAGATCTGCAGTTTTCATGTGCATCTTTTTTGTTATACTATCCTATAGAAATGCTTGTTTTATTCCATAAATTAAAAATAAAATAAATAATTTTAAATGCAAAGTATATATATCTATATACATATAAATTTTTATTGATGTCTCCTTATATCTCTTCTTTGGAGTTAGGCTTGTTCTTTGTAATTTTGCAACATTCACTTTTGATTTGGAGTGGGTATATGGTTGTTTCTTCCATTTCCATGGTTGTAGTTATTGTGTATATTATTTTCTTGGTTCTGCTTACTTCACTCAGTATCAACTCACGTAGATCTTCCCATGTTTCTCTGTATTCCTCAAATCCTTACAGAACAGAAATATTCCAATACATCCATGCACCACAGTTTGTTTAGCTATTCTCCAGTTAATGAGAATCTACTTTGTTTCCAATTCTTTGCTATCACATAAAGTAATGCTATAAACACACACACACACACACACACACACACACACACACAACACAATGGCCTCCGAGGGTCATAAGCCTAGTAGTGAATCTCTGGATCAGAGGATATGGACATTCTAGCAATTTTATTTGTGTAATTCTAAATTGCATTGCCAAATTGTTATACCGATTCACAATTCCACCAACAATGCACCAGTGTGCCTGTTTTCCCACATCCCCTCCAACATTGACCATTCCCTTCCTTTGTCATCTTTGCCAATCTGCAGAGTGTGAATCTCATTAAAGAGAATGTAGGAACATATGACATGTATGATCTCTTGGTCTAGAGCTGCAAGGGACCTCAGAAATTATTTAGTATAGCCTCTAATTTTGCAGGAAAAGATACTAAGGTCCAGGGAGGGTGAGTGACTTGCCCAAGGTCACATAAATATTTAGCAGAGCTAAAATTTGAACCCAGTTCCTATGACTTTAAGTTCAGTGGTCTTTTCACCATACCATGAATCCGAGCCAGGTTGGTATAGTGAAAACAAACAAACAAACAAAAATTGAACCTGGAGTCAGAGGATCTGAGTTTGAATCTTAACTGTGCCACTGACTACCTGTGACCTTAGACAAACTGCATAGCTTCCCTGGGCTTCAATTTCCTCATCTGAAAAATGAAAGGGTTGACCTAGATAAAGGTTCTTAATCTGGAGTCCATGGATAGATTTCAGATTTCATCCAAGCCCATAAACTTGAGACATGGAGAAAAAAAGCTACATCTTTATTTTCTCTAACCTCTAACTGAAATTCTGCATTTCCTTTGATTGTGAATACTGGGTAACGAACATGTTTCTGAGGAATTCCAAGGCTACACCAGGCTGCCAAAAGGGTCCATGGCAAAGTGGTGCCATTGCCCCAAGTGATCTCTAAGGTTCCTGCCAGCTCTAAATCTATGGGCTTTGTTGACTCACACACATCTTTGTTCAGCCATCCATGAAGTCTCCTTGGTAAGGTGTGAGCTTTCTCTGTTTCCCCTTTGATAACAATTTTGATGGTTAGTAACCGAGGATGGAAGAGTCTCCACTTCTTCAAAAAGCTGGACCCTTAGGCTTGGCATTTAAAAATGAAATACCCATGGAATAGAGGCCAGAGAACTGGAGATAAAGAGAAACTCAAGAAGGATGACACATAGGCTTGGAATTGCATTTCCCTACACCATATGCATTGAGGAACCAGTGTCAGATGAAATGGACCAAGGAGAGGAGTTTCTGGACCAAGCAGGAAACAGAGCAGATACTTCCAAGGAGTATTGTCACAATGTGGAAGGGCAGGTGTGGACTTCATTCTTTATTGGTATTGTGGGTTCTGTGGGCTTGGTCAATTTCCCCTTATGAAGAGAAGTTTAGAGGATTGTAGAGATTCTTAGGGGGGATAGAACTCCCCAGATGGGAGAGTTGCTTGACTCTTCATTAGTCCAATGCTTACCACCCCTCCCCCAACCCAGAGTAGTACTATAATTCTGAATGATTGTATAGGTCTTTAAGAAGGTCAAAGAGGGAAGAATAGTTATGTTAATTTTTTATGGGTTTGTGTGTGAGTCCTTAATGTGTGTTGTTTTTTTTTTGTTTGTTTGTTTGTTTGTTTTCCCAGTAGGTTAAATAAAGCCTGTCTTGTAGAACTGCCTTGTTATCCTGAATGCTTTACATGGGAACTGAGGGACTTTTTTTTTTTTGGTAGTAAAAATGCACAAGTCAAATTCTGATGTTCTCAGGGCAACCCAGGTTATTGTTGGTGGTGGTGGTGATGGGGTGTGTGTGTGTGTGTGTGTGTGTGTGTGTGTGTGTGTGTGTGTGTGTGTGTGGTTGGGGGAGGATGGGTATTGCAGGAGGAATAAACTTATTTATGGTATTCCCCAGGAAAATCCTGGATAGGTAGGGAAGGGTAAATGATGACTGACAAGCCCCAAGGTTGGACCCAGACATTCAGGTCTAGGCCACAGGTTATAACAAGATGAAGTCGAGTCATGCTTCAGCATTTCTTCAGCAACAATGACAGAGTGAGCTGAGGACTGGTCAGCTTTAGCTCATCAGTAAACATTTGTTTAACTGCTCATGCTCTGAATGGGAGACCTTAGCCCAGTGACCAACAAGTTGACACATGACTAGAGAAATGAAACTTGGCCAAGCCACACAAAGTCAGGATTTATAAGGAAGTTATCCCTAAACAGAAGGATGGCAGGTAGGTTTTCCTTAGCGGGTCAAACAAAGGAGTTCACAGGATCATCGATTTAAAGCTGAAAGGGATCTTAAAGGCCACCAACTCCGAACCCTGCATTTTGCAAATAATTATATTATAGTAGCTAGTGTTTATGTGGTGCTTTAAGGTTTGCAAAAGGCTTTTATAAATTTCATCTCATTTTATCCTTGCGACAATCCCGGGAGGCAAGTGGTATTTTTAATTCCCCTTTTACAGATGAAGAAACTGAGGCATACAGAAGCTAAGCAGCTTGCCCAGACTCACATAGCTATTAAGTGTCCAAGGCTGGGTTAGAACTCAGGTCTTCCTGACTACAGTCCTGGCTCTCTGCTGACCTCAAATGAGGAAACTGAGGCTCAGAGACCATTTATACAATACTTTACCTCTCTGCTGCGAGGAAGGTAGATTTCACCATCTCTTCTCCAGAACAGTCAGTGGGTTTTCAGTTATTTCACTTCCTTATAGTGATCTTTTTCATTAGCATTATTGTAGTCATCGTATATGTTGCTCTGTTGGTTCTCATTACTTTGCTCTGCATCAGGTTGTAAAAATCTTCCCATGTTTCTCTGAATTCCTTGACCTCATCCTTTCTTACTCACCAACAATATTCCATCACATTCTTTTACTATTTCCTTTGCATTTTCCTTACACTTAGTGAGTTGTGTCATGTTTTTATGTGGTCCTTTATGGTTTGCAATTCTTTTTTTGTGAAAACTGTGTTCATATCCTTTTGACTGCTTCTGTGTTGGGAAACAGATCTTGGTCTTCTCAGCTGCCATCTATTATATCTGCACTTGGCATGGTGTAGTGCAGTGGATAGAGTGCCAAGTCTGGAGTTAGAATGACTCATCTATCTTCCTGAGTTCAAATCCTGCTTTGGACACTTACTAGTTGTGTGACCCTGGGTGATTCGCGTAACCTGTTTGCCTCAGTTTCCTCATCAGTAAAAGGAGCTGGCTAAACCACACCAGTATCTCTGCCAAGAAAACCCCAAATTGGGTCAAGAAGAGTTAGACATGACTGAAACAACTGTGCGACAACAATGGAAGTCAGAAGTATTCTGGAGACATTTGGAGCGTGTTCAGACATTCTATAACTGGTTGATCTGCTAAGCCAGCGGTGAATTTTGCAGTTGGGGAATGGGGGGCTTGGGGGTGGACGGCCTTTGCCCCTTCTCTATTTGGGACTTCTTCCTGGCTGACAACATCCGGTGATAGAAAATGCCATGAGAGGAGATGCCACATGTGGCCCTGTGACAAAGGCCCTTGGTTCTTTGCCTTAGCATATATCCTTTCATTTTAGGGGAAGGAAGTCAGGGGATATGACCTTGTGAGCTTCGAAAGGTCAGGGGAGTGAGCCAACCGAGGTCCAGGAGTCCAGTCCTTCCAGAGTTTTGTATCCATTTTAAAAATGTTATGTGAATGATGACACATGTATAACCAATGTCAAATTGCTTGCCTTCTCAACGAGGGGCAGGGGAGGGAGGGAGAGAATTTAGGACTCAGAATTCGATGAGGAAAAAAAAGAATGTTAAAATTGTTTTTACATGTAATTGGGAAAAAATAAAATATTAAATATTATTTTTTAAAGTTATACATGTAATTTAAAAAAATAAAATCAACACCAAAAGTAAAAAAATATGCAAACTGTGTAATAAAAATTCACAGTTTCATGAAGAATCCTATTATCTGTTCTACTTTGTGCAATGGAAATGCCCATTTTACTGAGTGTTATTAAGTTTAGGACAAAAAATAGGAAAAAGAGAAATTCTATTAGAATTGAAAAAAAAAGAGGTTATGCAGAATAGTGGAACATTTCAAGCAAAATGTCCCTTTACAAAATAAAAACAGTAGCTGGCATCTACATGGCACTTTAAGGTCTGCAGAGCACTTCAAATATATAATTTTATTGGATCTTCCCAACAAACCTGAGGCAGGGAGGTAGGTGCTATTATTAGGATGGCAAAGGAAGAAATGAATCTGCCCCAAGACTGGTATAAAGCAGATCATCAAAGAGCATCTATAGATGAAACGGGAAAGAAGATAACAAATAGAAGGAACGTGGAACAGATCTGCCATCATTTCTATTTCAATGCTTTCTCTTTCATGATAGCAGCAGAACTACACATTTGGCCTCAAAAATCTCAGTCCCCGATGTAGATGAGGAAGGAGAGATAGAACTGAAGAAGATGGAGTCAGAAAAAGTCGTCAGTCTGAATCAGGTTTATAGATATATCAAGAATGTTCTCTAGGAATTCCCCTTGTCATTTCCCACCCAAATGCTTTCCAAGGCTTCCTGATCTCCAGAAATCCTATGCTATAAGGGGAAATTATGTCTGAAACTCTCACCTCTTCAGATCATCTCCCACCCAGCTACAGGTCTACATAGTGCCCCCTCCACAGGTAGCCTGCAACCCTCCCACCCTACCTTCTCTTCTTCTCTTTATAGGTCTTCTGCCGTTAAATTGTGATCTCTTTGAAAGCAGTCTTATGCCTGTTTTTGTATCCCAAATGCTCAGAACAGTGCCTGACACATAGTAGGTCTTAATAAATGTTTATAGACTCAAGCTCTCTGAGATATGTGCAAAAGAAATGGTTAAACAATTTTGGAGCACTGCGGGCAAAACTGTGAAGATATGTAAACAGAGGATGAGTGGGGAAAATTATAGTTGGTATCGCCGTTACAAAAAAAAAAATCAAGAGATATCAGTAACCACTGACCCATGTGCCTACCTTCCCATTCCTGTAAAATCCTTTTGACTATGATTTCTATTGCACGAAGAACATTCTCAATGGAAAGATGAGAAAGGACTAGCCAGACCTCATCTTTATGGTCAGATAGCTGGTCTAAAGGTATAAAGAATACGTTTATTATTCATTATTTAACTCTTTTAAAAAAAAGTATTTGACTTAGTACAGCAAAATGTAGCCCAAAAAGGTGTTTTCTAATAAGGAGACCCCTGTACATGTGGTAAGATCATGTTAAGACTCCTTGATAGAAGCAATCGTAAGCCTTAATTTCATTTGACAAGCTTCTGATTATCAATACCAATAAAGGCACAAAGTAAGTAGGCATACCTTTGCCAGTGGTATTTACTATTGTTCAGCCTAGAGGCAAAAGTAAGAGGGATTTCCTCTGGATAGAAAGCTGGAGGCCTCTGGACGTTCCTGCCTGCAGATGGTGTTGGGCTGATTGCATCATCGTTCCCAAGAACACTACAGGGCGTTTTCAGAGTGTATTGGGTATTCAAGAGGAGTAGTACCTCTGGTGTGAGGGCTTGCCGAGCCCTGCTCTTTCACCTTTGGTGTCCACCTGTCACCCAACTCTCACCTACGGCTCCAAGAAGCCATAGCACGCGGAGCCGCCATACCCGGGCAGACAGCTAAACCAGGCTGACGGTAACTGGCAGGTGTCAAACCAATCTGTTCCTCTCTGTTCCTCATTCTCTTTCACATTTCCATCAGAGATCTCAAGTCTGCCCCCTCTGACTCTGCCTCTGCCACCACAGCCTTGCTCCACCTGGTGCCGACCCTCTTCCACCTCTCACCGGGACTATTCAATAATCTGCTGGTGGGGCTCCCTCCCTCAAGGCTCTCCCCACTGCAATCCATCCTCCCTCCATTCAGCTGCCAAGGTGATTTTTGGTTCCTGGGTTTTTTGAAAGGCAATCAGGGTTAAGTGACTTGCCCAGGCTCACACAGCTAGTAAGTGTCACATGTCTGAGGCCAAATTTGAACTCAGGTCCTCCTGACTCCAGGGCCGATATTCTATCCACTATGCCGGATGATTTTTCGTAAAAGCAGATATGCCCATGTTTCTTCCCTATTTAATAAATTCCAGTATTTCCCTGTAGTCTTGAGAACTGAATATAAAATCCTTTCTTTCGTTTTTAAAAGCCTACAAAACCAGGACTTGACCCAAGTAACCTGATTATTCTTTGTTCTGGACTCGTCATTGTTCCTCGCATATAACACTCCATTTCTCATCTCTGCATCTTTGCCCTCGCCGTGCCCTATCCTAGGAAACCTAGGAGGCCCTCTCGCTTCATCTCTGCCTCTTACAATCCCTTCTATATGAAGATTCTTTAAAAGCAGTGAGCAGGTGCAGTAGACAGAACACTGGGCCTGGGGTTAAGACCTGAGTTCAAATCCAGCATTGAATCCTTATTAGCTGTGTGATCCTGAGCAAGCCACTTAACCTTTGCTTGACTCAGTTTCCTCAACTGTAAAATGGGATAATAATATCACCTTTTTCCTGAGTGGCTATGAGGAATAAATGAGATGTTTGTAAAGTGCTTAGCACAGTGTCTGGCATATAGTAGGTACTTAATAAATGCTTATTCTCTCCTTTGATTTCCTCCAGCTGCTAGTGCCTATCCCTCCAAAAATTTTCTTTATGCTTATACATGAACATGAATATCTACTTTATGCATGTACATTTTGTGTATGCTTCATACGTGAACATGCATGTTCATGTTATCTCCTCTGATAGAATGTTTTGTCTTTGTGTCTCCAGAGTTTAGCACCATTCTCAGCACATAGTAAGCCCTCAATAAAAGCTCATTGATGAATTGATTGGAAGAATGTCAATTGTCCAATATCCGAGCCTAGGGTCCATTGAGTTTGTCCCTCTGTCCATACAGAAATCTTAAATAGGCATTATAGACAAGTAGGTCTCTAATTCAACAGCTGGGGGGAAAAAAGCTAGGTTACACACAAGAGACGGGGCACTGTTTTGTTTTGGTTTTGGAGGGGTAACCAGGGTTAAGTGACTTGCCCAGGATCACGCAGCTAGTAAGTGACCGAGGTCAAATTTGAACTCAGGTCCTCCCGACTCCAGGGCAAGTGCTCTATCCACTGCCCCACCTAGCTGCCCTCTGTGCAGTGTTTTCAATGGTGCCAAGCTACTTCCTGACTCAAAACCCCGTCATCTTTAAGCCGTTACTCTTCTTGTGATATTACTACATAAGATTCGTGAATCCTAGAATTCTACATCTCCAAAGAGCCCGATTTGTGGGGTGACACAAAAGGATAATGAAGAGATGCTTGGTAGGCTTAAGGAGGCTTCAGCATTTGGCCAACCATAGCGTCAGAGCAGCACAAACATTACCAAATATTATCTCGTTAGATCCTCATAACCCTATGAGATAGGTACTCTCATTATCCCTATCTTACAGACAAAGAAACTGAGACACAGAGTTCCAACTGGATCTGAACTCCAACTCCAGCGCTCTATCGGCCACATCACTTAACTGCCCTTGGGTGACACCTTTCGCAGGATTTCTCCCACGTAGGTTATAGTTGTCAGCCTGCTTATGTCCATTATAAAATCTAATCAAAGGTTCCTCCCAGCTCTGACCTTCGACATCCTAGGTTCTAAAGGATCTAACATCTCTGAAGAGCACTTTCCAATGGTCTCTTAATAGCTCGAGCCAATGGTCTTTTCTCAGGCTTCATATCTGATCAATGAAATCCTGTGTCGTATTATCAAGTGCTGGACGTCTCCATCTGGATATCCCAAGGGTAATTCCAACGCAACTCGTATAAAGTTTACTTTTCCGTGTCTATTGGTGGCACCTCCATCATTCAAGCAATAGCTTCACAGTCATGGAGCCATCCTTGGCCCTTGTCTTCCCGTGTCCATTTGGTTGGGACATCCAGTTGACCATCTTGCTTCCACATCTTGCATCTTTTCCGAGGCTTCCATTCAAAAAGCCTCTACTGGGGCAGCGAGGTGGCGACACATTTACTAGCTGTGTGACCTTGGGCAAGTCACTTAATCCCAATTGCCCTGCCAATAAATAAATGAATGAATGAATGGATGGATGGATGGATGGATGGATGAATAAATAAATAGATAGACAGATAGATAAATAGGTAAATAAATAAATAAACAAAAAGCCTCTACTCCGGTTCAGGACCTCATCACCTCTTACCTCAAACCTCTCCCCGCTCTTGTCACCAATTCATTCCCCAAGCAGCTGACACATTACTGTATGAATCTAAACAAACCACCTAACCTGCCTAGATCAAAGCTTTCTCATTTGTAAAATGAGAGGGTTAGACTCCCATGGCTTCTGAGCTCTCTTTCAGCCCTAGAACTAGGATTTTGTGAATTGAATGAAAAAAACTGACGTCCCTAAAACACGAATCTGACCACATCACCAGCTTACTCATAAAGATTAAATGGCTCCCTACTGCCTCTAGGATAAAATACAAAATTCTCAGCTTGACAGTCGAGCCCTCTACAATCTGACTCCTGTCTGCCTTTTTGATCTTATGTCCATACATTCCCTTTCACACAGCCCACCCCCCCCTCCAAATCAAGCTGGCCTTCCAGGTGTTCCTAATATACAATATCCCAACTCCTCCCTCGGTAACTTTGTATGGGCGATCCCCACACCTGGAATGCATTCCCTTCTCACTGGAGAATCCCCAGCCTCCTTCAAAGAATAACCCAGGGGTTACCTGCTCCTTAAGACCTTTCCTCAGCCCCCCCCCCACTTATTAGTTTTCACTCTTCTTGGAAATTGCTTTGTGTTTGCTTGGTATTGATTTACTCAATGGGTGTTGTAGCCTTCCAGTAGAAAGTAAGCTTCTTGAGAGCAGGCCTCGATCTCTTTTGGGTTTTTTGTATTTTCAGCAATTAGAACAGTGCCTTTCGCAATGGCAGGCCCTCAATCGGTATTTGTTGAATTGAACTCAATTGTTTGCTCTGTGTTTTAAGGTAACTTTGAGTTCTGAGTCTTACTTGGAATACTCTGGGTTCTAAGCGTTCTCTTAGCTCTGACGTTCTGTATTCTAGGGGCCTTCCCAGCTCTGACCCTCTGGTCTCTAGGGGTCCTCCTAGCTCTGACATTCTGTGTTCTAAGGGCCCTCTCGGCTCTAACATTCTGGGTTCTAGGGGTCCTCCCAGCTTTGACATCCTGTGCTCTAAGATCCCTCACATGAAACTAAAGCACTTTTTAAGTTAGTCTTTAAAAAAACAATTTGTGACTGCTGCTTTTTACATCAATGTCATCTCTCAAGCCCACTCCCCACCCCCAAGTGTCCTTTATAGCAAAGAAATACATTTAAGCTGAAGATGTATTAGCTAGGTCTGATGGCATCTGCCTCATTCCACACCTGTGAACCGTGACCTTGCTATCAAGAGGAGAGAATAGTAACAAATACAGGGTCAAGCAGAATGGATTCCCACGTTATCCAGGTCTAAAAATGTAGGTCTCCACTTGCCCTTCTTGTTCCGGAGTTGTGCTTCATCATTGCTCCTTTAGATTGTAGTTCATTTTAAAAAAAGAGTCACGTTTTATCATCAGTTCTCAGGAGCCCGCCGTCGCTTCATTGACCATAGTTCTGAAGGTTTGGGGTGTTTTCCTTTCTATTATTGTGGCCATTGCACACACTGTTCCCTCAGTTCTTACTTTGCTCTGCATCAGTACATATAAGTCTTCCTAAGCTTCTCTGAATCCTTCCTATTTGTCATTTCTAACAATAATCCATTGTATTCACACACCAGAGTTTGCTTGGCTATTCCTCAATGGGTGGATGGGTGTTTTGTTTCCAGGTTGGGTTTTTTTTTTTTTTTGGCCACCACCAAAAAATGCCCCCATAAATTTTTTGGTATATATAAGACGTTTCCCTGTATCTTTGACCTTCTTGGGGCATTTGCCCAGTAGCGGAATCCCTAGGTCAATGAGCATAAGCAATTTATTCACTTTTTATTCGCATAATTCCAAATTATGTTCTACAATGGTTACACCAGTTCACAGCTCTGCCCACAGTGTTTTAATCTTCCTGTTTTGCCATAGCCCCACCATCACTATTTCATTCGTCATTGTCACCCATTTGCGCAGGGTGAGATGAAACCTGAGTAGATTCCTCTGCATTTCTTTTACTATTAGTTATTTGGAATATTTTTTCGTATGGTTGTTGGTTATTTGCATTTTTTCTTCCAAATACTCTTTGTTCATATCCTTTGACCACATATCTGTTGGGGAATGACCTTCAGTCCTGACATTCTCTATGCTGCACCTTCCAAATGTGCCATTCCAGAGTTCTATATTCTAATTCTATATTGCATATTCTATATTCTAACCCTTCTTTTGTTCTGACCCTGGATTCCCTATCTTAACCAACCTTCTAACCGTGACATCCTGTGTTCTAACGTCCCTTCCCATCTTGACAATTTGTGATTTTTCCCCCTGTTCTTGAGGTGGCTCTGTGTTTTGTAGACAAGGAAGTTTCAAGGGTATATCTACCAGGAGCTCACTGTGGACAGAGGATTTCCCTATCAGGGGCTCAGGCCTCCAGACTGCTACAGTGGCCTCAGCTTCCTTCCTCTGGAGATTCCCAAACAGGACTTCCTGAGTCAGGAAGGAAACAGCTAAAGCTGGGTTCCCCAGCAGCCTTGGCTCATAGCCCACCTTCGGATCCTGAGGCTCCTTCCACACAGAGTTTGGGTGAATGTGGGGGTAGGGACACCCAAATAGGGAGACAGGAGAGGCAGCTCGGCTTTCTCTCTGCCCGCCTCTAGGATAGGCAGGCACCCAGCACCTCTACCCCTACCCTGGTATCTCCTCTTCTGGGTACCATCTCCTCTTACTTCTCTTCTTAAAGGCTCCCTATCCAACCCTGGGTGCTCTCTACCCATGCATGTCCAGAAATAGATGCCAGCTGGGACGTAACACATTCAAGCATGTACATGAACATGGCTTGACATACATAGCCTGCACAGATATATGTGTGTGCAATAACATGAGAGGTCAGGTTTCATGTGAGGGTAATAGGACCATAGGTTAAACCTTGCGAGGCATTGAAGAGGTCATCTCTTTTCTGAGATGAGGAATCTGGGAGCCAGGGAAGTTGAGGGATTCACCCAGTCACGTAGGCAGCAAAAAGCAGAAATGAGTTAGATCCTCTGACCCCATACACTCTGGAGAGGGCAAGGCGGAACATGGTCCTGGGGAACTGTACTATGTAGATGTGTGAGCATTGCACACAAATGTGACTGGAGACAGCCATGTACACATTCATACTGTATACATGCTTGAATATGTATGTTGTGTGCACATGTATGCAGAGTGCCTTCGAGGTACAGATGCGTGTGATTTTGTGTGTCGTCTCATATAGAAACACGTGTCTGATGCTTGAGTGGGAGGAGATGTGAGAGATGATTTCTAAGTTGGAGTGGGTGGACAAAGTTAAGACACTTGGCACTTAGACTTCTGGGATGCATGGGAGACGGGAGAGTCTGTCAGCACGAGTGGACCTGGGACAGAACTGAGAGCAGGGCCTGGACTCTCTTTCCCTGCCTTTGTGCCCTCCACCCCTGAGTACCCACACACAGCGGTCTTCTTGAAGGCTGGAGGGAGGGAGGGCTCCCCGGTACCACGGCTTTAGACCAGAAAGGTCACCAGGCAAAGGATTTAAGTCATCTGAGCCCTCAGCCAGCCCTGCCCCCTAAGGTGGCCAGGAGCTGGGGCTCTGGACTGCCCACTGCTGTGGGGCAGGAGAGAGAGGAAAACATTCCTGGGCACCTCTGACTCAGGACTGAGCCCCCCAGGCTGCATGACTCTTCAATCTCATTTATCCCCCATTAGGATGAAGAATGAGTGGAGTAAGGGAGAGCAGCAACCTAGACAAATGGGGTAGTGCTGGCTTTGCCATCTGTCCAAGTCTTTCCCTCACTGTGCCTCAGTTTCCCTATCTGGAATAGAAGATTGGCAGACTGACTGCATGCCATCTTGGGGAGAGGGAAGGGGAGGGAGGGAGGGAGAAAAAAATTTGGAAATCAAAATCTTATAAAAGGAGATATTGAAAACTAAATAAAATAAAATAAAAAAGAAGAAAATTAGACCAGATACTGTTTATTTCTAATACTTATGGTTTATGAAGCATTTTACATCCATTTCTTTATTTGACACAAGGCTATGAGGTGTTCTAGACAGTTTTAGCCTCATTTTACTGAGACCTTAAGAGGGGTACTGACTTGGGCCATAGGACTTGTGAGCACATTTAGAGATGCAGACGTAGGTCTTACCCTTTCACTACCCCACACTGCCTTAGATGACCCTTGAGGCCCCTCCCAGAGATGACATTTCATGTTCTATATCCCAAAGTTCCTCCCAGCTCTGACACTCGATGAAACCATGGGTCCTGCCCTTTTCTATGACTCTCTTTTTGTCATGGCCCAGGTCCCCTTCCCCAGCTTAGGTACCAGGAAGGGTGCATCACAGCTTCCTAGCTGGTGATCCCAGAGGTGGGTAGGGGTCAGGCCGAGGATCTCTCTTTCCCAAGGAGGGCCCCCCTCCCGTCTCTGCTCAGTCTCCCCACTCCACGTGGCTGGGCACTTCTGGGGCCTGGCCCAAGCCCCACTCTGACTCACCGGCTTCCTGCCCCGGCCCAGCCCGGCCCAGCCTGAGTCACCATCCTGGAATGTGGAAGCTGGAAGCCAAGAGGGGCCTCCCCCACTGCACACCAGCCCAGGGAGAGCAGGACAGGGGAACCTCGGGAGGGCTCCCAGCAATGGGAAGGAAACCTGCCTAGGGCCCCCAATACCCCAGTCTCCTTTTGCTCATTGAAAAGTACCCCTGTTCCATACATGTCCACATGTCTCCCACCCCCCAAAAAACCATCCAGGCTCTGATGTCTTTTTTATGTCCCTGTTCTGCTCCTCCCAGTGAGGCTTCGCTTAGGCAGTAGGGTGCCTTGGGGCTTTGGGAAAATTATTGCCCATAGACTTGGAGCATCTCGAGGCTATCCTCCTCTTAGGCCTGCCTCTTCTGTGATCGAAGACGAAAGCAAGGAGTCTTAGCCACCAGGGCCCAGGGTAAGGGCTCTTCTGTTGCTTCCTAGGCCTGGGCCAAGCCTGAGGGACGGGCCTTCAGTAATTCTTGGCCTCTGGACAGCCAGGCACCAGTCTAGGGATTTGGACTCTTAAGATTCTCTGGTTCTAAGAAGCTGCCATGGTTCTGAGAGTCTGGAGTTCTGAGAATCTGTGGTTCTGAGATTCCAAGAATCTGAGATCATATGGTCAGAGCCATAACCAGGGCAAGCCAAGTGGGTCTTTTTCCAGGGTGCGGACACAGGGTGGGGGTGGGAGGGTGGTGTACCCTTTCCTCCCTGTGGCAGCCCACAGACCACCATCCCAATGCCTCCAAATCCTTTGCCTCCCTGTGCCACGTGCCTCCCCAACATCCTCCCCCCAGCCCTGGGCTACTTCTCCAAGGGTCCAGCCTTCCAGCCACCAGCAGTGGCCCTTTCTTAAAGCCCACATTTCTCACAACCCCCAAGGGGTGTGGGTCAGACTCTCTGGGGCCAGACTCCCAGTGAGACTGCACTCACAGTCAGACCGGCCACTGCTGCTGCTTTCCCCTACCCCCCAAACTGTTTTTGCCTAAGGTGAAAAAATTCTCAATCTCAACTCTGCCTGTATTTCTTAAATGTGTAGTTTCAGAGAGCTGGAGTTTCGTGAGACCCATAGTTCCAAGAGTCTGTGGTTGTTTCTCTGGTTTGAGCTGGGAGTCAGTACCCAGAGAACTCTAGCTCCCAGGAGCCAGGATCCTCAATCCCGTAGAGCCTCTGGGAACTGGGCCCTGGGGCCCCTCCCAGGGTGACACAGCCTAGGGGAACAGCAAACCCAAACTTCTCTGGCCCCTGGAGGCTTGTGCTCACTCCTGCCGCCCCTTGTCCACCAAAGCCAAGTCCTAAGTCTCTGCTATCATCAGTGAACACTTATTAGGCACCTACTCTGTACTTGGTAATGTAGAACTGTAATCAGGAACTTCAGGGACCAACTAGTCACTTGTCTAGAAGGGATCTTCGATGAAGAAACTGAGGCCGGGGGAGGTAAAATTACTGACCCAAGTTGGTATATGAAACAAATATCAAAAGGTAGGTTCGAACCGGGGTCCTTTGACTTCCAAACTAGTGTTCCTTCCACCAGACCCATTGTGCTAGCCCTCAGAGCCTACCTTCCAGGAGCTTCTGATTTAGACACATCCAGCCCCTAAGCTTCTTACAACCTGGCAAGGGGGGTGGGGCTCCTCCATCCTTCAGGCTGCCCCTGGTGACTTGTGACCCCATCACTGGTTTGAATGGATACACAAGTGAGGGGCAGGGCTAGCAAGGAAGGGACCCGACGAATGTCTGCCCAGCAGTCCTCCCCTCTGGTATCCAAATATGCTTCACATCTGTGGGATCCTTTCGAGTTTCCAAAGCCCTAATAGGATAACCATTCTCTCATGTGGTCTCCACAATATCCCTGTGATGTAGACAGGATGAGGATCATTATCCCCATTTCAAAGATGGGGAAATTGAGGCCCACACAGAGCCTTGCCTTAGGTCATGCAGTGAATCTGTGGCCCAGCTGGAGCTAGGACTTGGCAGTTCCTGCTAGACATCCCTTGGGAGGGTCCGGGCGATTCAATACACACTCTACCTACACTTGGACCCCACACGCACAGCTTTGTACAACCTCCCCTGAATCGCACGCCCACACAGAACTCTCTCTGGGGAGCACACAAAATTGAGCGTGCAAAAACCTCAGTCCTTCCACCCCCTGCCCAAGTATTCGAACCAGGATGTGCCCAGGAAGTGACCAATCTCAGCTGAGACCAGAACTTGACCTCAGGAGCCTACACTCAGGATGTACAGGCTGGCCTAGTCCCTATGGGGACCCCAAGTCTAGACAAATACATACACACAGGTGTACACACACAAAAACACATCCGGCCTTGGCAGGACATAGCCTCCCCCACACCCTACCATACCTTCCCGACACCCCCACCCCCCAACATCCGGGCTCTTCAACACTCAGGGGCCAAACTCCCACCCACTCACTCCTCATTGTTCAGGGCTCAGGCCCAGGGCAACTGGAACAAGCTAGAATGGGTTAATATGCCTTTCTACCAACTAAGAGGAAGAGATGCTTTAAGGGGAGATTGGGGAGGGGGAAGAACCCTTCTTCCCAAAATCAGGCCATTAAAAGCCTCTTAGAACAGAGAATGTGAGAGCTGGGAGGGTCCTTAGCACACAGAACAGGAGATGTCAATGCTGGAAGGGGCCTTGGATATTACTGAACTACCCCCTTCACTTTACAGACAGGAGAAGGACTCAGAGAAGCGTTTGGGCCCCTCCCCACACCCACCCGTATTTCTGCAATAGAAAGGCAGAGGGATGGAATGCAAAGCCTGGGAGTCAGGAGCCCTCGGCTTCAGGGCTCTGCCGCCACCTTGACTGGCTGTGACTTCGGACCAACTGCTCCCCCTCTCTGGACCTCAGTTCTGTCTCTCCCCACCTCGCTTCTCCAGTTCCAAGAGTCTAGCTGTTCAACTGTGGGATAAGAAGGGCAGCTGTTGCTAGCCTTCAGGCCAGGACTGGCTCGCCCCATTGGGTGGACAGGCACAGGTGAGGGGCCTCCACCCCGCCCCCCCACCTCACTCCCCACCCCAGGGCTTCCCACTCCAAGGCTCGGAGAGACATTCAGGGGAAACTGCCACGGGTGCAAGGAAGGAAGCGGGAGAAAGGGGAAAGAAAGGGACCAAAACCCAGCGGCTTCTGCCCTAATTTACATAATCTGGACCCATTTCTGAGAAGCCCCAAGAGCCTCGGGGGAGGTGAAACGAAGTGGGGAGGAAGAGGCTAGACTGTGGGGAGAGGGTCTGGAGGTGGAGGAACAAGGGGACAGGGTGGGGAGAGAGGGACGGGAGCCTTGGGAGGGCTCCTGATGGAGAGAAAGAGGGCCCAAGGGAGAGGGGAGAGAGAGTGGGGAGAGGAGATTGGCAGAGGGAGGAGGAAGGGGAGAGAGAAGCGGCCCTTCAGGCGGATCTGCCAGCCGGCCGATCTGTGGCCTCTGTTGCCTAGCAACCCCCTGGCAACCCTGGCGGGGGGGGGCGGGGCTAAGGGGAGACCTCGAGGAGCCTCTGCCCCCTCCTCCAAAGGACCCACAGGAGGAGTCCAGAGGGCACCCGGGCACCCCCGCCCCCGCCAGCCTCCATCTTCCTGGGCGTTCTGAACCTCGGGACCTTCTTTCCTCCATCCTCTCTGCCTCCGGCTCCTTCTCTGCTCTGCTTCTCCCCCTGCCCGAAACCCTCTCATGTCCTTGACCCTCTGTCTCTGTCTTTCTTCACTCCTCCGTCTCTGCCTCCGCCTCCATCACGGTCATTGTCTGGGGCTTTCTCTGCTCCTGTCCCACCTGGCTCTTCTCCTTTTGTCTCCCTCAGGCTCTCTCTGTCTCTCTCCCTCAGCTTCCCTCTTTCTCTCTCAGACTCTCTTTGTCTCTCCCTCAGCCTCTCTGTCTCTCCTTTAGTCTCTCCCTCAGCCTCTCTCTCTCTCTCTCTCTCTCTCTCTCTCTCTCTCTCTCGCCTCTCTGTCTCTCTCCTTCAGCCTCTCTTTGTCTCTCTCCTTCAGCCTCTCTCTTTGTCTCTCTCCTTCAGCCTTTCTCTGTCTCTACCCTTTAGCCTCTTTGTTTCTCCTCAACCTCTCTCTTTGTCTTTCTCCCTCAGCCTCTCTCTTTGTCTCTCCCTCTCTGTTTCTCCCTCAGCCTCTTTCTCTGTCTTCCCCTCAGCCTCTCTCTCTATCTCTCCCTAATCCTCCCTCTTAGTCTCTCTCTTTGTCTCTCTCCTTCAGCCTCTCTCTTTGTCTCTCCCTCTCTGTTTCTTCCTCAGCCTATCTCTTTATCTCTCTCTCTCTCAGCCTCTGTCTCTCCTTCAGCCTCTGTCTTTGCCTTTCTCCTTCAGCCTCTCTCTCTGTCTCTCCTTCAGCCTCTCCCTTTGTCTCTCTTCCTTCTCTCTCCGTCTCTCTCCCTCCTTTTTCTCCCTTCTCCTCTCCTCTCTCTCTCTCTCTCTCTCTCTCTCTCTCTCTCTCTCTTTCTCTCTCTCTCTCTCTCTCTCTCCCTCTCCTCTCCCTCTCTCTCACCCCCTCTACCTCAGTCAAGAATCATTTATTATGTACCATGTACCAGGTGCTATGAAGCCCCGGGGATACAAAGAAAGGAAAAAAACAGTGTCTGTTCTTAAGGAACTCAGTCTAATTGGGTAAGACAAGAGTTTTTCTCAGCCTCCTTGGGTCTTGCTTCTCTTCCTCTCTCTTTTTGTCTCTCTCAGTGGCCCTGTCTCTCTTAGTCTCTCTGTTTTGCTTCTCTCTGTCTCTCTCCTGTCTCTTGGGTCTCCTATCTCTGTCTTTGTCTCTCGATCTCTCTCTGTCTCTGTGTGTGTGTGTCTCTCTCTTTCTCTCCCCTCATCTCTCTCTCTATCTCTGTCTTTCTCTTCTCTGTCTCTGTCTCTTCCTCTCTCTGTAGGAACATGTCTCCTCCCAGACCTTGAGAACCAAGCAGCCTGGCCCCTGGGGAGCCACCCCCACCCACCTGTACACATGCATGCACATACATGCTAAAACCCAGCCAGGGTTCCCCATGATCTGGCCTTTGCCCCACCAACCACAGGTTCTTGCTGCCAGCAGTCAGCATCCTCTTGCCCAACTGTGCCTGTCAACACCCCGATGTGCACCCTGGGAACGAGGGGCTCCAGCCACTTGCCTTTCCCCACATGTCCATTCAGGAGGGAGCTGTCCACAGCTTTCTGACTGCCCTGGAATCTGCTCTGGGCCTGGACTCAGGCTGATAACAGTCCAGCCTGCCTGGGGTCCATTTTGTAGCAAGGACCTCCAAGCCATCCCAGTCTCTGAGGCTCTCCTCCTCAACACCTCAAACTGGCCACCAGGGCATCATCTTTCCCTGCTGGGATTGTAGGCTTTATAGACAGAGGGACCTCAGACGCCATTCAGTTTGAGCTTTTCATTGGATTGTCGAGGAAACTAGAGGTAAAGTGATTTCCCCAAGATGGGTACAGCTAGTGACAGAATCCCTAGGACCAGGAATTCAGATCTAATGTTCCTCTCCCTACATTCTGCCTTTTCCTCCCCTGCTGATGTGGAGGGGGGTGCACGGGCAGAGGTGCATATGTGCGATCCTGCTGGTAGATGTGCATGAAGACACATGCATGTTTCCATGCATGCAGGTACAGATCTGTGAACCTTCTGCTGGCTAGCATGTGCATCCCACACCCCAGCTCCTCTCCTCACATGAAATATGCAGGTGGCTTTTGAGTCACCTGATCCCCAACCTCCTAGACACTGGCACCAGAGCAGAGGTCAGGTTGTAGTCAGCAGGGACCTGGGTTTGATTCCTGCCCAACATGCTTCCTTAGTAGTGTGACTATGGGTAAGTCACTTTGACTCCACCAACCTCCATTTTCTCATCTGAAAAATGCGCACAATAATACCTGTAGTACCAGCTTCAGATGATTACTATAAGAATGACTTGAGCTGTGTGTTTGCCAACCTCAGAGTGCCATATACTCACCTGCTATTGTTATTCACGTCCTAGACATTTATTAAGTGACTTTTGCTAGGGCATGGGGACATGATAAAAACAAAACGAGTCTCTGCCCTCAAGCAGTGGCATGGATGGGGGGGTGCCACACATACAAAGATATGGGAATAGGCAATACTCATGGCCCATACAGAGCAGCACCCCAGCATGCAATTCCAGCCCCAAGAAGGCCCCTAGTCAATGTGGTAACCCTTAAGCCGAGCCTGGAAGGGAGCCAGGGATTCTGAGAGGCTTGAGGGATGAGAGAGGGAACTTTCTGGATGGGGAGCATAAGGAGGCAGTTTGGCTAGGCTGGCAAGTGTATGAAAGGAGGTACTGAGCCATTAGCCTGGGAAGGTAGGCTGGAGTCAGGTTGAGAAAAGCTTTGATTACCACAACAGAGACAATGGGGAGCTGCTCACTGGAACTTCTGCAGAAGGGGAGTTACTTGTACTTTAGGACTCTGGTTATGGGCTTCCTGCTGCACCTGATTCATTCCCAGACACGTGTCACTGCTCCCTCACCACGCCAGAGCCCTAGCATAGGGCACCATGCCCAACCAGGGCCCATGGGTGACATGTACACAGTGACCAACCAGGGCCCAAAGATGACACATGGTGAGATGCGGTGACCCACACATGCTGACCCATGCATCCACACACAGATAAACACATGCGCACACACACACACACACTTACATGCACCTGGGCTGATCACATGAAACCCAGATGCCTACTGACTCAGCTACCCAGTGACACACGTTTCTACCCGCTGACACACAAACATTCACCCTGCTGACACAGACACATGGATGGACCCACAGTGGCACTCAGACAATACGAAGCAGACACCCAGTCCCAGGGGGAGCTCTCAGTGCTGGTGGGTGGAGAAGATGAAGGGGAGTCTCAGGAGCATGGAGCCAATGAGATGAGCTGAAACAGATGCCCAGGCCCTGGACCTGGGCCAAGGCCATCCCCTACAATGGGGCCCTCTAGGGAATCAGGGTTAACTCCTACCACCCTACACTCCTCTCCAGTCCAGGGAGGGTATAAGTGATGCTCCTTCATTGGTTCAGATGTAGTCTTTCACCCTGGCACCTTCCTGAAAAGGGAACAGCAGAAGCATGGGCATAGCTGGGAGGGAGTAGCAATAAGTACCCCCAAAGGCACAAGTATGGCCACAACTTGGAGAGATGGAGATGAATGGAGCAGTCCCAGCTGAAGAGAAGGGCACATCTGGGAGCATAGCTAGGGGACAGGGCACAGCTGGGGGGATGGGCATAGCTAGGAGACATTGTTGAGGTGGGCACAGCTGGGGGGCGGTGGGCTTAGCTAGGGGAAAGGTCCACATCTAGGGAACAAGCATAGCTGTAAAGATGGACCTGAATAAGGGGATGGACACAGCTCTGCTATGGCTACAGGTGGAGGTGGGTACACCCGGGGCACTGACCTGACTGGGGGGATAAACACTGTGGGGATATTGAGCACAAATGATACGATCCAGTTGGCAGTCAGGAGATTCTTTGTTTTTCAATCTGTGGCTTAGGAATGTGCCTCCGAGCACCAAGTTTTTCCAAGAACCACCATCAAGTGCCGGAGTGCCTCGGCTCCACTCCCTACAGCTAACAATGACATTCCTGTGGCCCATTACAAACCCTGCTGCTCTGTGATGCTTCCTAAAGGTGTTCTTGGTGACTCTGGGTGCTCATAGCCGTGGAGGCGGACCCTGAGATCTGGTAGACAGCTCCTTCCAAGCTGGAAAGGTTTTGAGTATGGGTCCCTGAGCTGGCTAGCAGCCCTTTATGTGTGGACAAGTTCGCCGCCAGAGGGTTGGCCACTGGGAGATGGATTTTTTGAGAGGGTCACAACTGTATCGTGGTGTGATAGGAAGCTTTGGGCTTAGGGTCAGGACATGAGTTTGAATCCTGGGTCTGGCATAGTTTAGATGTATGACCTGGGAAAAGTCCCATCTCTTCTTCGGGCTTCCTCTGGAAAGAGTCATAGGATTTGCAAATGGAAGGGACCTTAGAGGTCATCTAGTCCGGCCCTTCTCATTTTACAGATGAGGAAACTGAAGCTCAGAGAGCTTAAGAAGAGATTTTCGTTTTTTGTTGTCTTTGTACCCCTAGCACAGTGCTGGGCACACAGTAACTAGTAAATGCTTATTGGATGGAATTAAATTGAATTGCTCGAGGTCACCAGGTCATGTAGGGAGCAAGCCGCACAAGAAAGTCTTCTAAAAGCAAATGCTTGGCCCTTTCCAAGCACCCAAAAGGAGGGAGTTGGATGCAGTTACCTCTAGGGTCCTTTTCAATTCTAAATCCTTTGCCCCCAGGAGGGGACCAGGGAGAGAGGACCCGGAAAAGAGAAGGCACAACAAAGGCAGATGGGGCCGAGGGCGGGCTGAAGGACAGCCAGGAGTGGGGTGAGTGACGCGAGGCCCCGCCCCCTCCCCGGTGCACACAATCGGGTCCTTCTGCAGCTCTGCCCAGATCCCGGATCTCGGAACCCCTTTAGCTCGCCCAGGCGCGCTAGTTTTGGGAACGGGCGCTGGGCTCACCCGGGAGCAGCATCCTGGGCTTCCCTCGTCCTGCCCTGGCCTGGGCCTGAGCGCAGCGAGGGTGGGCAGCCCAGGCAGCATTCGGGGCTCAGCTCTCTCGAATCCTCTTCCCTCTCCTCGCATCCTTAGCCCTCTCCGGGCCCCCGGCCGGGATCACATGCAGAGGGCTGGATGAACCACGCCTCGGGATGGACAGAGCTATTTGCGAGCGCACTGGAGAAACCCGGGCAAGGGAGGCCCCACCCCTTGGTCGGCCGGGGACCAGATTGGGGGTGGGTGGAGCATCCTGTCCCTTTAACTCAGGCCCCAGGGGCTGGGAACCTCTTAGACTCACTCCGGGTATGGAGATGGAGGGGGGGGCGGGGTGCGCCCAGAACAGGGCGCCAACAGAAACGCTCCTCTCCCTCCTTTACTCCTCCCCTAGAGTCACTCTCCATTCCTCCGCCCCCATCTCTGGCGGGAGAGGCCCACATTGGTGTGTGTCTCTGTCTGATCGTGCATCTCTGCGGTCTCTTCTGTTTCTTTCTCTGTCCATCTCTGGAGCTGTCTGCGCCTCTCCCTTCAGGGCTGCGTTTGCCGGTCAGGGTGCCTTTGTCTCTCTGTGTGTTTCCACGTATGCTGGTCTCTCCCAGCGCCCTCCTCCCCCAGACTTATGTGGCTGCCTATAAGCCAGGAATTGGCCTAGCCCCAGGCTCCGCTGGAAGAGCCCAGTCTAAGTCTGGGTCCCCACTCTGACCTCTGGGCTGCCTCCCCCTTCCCCCTCTCTCTCCTCCCTCATCTTGTTGCCCTCCTGCCCTGGTGGACCCAGCACCACCCCTGTAGGTCTCCCTCAGCCTACAAAGGGGCCTCTTATCCTCAGCCAGAGAAAAGGGGGCTGTTCTGACCACTAACAGACCTCCCCTCCTCAACCTCAGCTCCTTCTCCATGATGTCAGCAAGAAGGCATCCAGGGGCTACCAGAGACAGGCCCAATCCTACCCCCACTCCTTCAGTTTCCAACTGAGACAAAGGCTAGCTAGACCACCATTCCCCTTTCCTACCCCATTTCCCAGACAAGGAAAGTGGGAGTAGTGATTTGCCCAAGATCATGCAATGAGTCACTGTGCCCACTGAAACTAGCCACCTTTTCTGGTAGAGATTTAAGGGGTCTGGGTCACTCTGGATCACCCAAGGAGGTTGAATGGGATACCCAGCCTCCTGGAAAGGGAGGGGAGGAAGGATTAGGCTGTCCTTGGAGAAGGGGCAAGAACCAGATGACCTTCTCTGGAGTTTGAAGCCACCTGGTCCCTGTCCCCTAAAGCACTAGACTTTCCAGTCTCTGCCAGACTCTCTGGCTTCAGCCTGGCTCTCTTCAGCCCGTGTTTAGGAGGATAGGGAAGGCAAGTGACACGTGAAATAAGGTTGGGTTGGGGCTGGATGGTGGAGTTCAGACTTTCTCCTGGACATGAGCCACAAGGACCCATGAAAGGTGTTTGTGCAAGGCAAAGACCTGACCAGAGCTGTGAATGAGGAAGATTACTCTCCATAGGAGGTGGGGAAGAGGCCCTAGATGAGTCAAGAAGTTGGTGCTGTGGTCTGGGCTCTGTAGGCAAAACTACCTGTGGGCTGGTTTGTTCCTGTCCGTGCCAGAACTGGAAGGGACCTTGGGCATGGTCTGGTCCAACCTCCTGATTTTACAGGGGGGGAAACTGAGGCTCTAAGTGGGTAAATCCTTTACCCAAGGTCAAACAGGGTGTGGCATAGACTAAAACACAGGCTTATACCTGGCCAGGGAAGACGGGCCCCCTCCCTCCCTTTAAGGATGGCTAGCTTTCAGATCTGATCTGAATTCCCCCTACCCACATCCTTACTCACATCTGTTTCCACCACCACCACCACCCCCCACAGACAGCGGGAGGCCCCTTGATTCCCTCCCCCCACCTTTCTCAAGGATTGGACTTTTGAAGCAATACTAAAAGTTGTCCTTATTTAGAAAGAAGAAAGTCCAGTGGTTAGTCTCTTTTAGCACTCGAATCTGGATGACCTAAGCAGTGTACTGTACTGGATAGAGCCTGTGGCCCACCTCCCATCCCTGGCTGCTCCAGAGCCCAGGTCCAGTTTCGTCCCCTCCCCCACCCAGAGCCTGGCCAGATGTGGGGCTGCCTCTGTACAGCATTCCTGAGCCCTGACTGTGCCCCCACTCCCCCTACCCCCCCCCCCGCCCCCTCAGGGCTCTGACTTCAGTGGGCCAAGCTGGGAGCTTATTATAGACCTTCCTCCCACCCCTAAGGATGGACTGGGAGATCCCTGCCCCCTCCCACTCACACCCAAACATGCCCATTCTTCTCTGGGAATGCTCAGGGTCACCCCTTAAAGGACTTGCCTAGAAAGGGACAGGATAGATGGGTCCCAGTGTTCCACACCCAAGAGGCCCTTAACCAGCGCAGACAAAGGGCCGGCTAGCATGGAGAGAGCCCATGAAGTTTGGCATTTAAAGCCTTTCACGAGCTGGCCCCAAGCTACTTTGCCAGCATTATGATACATGATACCAACTCCCCAACTCCACAGTCCAGCCAAAGTGATTTTCTTACTTACTGTAGCTCCTCACAAAGAACATTCCAGCTCCTACCTGGGAGGGTTGCTTGGAGTGTCCCCACGCCTGGAATGCACTCCACCCTCACCTCGACTTTTTCAAATCTCTAGTTTCCAACAAAGCTTAGTTCGAATTAGAGCTCAGGTGTGAAGCTTTTCTGATCACCTTAGGCGAATGACCCTGCATCAGTATGTATACATGATGTCTCCTCCTTAGAATGGAAGCTGCTGGAAGGCAGAGACTTTTGGTTTGGTTTTTGTATTCTCCGTGGCCCTGTGTGTTTTAAGTGCTTAATAAATGTTCTTTCATCGCCAGATTGATTGGAATGGGACTCCAGAGACCTGGGTATTCACTTTGGCTCTGGTACAAATGCCACTGATGCTGGCACCTTTAGAAAAGCCATTTCATCTCTCTAGGCCTGTTTCCTCCTATGGACCGAAGACACACCCTGCCCCTTGTCAGGGTTGCTGTGACTATCCAACCAGATCACCAATCAACCAGTAAGCAGTCCTTAAGCTCCTACAGCATGCAGGCTTGGCGCTGTCAGCTGGGGATGCAAAGACAAAAAGGAAACAGCCCCTGTCTTCAAGCAGTTTACATCTTAATCTCTCACCATCAACTGAGCTGTGGTTTTGGAACCATAAAGTTCTATATATAGAAAATTAAATGTTACTCAGGGTCACCTAGTTGGTCAGGATCAGAGGCTGGAACCTGAGCCAACATTTCAGCTCCTCAGCTAATTCTAATCTCTTATCTTTCATTTTCCTCCTCCTCCCCACTTCCTCCCCCTCCTCTCCCTCCTTCCTCCTTCCCTCTTCCCATCCTCCCCCCTCTCCCTCCCTCTTGCTCTCCCTCCTCCCCACTACCTGCTCTTCCCTGGTCTCCTTACCCCCCTTCCTCTCTTTCCCTCCTCCTCTCCCCTTTTCTCTCCTTCCTCCCCCTTTCCTCCTCCTCTCTAGCCTTCCTCCTCCCCCCCTTCCTAATTGAGTCCCCCACAGGGCCCTCTCTTGACACCCCACCCCCAACCCTGCAGCTTGTTTCCCAGGTGAGGATGGGTGTGGAATTTCAGGTGTAGAGGGGCCAGGGCAGATCTAAGAGTCACCTGGCACAGGTGAACAGGGCCCCCCTACCCCTACACTTGGGTGGGGAAAGGGAGCAATTTAATCTGGGTTGACAGGGAGGGAGCTGCCAGCTGCCTTCTTCTGTGGGGAGGAGGCCGGGAGGGATGCCTTTATGCCTCTCCCTTTCTCCCTCATCCCTGTGCCCTGGCTGTGTCTGGATCTCTCTGCTTTTGTCTCTCTGTGTCTCTCTCCATCTCTGTCTCTGTCATTTTATCCCTCTGTCTCTAGGATTATGAAAAAATCAGGGGACCTAGATTTTAGTCCTACCCCTGTTACTGTATGACTTTGAGCCAATCGTTTTCGTTTGGGCCTCAGTTTCACCTCATGTAAAATAAAAGTTCTGATCGTTTTTATGTTCTAAGGTGTCTCCCAGTCTGGACTTTCTTTGTTCTATGTTCTAGGCCCTGCCAGCTCTGATTAGATGCCCTCAAGTTCTCTGCAGTGTAGCCATACACAATCCAAGGGTCTTTCCATCCCTGACATTCTATTCTTTCATTCCCCCATTTGCAGCTCTGGGTAATTCCCCACCTCCCTGACCCAGGATCATCAGACATTCCTGACTCGATGCCTGTGTTTCTTCAGCCAGGCCCTCTCTAACTCTGGTCTCTCTGCTTTTCCCCCCAGGGGGGTTTCCCCCCCTTACCCTCTGTGGGCCAGACAGTTGCTGGCACCACTCTGGCCTCTCCCCAGAGGCAGCTGCAGTGACAGCCGGTGCCCCAGGCTGAAAGCCAGGAGAGGGGCCTTGGGGAAGCTCCAAGGCTAGGGTCAGAGGCCAAACAGCAGGGAGGAGCTGGGGAAGGGGGCAAAGGAGATTGTGACCCTAGGGGCAGGAAGGGGAGGGGGAGGGCCCCCGGACTGGGAGGCTCTTTTCCTTTCTAGGCTCACTCTCTGACCTCTCAGGAATTTGAGGCGGGGAGCTGGGGGTGGGGGGACCAGGCACAGGGGGAGTAGAGGCAGCAGCTGCCTGGACTCTATTTCTCAGCTGCCTGGACTCTATTTCTCTCCTCCCAGCCCCCTCCTCCTCTTTCCCTGTTCCAAACACATGTTGGGGCCTGGCCTTGCCAGGGGCCCTAGGATCCTGAATGTATGGCCAGCTCCTCCTTAGCTCTCCCCACCCCATCTTCCAGACACAGATGAATACACCCAACTAGTAAGAACACCCCAAACAGCCCCCAAACGCACACACCCATTGCCAGTGTGGAAACACCCTTTAATACAAACACCCCAACTGCATGGAGACATAGACACACACACCCTGGTACAGTAAACCTGTAACTATCTTAGAGTGCACACAGACACACACACTTCTAAGTGTGGAAACACCCTTACCAACACCCCCAAGTACAGACACTCACAATGTTGTGGAAACACCCTTACCAACACTCCCAAGTACACAAAGAAACACATCCCCCAGTCAGTGTGGAATCAGTTTTAACTCCACCTCTGCTCCACACACAGCCACGAATACCCCCTGCCCAGTCCTCAACACTGGGCTACCTTGGTCTTTGACCCTTTGGTGCCCAACCGGGGGGTGGGGGTGGGGGGAGATTCCCATAATGCATTCCTCTCTATGACTAGGAGCCTAGTCATATCATCTCAGAACTGTACCCCTAACCACTTCTTACAGGCAGGACCCCCATGCCCTGAGCACAGGGGCAGTGAGGTGTGAGTAAAGAGGAGATAGAACTCGTGATAGAGAAGCTTAATGGGCACTGTCTCACCACTCACAAGAGAAATAAAGACAGTGTTGTACTTGAGAAAAGTAAGCCCAGTGAGCCAATGGGACTTTTACAAGACCACACATAGTCAATAACTTGGTCAAGACCTGGTCTCTGGAATCTCAGGTGTCCAGTTTCTACAGAACTCTCCTTCCTGACCATCCCTCACCCCATCTAGTCTTTGGACTCTGAAATGGTCATTTTCTCTCTCCACAGAAAAGATCTAATTAGGAGCTCTGAGGGCAGAGCTCATCCAGGAACGAGCTCAGGACCTTAGCCCAGCCCTGGAACAGGAGAGTAGATGGGTGGGCTTCCCTGAGAATGGTTTTTGTATACCCCTGTGGTTGTTTATGTCAAGTGGCACCTGTATTGATGAACTTTAATGATTGGGAGGAATGTCTATGTGTAAAGCATCCTGGTGGGGGTGGGGGCGCCACTGGGAGCCCAGGACTTCCTGCCCTCTTTACAGGGCCAGCCCAAAGAAGCAGCTCCTAATGTCTTCCCTGGTTCCTGTTGCAAGATGGGAGGGCTCTCGCTGTATATGGGTGGGTAGCTAGGTCTGATTAGTATGTGTTTGTGGTGTGTGTGGGGGTGATGGCTGGGAGGGGGTGGTCCCTGGACTGGGGGGGGGTGCAGACAGAAGGGACAAAAGGGGCTGGATCTTTGTGGGTTGGAGACAGGGGGTAAAGGAGCTAAGATGCCTGGGGAAATGGGGAGGGGGGAGACTCTTAGGTCACAGAAGCCTAGGGTGGGAGTTTCCGGGACAAGCAAGGGGCCGCCTTTCCCAGATGAGCCGCCCAAGACAGGCGGAAAGGGCATGCAAATACCGAGGGAGGGAGGGAAGGGGGCGGGTAGAGGAAGCTTCGGGACTGGAGAAGGGTTTGTGTCTTCTCTCTACGCAAAGGGATGCAGACTTTAGGGGAGGGGGTTAAGGGAAGAATACACCTGCACGTAGTGGATGGGGTGGGGATGGAAAGGGGCGAATTCAGCCAGAAACAAACTGAGGAGGGGAGGAAAAGTGGGGGAAATTCACCTGGATGAAATGCGTGGGGAGAGGGTGTCTGGAGTGGATCCACTCAACCATAAACCTGGAGGGGGGGTAGAGGAAAGGAAAGGATACCTGATGAAAATCTACTTGGATATAAGGGGCTTCCCCCTTTTAACGTGTGGAGAAGGGGAACCTGGGACGAGTCTTCCTGACCTGGTGGGGGAGGGGAGATACTAGGGCGAAAGGTACCTGAGGAAAAACCACCCGGACTCGAGGGGAGGGGGCCTAGAGCGAGTCCCTGGGAACATAGCTGGGGAAGGGCGAACGAGGAAAATCCAGGTGAATGTAATGGGGGGAGGGGGTGCCTGGGGAGAGTCTCCCTAGCCACAAGGCTCGGGGGGCAGAGAAGGAAGGGATACCTGGGGAAAATCCATCTGGACCTAATGTGGAGGGAGTCTCCCTGGATATAAGAGGGGGCCAGGGGGTGCCCGGGGGGATTCCACCAGACACTGATGGGGGAAGGGAGGTCACAGAGAATCAACCAGGATCCTAAACAGGGAGGGGGGAACCTGGCGCGCTTCCACTCCAGAGGAGAGGCCCTGCCCATCTCAGTCAAGCCCCGCCCCGCGCCCCGGCCACAGTGACAATCTCGGCCTTCTATTGGCCAGGGCTGCTGGATGAGGGCGGGGCTAGGACCGAGGCCTGCCCGTCACAACAAGGGGCTTATTTGAATAATTCCTTCAGGGCCCAGAGGGCCGCGGTGCTGTCTCCTTCCAAGCTCCGGGCCCCGGGCCTTACCCTCTGAGTCTTCCACGGCCTTCTCCCCTGCGGGGTGGAGGGGTCCTCAAGAATGGGAGCCAAGGATGCTGCCAGGTGGGGGAGGGGAGGGGAGAGCTGCACCGGGGGCTCCCTCCCAGCTATGACGTCAGAGCTGAGGAGCTGCTGGGGGAGGGAGCACGCCGGGAGACTGTTGCCATGGAAACCGGAAGCCTTTCTCCCCGCCCCCCGCCCCCCACACTTCCGGCCTCTCATTCAGCATTTCTATCAATGGGGGCTGGGGAGGCCTCTGGGACAGAGCTGCCCCCAGGGCTTAACCAACTTCATTCCGGGGCTGCCCCTACCACCCACCCTCCCCAAGGAGCCCTGCCCCACACCTCCACACACCCCCAGCCCAGCAGTCCCAGGCAGAGGCTTGTGCCAGCATGGCACCGCCCACACTGGGCAGGATTGCAGTTTCCTGGGGCCAGCCCCTGCCCTGCTCCAACTGGGGTGCAGAAGAGACTTCACTCCTCTCCCTTTGCCTCCCATCACAGTGCAAGGAAAGCTGAACTGGGAGTCAAAGGACCTGGGTTCTAGGCCTGGTTCTGTGGCTCCCATGCTCAACCTCAGTGCTCAGTAAAATGGGGGTCTTGGCTTGATGTCTAAAGTCCCTTCCAGGCACACATCTCCATGATATCTCTGCCATAGATAGCTCCACTGCCACAAAGGTGGACACAGAACTAGGCAAGGGCCCCCAGACAACGAAGGAATGTGCCGGTTTGGGGGCTGGCTGAGGGTCTGGCTAGATCCTGACTCTGGTGGAACTCCATGAGGGGCAAGGCCCTGTTCAGTCCCGATAGCCTGTCTGGTGACAGAGAACTAGGGGCTCCACTGCTGAGACCTCCCCATCAAAGAGAAGTCAGTAGGCTCCATAGCAAGCGGGAGTTGGAGTCCCCAGATGGGAAAGTTGGTTTTGGCAGGAAATCAGGCCAATGGGCAAGGGGGTTGGGGGTGGGAGTGAGGGTCCTTTGTTGGTCAGGCCCTGAGTTCTAGTGTGAGAACTGGATTCCCCACCCTTTCCTTTATCCCTTCCTGTCCTCTGTTTGTCCCCTGGGTCATGTGTGAATTCTGTGGCCTGGGCTGTGGGGGTGGGGAGCATGTTGGGAGCTGGGTGGGGTGCCCCTGCCCTCCTCAATTCCTGCCCGCCCTACTGAGTTACTCAGCCTGGCCCCACAACCTGACTTCCTCCTCCTCCTCCTCCTCCTCCTCCTCCTCCTCCTCCTCCTCCTCCTCCTCCTCCAGGTGCCCTCGACCTGAAGCTTGGCCTTGCCTGCCTGAGCTCCCTCTCCCAGGCCGGGCAGAGGTCACAGCTGTTCCCCCAACCCCTTGCCTGGGGCCTTGCCATCCCATGGAGACACTCTCTGGGGAGCAGCTGGGACAGGGCCAGGCAGGGCCCCCAGAGGTAGGGAAGAAGGGTCAGAAGTCAGGGCAGAGAAGATGCACTGCTCAGGCCTGGGCCTTCGTCTTCTGTCCTCTTCCTCAGGGCTGACTTCCAACCTGGCTTGGCATGCCACCCCCACCCCCCCACCCCCCACCCCAGGAACCCAACGGTTGCAGGGCCACCCACCCCCCTCTCCCTGAGGCCCAGTTTTTGTTTCTTGTCCAATGTCAGGAATTTCTTTCGAAACATCCCCGGGCCCCTCAGCCAGGCTGTTCAGGGCCCTGTTGCAATCCTCTGCCTCCCCTATTCCCCCCCCAACCCAACCCCC
>CM053622.1:51741926-51807058 GCA_028646595.1 Phalanger gymnotis
GGATGCAGGCCCTGGAAGAGGCCACCAGGTCTCCACTTCCCCACCAGGATTTTTGGCTGGCCCCTGCCCCCTGGGCGTTGTCTCCATTTCCCAGTTTGGTTCTCCCTCCTTCCACCCTCAAGGCTCTCCCTGCCCAATTCCTGCAACATCTCCATAGATCCTGCTCTGAGTCCCACCCCCCCTCTACTGCAAGCCTAGTCTTCCTCCCACCTCCACCCTCTCTGCTAGCTCCACCTGCCTGGCACCGCTCCAGGGCCTCCCTTGACTGATTTGCCAGCCTCCAGGACCAGACAGTGCCAAGGACAGGCTGGGGACTAGGTGCCTAAGGCCTCTTCTTTGGGGTCCTTGAGACATACTCAGGAATCTGTTTGGGGGTGGGGTGTCTGGCAGAAGTACCATAAGATTTTCAAGTCCCCCAGAAAAGGGCCCCGCAAAAGCAAAAGGTCGTTCTCCCAAAGATCCAATGCCTCTTTCCTTCAGGAAATCTTTCCATGTTAATGCCAGGCACCTCTAAACAATGCTATTTAACCTATTGGCCAAGGTTGCTTCTCAGGCTTCCCAGGTTCATCTGCTTGGAAGTAGTCACAGATGTCTGCCCCACATCAGCACCTTCTGCCAATGTCTGCCCCTCAAACTAGGAGCTCCCTGAGGGCAAGGCTCTGACTCAGGCCTCAGACTGGGTACTCCCCAAGACCAGGGGCTGTTTCAACGCCCTCTCTTTCTCTTCTGGTTTTCTCAGGAGGAAACAAAATGACCACATGGGGCCCCTCTGCCCTGTCTCCAAAGAGAGGGGGCTCACAGGGTGGGGTGGGGGCCGCTCCCAAAAGCTGTTATTCCACAGCTACATCAAAGCTCGCCAACTCTGCCCTGCCCGGCTGTGACCACATCCTCCCCTGGGACAGGGCGGGTGAGCCACAGGGGAGGAGGGAACAGGGTGGGGCCCAGAAGGCCTTAGGGGAGCCAGAAGAAGGGATGGTCAGTTAGCCCTAGCTAATATTAGGCTAGCCCTCTTTGGGAGGAGAGGGTGAAGGGACTAGGGGGCTTTACGGCAGGACTCCTGGCTTCTATTCTTAGATGGAAGTCACATGCCTTTTCCCGGCTTCCTTTAGAGGGGAAATAATTATGCTATGGCTATTATGCAGTGGATAATTATCATAATAAGGACAACTACGGTGATGAGCATAGTAATTAATAATAATACCACCACCACCACCATTGGCCCTAGAGTTTCCCCTTTCTCCTGAGACACTCAGATGCATTATCTGCCTGCCTGCCTGCCGCCCTCATTCCCTCCTCCTCGCCCTGGGGTGGATCATCCACCAGGAATTGGCCAGTAGAGACAAAGAGGCAAAGAAAAAGTGTGACTGAGGCCAAAGGCCAGGAATAAATAGAATCCTGGTGTCCTAAGCCCCGGGGCTGGGGCTGGGGCTGGGAGTGGGGGGAGCAGCCGCACCCAGGACTCAGGAAACCTGGGTTCCAATTCCAGCTCAGCCCCTGACTCACTGTGTGACCTTGGATAAGTGACTTACTTCTCTGGGCTCTATTCAGGAAACCCGAGTTTCAGTCCTGGCTTAGCCACTGAATCATTGTACAACCTGAGATGAGGCACTTCCCATCTCTCTGGGTCTTCTTCTCCAAAATGGTTTACGGTAGATGGTCTCCAAGGCACCTTCTAGTTTTAATATTCTCTGGTACGAGTCCTAAGGCACTCCTTCAAATACATCAGCGATACAGACAAACACCCATATATCCTAATTTTACAGGTCAGAAAACTGAGTCTCAAAAAGTTCCAGTGACTTGCCCAACTCAGTTTTCTTATCTGTAATAATGGGCAGGTCACTGGACCTTTTTGAGACTCAGTTTTCTGACCTGTAATAGTGGACAAGTCACCAGACCTTTGGGAGACTCAGTTTTCTGACCTGTAATAATGCGCAAGTCACCGGACCTTTTTGAGACTCAGTTTTCTGACCTGTAATAATGGGCAAGTCACCAGATCTTTGGGGGACTCAGTTTTCTGACCTGTAATAATGGGCAAGTCGCTGGACCTTTGGGGGACTCAGTTTTCTGACCTGTAATAATGGTCAAGTCACCGGAACTTTGGGGAACTCAGTTTTCTGACCTGTAAAACGAGGATAAGTGTCCATAGCAGTACCTGCCTCCCAGGCTTGTTGTAGGGATCAAATGAGAAAAAATGGATGAATTTCAATATAAATCTCAAACCTTAAAATGTTATATAAATATGAACTATTATCAGGTTCCCCACCACCACCTTCTAGTGCTAACAGTCTTCTAAGACCCCTCTTAACTTTGATGTTCTGTGTTCTAGCCAGGGGTGTGCAAAAAAATAAATGTTTAACAACTGGCCTTCTGAAAAGAAGTAGAAGGGGGGACCCAATACACTTCTGAGCTTAAGCTGCAGTATTAACATTTTCTCCATCGCTTCAAGGCCAGACAATCAATAAAATAATAAATCCGGCCCTGATTGTAGCATTTGCCCATTTCCAGGGTGATCTCACTGAAAATTTAACAATTGGCTCCCCCATGCCATTTCAAGCCGGTGCCAGTATACCCCCTGCTTCCAGCTGTCATGTTCTAGGTTCTAGGTTCTAAGGTCCCTCCCAGCTACACGGTTCTTTCCTTCCTGCCTCTACCCTCTCCTTAGTACCTCCCACACACAAGCACTTCACTTGGACATCCTGGGAAAATTGTACCTAGGGAGAAAATAGGGACCAACCAAAGGCTATGACAGGAGCTGGTTGATGGTGGCAAATGGTCTGCACTCAGGCTGCATCCCTTAGAAGGGCTGGATGGTGCAGCTGCCCAGAGGAGGGGCCTGCTGGGGGAGAGGGGGGCTCTTATTAGCACTCTGAACTCCTGGGGAGCAGGAATCTCTCCCTCTGGCCTTGCCAGCTGCTTAGGGAGGAGGTCCTCAGACCAGCAGTTTGTCTTGTGCTGGTGGCTCCAAGGGGCCCCTCCCAGGCCTGGACTGTGGAGGGAGGTGGGGCCTCCCACTTCCCCCTGGAATAGCTACCCTTCTCCCCAGGGGCCCATCCAGAGCACATGGAGGCCTGGGGTAAGGGAAGAGGGCCACACATGCAGGCGCCCAGATGTGTACTTGTGAAAACATACAAAGACCCTCATGCAGACCCTTGATCACATGCATGCTTGTGCTCAGACACAGATGGGCACATGCATTAAAACAGAAACACACCTGAGCACATAAACACAGACACACTTACCCAGAGACAGAGCCAGACCCGCCCAGAGGCAGCTGTATGTGATGTTAATAAATGTTTATAGAATGGAATCCTTCTACCTTACCCCCACCACCACCAGAGGCCTCAACAAGCAAGTCAAGGCAGCAAGCATTTATTAAACACCTACTGTGTGCCAGGCACTATGATTACAAAGAAAAGCAAAAATACTGTTGTCTCTGCTCTCAAGGAGCTCATTGCCTCAGCAGTGGGGAACCTGAGGCCTCAAGGCCACTTGTGGCCTTCTAGTTCTTGGGGGGTGGCCTTATTGGTTCTGAGAAGTTTGGATTCCATCAAAGGACTGCACTTGAGGACTCAGAGGGTCACAGGTGAGGCTGCAGGCTCCCCACTCCTGGTCTAGCTCCTTGCCTTTAATTAATCCAAGGCCCCTCCCTAGAGTAAACCAACATCCTTCCCCAGGCCTAAAAGCAAAGAGTTTGTATTTTCAACCTTGTAATAATAAAAAAAAATGGAGCTTCCAAATGTAAAATCGTAATGTAGAAATGCCCCAACAGACCTCAGGGGGAGATGTGGAGAGGAAATGAGATGGATAAAAGAAAGGTAGCTGGGGGCTTTGTGTCACAAAGGGTCCCCTGGTCTGGGGGGCAGGTGACTTGGCATTTGGGTTCAGCCTCTGCCTCTTTGGGTCTGACTCACCTGGAGCAAGTTGGGGGGGTGGTGGTCCTGGCCTCAGTTTTCCTGTCAGATAAGTTTATTTAGTTAGGAGTCACTCATCTCCAATGTTCCTCCCATCTCTGATGTTCCAAAATTGTCTTCAGACTTTTAGGAATGGCTAGACACCTTCCCCAACCCCTCCTAATTCCAGTACCTTTCCTCTGTTCATAATTTCCTATTTACCCTATATAGAACTTGCTTTGTATATATTTGTTTGCGTCGGGTCGGGGTGGGATGGGGTTCTAAAGGCCTTCTCAGCTCTGACATCCTGAGTTCCAAGGGCTCTCCCAGCCCTGACATCCTGTGTTCTAAGGGCCCTTCCAACTCTGACACTCTGTGTTCTATGGGTCCTCCTGGCTCTGACATTCAGTATTCTAAGGGTCCTCCCAGCTCTGATATTCAATGTTTTAAGGATCCTCCCAGTTCTGACATTCTCTGTTCTAAGGTCCCTCTAAGCAGTTTGGGTAAATCAAAGAGGTCCTATGGCAGTCATATTAATAATATATGAAAGAGAGAAATTGATACTTTGCCTAGGGGGAAGAGTCCCAGTCAGACAAGATAGATAGGGCTTCTCCCATCCTGCCCCTTGACCTCCTGGGGAAGCTTATTCCTCTACTAGGTTGTGAACTTCATGAGGACAGACTGAGCTTAATCTGTCATCCTCTAGGAAATGAGCAATATTCTGTAACAGTAGGCATAAATATTTGATGAACTTTTTTGTGATTGTTCTGAGTGAAAGAGACCTTCAAACACGGAACATAGAATGTCAAAGCTAGGATGGCCCTTAGAACAGAGAATGTCAGAGCTGGGAGGACCCTTAAAACACTGAATGTCAGAGTTGGGAGGGCCCTTAGAACATAGAGTGTCACAGCTGAGAGGGCCCTTAGAACAGAGCTAGGAGGGCCCTTAGAACATAGAATGTCCAGGCTGGGAAGGCCCTTGGGAAACAGTGTTAGCTCTGGGAGGTATCTTAGACTTAGCTCATAATATGTTAGATCGAGGTAGAACCTTAGAACAGAATGACAAAGTTGTAGGTTGCCATAGAAAGCAGAATGTCAGACCATCTAATCCACTGGGTCTTAACCCAGACTCTGTGAACTTTAAAAAATTATCTATTTTGCTAATGGCATTTTGATAAAACAGGTTTCCTTTGGAATCCTCTGTACTTTATTTTATGCATTTGAAAACATGGTTCCAACGACAGGACTTGGCTTCACCAGATTGCCAAGAGGATTTACTCAGTCATTCAATAAACATTTATTAAGCACCTACTATGTGCCAGTCACTAAGAAACTCCATGGATAAAAAAAAGAGACAAAGACAGTCCATGCCCTCAAGGAGCTTACAGTCTAACAGGAGAGACAACAAATATGGTCACATAAGCTATATACAGGAAAAATTTAAAAATAATGAAAAGAGCTGAAGGCACCAGGATGAAGGGAGCCTAGACAGAGCCTTGGGATTTTAGTTGACTTAAAGAAAGCCAGGGAAGCCAATAGTTGGAAAGGAGGAGGGAGAAGGTTCCTGGCATGGGGGACAGGCAGAGAAAATGCCTCGATTTGAGAGATAGAGTGTATTGTTTAAAGAACAGCCAGGAGGCCAGTATCATCGGATGGAAGACTATGTTCGAGGGGAAGGTGTAAGAAGATTGGAAAGGTAAGGGGAGGGAAACTAGGTCAGGAAGGGCTTTGAACATCAAACAGATTTTGCATTTGATCTTGGAGGTGATAGGGAGCTAATGAACAATGTGGGAGGTGGGGAGAACGGGACATAGACCTACATTTTAGGAAAATCTCTTTAGTGGTTGGATGGAGGATGAACTGGAGTGGGGAGAGACTGGAGGCAGGGAGACCCGACACCCCCCCCCCCCCAGCAGTAGTCCAGGTATGAGGTAATGAGGTGATGAGGGTCTGCACTAGAGGGGTGGTGGTGTCAGAGGAGAGAAGGGGCAGTATTTGAGAGATGACACAAAGGTGAAATTGACAGGCCTTGGCAACAGATTGGATGAGAGATAGTGAGGAATCCAGGCTGGCCTCCAGGTTGGAAGGATGGTGTCCTCCACAGTAATAGGGAAGGTTGGGCTGGGGAAAGATAAAGAGTTTGGTTTGGACATAATGAGTCAAAGATGTCTGCTAGACATCAAGATGTCCAAACATCTGAAAGGCAGTTGGAGATGTGAGACCAGCAGAGAGGTTGAGGCAGTGGAGGTAGATTAGAGCATCACATCCATAGGAGCCTGTGGGATCACCAGGTGAAGTGCTATTGAGGGAGAAGAGAAGCAGGCCCAGGGACAACCTATGGTGGGACCTGGAGGAGGATCCAGATGAGGGGACTGAGAAGAAGCAGTCAGACAGGGAAGAGCAGAACTGGGGACCCCTGAAAATTTATCAAGAAGAGAGGAGGTAAGAGAGGGCGATCAGCAGTGCCAAAGGCTTCAAAGAAGAGGTAAAGAATGAGGACTGATCCAGGAAGCTAAGAAGGCCCCTGATCTAATCTAACTCCTGTTTTATAAATGGGGATAAGGTCAAATGGGTTCTGTCCATAGTACCAAGGGTTTAAGGGGCATCTGCCTGAGTGGAGCCCTCCTGTTGGTCACTTTAAGGTCTCAGATCTTGCTCAGGGGTGGGGGATGGTATGAGGTCCCCCTTGCCCTTCCTCTCCTCAATCCTCCACAACATCTCAGTCCTTCCCCCTACCCCATGAGCAGCAGCTGCCGACATTTCCTGTCCTGTACCAGGAAGGAAGGGGGGTGGTGGCCATACCTAGCCTGAGGCTCCTCTGTCAGCAACTTCCTGAGCCCTGACCCCAGCCCCATCAGCTAAGAACCTGCCTTCCCGGCAAGGCCGGCCCCTACACCACCCACACTAAGCCCATTTACTTCAGGCAGGCCACCTGGCCTGTTTCTGGTGCTCAGCAGCACCCCCACCCCCACATTCAGAGAAAGTGTGAGAACTCTTGGAAGGGAGGACCCCCAGCCTCTTTCTCTACCTCCTAACATCTGGCAGGACCCCTGTTCCAGGCCCCAAAAGTTTGTAGTGCCCTACCCCCCATCCAAAAAAGCAAAGGTAACACTGCCCACACTGCCCCCCCCAACTATCCTGGTGGTGGTGCTCTGGGCCAGCTGGGGGACCATGGCCAAATCACCTGCCAGAACGAGAGAAAGGGGACAGAAGAAACTCCCAGTCTATCCATGTAAGTATTCCGAAGACCTGGTTGTATTAGAAGGTGTGTGGACTCAGTTTCCTTATCTACAAAACAGGGATCAGTCCTGCTTACCTCATGATGCTGCTATGGAAACATTAAGTGTTCAAGGAACAGGGAAACAGGAGTTGTTTTTCACTTGCCTTTACACCCAGATACTCTGTTCCAACAGCCCTCCCAGCTCTGACATCGTAGGTTCTAAGGGCCCTCCCAGGTTTGAGATTGTGTTCTAAGGGCCCTCTCTGGTTTTACATCCTATATTCTAAGGACCCTCCCAGCTCTGACATGCTGTGTTCTGATGGCCACGCCCCCCCCCCCCCCAGCTCTGACCTTTTGTTTTGAGGCCAAGCCCGATACTTGGTTCTGGGTGCCCTGACTGGAGGGGCTACTAGGGGGCTTCTGCATACACTCTGGGAAGACATTTGAGTCCCCTGAGGCTGTGGTCTGGGCAGAGCCCTATGGGGGATATGGCCAGTTTTCAGGCACAGCTGTACACAGTAAGTAGAGATGAGTGGTGGCTGGTGTTCAAGTCATCCTACACCTGAGGAACCCAGACTAAACCTGACAGGACCCTTCTTAAGACTGTCAGGAGTGGACAGGGAAGAGAGGACAATGGGAGACAGCATTAGCTTGCAGGCTCCCCGGCTATCAGCTTAGTGGGTGTTTTGATGACAGGCCAATCACCTTGTCCTTGACCTCAGCACCTCCATCCCAAGCCTGGTATGCCCCCCACTCCAAAGTCTAGGCCCCTTTAAGCAGCCAACCCACCCAATTAAGATGACTCCAGGTCGTGTTTCATGGTCTGTTTATTATCTTAAAATCATGGTGGGTAGTTTTCTCCTCTCACTGTCTGGTTTTCACACAGGTAACATGGACAAAGGGAGTGCAGGGGTGAGGGAAGGATGGTGGGGGGCCAAAGGCTCTGCCCAAACCCACCAGGGAACACTGGGAAATAATGCTCTGCTCGTGAGCCCCCAGCCCTCATGGGCAAGGGACTGTGGCATGGTGTGTGCTTGCTCCCATCCCCCCCTCCAGGTACACCTTGCCAGGACAGGGGAGGTTTGTGACGCAGGCATCAAAGGAATTCAAACAAAAACAAAACAAAACAAAACAAAACAAACGCCGGACATTTAAATAGAAATCCAAATCTTAAAAAAAGAAAAAACACCCCACAAAGCTCGAGTTTTGACTTTTTTCTCCCTTTGGAAAAATATTAAGCCTCGAGTGCCCCCCACCCCACCCCCAAAAAAATAATTACAAAACTACAGGAACACACGGATGCTCACAGCTGGACATGAGGTGTAGTCACAAGACCAAGGGGAGGGGAGGGGTCTCTAGGCTGGGAGGAAGGCAGGGTAAAGATCAGTGAGGTCCTGGCTTTCCCTACTGATGGGAGGATAAGGGGCAGAGAGGGAAGGGAGGAGGATGGGACACAGATGGGGGGCAGGGTATGCAGGGAAGGACAGAAGGGGGCAGGGCCCAGACAGCTCAGTCCATCTCTGTAAAAAAGAAACAAGTGATTTAATAAAATAAAATCCATTGAAATGGCCCCGTGGGGAGGGAGATTAGGGGGAAGAGAAGTCTCTCACCCCATCCCCATGCCCCCAGCCCTGGCATCTATTTGTCCCCCAGCAGGGGATGTGGCCACTAGGGCGGCAGCAGCGAGCTCAAGAGGGAGAGGGCTCTGAATGGGCCCTCGGGGGCTGGCCAGGCTGGGAAGAAACAGAGGGTTGGGGGGGGCAAAGGTGGGGCAAGGCCAAGAGGGGCCTGTCCCCTCCCCCAATTGGGGTTAATGCTACAAGGCCATGCCCCTCCCCCACTTGGGCCGGGTTGGGGGTGTTCTCCCCAGGCCACCTCCTCCCATGGGCAGCTGGTCCCCCTGCCCCCCCACGAGGAGGGGCAAATAGCAAGCTCCCCCCAAACACAGATCAGGTGAGCAAGAGGAGGAGGGAACAGACAGCACTCCTTGCTCCCCACTCCTTTCTCTCCCAGGGCCTGAGGAGAGGCTCAGATCTGAAACTGGCTCAGTCAGACAGTCAATTTACTCTATAAATACCCCAGCCCAGGCAGGGGGGTCAGAAAACAGGGAGGGGAAGTGGAGTCAGGGCAGGGAGAAGGGTCAAGGCAGGTGGCACCTGGGAGAAAGGCTGAGGTGGGTGGGAAGAGACACCTCCAGCCTCCATTCCTGTCTTTTCCCTCTGGGAGGAGTGGAAGGAAGACTCCAGCCCCACCCCACCCACCTACCCAGGGCAGTACCCTGGAGGAGGAGGAGGTATAAAGGGGATGGGTAGAGAGAACTAAAAAATCTCCCCCAGAAGGGAGTCAGTCCCAAGGGCCAGAATCTCCAGCTACAGGCGTCAAAAACGAAAACAAACCAAAAATCCCAACCCCACGGCAGGACACCTAGGGAATCCTGAAACGACCCAAACTTGGGGGACCCTAGATGCCTTGGCCAGCATGCGGTGGGTTTTTTTGTTTGGTTTGGTTTAAACCTCGTCTGCGGCACTGGCCTGGAGTGGAGGCTAGAGTTCTGGGGAGAAAGCATCCCCGCCACCCCCTCCCCAAATCTGTAAAGTGCACTATGAGTCTGTTCAATTAGGTACTGTCTACTCAGACCTGAATGGGGTGAAGGGCGGGGGTGGGGGTTGGGGCAGGCAGGGGTGGGCTGCTGGTGGAGTCTGTTTAGCTCACTCAAACCATCTGGCACAATGCTACATATGTGGAGGCAGGGAAAGAAAGGAAGGGGCAGCCCCAGGGCAGGGGGGCTGAGTTTCCCTGGGTATGGGGGTGGCCCCTGGTGGGATTCTGGCAGAGGGGAAAAAGGGGAAAAGAGGAAAGAGAGGGAGGAGGCCAGCCAGAAGGACCAGCCAGTCTGTTGGGGATAGAGGGGTGAGGCTGGATGTCGAGACCAAGCCTCAGACCAAGGGTGACAACCCTCGGCCCTCTGGCCTGCCAACCCCACCCCCTTTGCCCCTGAGAAATTAAGGGGACACTACTGGGGGCCAGGGGCAAAGACGGGTGGGACAGGCGGACAGAGCCAGCCCTCTGTCCGGACCTGGGGCCGGGAGGGGAATGCCGCTGGGGCAGACCCTAGGCCACCACAAACTCTGACTTGAGGTCTGCCTTGACCTCAGGCTTCCAGAGCGAGTCCTCAAAATCGAGGTCTAGGCCTCCAGCATCGCTGGCCCCGCTGCTGCTGCTGCCACTGCTGCTGCTGCTGGTTGCCCGGCCTGCCTTGCGGCCCGAAAGCCAGTGGTAGGGGCCTCGGGCATCCCGCCGGGCCTTCCGCCGAAGGCGTTTCTGCTGCAGGAGCAGCTGAAGACGCTCCACCTTACACCGAGTGGCCCGGTTCTCCGTCTGCCGTAGGCGGTCCCCTGTAAATCAAGGAAGGCAGGATGAACATAAGTGTTTCAGCTCACCACAGGAGAGGCTTCCAGGACACCTGAGAGTCAGGAGGGTGGGGGAAAGCCTGGCTCTGCCCTGGCGACTGTTACCCCGGATGGGTGGCTGACCCTATTCTAAGCCTTGGTAGGATAAGCCCCTGGGTCGCTTCTAAATCTCTCAGCAGCAGAGATCAAAGATCCTTTTCCTGGAAGACTTGGCCAGGAACGGGGATTATCAGCTTCACAAAACCTCAGGGACCATTTAGTCCAACTCAGCAATTTTACAGATAAGAAAACAGGCTGAGAGAAGACGATGTGATTTCTAAGATGCTTGCCCCTAAATGCAGAGAATGCCAGAGCTGGCAAGAAGTTTCAACAATGTAGGCTGTCACCGTCTCCCCTGGCCTCCCCATGGAGGTGGTCCCCAGGGACATGCCCCTGGAGCGCCCTACCAGGCAAACTGGGTGCCGAGTGGCTACCCTGACACAAAAGCTAGGCCCTCTCCTAGCCCAGGGAGGAAGGGGGCTCTGGTGTGAGTGATCTCTTTGCACCACACCCCCCCAGCCCTAAGCTGGGGAGGTGGGTGGTGGAAGAGGGCCCAGGCAGTCCCCAGAGATCGGATCTATCTCCTGCCCAAGATAGATGGCCAGAGGACCACATGGCCTCTCCCAGGGCCTGGGACTGACCCCAGGGATTCCTGGAAAAAGGACATTGGCCTTGTGGTGGGGGAGACAGGACATATCTTGTGCAGGCCTGGCTGGGAATTGATGCTTTGTCTCCAAGCCTTGTGAGAGGGAGGGGGCACAGGGTATTGGTGGAATTTAAAGGCTCTTTGAGGCTAGAGACTGTTCAGAATCAAGAACCTACCCTGCACAGGGCAAGCAATAAGTGTTGAATTTAAAAAGAGCAGCGGTGCTTGCAGTAACAGAAACCTGGGCTTTAATCATGGCCCTGCCACTAACAGGACAAAGGATGCACTTTCTCAGGGCCTCAATATCAATATGATGATTGGGTCAGGTCAGGGATTCCCAAACTCCTCAAGACAATGGTGGCCCAATGAGTGACCCATTGAGAGAATGGATCCTGGCATTTCAGTAAATCTGCTGGCCCCCAGACTGGGAAGCTAGTGGCTCCAACATTTCAAGTTCATAGAATTCTAGATTTAGAGATGAAAGGAGCCTTAGGGACCATCTGGCTTTGACAGATCAACAAACTAAGGCCTAGGGAAGCAAAGGGCCTTGCCCACAAGAGCATCCAGGAAGGCAAGTCTGAGAGGGGAGATTGGAACCTAGGCCTTCTGACAACAGAATTGAGGCTCTTACCACTGTACAATGCTGGTTCCTCTCATTCTCTTTTCTAAGGTCCCTCTCAGCTCTGATTTGGAATTATCCTTTGGAGGTAATCTGGGCGGTCACTGTCATTTTACTGCTTTATTGGACTAAATACAGAGTAGATGCCTACTCAGTATTGGGTACTGCTATTGGGTATTGGGGGAGACAAAGACCAAACTCGACCTAGAACATCAGGTGATCTAAGGGTTCTCTCAATTCTGCTGTTGTGTTCCAGGGTCCTTTCCTCTTCTGCCATTCTTTGTTCTAAGGGCCTTTCTAGCTCTGACATTCTCCTGTGAGCTAAGGAGGGAATTTTGGGGAAGGGGGGATCCCCTTTAATTCTTCCCTGGTGTAGAACACATCCTGTCTCAGAGAAAGGGCAGATTGTTCCTCTTCCTTCTCTTAATCCAGGCCCCCTCTGACTTCCCCTCCCCCTGCTGCCTCTACCCCCTGTCCCCCTCAATAGGACCTTTGTCTGGCCTGGTGAAGGTGGGGGTGAGGGGGCTGGAATTGGCCTCTCCTCAATCACCCCTGCCAGACACTAACACCCTTCCTCTGCCCCCTCCTTCTTGCACCCAGCACTATGGGAGAGAGAAGGAAAGGCTAGAAATTAATATATGCAGATTAATTCTCTCTCCCTACCCATCCCCCATCTGAATATGCTCACAGTCCCCTACTGTGATGGGGTGGGGGGGAAAAGAAAAGAAAAACGAAGCAGATGGGGGAAGGGGATAGAAGGGAACAGACTGGGGGGGGGGGGGAGGAAGGAAGGAGGGAGAACCCATTCATAAAAAGCCTGCTACCTTACACTGTGGCCATCTGGCCCCAGGAACCTCAGAGTGTTAACCCCTTGGGGGATGGGGATGGGCTGGGACTTCCAGCCCTACTGTGAATATATAGCCCTTTCTAAAGGTCTTGAATGGAGGGGGCTGCCCTAACTAGGGAAGCTGACCCCCCTCTCCCCTCCCCTGTCAGGCCAGCTGCTCTACTCTGGCCTAGTCCAAGGAGCTCAGACAGAGGAGCCTCCAAGGACTTATGGGTAGCCCGTGGCCTCAGTCTGCTTCCTGGAACAGCTGGCCATGCGCTCACCACTGGGCTTGCACATCCGGATCTGGCTCTGGACCACAGAGTGCAGCGGGGACGTCAGCTTCTCACAAGAGGTAGCTTTGGTGGTGAGCTCGGGGGAGGGCGAGCACTGGGTCTGACATCGGAGCTGGGCCAAGGACTGGGGCATGCCCTGGTAGTGTCGTGTGGCACTCAGGAGGTCATTGAGGATCTGCAGGATGGTGCCAATGTCCCGCCGAGGGCGGCCACTGCTGTCCTGGCAGTTTGGATGCAACGTGCCTGTGGGAGGAAAGGAAGTATATGTGTTGGACCGGACAAAGTCCTTCCCTGGTGCTAGGGAAGGGAGGTGGCTGGCAGAGCCCAGGGGCACAGAGGGAGGAGGTTCTGGGAGGTGGGTAAGGAGGAGAGGGGAAGGAGGGCTCTGTGATTTACAATCAGCTCAGTCCTTCCTTCCCCGGGCCCTGCTTTCTTCCTCTGTAATAGGAAGGAATTGGAAAAGATTTTCCCTAAATGGCCAGGTGGTAACCAAAGATTATGTTCCTCTGGGAAACAGAAGAGCCTGGGAGAGCGAGAAGATGGAGGAGGGCAGCTAGGATGGGAGTGTTCAAGACAAATTCAGTCGGGGCAAAGAGCGACAGCCGAGTGGTTATGTGGGAGAAACTGGAGCTAGGAGTCTACTCTGGTTCCTCTGGATATCTTGGAGTTTCTCTTCTCCAGGCCTCAGTCTTTCCCTGTATAACAGGAGGGGTTTGGACTAGATCTTTAGGGGGCCCTCCCAGCTCTGACATACTGGGTTCTAAGGACTCACCCAACTCTGGCCTTCTGGGTTCTAAGGGCCCTCCCAGACCTGACATTCTGGGTTCCAAGGGCCCTCCCAGCTCTCACATTTTGTGTTCTAAGGGCCTTCGCAGCTGACATTCTCTGTCCTAAGGGCTTTCCCAGCTCTGACATCCTGTGTTCTAGGTTCTTTCCTAGTTCTCATTCTCCATCTTCATTTCTTCTAAGTTCCTATCTCATGAGGGAATGAATGGCTTGAAAACCTCTAGTTGGGGGATTGGGGAGTCCATGAAGCTCAGTGATGGGTAGTGATGGTCCATACCAGAGAAGGTCCCTGAGAAGACTCCTGGAGCATGGTTCACGAAGCTCTCTATGACGGCGCCAGGTTTCCGGGAGCGTGTGCTGGGGGCTGGGCTGCTGCTGGGTGGGGAACTGGAACCCGAGGAGGAGGAGGAAGAGGACGAGGAGGAGGAGGAGGAGGATGAAGAGGAAGGGCTGGTGCTGCTGCTGTGAGAGGCACAATCCACCTGTCAGGAAAGACGGGGTTCAGTTCCAGAGAGTCATAGACCAACCCCCAGCTCCCAGACACCCTGGCCCCGATCAGGACCTGCAGCATGTCAATGTCTACAATAGCTTTTCTTTCAACAGCCCTGTCAGATGCATTCAATCTGGCTGTTCCCATTTTATAGATGGACAATTGAGGCTCAAGAATGAAGTCCCCAGAGTCAACCAGGCAGCAAATATTGAGGCTGGGATTTGAGGCTACTTGGGCTTTTGACTCTCAAGCTGCCTCTCTGGACCTGGCAGAGTGACCACAGAAGTCCAGGATGGAGATGGTGGGGTAAAGATGGAAGGGGAAGTAGGAGGTTGCCAGAGCCAGTCTAGTATAGCAGGGAGAGCCTAGATGTACAGAGGACCAATATTCAAAAATCCAGGCTCTACCACTTACTAGCTGTGTGACCTTGGGTCAGTCAATTCCCTCCTCTGGGTCTCACTTGCCCCATCTGCAAAATTAAGGGGTTATACTACATTACCTCTGAGGTCCATTTCAGCTCTAGATGCCAAGAGTGACCCTATGATACCTGGAGTGGCCACCCCGGGCAGAGGCTGGGTTCCTACCCTAAAATGGTTCTAGACTTTTATTTAGGAATCTAAGCTCAGCACGGGGTATAGGGCCAGCAGTTCTTCCCCCAGTCTTACTCTGCCCTCCCCCAACACTGAAATGAGGGCCCAGAATCACCTCAGAACAGGAGGAGACTGTGCCACTGTTAACCGTTTGTGTACTAGCGCCATGGGACCGGAACACACCGGCTGTGATGGGTGAGGGGTGGACAGGGCTGAAGTAGGCGGGTGTGCTGGAGGTGGTGGAGGGGCTGGGCGGGCAGGCAGGCACGGGGACTCGGGCAGTGGTGGCAGCAGTGAGGCTGGATGATCGGCAGGGTGAAGGGTTGCTGGTTGTGGCCCCCGGATCCCCACGCCCTGCGACGAGGTGTTGTCGATGCTGGAGCTGGGAACCTGCAGCTGCCTGCTGGGCAGCCAGTTGTAGCTGCACAAACATCATGTGGTCACCTACTCGGAGGGCCAAGGTGAGCGGGGAACGGCCCGAGAGGAAATCGCTGACCTGCATGGAGAAGAGGGAAGCAGTGAGGACAGCAAATCCTGACCCTCCCAGCAGGCTGTGCCCCCTTCCCTCACAGCCCTTGCTAAATCCAGGGACCAGGGACTCCACTCATTGGCCGTGACATTGAGAAAGGCCCACCTGGTTCTCAGATTCCCCATCTGTACAATGAAGAGATGAGATGGGTCCTCCCAGCTCTGGCATCCTGGGTCCTAAGGACCCTTCTAGCTCTGACCTCTTGTGTTCTAAGGGCCCTCCCAGCTCCAACATTCTCTGTTGTAAAGCCATTTTCGGCTCTTTTTTAGCTTCACAAGGTTCCATCCCAGCTCAGATTTTTGGGTTCTAAGTCCTAATCTTAGAAGGCATCACTACCACAGAACAGTACAGTTCTGAGGGGGCAGGGGAAAAATGGGATAGAGGGAGGTCAGAATGTTCCTTTGGGTTCCCTGTCCTCCCATCCTTCCTCCAGGGCAGGGCACCCCCACCAAGGTCAAAGCTCTGTGGCACTCCCAGGCCTAGGCCCCGTCACCCCAGACGCACCCAAAAGGAAGATAACCAGCCACAGCTGTTCCCCACTGAGGGCAAAAGGTCGGGAAACCCAAGAGCCAAAGTCCAAGCTGGGAGAGTGACTCCCCTCCATCCCATTTTCCTTTCCTGTCATATTCCCAGACATTGCCAGAGCCAGGGGCCAGGGCCAGCCCCATGCAGGAACACAGTAACTCCACTCTTCTGCCCTAGGCTGCTATTGTTTCCCTAGGAAGCTTTGTGCTCACAGTGATCTCTGGTCACTAAAGGGCAGGAACCTTTCTCCACCCCCACCCCTCCCCCACCCTTCCCTCTCTACCCTTTGAAGAACAAGGCTCAGGCAAGACCTCAGACAGAATGGAAGAAGGGAAGGCCCAGACCCAAGGACCCTGGGGCCTGTGCAAAGGGACACTATCCCATTATACAAAACTAAGTCCTAACCATACCCATACAGCATCCCCAGCCCCTCTCTAGAGGGGCAGGTGTCCCCTATACAATCCTCCTGGCTGATCCCCAAAAAATCCATGCAGGGGTGGTGTGGCGAAAGAAGGAAAGGGGGACCTCCTCTTCCTTGGAAAGGCAGAGAACACAACCTTCTTGGAGGTGGGGGTCCCAGTGAGACAGACAGATACATGCACATTCACTCACTCTCTCTCTTAGATAGGAACTGTATTTCCTTCCCTGACCCTCTCTCATCCCCCCCACCCCCAGCTCTAGACCACAAGTCCAAGAGGAGAAGTGCTCCCTTCCCCCCATCTACCTGCTAATTACAGAGACAGGTAAGGTACCAGAACTAAGCAGAGATAGATACGTTAGCCATTAGAAGCTCCATCACGCCTTCTGCCCTCCCATACATCCCAGAGTTCCTAAAACCTTTCTCAACCATTTTTTCTGGAAGGGAAGGGTAGTAACCCACCCCGTCCTCTTCCTGGGCCACAGAGGCCAGGAATTTGCCTCTTGGCCCCATCCTGGGAACCAGTGGTTGTCAAGGCAGGGTGGCCTTCCAGCCAGGAGGGGTAGCAAAGAGAGTGGGACAAGGGCCCTCTAGCTACCACCCCCTTTTCCTCTTCCTTCATCCCAGCTTCCCACCCTGCCCCCTCTCCCCCCAACCCTGGCCTTAGAAGCCAATGAGTGGGAGGGAAAATTCTTGGACAAATTCTTCTGTTCTAACCTTTGCTTCCTTAAGATAAATATTTATCTGTCCCAGCCCGGCTGAGGCATGGGGGTGTGTGTGTGGGGTGGTGGGGGAGGGCTGATAAATCTAGGCTGGGCTTTGGGGAGAAGTCTAGGACCCACACATAGTGGTCCCCAGACAAAGCCACTTGGATCACTAAGACTGGACATACGAGGCAGGGGCCAGGGCAGGGAGTGGAAAGGCCTGTTCCTAGAAGGACCGTGCGCCCCAGGGCCAGCCATTATACTTTCTCTTTCCTCCCTCTCCTCAAATAGAGTGGCCTGACCTCTGGTAAAGATCCTATTTCACAGTATATCTGATGCCTAGGAGACACTAGAGAGCTCATCCAACCCCCTCATCTCACAAAAGGAGAGGCAAGAGCCTTATCCAAGGTCACCCAGCATGCCAGTGCCAAAGACTAGTCTCCACAGGGGCCACAGCTGAACTGTCAGATTGCTCCCACCCAGCCTCCACTCTGAGGAGGTGGGCCATGTCACGCAATCTAAGTCCCCCTGGTCTCAATGCCCCCCCACCCCAAAGCTGGTTCCTGCCCAGGGGAGGGGGGTAGGGCTGGGGGGATAGAACCCAGCAGTTGGGACCAAGGCAATTTCTTCTATTAGCATCTGCCTCATCTTCCCCAGGGGCTGGGGTGGGGGGTGCAGCCCTCTGATTCTCAGAAGTGACAGAGGGGGATGACTCAGAGAACACAGCCTGCTCTACTTGCCTCCTCTGCCCTCCCTCCCTCCTTCCTTCCCTCCCTCTCTTCTGGTAGCTCTGACCAGGCTGGCTAATCTAGGGTGACCTCCTCTGAGGGAGGTCTGTATCCCCCTCCTCTTCCAGCCCAGCCCAGCCCAGCCCAGCCCAGCCAAGCTTGCATCTCAAGCATCTAGAAAGTCATCTGGCTGGGGAGGGGGAGACTGGACGGCTCTCTAAGACCCAGATCCCCTCTGCCTTGGTCTCTCCACCCTTCCCCATCTGGGGTGAGCTGCCCAACTGTCTCATTGGCTGACCTCCACTAAAGAAGGTGCTGAAGCCATCGAGGTGGGAGTGGGGTGAGGGTGTTCCCAGGTCACAGAGGGAGACGTGCAGGAAGAGCTGAGAGGAGGCCCTTCTCAGGAACCTCCCTCCCTCCGGGCAGCCCCTGTCCTTCCCCAGCCTCCACCCTCACCCTGCTCACTGGCCTCTACAGCCCATTTCCTCCCACAGGGAGAGATGACACAGTGGCTGTCGGGAAAGCAGCCCTGAGGGAGCCCAGTCACAGGCCCAGGTCCTCAGGCGCCTGGACGCTAGCGCACTCACCCCTCCCACCCCAATGAAGCCTGACGCACGCACGGCTGGAACGGATGTGATGGGGCGAGGCTTCCTCCAGAAAGCCCCCCCTCCCCTTTGCTCCTCCTGCCCTCCCCCCCCTCCACCAGCCAGCGGGAACTGCACCCTGCCCCTGTTCACACACCCTGCGTGTGGTGGGGTGGGGGGGAAGGAGAGAGGGCGGAAGTCACCCCTCCCTTTCTCATCTACTCAAACACTCCTCCCTCTCCACCCCCAAGGCTGGGGTGCTGGGCCTAGGTCTCCTCTTTGTCCCTGGACTAGGAATCCACCTGGCGTGTAACCTGAGCCCCTCTCCACACACGGCCCCTCCCATTCCTGCCATCTCTGCAGATTACTTACGCCAGGCCTGCTGGCTCTCCCAGGAGGCGCCCCCAGCAACACAGGCTGAAGGAAGCTTCCTCTGTCCCCCTCCCCCCAACACGAAACTATGAGCCCTAGGGGGGACATGGTGGGGGGGCTAGGGGGAGAGAGGAGCCACTGATGGAAGTGGCGGAACGGGTTTGTGCCTGGCTCTGGGCAAGAAGGCCTTCTCCCACCCACCCACCCACCCCCTCCTCTCTACTTCTGCCTTGCCTTCCCCACCCCCAGAGGCCCTGGCATCCTGAGGATTTCTAAGCACTGTGTCAGCCCAGGCCTCTTCCTCCTCTCTCTCTCCCAAGAGGCTGGAGCTAGGGCCAAGAGGAGAGGGTGGGAGCCCCCGATTCCAAAACAACCCCATTTCCCAAAAGAGAGACCTTGGATACAGTCAGGCAAAACTGGGCACAGAGCTCCCAGGGCAAAGGCAGGAAGGAGGCCGGCCAAGAGAGAAAGGCGAGCCTCGCTGATTACAAAACATTTTCCTAACATCCTGTCCCTACCTTGAGCCATTTCTGGGCCTAGGCCACCCAGAGAAGCACCCAGACACCCAGCTTGGAACTCTGACCTCCTGCCTTCCTGGCATGACAGAGAAGGCTGGGTGGCCAAGGAACTAGTCCCCCCCCCTCCATACACACAGTAAACAAGGTCACAGAAGGGGTTTGGTTTGGGGGGAGGAGAGGAAGGGTTGCTCTTTGCTGACGCACAAACTCTGGGGGTGGAGTCTGTCGACAGAGTCAGGGTGGTTGAGAGGGGGAGAGGTACCCTCCCAGGCATGGAGGTCCCTCCCTCTTCTTCCTCTCAGGGGAGAGCTTTTTGCTTCACAAAATTCTAGCAATGAAATCCTCCCAGAAGTCAACAGGAGCTAAATTGGGAGGGGGGGGGGGGTGAAACGGGAGGAGATAGTCAATGTAATCCCAGTGGGAAGGGGCCAGACCAGAGATATCCTGGCCCTAGGGAAGAACCAAAGGAACCAGTCCAAGTCTTGGTCAAGAAGTGGAGAAGGGAAGGACTTAGCCTTTAGCCTAGAGATAGGCTAACCCCGGAGGAAGAGAGGGTGACCCCCACATCTTAGACTGGCTTCTGAGGCCAAAGGCAGGGAACAAAAGAGGTGGGGGTGGGGGTAGTCCAAGACCCAAGGAGGAAGGACCAGGCCAGGTGATCACCAAGGGAAAAATCATTAGCTGTAGGCCTCAGTCACATCTCCAACACTCCCACGGCCTGCTCCCCTCACCCCTCCAGTCCATTGCCCCACACCCCAGTGAAATGTGAGAGCAGTCTCACGTTCAACCCTGTGGGAGGGGAACCTTTGAAGGTCAGAGCTGTTTGGGCAAGGAGGGAGCCCCAGCTCCGCAGGTCAGCAGGTGGGGGAGGTGAAGACCAGGGTGACCTCGGGCCCCAGCCTGGAACACACCAGTCCCCACCTGCTCCTGAGGCTTCAGGTGAAAACAAAGAGGGGGAGGGGGAGAACTGAGGTTTGGCCACAAGACCCAGGGAGCGGAAGTGGTCCCCTTCCTTACCTGAGTTTCGGTTAAGCTTTCAAGTGCCTGCATTACGGACTGCTCGGGCCGAGAGGCCTGGGACTGAGAGAGAAGAGAAAGCCAAGGTCATTTGGGGTTCCTGCTGACAAAACCACAGGGGTGGGGGGGAATGGAGGTGGGAAGTTTCACTTCTGCACTTGGGGGAGGTAGGAAAAAGTCACAGCGTGAGAGCCCCAAGTGAGAAGGGAATGAAAGGGGGTGAAGGTCAACACACTCCAAGCCCAAGGGCTAGGAATGCAGGGCCACGGAGAACCCAATGGGACCTCCCAGAGACGGAAGGGACAGGAACAGATCCATAGAGGGAGGTGTGTGATTATGTAGGGAGAGGTGAGAGAGAAAGCCCATGAGGCTGTGTGTATGAAAGTGAGAGAGTGAGAGAGAGAGAGAGTGACAAGCAAAGATTGGGTGACCACATATTGGGTGCTGTAAAGGGCATTTCTGCCCAGGGATGAGTGGACTAGAGGCCAGGTGAGGCCCTCTGCTGAGCATCAGTATATATGTGGATGGGAGGGTGGAGGGGAAGCTGTCACAAATTTGAGCTGGGAGGGACCTCAGAGGCCCTCCATTTACAGATGGGGAAATAGGCCCTAGAGTGACTTGTTTGGGTATTAAGTGGCAGAGATGGGATTTGAACCCGGGATGCCAATGCTCTTTGCATAGAACGACAGGGGAGTAGTTAGGTAAAGAGGTGGGAGGAAAGGAAGGAGGGATGGATATAGAGGCGGTCAGAAAGGTGGGGTACAGGGCCACGCAGGCTGTCACAAGGTGAGAGATGAGACACAGGCAGGTCAGAAAGGTGGGGTGCAAGAACAGAGGTCAGGAAGTGTGGGAGGGGAGGGACACACAGGTCAGAAGGGGTGTGCATGGGAGGGACCAGGACACAAGGAGGTCAGGGGGTGTGCGTGTGGGAGCATCCTTTACCATGAGGCCGGCTTCCACGGTGGGGACGAGCGTCACCTTGCTGCCATCCCCCACACCGAGATCCTGGAGCTTCCCAGAACTGAGGCGTCTGTGCAGGGGGAGGGAGGGAAGAGGAAGAGAGAGGGGTGAGACTGAGTGAGGTGGTGGAGACGGCAACTGTAGCAGAAGGACTCAGCAGGGAGGAGGATGGGGGGGGGGGGAGACAGAATTGGAAAGCTCCTTCTCTCCCCGCCCCCCAACCCCTACACCAGGGCAGGGCCCCAGTTGCTTCCAGAGGCAGGAAGCTGGGCTGGGCTATTATTTAATCCAGACTAGGGCCCTCTGCTCATATTTGCAGAGCCCACTCTCCTAGGACAAAAACAAACCCCAGCAACAGCACCCCCCCACCTCAAAAATTTACAAAATAGCTTCAGATTTTACCAGGGGATTTTTAAATATCTCACTGGCCAATGACAAAACAACCTGCCCCGAGGAGGCCTCCTGGGGATCATTCTCCCCACTGTGACAGAGAGGAGAAACTGAGGCCCAGAGTAGAGGAGGGATTTGCAGAAGTTCACGCAGTTGCTTAAAGCCAGATTTCCAACTGCCCAGGGGGAGGCTGGGGTAGGAAAGGGCTCTCCTGCCCTCTCCTGAAGGAACCTGTAACCATTAGGAGCCCCAAACCTCCTACCACCTTCCCCTCCCAGGGAGCTGTCCTTGTGAAAGGAAGAAGAAAGACCAGACAAGGAAGGAAGGAGGACTAGGAGTCCAGGCTTTGTGCCCTGAACCCTGCTACAAGCTGTCTAGCACTGCATTCCACATCACAACTGAGGTGCCCCAAGGCAGTCTGGGGGTGGGAGGACATGGCCGATTGCTACTCCCCTTCCCCAAGATTCAGGACCCAGTTATAACTGTTCTCTACATGAGGTTGGTAAGCAGTGTCTCTCCTCCCCCCCATTTCCCGGCCACCAACAGGGCTCCCCTGCAGGATCAGCCCAGGGCTGCTCAGACAAAGGAGACCCCCCCCCCAAGCCCCTCCCCCACCCCTTGGCCCGCCAGGCCCCACGGGGAAGGCCCCAGCCCAACCGGCCCCCCCTTCCCTCCTTTTCTTCCTCCCTTCTTTTCTCCCTCCCTCCTTCTCTCCCCCAGGCCTCAGGTTATTTAAATAAAGTGGGGGGGGAGAAGGGGGAGAAGAGGCTCCCAGAGGCAGCCTGAGAGCTCCTACCTCAGAACAAAGGGGGGAGGGGGAGGGGAGACAGAGAGACAGAGACAGAAAGAGACTGGGCAGGGACAGAGAAACACAGAGACAGGGGCAAGGCCAGCAAGATTGAGGCAGGCTCTGAGATAGAAGCTGGAACAGGGACAGAGAGACCCAGAGGCCAGCCACCATGGCTCCCTACAGATCCAGCCCAGGCACCCCCCGGAAACTTTTTGGCACGAAAGGTTCACATTTTCCATTTTTAGCTGTCCGGGTTAAACCGCTGAAGCCTGGAGACTGTCGTTGCCGTCTCCTCCCACCTCCTCCTCCTCCTCTTCCCCTCCCCTCCCGGAAAACTGCCCCCTTCACCCCCCCTCCCCAGGAGCCACGGGCAGGCAAACCCTGCAGTCGGGAATCAGATTTCGAAAGGGGAAGAGGTGAGGGGGTGGGAGCCACGCATGAGAAAAGGCAGCAGGCTTCAGAGCTAGGCAGGGGGTGGGGGGTGGGGGCATTGGGGGCTGCAGCCTTTGTGCTCGAACGGGGTGGGGGGGACAGAGAAAGAGGGTTAGAGATATGGAGACAAACGGGGTGGGGGGGAGGACGATCGAGACACAAGAGACAGACGGGGGGGGCGGGGGAGAAGAGACACTGAGATGAGACACCCTGGGAGACAGGGAAGGAAGACACACAACACACACACGCGCGCGCGCGCGCGGGGCGGGGGGGGGACGGACGGACACGGACACGACAGACAGGCGCAGAGGTCGAGAGATGGATAAAGAGGTCTACAGGGACAGGAGCAGCGGAGGGAGGGAAACTGGACGTGGGAGAGAGAGCAGGGGCCAAGAGACAGAGGATAGAGGAGGAGGGCGCGAGCTCACACACCCCTCCACCTCTCTCCAGAAGCGCCCACCTCCTCCTCCTCCTCTTCCTCTCCTCCCTCCCCGTCTCACCGCCCCCTTCGCGAAACCCGGAGCCCAGCGCGATATGGCCTTTGTTCGCTTGCGGGAGAGGGGCCCCGGCTGGCTGAGGGGAGATAAAAGGGTCAGGGCATCGCTCCGGTACTTACGTCTCCTTGTAGAGCAGCGCCAGCCGCTCCTTGGGCACCTTCAGGCGCTGAGACAGGCGCCTCCGGAGCCCTTCCACCGTCTCCTCGCCGGGCACCGAGAGCTCATAGCGGGCGCCCGTTGTGGTGTTGATGCACAGATTCATCGGAGGCTCGGCCGCCAGCAGCTCGCAAGGGGCAGCGGGGGCGGCTCCGCGCCGGCAGCTCCGGGCGCTGGGCTGCGGCTCCATCGGCGGACCCAAGATGCAGCCCAGGAGGGCGAGAAGCGAATGGAACAGAAGTGGCCGATAGGGTCCCTGCGTCCTGGCCGGGCCCTTGCTTGTTCTTCCCCCGACCCAGCCGCCGCCAGGTCCTCAGTGGAGATCAGCCGGCTCGCCTACCGGCTAGCCCAGCACAACAGTCCGGAGTTGGCAAGAACCGAACCCCTTCGCGGGAAAAGGAGACGGCGGAAAAGAGCGGCACCCTTCAGGGCTATAGCCGAGGACGCGGCCTCCCGACCGGAGGGCGGAGCGTTTAAAGGGCCACTGCCCGGGAGCTGGAGGCTGGAGAGCCCGGGCGCGGGGGTGGGGGGGAGAACAGGCGGAGGGAGGGGAAAAGAGGTTCACAGCCGCCTGCTTTCTCTGGCCTCCTCTCCCCTTCTCCCCGCCCCCCTCTCTTTCTCTGTCTCCAGCCGAACCTAGCAACAGCAGTCGCGGCCGCTCACAGATGCTGCTGCGGCTGCTTCCCGCCGCCGCTCGGAGCTCTGGGGGTGAAAGTAACAAAAAAAAAAGTTATAATGTATCAACGTTCTAAAGGGGCTGAGCCCGCCCCCCTTCCTCCTCGCCTCCCCCCGCCTCAGCTCTCTCATTCACTACTTACTCTGCCGGGCACCGCTGACCAATCGCAGCGCTCCGAACGCCCCGGCGGCCCCCGCCCTCCACCAATCGCTGCCCAACCGGCTCTCCCCCCCACGTGGCAGCAAGAGCCAACCCCTTCCCCGCCTGTCTGGCAGTAACCCGCCAATCAGCTGGGCTCGGCTGCCCCTCCCCGCCCCCATCCTCTCAGCGCCCGTCCTCCCGCCCCCCTAGTCAGTCCCTCCCCTAGCCAACCTTCCCCCATCTTCTCAGCCATTCATAATCTCCGAGCCCCACAACAAAGAGCTTGCTCGGGGAGCAGGCGAGCTGCGTGGGGAGGGGGCCCGGGAGGGTGTGCGGGGATTTTTCCTTCTCTTCCTTCCCCGATTTAGAATCTAATTAGAGGATAAGTCACTGCGGAGCTCCCAAAAATAAGCGCGGGGGCGAGAGGCGGCCAACACCCCGGCGCTGGGGAAGAAAGGAGGAGCCGCCCACACAATCGGAGGAAGACACTGAGGTCCGCATGGACCACAGACACTATTGTTCCCAGCATTGGGAAGAAATGGCCTCCCTTACCGCGCCACCATCCGAGTGTGTGTGTGTGTGTGTGTGTGTGTGAGTAAACGTCAAAATGGGGGCGCCGGGGCCCAGTAGCTTAGGGTTCAAAAGCCATTTGTTAGAGGCAAGGAAGGGACAGGGCAAGAACAGTGTGAAGTGGCAGCGGTGCTCAGGGGCGGGGGGGGGATGTTGCGGGCGGGGCATCCGGGCCACCGGGGATCTCATCGCTGGGGGGGTCTAGGGGGAGGCGCAGGAAGGTTTGCTGTAACACAAGCGTACCCCGCCCTCCCTGCCTCCCTCTTTCAGTGACGTGGCTTGGGCGAAATACTGTGAAGATTTCCCCCCCACACACACGCTTTGAGATCTATGCAACTCCCTCCACAAACAGCCACCGCCCCAGGGTGGGGCGAGAGAGAGGTGGGGGAGAATGGCCTTGAGGGCCTCCCTCACCTCGCAATGCTGGGGATCCGAGCGGTGGGGGGGGGGGAAATGTGGGATCTTTTAATAGATGGGCTCCCCACCCCCCACCCCCTCTGCCTAGGAGGCAGTGACGCGCGGCGTCTCTCAGGCAGAACCAGGGAGCCTGAGTACTGGGGGGAGGGGAGCAGAGAAGGGGGTGATCTGGGGCGGGGACCCAGAGCAGCGCTCCCCATGAGTCAGCAACGCGAGAGCGCCCTCTCCCGTCATCTGGAGGGACTTCAGGCCCGAAAGAAGGGGGGCGGGGTGTGTGCTCCCGCGTGCGGGGCTGGAGGGGGGGGTCGGTTGGGTGGGAGAGACAGACAGATTGCAACGGAGGAGGCGGAGAGAAGCAGGAACCCCGCTACCAACCCTAGGAAGGATTCTCCTAGGTTACCTAGCCCAACCCCCTCCTTTGAAAAGAAAGGGGTTGTGGTGACAGAGAGGGCAAGCAGCTGACCCAAGGTCACAGAGCCGGGACTAGGACCCAAAAGTAGTGTTTGGTCCTTATTCCTACCCTCACTCTCTGGAGTCGAAGACATTCACGTAGTGGCCCACGGACAGACTGACCGTCCCAAAAATACACACACACTCCAGCTCCCTTTAGTTTTAGATGCTCACAGCCCAGGACCGGAGAGTTTCTTGGGTTCCCCTTCCTACATCGGGCATCTTGGAGGGGAGTAAACCTCCCAGATGACCTGAAAATTCTTCCTCCGGGAGTCTCCTCGTCCCACCCCGATTCTGCTCTTCGCCACCCCATTCCCCCCACGGACCTGCGGTCCTGCGCCGAATCCACTCACCGATCAGAACCAGAGCTCCAGTCCCGAATCCCGCAAAAAAAATTTTAAAAATTAAAAGCCCTCCAGAATAATCCACAAAATCCGCCCTGGAAGTACGAGTCAAGGTCCGGGAATCAAGAATCCAGGAAGAGTGGGAGGAGGAGGCCGAGGGTTACTCGGCTGCCCAGTGACTGTGGCCTGTTTGGGAAGCGCTGGAAGTTTTTATCCGCCCCCTCCCTCCCTGCCGGGGTGGAGTCTGGGCGGATTCCCGGCTCCCGGGAGCAGAAACGCCCAGGGCTGCCCCGCCGACTCAGCACTCAGCAGCCCGAGAGGGAGCGGGCAGGCGGGTGACGCAACCTTCACCTGGCACCCTGGGTGGGTGGGGGGGGCGGGGGGATCACTACCCAGATCCAGCCCTATCTTCCCCTGCCCACTCGGACATGGGTCGCTACGCAGTGGTCTGAACCCTACTCCGCAGTGTCCAGGGCTGGGCCCCTGGCTTCCCTATCTACCCTCTGCCCCTCTGCCCTTTCCTGTCCTAGAGTCTGTGTCTCAGGATATCCAGATCTGTTTCCCTATTTATCCTCCTATATCTTTGTCTCCCTTTCTCTATGTTTCCAGGTCTTGTGTCTGCATTCTCAAGTTTCCAGGTCTATCTCCATGTTTCTATTCTTGGCTGAAGCTATAATGTCCTTGTATCTCCCTATCTCCTTGTCTCTTCCCTATGTGGGCTAGGCTGGGTACCAGGAATCCTAGAATCTGCCCCTGCCTAGAGGTGACCTTGTCCTTGGGGTGAGGGGGAGGAGAGGGGCTGTGTTTCTCTCCCCTTCTGTAACACAGCCCAAGGGCTGATGGGAGAATGCTTACTAAATAACAAGGCAGAGGTGCCCAGGGAATGACCCCAGGACTGGATCATAGAGTTCAGACTTGGAAGGTACCTTGGAGTCTAAACCTTTCATTTTATAGATGGGAAAACTGAGGAAGAGGAAGAGAGGGGGGTCCCAAGGTCATACAGCTATGCTGCTGCAGACAGGATTTGGACCGATGCCCACTAAGCTGAGCTCTTTCCTCTATGCCTGAGTGCCTGGGAATCAGGAGACCAGCTCTGGGCTGGGAAGTCCAAGCGCCAGCCTTGAATGCTGGTTTGACCTTGGTCAAGTGCCCTTCCCTCTCTGGGACTCAGTCTGCTTGTTCCTAGACTGATAACTAACCTCCTCCTCAGGTCTGCCATCGTGAGATTCTCTCATTTTAAAGAGAGGGCTCAGTAGTTTTTCTCCCAATTTCCCACCAGCTACAATGCTTTGGGACTTCTCTGGAATTCTCCATCTTGCCCCTCCATTGGGTACCAATCTCCCCCACATACACACACGCATACCTTCTCACCTTCCTTTTGTGTGTTGCTTTCTCCCATTAGATTATAAGCTCCTTGAAGGCAGGGACTGTCTTTGTTTTTATTTGTGTTTGTACACCCAGTTCTTAGCACATAGCTTGGCACACGGTAGACCAGGGGTGGGGAACCTTTGGCCTTAAGGCCACATGTAGCCTTCTAGGTCCTTGGATTCAACCTTTTGACTGAGACCAAGTCTTACAGAACAAATCTTTTTATAAAGGGGATTTGTTCTGTGAAGTTTGGATTCAGTCAAAGGGCCACACTTGAGGACCTAGAGGACATGTGACCTTGAGGCTAATTTTTTAAATATATTTTTATTTATTGAGCTAAATATTCCACAACTACATGTATAAAATGTTAACCATTTTTTTCTAAATTTTGAGTTCCAAATTCTCTCTCTCTCCTTCTCCCCTACTCCTTGAGAAGGCAAGCAATTTGATGTCAATTATACTTGTGAAGTCATGCAAAACATTTCCATATTAGCCATGTTGCAAAAGAAAACAGTCAAAAAATAAAACAGGAAAAATTAAAAAAGGAAAAGGTAGGTTTCATGGATTCAGAGTGCATTAGTTCTGTCTCTGGAGGTGGTTAGCATTTTTCATCATGACTAGTCTGTCAGATCAGGAGAAGATCATGGTTTTAGTCCAGGTTCTACCACTGATTTGCCTGCATGACCTTGGACACATCCCTTCCCTCTAGGCCTCAGTTTCCTGATGTGATACATGAAGGGGCTAGATGCCAGGCTGTAAGGGTTCTTAGAGATCTACAGATGAATGTCATTGAATGGAAAGAGTCCTGGGCCGGCAATCAGAAGGCCCAGTTTCAGGACTGACTCTGATACTAAATGTGTGATCTTGGATAAATCCCCTCCATTCCCTGGGACTCATTTTCCAAATCTGGAATGACAGGATTGGACTGGTAGATCTCTATGGTGCTGTCTAGCTATGAACCCCATGATTATACTGTTATTTCCTCTTTCTTCCCCTTCCCCCTCCTTCCTTCCCTTGCTACCCCCCATTGGAAATCAGAATTCTCCCTGTTCTAGATTCAAAGCTAGGCATCCTCCTCGGCATGGCCTTCCATCAGATTGTCTGGGGTATCTTAGAGTCTCCTTTTCTCCCTGGAGGGGTTGGTGGTGACGTTGGGTTATTCTGGGAGCTGAGCTCAGGCCTGGGGGTAGGTGGCATAGAGAGCTGAGGCAGCCCGGTATCTAAAGGCTGCTTCTCCCTATCGGCCTCCCTTCCCCTGTTCCAGCCTCTCCCAGGCCCCCCCCCCCACCCTGCCCCTTTATCATCTCCACCCACCTACGTCCCTCCCTCCCTCCCTCCCTTCCTCCCTCCCTCCCTCCCTTCTCCAGAAGCCAGAATTGACCTTCAAGCCTCTGCTGTTTTTCTACCACAGAAGGACCTAATAGGAAAGCTTAATATGAAGGACCTTAGGGAACAAGCTGGCATCTCCATTATCCTTTTCAATCATGAAAAGAAAGGGCTTCTGCATACATTATCTCAAGTCAACTTGTCTACAATGTCACCAATGATTGGCCCAAGATCACAAGGCTACAGAGTGTTAAGGCTGGGATTTGAGGCTGGGCCTTTGGACCGGGACTTTGGTCCCCTCTGTAGTGGACCAGGCTGCCAATCTCGACTTCCCAAACTGGAAGTTCACTGAGAGCAAGGGCATCCTCTGTGTTCTGAGTGTGCCCACAGTACTGCTATATGTGGAGCTGGCCATGGCAGATGGAGGTGGCTCATGGGGATTTGTTGAATGGACTTCTTCCATTTCCAGAGCCTTTCTTTGCTGTGCCCTCAAGTGTTGTGGGCAAGCTCCAAGACTTTGCTCCCCGATTTAAAAAAAATGGGAAAACTTGTTTGAGAAGAAAAGGAACTTTCTCAGGGTCACCCACCAGTTAACAAGCTTAGTCAAGAAGCATTTATTACTACTATGTGCTAAACACATATACTACTATGTGCTAAACATCAAGAATACAAAGGCAAAAAAAAAATGGTCTCTACCCTCAAGCAGTTGGGATTGCTAACTAGGTACATGCAATTAGGAGGTAATCTCAGAAGGTATAAATGGGAGGTAATCTCTGAGGGAGGGGCTAGAACAGAGCCCTGAACCTAGAGCCAGGAAGACTTCACATCTGGCCAAAGACACTTCCTAGTTGCGTGACCCTGAACAAATCCCTTAACTCTGCTTGCCTCAGTTTCCTCATGTGTAAAATGAGCTAGAGAAGGAAATGGCAAATTACTCCAGTTATCTTTGCCAAGAAATGCCCCAGATTGGGTCATGAAGAGTCGTATACTATTAAACAAAAATCTCTGAGGGAAGGCACTAGGTGGGACACAGAATGGTCTTTTGCAGAGGGTGGGATTTGATTTGATTTTTGAAGAAGCCAGGGAAACTAGTAATCAGAGATGAAGGAGGGAGGGTATTCCAGGCATTAGGGACAAGCTAATGGAGAGGCACACAAATGTAAGGTGGGCTATTATGTTTGAAGAATAGTAGCAAAGAGACCTGTATAGTTAGATCAGAAAATGTATGGAGCATAAGAAGACTGGAAAGGGGAAAGGACCAGCCAGGTAATGATGTGTTTCAAGTATCCTGGAGGTAATTGGGAGCCATGAGAGTTTATTGAGTGAGGAGGATCTGCCATGGTCAGATTTGCAGGGGACTATGAAGAGTGGAAGGGTTGGATCACTTTAGAAATTGAGTGGAGAATGGCTTATGGAGGGGAGAGCCTTGCAGGAGACTAATTAGGAAGCTATTGTTCTAGTCCCTGGGAGCTCAGATGAAGAGCCTGCCTCTACCAGGGTGGTGCCTGGGTAAGAGGAGATTGGTCTTGGAGAGGGGCTGCTGCCCCACCCCAAACTGGACTTTTGCCACTCTATTGGGAAGCCTCTGGTCGGATGAAAAGGCTCAATGAATAAAAACCATTGTTAATGCACTTATGATGGGCCAAACCTAGGTATACCCAAAAGCAAGACAGGGCCTGCTCTCTAGAAGCTGACATTCTAATAGGGGAGACAACATACAAAGGCACAGAGGACTGTTGGTGAAGGCAGGGAAGTCTGACCTAGGAAGTCACTGGGGTTGTAAGAGGAAACACTGGGGAGTTAATTATCACTCAGACCCTCTCCAAAAGCAATGGCAGAGTTGATCTGATTACTATTCTAGAGTGAGAGGTACGAATTATGTCAACAAGCATTTATTAAGTCTATATGGTACCTGGAGTCAGGAAGACTTATCTTCCTGAGTTCAAATCTGGCCTCAAACATTTCCTAGTTGTATGACCCAGCGCAAGTCCCTTAACCCTGTTTGCCTCAATGTCCTCATCTGTAAAATGAGCTGGAGAGGGAAATGGCAAACCACCCCAGTATCTCTGCTAAGAAAACCCCAAATGGGGTGACGAAGGGGGTCATGCCTTTGCTTGAAGAGCTCCAACAAAAAAGGATTCATCATCTCCTGAGGTAACCCATTCTTTTTGGACACCTCTAATTCCAGCATCCCCTATTATCTTCCAACCTGGTTCTGGTGCTTCGGTTTCACCACTAATTGCTTAATAAATACTCCTTGTTGATGTCACTTGAACCACTCACTGGGAAGGACCCTGAATCCTCAGCCAGCAGAGGAGACCCTTTGGAACTCTGGGAAGCTGCCCGCCTCCCACCTCAATGCTGGCTGGGGCTTGTTTATTCCCACTTCTGTTTTTCCTGGGCCTTTCCATCCAGGCTCCTGTTGGGTACCCACCTTCCTGCCTGTCTCAGAGGGGAAGAATAGACCTGAGACAGAGAACTCTGGGGCCCCTCAGTCAACCAATCCATCAGTAAATCCTTAAACATGTACTATATGTTAGGCACTGTGCTAAGCTCTAGGGCACAAAGAAGAACCAAAGACAGTTATTGCCTTCAGGAACCTTGCAATCTAATAGGGGAGACAACACACACATTCATTAATTACGTCTACACTAGATACATACTGTGTATGTGGAGGTAATCTCAGAGGGAGGGTAATAACATTAATGGGGACCGAAAGAAGTTTTTGCAAAAAGTGAAAGACTGAACCAGTGGCCTCCACCCTCCCTGTGTTCAGTCCCAGCAGAGAAGGACAGGGGGCAGCAGGAAACAGGGAGCCACCGAATGTTGAATACAGGGGAGTCATGGGGCCAGATGCTTTTAGGAAGAATATTTTACATGGGTGGAGAATCAGTTGAAGAGGGGAGAAACTGAAAGCAAGGAGCATAACTGCAGACCTGTAAAACGGGGTGAGGGGTGGGTTAGACTGCATGATGTTAAAGTGGTCACTTAAGGGGGACAGCTAGGTGGCTTAGTGAATAGAATGCCCAGCCTGGAATCAGGAAGACCTGAGTTCAAATATAACTTCAGACACTAACTAGCTGTGTGACTCTGAGCAAGTCACTTAATTCTGCTTCAGTTTCTTCATCTGTAAAATGTTTTAGAGAAGGAAATGGAAAACTATTCCAGTATCTTTGACAAGAAAACCCCGTATGTGGTCAGAAAGAGTCAGACATGACTGAAACGACTGAACAACAGCAAAATATTCTCAAGTCTCTGATCTTGTGAGGGAGTCCTGGGGAGTTAGTAATTTTATACATTCTGTCTGTCTGTCTCTCCTACCTACACACACACACACACACAGAGTCTCTCTCTCTCTCTCTCTCTCTCTCTCTCTCTCTCTCTCTCTCTCTCTCTCTCTCTCAAAGAGAGAGCTTCTGGCCAGGTCTCAAACAGGCAGGGGATCCATGAGCCCTGTAGCACCAGTAGCTGAGGATACCTTTAGGCTAACATAGGACAAATGGGGCAGGCAGATCTCTGCCCTGAATCAAACTGGCAGGGCCTAGAGTGAGGGCAGGGACTGAGGCAGTGAGAAGTGCCAAGATTCATCTGGAGGAGCCAAACTCAGGGCTCTGCGATCCCAGTCTAGAATTGGTATGGGGGGGAGCCTTTGCTATCTCAGGGCTCCCTCCCCTAGTCAGTAAGGAGGAAAGATAGAGTGAAGGGTAAGGGAGGAGGCTTAGGGCCTGGGCTCTGAGTCAGGGGGATTGGGGTAATATTAGAATTGAGAATTCTTGTTTGGGGTCAGTACTTGGGGTCAGGATTAGGGTTAGGGGTTGGAATTAGGTTTAGAGTTAATCTTCAGGATTTGATTTAGCAAGATCAAGGTAATGTTTAGGGAGAATATTTGAAGTTAACTGTAACTGTTTAGGGGGTAAGATTAGGTTTAGGGTAAATGTTGGGTCTGAGTTTGGTTCAATGCCTTGGGAATGGGCTTGGGTGGGGGAGGGATCCTGTTCTGTGACATTCTCTTTCCCAGCTTGGGCTAGAGGGGGCAGGTGACTCCCCTTCCCCCATCCCTGCCATGCCATGGATGGCCTCAGCTCTATAAATATCCAGAACTCAGGTCCCTGGGAATGTCTCTGAGCTGAGGGGGAGGGGCAGGGGCATTCTGGGGGCTAGAGGAGGGGGAGAGGGACTTAGGGGGCTGATCAAGGCACCCCCCAGTTCACACTGATGGCCTCAGTTCTATAAATACCCAGAACTCAGGTCCCTGAGAATGTCTCTGAGCTGAGGGGTGGTGCAGGGGCATTCTGAGGACTGGAGGAGGGGGAGGGTGACTTAGGGGGCTGATCAAAGCACTCCCAGTTCACGATGAGGGCAGAAGTGGGGAGGCATGAGAATCACAGAGGACAAAGATCCCTTGCTTTCTCCGATGGTGTCCTAACTCAAAATTATGGAATTTGGAGTGGAGGGAGGATTTTGACTGGTTATCCCTTCCTGTAGGGGCTGAGGAATGGTCTGGAATTTCTGATGGAGGCCAGGGAAGGGGAGAGGCCCTTGAAAAGTCTTTATTCTCCCACTATTTTTTGGTATGTTGTTGAGGAGAGAGCTATGGACCTAGAGTGAAGAGAGTCAAATCCTGGTTTCTGCCCATTTACTACCTTACCTGGGTAACACGAATGAATTCCTTGAGTACACTCAACCTCAGTATCCTTATGGAAATAATGATTATACTTATCACAGTCTCCCTCGAGGGGGAACTGGGAGGAAAAGGCTTGGTAACCCTTTCAGCATGTTAGAAATGAGAGGAGTGGAGTTAGAACCCTAAGGGATGAGTGGGCAAAGGGGGCGGCCCCTTGGCCCCCCTCCACCTCAGCTCAGCCAGGTGAGGCAGGTCCATATGATAGGCCTGACTCAGGGGCTGAGGGTGGAGTGGAGAGGTGCACACAGTCACACACACACAGGGTCACCCAGACACCCAATCACCCACGGAGACACAGTCACACACTCACCCCACAGGCATCTCCCCTCCTCCCCCCTTTCCCCTTTAGGGTTTCCCCCTTGTCCTCTTTGGCCCAGAGTCAGGAATGCATCCGGACCATCTACACCCTCCCTCCTCTCAAAGACACATGTGTTGTGTCGGGGGAGGGTGGAGAATGGGGATGGGGGCTGAAGACACACCAAAGGAGATAAATGAAAAAGGCATTTAAATAGGCGTCACGAGATTTGGGTTCTAATTCCAACGGGGCTGCTAACTAGCTCTGGGACTTCGGACAGCTTCCTTCCCCTTCCGGGACCTCGGTTTTCTAATCAGTGCAGAGGGAACCGGATGATCACCAAGGCCCCTCCTAGCTCTGGCTTCCTACGTCCTAATGTCCTCTCCAGCTCTGACGGTATGTCTTAAGGTCCTTCCCAACTCTGACCTTCTATTGCTAAGGGCCTTCCCAGATCTGACATTCTGGGTTCTAAAGGCCTTGCTAGCTCTGACCTTGTGTTCTAAGGGTCCCCCTAGCCCTGACACTCTGTGTCCTGAGGGCCCTCCCAGTCCTGGCATTCTGTGTCCTGAGGTCCTTCCCAGACCTGACATTCTCTTTTCTATGGGCCCTCCCAGCTCTGACCTTCTGTGTCCGGTGTCATTTACGGCTTCAGGCACTTCTTTCCAGGGCCAGATACTGATATTCCATTCCTACCCCTCTAGAAAGTGGATGACTAAATGAGGATAGGAGGTAGAGAGGTGCCTGAGCCTTCATGCACTGCCCTTACCTATACCTGAGGCTCCTTCCTTCCCTAAAAATTCTCCTATTGAAGGAAGGGAGCAGGGGAGGACTTTGGGAGGGTAGCTCTCTGCCTATGGGTCCAGGCCTGGAGATTGCTGAGGGGATCAGGTGGCGGATGTGTGGGCTTGTCTGGTTTGTTCTTATTACCTGCTCATTAACTCATTATCTTTTCCCCAAACCCTCCCTTCTTTCTAACTTCCTTATGGCTGTTGAGTGCACAAGCATCATCCCTGTCATCCTGGCTCACCATCTAGGCATCATCCCTGACTCCTCGCTCTATCTCACCCTTCATTATCAGCCTGTGGCCAGGGCCTATTTATTCTACCTTTATAACATCCTTAGCATATGGCCCCTTCTCTCCTCTGACTCTGTTCCCACCCTGGTCCAGGCCCTCATCGCCTCACAGTCGGACTATTGTAATAGCCGGTGGTGGGTTGCCTGCCTCAAGTCTCTCCCTGCTCCAGTCCATCCTCCATTCAGCTGCCAGAGAATGTTCTTAAATCTAAGGGCTGACCATGTCACCCCCATCTTGTCAATGAACTCTGATGACCTCTCATTGCCCCCAAGGTCCAATACAAAATCCTCTGTTCCTCTTTCAAAGTCCTTTCTGCCTTCCGAGTCTTCTATGCTTGTGCCCATCCAGTGACAATGGCTTCCTCTCCTTTCCTCAGACAGGACACTCCATGCCTCGACTGTCCCCCACACTGGGAATGCTCTACCTCCTCAGCTCCCCCTTCTGGCTTCCCTGGCTTTCTTCAGGAGGCGAAGGGCTAGATCTGGAGTCTGGAAGACCTGCTTTCAATCACTCCCTGCCCCAGACACATACTTAGCTGGGTGACCTCTTTCATTCTTAGTTTCCCCCTCTGTAAAATAAGAGTAATGACAGCATTTACCTCACAGAGTTGTTGTGAAGACTGGAGATATATGGAGATAAATAAGATAATACATGGATGGTTTATGGGAATCTTGTATGTATACATACATATTGTGAATCTATATATAGTGAATATATCGTGAATCTATATATGTAGTGAATACATCGTGAATCTATATATATAGTGAATATATCATGAATCTATATATATAGTGAATATATTATGAATCTAGGTAAATAGTAAATATACTGTGAATCTATATATATAGTGAATATATTGTGAATCTATATATATAGTGAATATATCATGAATCTATGTATATAGTGAATATATCGTGAATCTATATATATAGTGAATATATTGTGACTCTCTATATAGTGAATATATTGTGAATCTATGTATATAGTGAATATACATATATAATGAATATATTGTGAATCTATATATAGTGAATATATATCATGAATCTATGTATATAGTGAATATATTGTAAATCTATATATAGTGAATATATCATGAATCTATGTATATAGTGAATATATTGTAAATATATATATAGTGAATATATTGTGAATCTGTGTATATAGTGAATATATCATGAATCTATGTACATAGTGAATATATTATGAATCTATATATAGTGAATATATCGTGAATCTATATATAGTGAATATATTGTGAATCTATATATATATAGCGAATATATTGTGAATCTCTATATACATGTGCATATATTTATACATAATGAATACATTGTGAATCTTAAACTGATATGGAAATGCGCCCTATGGTTATTCTCCTACCTTCTTCAAGAAGTCTTTCCTGGTTCTCCTCCTCCTTACTGCTACTGCCTTCCCTAGGTTGATTATCTCCAATTTATCTTATGCATATTTCATTTGTAACTAGTTGATTGCATGTTGTCTCCCCTACTAGGCTGGGAGCTTCTCAAGGGAAAGAACTGTCTTTTGCCTTTCTTTGTATCCCCAAAGCTTAGCATGCATGCACTTGGTGCATGTTCAATGAATGCTAGTTAACCTAGATATGTCTGTGTCCTAGAAAAAGAGATCACAATAAAAAGGAAAGGACAAATAGGACAAAACTATTGATAGCAGTTCTTTTTGTGGTGGCAAAGAATTGGAAATAGAGGGGATGCCCATCAAATGGGGAATGGCTGAATAAATTGTGGTATATGCTAGTAATGGAATACTATTGTGCTATAAGAAATGGTCTCAGAGAAACCTGGGAAGACTTACATGAACTGATGCAAAGTCAAGTGAGCAGAACCAGAAGAATGTATGAAGTAACAGGATGATCAATTGTGAATGACTTAACTCTTCTCAGCAATACAATGACCCAAAACAATTCCAAAGGACTCATGATGAAAAATGCTATCTACATCCAGAGAAAGAACTGGTGGAGTCTGAATGTACATTGAAGCATACTTTTTTACTTTCTTTCTTTTGTATTTTTGGTCTGTGTTTTTTTTTGTAATATGGCTGATATGAAAATATGTTTTGCATGACTGCACATATATCATCTTGGAAAGTTAGGTGGCCCAATGGATGGAGTGCCAGGCCTGGAGTCAGGAAGACCTGAGTTCAAATCCGGCCTCAGACACTTACTAGCTGTGTGACCCTGGGCAAGTCATTTAACCCCGTTTGCCTCAATTTCCCCATCTACTCTAATATCTTTGCCAAGAAAACAACAAATGCAACAAATGGGGTCACAAAGAGTCATGACATGATGGAAACAACTAAAAAAACCATATAATCTATATCGAAGTGTCTTCTCAAAGAGGGGGAGAAGGAAAGAATTTAGAACAAAAAAAATTTTAAATGTTAAAAATTATTTTTACATGTAATTGAGTAAAAAATAAATGCTAATTAATTTGGCTTGATTTCTGCTGTTAAATCTCAGGAGGGGAGGGAAGCAGGTCCATCGGTGAGGTCTAATGAAAAGTACACTGGATTTGGAGGCAGATGTTTTATGGTTGTTGGATTGTTTTCAGTTATGTCTGCCTCTGTGTGATCCTAGATCCTGGAGTTTCCTGGGATTAAGACCTCTATGACTTTGGACAATTTACAACCTCCATGGGGTTCAATTTCTCATCTATAAAATGAGGGGAGTTGAGCTAGGTGGCCTCTGAGGAGACTCCAGCACTACATCTATGATCTAGAACTGGACCCTTATGCCAGGTCTGCCATTTACTATTTGTGTGATCCCTCTCCCTCTCTTGGCCTCAGTTTCCCCATTGAAGATGAAGGGGCTGGCCGGCATGATCACTAAGGACTTTTCTATCTCTAAAGCCTATGTGCACACTCTCTCTCTCAGCTCCCATGGCTTACAACAATAGTGGTGATATGCAGGGGTAACCCATGAGGATGGGGGAAATGAGTCAAGAATTTACTGCATCAATTTACAGGACACACCATCCCCCACTCTGAGTGATTGTCACTCCAGCCTGAATAAGACCAAGTTTCCTGTTTTGCCAAAAGCTGCTCCTAAAGCCATTTTTATAAAAAGAGGCAAAAGACAGTCCCTTCGCTCAAGGAACTAACAATCTAATGGGAGGAGATAACCAGCAAAAAATATATACAGATAAGCTATATCCAGGATATAATATATAGAATTAAGAGGGGTTGGGAAAAACATCCTGTAGAAGGCAGGATTTGAGCTGGGACTTCAGGGAAGCCAGGAGGTAGAGATGAGGAAAAAGAAGATTCAAGGCATTGGAGATAGACAAAATGGCGGGAGCTGGGAGATGAAGGAGTGTTTGGTCTGTGGAATAGGTAGGAGGTTAATGTTGTTGGATGGAAGATTATATAGGTTTAAGAAGACTGGAAATGTAGGAGCCAGGTTATGATGGGCTTAGAACAGGGCTGGGGAACCTGCAGCCTGAAGCCACATGTGGCCCTCTGGTCCTCAAGTGCAGCTCTTTCACTGAATCCAAAGGGATTTGTTCTGTGAAGTTTGGATCTGGTCAAAGGGCTGCACTTGAGGACCCAGAGGACCACAGCCTCGAGGCTGCAGGTTCCCCAGCCCTGGCTTAGAACATCAAACAGAGGATTTTGGATTTGATGCTGGAGGTAATAGGGAACCACTGGAGTTTATTGAGTGTGTGTGTGTGTGTGTGTGTGTGTGTGTGTGTGTGTGTGTGTGTGTGTGTGTTGGGGGGGGGCATGTGTAATATGATCAGACCCGTGCTTTAGGAAAGTCACTTTGGCTTCTGAATGGACTGGAGTAGGGAGAGACTTGAGGCAGGCAGACCCACAGTAGGTCATTGGAATAATCCAGGAGTGATGAGGATCTGCAACAGAAGGGTGGCAGCATCAAAGAAAAGGGGGCATATTGGAGAGATATTGCAAAGTGAAATCCACGGACCTTAGCAACAGCTTGGATATTGGTGGTGAGAGGGAGTGAGGAGCCAAGGATGACCCCTAGATTTCAAGCCTAAGGGACAGGCAGGATGGTGATGCCCTCACCATGCCCTCTACAATGAGTTCAGTTTTGGATATGTTGAGGTTAAGCTGTGCACTGAACATCCAGATATTGAGATGTCTGAAAGGCAGCTGGAGATGTGAGTCTAGGACAGCATAGGTAGCTTTGAGAATCATCCGTATAGAGATTAGAATTAATCCAATGGAACTGATCAAATGACTAAGTAGACTAGAGGGAGAAGAGAAGACAGGCCACAGTAGAACCCTGTGGGACACCCATGGTTAGAGGGTGTGATCTGGAGGAGGATCCAGCGAAGGAGACAGAGGAGTGGTCAGACATGTAGGAGGAGAACCAGGAGAGAGCAGTATCCTGAAAATTTATGGAGAAGAGGGTGATCAACAGTGTCAGAGGCTGCAGAAAGGAGGTCAGGAATGAAGATGAAGAGAAGGCCACTGGATTTGGCCATCAGGACATCGCTGGCAACTGGGAAAGGGCAGTTTCGGTGGACTGATGAGGTCAGAAGCTGGATTGTAGGGGGTTAAGAAGAGAAATGGAGGTATGCATTGTCCATGGCCTTCTCAAGTTCGGCCACAAAGGGAGGAAGACAGTGGAGAGATAAGGAGATACTATATAATGTCAGGGCTGGAAGCATCAGGTGAAGGTTTTTTGAGAATAAGAAAGCCCTAGGCATGTTTATAGGCAACAGAGAAGGAACCAGGAGACAAGGCGAGATAGAAAATGAGTGTTGAAGTCGGGGTGACAGGGGGTGCAGTCTGTTGGAGACAAGACGGAATGGGTTGATTGTTCAGGTAGAGGGGTTTACCTAAAGGTTTGAGATGTAGTCAGAAAGAGCACAGGGTGGAAGTTAGAAAACCCGAGCTTGGGTCCCAGGTTGGCGACTAACTGGTTGAGAGGTTTGGGGCAAGTCACTTCCATGTCTCTAGAAAAGGCGCTCCCCCTTTAGACCTCGGTTTCCCTCACTGTAAAATGAGGGAATTGGACTAGACGAGCTCTAAGATCTCTCTCTGTTCTGACATTCTTTGGTCTAAGGCTTTTCCCAGCTTGGAATTTCTGTGTTCTAAGGGCCCTCCCAGCTCTCATATTCAGAGTTCTTCTCTTCAGGCACTATTTTCTTCAAGAAGCTTTTCTGGACTTCCCTAACTTCTAGTAGCCTCCTTCCCAACCTACTTTGTATGTATTTGGAATTCTTAACTTTATGTTTATGCTGGATATATTTTAAATGCCCTTGCCGTCTCTTTGTTCCTTGAGAGTGGGATTGTTTTCAACTTAGTTCCTGTACCCCCAACAACTAGCTCCATGCCCTGCACAGAGTAGGCTCTTGATACTTGCAAACCCATTGGTTTTTGGTTTGAAGGTCCCTCCCAGCTCTGACTTTCTATAGAGCTGGGAGGCAGGGAGAGGAGCAGGGTGTTGGTCATGGGCGGGCCTGGTGCTGCCTTAGGTAGGCCCCAAGCTTGAGTGGGCCTGGGGCAGGGCCAGCTGGAGTGTGTGGGGAGGAGCAGGAGTCAGGCTCTCTCCTGCCCCAGGCCAAAGGGCCCTTTCTCAGCTTGTGCCCCTTTTCCAGGGAAAGAGCTCTTTTCTTTCCAGCAGGCTGAGGGGCTGGAACCCAGAGGACTAGGAAGTTTCAGAATAGGGTGGAGAGGGGAGGAAAGACCTGAGGTCACTGGAGGGACACTAGAATGTCTCCCCCCCCCCCTTTTTTTTTAACAGAACCTGAGGCCCAGGATGTTAAATGATTTAGTCAAAGCCACACAGGTACTCATCATCAGTAGGAAGGATTTGAACTCAGGTCCTTTGTTCCCCAATCCAATAAGACCCCAGTAGGCCTGCGTACCCTCTCTAGCCACACAGACCTAAGTGTAGAATGCACCAAAGATTCGACCCCCTTCCACGGTTAGGTTATAGAGGAGGAGACCACAGCCCAGCATCAAGCCAGTGGCAGACTTGAGTCGCCTCCATAGAGTCCTTGGCCTAGTCACCTCCCCTAGAAGGCAGGCATCGATTTTGTAGTGTCTCCAGCTCATATTCCCCAGTGGCCTTACCTTTCTGATTTCCCAACTCTTTGGTGGAGGAGGGGCTGAGGTGGAGTGGGCAGAAACAAAAGATGCCACCAGAGACGTGTATAAAGGACACCCTGACTCCAGTCCAGGGCTCCTGACTTCCAGACCAGGCAAATAAGCCAGGCTCTTTACCTGTGGGTGGGAGACAAGGACACCATCTGCATGTGTGTTTGGGTGTGGTGGGGGAGATGGGGAGCCCCCAAAGGTTGGGGCTCAGCAGGGCTGGATTCCAGAGCCCCAGGTGAGCAGGGCTTGTGGGGACAGGGATGAGGAGCCAGAAGGGGCCGCCAGCAGGTGGGAGTCCCTGAATAGAGCTGATGGGAGCCCAGAGACAGACATGCCTGGACAGGATGGGCAGGGCAGGTGAGAGGGAGCCTGGCGGGCAGGTGAGGGAGGGGTAGGCTGGTGGGGCAGGCAAGAGGCCCACACTGCTCCCCAGGAGCAGCCCCCACTGGACTGCCCAGCCTGGCCCTGACCTGCCTGGCCTAGCCCTGGGAACCTGGGTGAGGCTTTCACATCTAAGCCAGGGTACATCCAAGATGGTGTGGGAGCATGAGGGGGCAGAGAAAGAATGGCCACTACGCTTCCTGAAGCCATGACTAGGGAAGATGTCCCAGAACACCCACAAGCCCAGAAACACAAAAACAACACACAGACCCAAATGCATACAGACACAGACGTGTAGAGACTGTTTTGGAAGAGTGGAAATTTGGCTTTGGACTCAGAGGAGGCTTTGGTCGGAATCCCACTTCTCACTGCCTTACTTTCCTCATCTGTACAATGGGGCTAATAATATTTCTGGCTGCCCCTCACTGGGTTGGTTGGGAGATAAAATACTGCATACCTGGAGATCCTGGCAAACCTAAAAGTGCCACATAATGTCTGCTCTTCCTATTATGAGTGCAGGCCCAGATGCCCAACATCTGCACCCCGAGACACATTTGCACCCCCCCCCCATGTGGCCATGTGCACTCAGCACATGGGGCCAGCTGCCCTAGCTCCCAATCCCTCCCACATCTGGCCAGCTCCCTGGCTCCAGGCACATTCCCACGGACACGTGCCCAAGAGCTCCGCAGAAGACCAGAGCCCAGGCCCCAGGGTGCCCCTGCCAGCGTCACCCGAACCCACCCTCACGTCCACACCCACACCCCCTCCTCTCCTGAGGGTCTGGCCCGAGGCTCGGGGATAGCTCTGTGGGATGGGCTGCAGGAAGGAGGGGCCACCTGGCCGCCTCAGGCAGGCAGCCCTCAGAGATTGGGATATTTCCTCCCCCGCCCCTACCCCTCCCCTCAAAGCCCCGGGGTCACCCCTACCATCAAACCACGTGGGCTGGCCTTGGGACCCCGCCAAAGTTTGTAGCCGGGGCTGGCAGCCCAGTCCTTTAACGAGGGAGGGGTTAGAAGGGATGGCTGGGCGGGTTCTGCAGCAGCCCAAGACCCAGATCCTGGGCGGGGCTTGGGGGGATCCTCCCTTGCTCTGGCTGTGGGGCCCCTTCCCCCTCCCCGCGTGCTCTGGGTGGCGCCTGCATCTCTTCATCCCCCTCCGCCCCCAGCCTGGGCGCACCCTGTCATTACCCTGCAGCTTGCAGGCCCGCCCGGGCAGGGCCAAGCTGGGCAGGGGCTGCTTGTTCTGGGAGGGGGCGGTGGGAAGGGAAAGGAGGGGAGGACAGGGCAGGGGGCCCAGCCTGGAAACACACCGACAGCTTCGTGTAAAGAGCCCACTGTGTGCCGCCCCGAACCTCTGCGGGGAAGGGGCTGAGGATCTGCTGATTCTATACCCCGCCACCCCCAGATTTCTCTGACTCCTGGCGTGGGCAGTGTGGTGCCCATGGTGGAGTCGGGGCAGCCGGCTTCTGAAGCTTCCTAAACGGGTGCCCTTGGGCAGATCCTATCCGCTCTGCACCAACTAAGCTCCCACGGGGTCGAGAACTGGAAGAGACCCAAGAGATCGCCGGGTCTCAAACCTTTCGTTTTACAGAAGGGATGCAGAGAGGGGGAAGAAGGAAGCAGTGGGGCACTGATTTGAGCCCTGGACTTCTGACCCGGGCTCACGTCCTGCTTCACAGGGTTGTGAGAAAAGTACTTTGTAAACAGCCTAAGGAGCCCAGGCAATGCCAGGGTTTCTTCAGAATAGTAACTGACGTTGGCATCCAGAGTACCTTCAGTGTTTGCAAAGCATGCTACTATCCCACTGTGCAGAGGGAAAGACTGAGGCTCAGAAAGCTTCGGTTAATTCTCCATGGTCATAAGCCAGTGTCAGAGGCAGTATGGGAACCCTGGTCCAGCCTAACTTCAAATGCAGATTTTTCTGGGACCCCAAAATGCTTCCCTTATCATTAGTATTTCTTGGGGGGAGGCAGGTGCCAGAGACTTTGGTGTCAACTTCCCTTGTCTTGAAAAGGGGTACATGGAGGTGATGCTGGGGGACATGAGGCATAATATCCCACTGAGAAGAGAAAAGGGCCAGGCTCTTCTGGAATCAGAGCAAGGGAGTCTCTGGGGGGAAGTGGCTAGAAGTCTGGTAAAATCTCCTTCTGGAGGAAGGGACTGGGTCACAGACTCTTTCCCAGAAGCCTGTCTAAAGATGCTTAGCTCCAAGGGCCTGCTTGCAGCAAAAGAACTTGGCTCTCCCTTCTCAGGCAGCAAAAGACCCCCAAACCAAAGGTCATCGGATTTCAAGCTAGAAGGGACCGTAAACCAACCCTGCCTGTCCCCCCCACCCCCATCTGACAGATAAACAAAGGGAGGGAGCTTTCCAAACATGGCAGGATCACAGAGCTGGATACAAAGTAAATGTCATTTGAGCTTGGGAGTGAAAATCTTATCTGGGGAAAGATTCAAACTTGGGTGCCCTGACTCCAGCTCAGTGTTCCGTTCTGTTGCAGGCTGCTTTTCCGTACCAGATCAGGATCAGGGGCATGCTTGTCCCTCTAGGTCCTGCCTCATGGAGCATCCCACTCACTTCTGAGCCAAGGTCCCCTCCTGGGAGGGCAGGCACTCATGCCTCTGTGGCTCTCTGGGTGAGGTCACTTCTCCGCAGGGGGAGGGGAGGGAAGGTCCTAGGCTGGGGCCAGACAGGGCACTAGCCCTCCTTTCTCCCCTTTTGCCTGCCATTCTGGGGCGGGGCCTCTGCCCCGGCAAAGTGGCTCATTACCATGGCGACTGCCTGGTGTGCAGCCTCCCTGGGAACCTGGCCCAGGGCCACCTCATTCCTGCCAGGCTTAATAGACAACCTTCCAGCCTGGCACCGTCACCTCTGTGGGGAGTGGGCGGCCCCCTCACCTCCAGGGCCACCTGGGCCCAAGCTTTAGTAAGGCCTCCACCTTCCCCCAGAGCCACCCAGAAGATCCTGAATCATCAACCTAGCACTCCTAGGAGGGTAATCTAGAAGGAACCTAAGGGCCCCACAGATGCGGGGCTGGGGCCCAGCCTACAGGTCACCTGGTCCAACTTCCTTCTGTATAGACGAGAGTAGTGAGTAGCAGCGGCACGTTTTGAACCCGAGGCCTATCAATTCCACTTCTTGGGAATCTTGACCTTTTGCTCCTCCAGATTAAGAGTTCCTTACCTTGTATGGGGGGCGGGGAGGGGGAAGCCCATGGCCTCCTTCCCAAAATCATGTACTTAAAATATGTAAAATTGGGGCAGCTAAGTGATAGAGCACCAGCTCACACAGCAAGAGGACTGAGTTCAAATCCTGCCTCAGACACTTAACACTAGCCGTGTGACCCTGGGCAAGTCACTTAACCCTGACTGCCTCAAAAAATGTTTTAAAAATAAAATTTAATACAGAGGATTCCAAAAGAGACCAATTCTATTGAAATGCAATTTTTGAAATAATAACTTCATAGACCCACAGGTTAAGGACCCCTGGACAAGACGAATTTTGTGATTCCTTTTTTGTAGCTCTCTAAAGTAATCATCTGGTAGCTGGCATTGAATAAGTAGGTCCTATTAACCCTAAATTCACTGTTATCTGCGACCCTCTTTACACCATCCAGCACTAGGCTGGAAATTCTACAATTGAGGAAAGTGAAGTCTAGCTAGGGAAAGTGACTAGCCCAAGGTCACAGAGCTAGGGAAAGGCAGTCAGAACGTGGGTCCGGTGCCCCGATTTCCAGGCCCAAGCTCTTTCCACGGTCAGCACTGGAAACAGTTTCGGAAAGACTTAAGAGTTGAACTCTTAATTCTTCCTCTGTGCAGTGGAGACAGAAGGTTGAGAGCTACCAAAGATCAGAGGCTCCTGAGGCTCCTGAGGACTGAGCTAGGGCTGCTTTCTGTCAAGGTGAGGGGCCTGGACAAGTTCTGGAAGCCTGGCTCTTCATCCCCCTCCTCTATGTCCCCATCCTGGAGTCTTTGCTGAGCCCCCACAGTGCATAGCCTCAGAGCAAAGGGGATGCAGAGGAGAAGCCCGGTCACACATCCCAACCCCACCCCCACTCCCCAGACCAGCTTGCTCGGGAGAAGAACCACCCCCACACAGAACAATTAGGAATCCTTGGTTTAGTGGTGGGAGTGGGCTGGCTGATGTGGGCTTTTTTGGGTGGAGGAGGGACTAAATTGTCTTCTCTGGTGCCTGACATTAAGATACCTTTAGTAGGTGTTTTACTGCATTATAATTCATTTGAGGGCAGGGCCTAGTGTAGGAGGGAAAGAGTCTCCAGTTCCACCTAACTTCCGCCCCAGCCCATCCTACATGAACTCCCTTTGCTCACCCTTAGCCTTTACTGGCGGCTTGGCCTTATTTCCTTTCTTTGTAGCCCTAGCATTCCGCACAGCGCCCAGTGCTTAGTACCTGCTAGCCGACTGATGCCTGTTCTCTCTCTCAGCCTGCTCTCCAACCAGGAAGGAAGGAGGTATCCTGACTTTCTTGGGGTGGGGGGGGGAGAGGGAAGGAGGTCTGGACCAGAGATATCTGGAGTGCCAGGAATTCCTCCTGTGGAAACTCCCTCCAGAGATCCAGATTACTTCAGCCCTTCAGAGAGTGGCTTAGAGAACGGTCTAGGGTGGCAGCATGAACTGAACCCAGGGCTTCTCAGCGCTGTGGCTGGGCCCCTATCCATTCTGTCACACAGCCTTTCTAAGGTTTAGTTAACACTACTAACAACAGTGACTGGTGTTCATAAGGTTTGCAAAGTTCTTTACAAACATTTTTCCCCAATCATCTGGGGGTAGATGTTGCTCTTACTGGCCAGAGAAGACCCCTCCAGGCATCCAACCCAGCCTGCCCACCTCCTCAAGGGCTGGGCAGCTGCAGTCAAGTTGGCCCTGCTCACACTTGCTTATGGATACCCTTGCCTACCCAGACTGACCCTCCCATCATACCTCCCTCCCTCCTTCCTTCCTTCCCTCCCTCCCTTCTTTTTCTGTCTTCCTTTCTATCTTGCCCTGGGACATCATCCACTCATCAGCCCAGTCCCACTGTGGATGGGCCCAGGAACGCCCATCCAATTCTCTTATGTCGGTTGGTCCGACCCTCCTGAGGCTCCCAAAGACTTACCTATGTAGGTCTTGGTTTGGTTACCCGATGGGCTTTAGCCAGACTACAGCTCAGAATTCCCAGGATCAATGGCTCCACAGCCCCTGCCTTCCCAGCAGCAGGGCCTATAGGTCATCACTACTCCAAACCCTTCCTTGACCAATGGAACTCATCCAGCTACCATCCTCATTCTCTCCTCTCTCCCGCCCCCTTCACTGCTAAGTTTCCTGAGAAAGGTGTGATATCCCTGCTTTCCAAGCTTTTCTCACTCCCTTGCCATCCAGCTTCTAGCCCACCTTCCCTCTGCTGAAACTACTTTCTTTAAGGTCACCAATGGTCTAATTGCTACATCTAGCAGCTTTCCACGCCTTGGATCCTCCCTGTAGCTTTTGACATGGCCGGGCAATGTCCTCCCCTTTCAAGAGAACAGCCACCACACTCTGTTTTGACTTTTCTCCCTCCTTCTCATCTTCTTCCTGACATCTTTTTCTTTAAGGCAATCAGGGTTAAGTGACTTGCCCAGGGTCACACAGCTAGTGAGTGTCTGGAGCCGCATTTGAACTCAGGTCCTCCTGACTCCAGAGCTCTATCCGCCGCATCACCTAGCTGCCCCCTCTTCCTAACCTCTTAATAGGGATGGTCCCCCAAGGTCTGTCCTTGGTGCTTTCCCCCTCCATGTATCATTTTCCCTGGCAGTCTCATTCACTCCAGTTTCCCTGCAGATAACCCTTGAGTCTTTATTACCAGTACTACTTTCTCTTCTAATCTTTACACTTGCATCTCCAACTGCCTATAGGACATAGGAAAGAATGGACCTTAGGGCCTCCACCTGATCCAGCCTCTTCACTTTAACTGAATTGTAGGAGGTAAAGTGACTTGTCCAAGGTCACATAGTTAGTGACAGAAGCAGGCTCGGGACCCAAGTTTCCCGTTTTCAAAGTCTGTTTTTTATCCACATCTCCACCTGAATGCCCCACCAAAAACCAACACTTCCAAAATGGAGCTCATTACTCCAGTCCTTAACGCAGCTCCATCAGGACTGACGTCAGGAAAACACTCCTAGCAACTGGAGCTTTCTAGGAGATTAACGGGGTCACCACGGGAGGTGGTGAGTTACCCTCCACCATGGGTCTTCAGGCCAAGGCTGGGTGACCTGGTGTGTTGGAGCAGGGTATTCTTGCCCAGGAATGGGTTGGTCTAAGTGGCCTCCAAGGGTCCTTCTAGCTCTGGAATTCTGTGGCGACTTCTACTCCCAGAGGAGGCGTCAGGGGAGGGCTTTAATGGAGAACCAGGACGGGGGGAGTGGAGGGGGGGAGCAGCCAGAAGCCCAGGTGGGAGGGCAGAGGTCGAGGCGAGGGGACAGGCTACAGGGACAGTCTCATAGTGGAAGACGGAGCAATCCAACCATCCTCACCTCTGTGGGACAGAGGGAGGCAGCTTTAGGAGAGCTTAGACATGGGGACAGGAACCTTAGTAGTGAAGCGGGGTCACCCGGGGGCAGCCTTGGTTCCAGAGTCACAGGGTCTGGGTTCAAATCTTGCCTCTGATGTTTCCGGCCTGGCCCTCAGTTTCCCAGAGGGGTCACAAAGAAGATATCTGGATGACGTATTAGCATGGAAGCTCCTTGAGGGGAGGGATGGCTTTGATTCACCCATTGTCTTTGCAGTGTAAGTACAGTCCCTGGGCTTGGAGAAGGGTTGCTAAATCCAAGCCTCTTCCTCTCTATTTCTGCCACCAAGTTCCCATGTCCAAAACGTGTGTGGTTTTTTTGTTCTTTCTCCCTCATTTCTCATAGTCAGTTAGTTACCAGGTCTTGGCTGACCCACCTCGGCACTATCTCCCCTACTCTGCCATCTTTCTCTGCTGAGTTCTGGCCGAATCCCTGGTTCTGCTTTAAATCCTTCTGTGGTTCGTTGTCTGCTGAGTCAAGGCCAAATTCTTCTGCCTGGCATTCAAGGCTGTCCACAAGCTGGTGCCTCTCCCCTGTTCCAGCTGTGTCCCAGCCATGACTCATCGGACTCTGTTCTGAGAAACTCCCTGCCGCTGTCATACTCCCCGTGCCCTCTGACCTGCATGCATTTCCCTGGACGGTCCCCCCTGCTCATTGTCACCTTCTTGGCATTCAAAGCCACCCTCCTCCTTGGAGCAGCCTTCCCAAATGGTCCTGGCTCAGGACTTTCTCCCAGACCTCCTGGAATAGTCTTTATTGCACTTCACGGGTTAGCATTTCTATCTCATCATTATTTGGCAGAGACAGCAGGCTGCAGTGGGCAGAACTGTCTTCAGAGCCAGAAAAACCTGGGTTTTTATCCTGCCTTTGACACACACCGTTTTCCTGACCTTGCCTAAATTAATCTCTCATGGTTCAAGGCAAATTCTCTAAGCTGTAGAAAAGGTGCCAACCAGCACAGGTGGAGGTATTTTCCTCCTCTGGGAGTTCCCTAGACCAATGAAATCAGGTTCAGTTCCTATCGCTAGTTAAATATTTGTGTCTTAACTGGACTGCAAAAATGGCCTGCCAAGTTCAAATGCATTTAATATTGTGACTAGAGCCTAGAAAACCTCGCAGACAGATGGTTAAGTAGATAGAGCACTGTGCCTGGAATCAGAAAGGCCTGAGTCCAAATATAACCTCAGATACTGCCTGGCTGTAAGACCCCGGGCAAGTGACTTAATCTGCCTCAGTTTCCTCATCTGTAAAATGGAGATACCTATCTCTTTCAGAGCAGGTATATATAAAGCATTCTGCAACCCAGAGTCCTAGAGAAATTGTCAGCTGTTTTTGTTACACAGGTGTTTGCTGTATCCAATAAACATTGGCTGGTGCCATCTTGGGTCTCCCACTAGGCTGTGAGTTCCTTCAGATCAGGTTTTTTTGCCTTCCTTTGTATCTCCAGTATTTAGTACAGTGCCCAGCATTTAGTAGGTGCTTAATAAATGCTAGGTAACCAACAGGTAGAGCTCCTACCTGCCACACTCCTGGCCAACCTGGGCTTGGCCATGTGACCCAGCCAGTGGGGATGCACAGAACTATCTAGAACCTCCCACTGTGACCAAGAACACATTGGCCCAGACAGCCATTTGAAGAGAAGGTACATCTTGTGCTCAAATTAGGCTAAATCTCTCTTGGGGTAGTACCAGAAAAGACCCCAGGGGGCATCTAATTCAGACCTGCGCCAGAAAGCCCACCAGCAACATCTTTGACACATGCTTAGGCAGCCTCCCTCCAGGGGCGGAAACCTCAGTACCAACCAAGGCAGTGCATTCATTCCATTCCGAATGGTTCTCATTGTTTAGAACTTTTCACCTCACAGAACTGGGAAGAAATATGCCCCCTCTGCAATTTAGGACCATTCCTGAGAACAAATCCAAGCCCTCTTCCAGGTGCCCTAAACACTGGGAACTTGTCCTACCCCATTTCTCCTCTAGGATGAAGGACCCAGGGACTTCAGTGGGTCATCATGGGGCAGGGTGTAGTCTCTAGCTCCTTTACCATTTTGGTTACCCTTTTACGGAAATTCTCCAGCTAAAACGAGGCCCTACAGAACTGGACATGCCACTCTAGAGCCACCACCATTCTGAGACCTTAGGCCTTCTCTAGCAACACAAGTTCCCATCAGCAATCCTCTTCTGAGCTGCTGTCCCTGTAACTCCTATTTGAACCACTCTGACCCTGGCCTCAGGAGAAAACAGGCCTCAGTGCTCCAAAGGGAAGTCCCTAAGCATCCCCAAGTTGTCATGGAGGGAGCCCTGGGCTTGAGGTCAGGGTCCTTGGTTCCTAAATCCCCAGTCTACCTCTTCTTATTCACTGGGTGACTGGGAACCAGTCACTTCCTCTCTGGTCTGCTTCCTGTTCTGGAGGGCCCAGCTCATGGTTCCTGCCTAGCCTCCCTCACAGGGCCCATGCAAAGGCTGAACAGACACATAAAACACTTCTGTAAAGTGGAACACGCTAAGCCAATGGTGGAGCTTGAGATCTTTGACCTTTCTTTGGGCCCGAGGAAGAACAATTTAATTCTGGTGAGAGGCCATTCCTGGGCCCAGGACCCCTGCAGGCACCTGGGACTCTTTCAACCAGTCACACATCTTACTAATTAATAATTAAATTGCTGGTTGAAGACAAACTTGGGGAGAACATGGGGTCTGCAAGAGCAAGGCTCATGGGGCAGCCCAGGGTAGGGCTACACCCTCGGGTGGGTCTTCCTGGGACAGCTTGCTCTCTCCCTCTTGCCCCTGGCTGGTTCTGTCAGGCCTTCCTTCTTCCTTGCACCTCAGTCGCAGACAGGGCCCCATGGGAGAGCAGAGCAGGGAGCCTGGCCCGGCTGCTTAGTGACTCTCTTTGGGCCCATTTCCTCATCTGGAAAAAGGGACGGGTCAAGCGACTTCAGAGAACCCATCCAACCCAAACAGTCAATCTCATGAGCAAATTTCCTTTCCGGATTGAGCAAATTACTTCCCCCTCTCAGGGCCTCTTTGGTCTCCTCTTTGGGACCAAGCCTTGAGGTTCCTTCTAGCCAACATCGGGTTCTAGGGTCTCTTCTAATGCGGGCAGGTCATTTCAGGCCTGAGCCCATTTTCTTACCTGTACAATGGGGGGATGGTGTCAGACTAGGATGTCAAAGGTCACTCTAGTTATTAATCTAGAATTCTGGGCTCTAAGAGCAGCTTGGCCTCTTGTCAGCCCCGGGTGGTGAGGGAAGGATGGAGGAGCAGGGACCTAGGATAACAGAAGCAGCCACTGTTATAAAGCATTCTGAGAGGCAGACGCAAGCTTTGCCAAGGGTCATTCCGTACAAACAGTACTTCGATCCTCACAGGAACCTCAGGAGCTCGCTTCACAGTGCCCCGGGTAGTTAGCATGCTCGGAGGGCAGTGCCAGGATTAGAATCCAGTCTTTTGGGGCCACCTCCACTGCACCATGACCCCTTTAGAAAACGCCTCATCCAAGGACCTTAGAACATAGGATGTCAGAGCTGGGGGGGCCAAGTGTGTTGAAATGCGGTCACCCAAATACTCAATTTCAAGTTCACAGACAGGAAACTGGAGGAAGGGGAGGCCAGTGAGCCTCTGAGTACCCTCAGGCCAGCCTGGGCCATTTCTAAGGACCAGCCGGGGTTTCCTGGGGTCTTCCAGAAGTCTGTCAGCCTGGTCTCCTCAGCCTTGGCACAACCCCTCATCCCCTAAGGTGTTCTGAAGACTGACTGGAGAATCTCTTCCATTTCTTCCAGGTCTTCCAGTGGGAATGTGGAGGCCCTGGAGTTCAAGGAGCCCCGTGAGTGGCCAGTCTGCTTCCCAATCAGGACATAAGGCCAACTCTTTGCTTCCACTAAGAGAGCAGCTGGTAGGTCAGCTCTGCTTGGGGAGGTTGGGGGGGGGGCAGGGTGGAGATAAACACGTGGCACCTGCTCTCAGCTGGAAGGGACAGGAAAGGAGTGGACACCTCTCCCAAAGGCCAGATAAGGTAAAGGCCTAAAAATAAAAGGTGAGAGAGGTGGGGGCTGCTCTGCCCCTCCCCCTCCCCCAAGGAAGAGCACCCGCATCACAGGAGCTGCTGTTTAGGCACCCGGGCAACTGTTCTGGTGCTTGTATCCAGTTACCTGGAGGAACATTTGTCATAGGGAGCAGATTTCTCTACTTGGCCCCAGAGGGCAGAGCTAGCAATGAGGTGCGCAGGGATTTTGGAAGGTAGTGAGCTCCCGATCACTGGTGGCATTGAAGAAGCCAGATGCCCACCTTTAAGGGAGGCCTCTGGGAGGATTACTGCCCAGTTTGGAAGGGCAGACTAGGTGATTGCTAAGGTCCCCTTCAGCTCTGCTATTAGGAGGGGGCCTATGACCCTGGAAGCCAATGTTCTTTCTGCTCCACAGTCTGCTGATTTCTCCACTCATGCCCTAAGGCCAAAGGTAATAAACAATAAAACACAATTGGGGGTATCTGGAGTGGAGAAGGGGAGGGCTGCACAGGGAGACACCAACCTCTAGCTTCAGGCCCCTCAGGAGGAAGAGAGGCAGGGGTGGCAGGTCCCTGGGAAGGACCCTTTCCTGCAGACTATTCCGTAGCTTTTCTGCTTTACTCCCTGGTGGGGAACAGCTAAGGCAGCAGAAGCCAGGGCTCCTGGCACTAGACTGGGCAGATACTGGGCTAGGGCCTGGACTTCCTCCCCAACCCTGGGGGCTTTCTCAGACTTGGCCCAGATTCTCCTCCCCCCACCCTCCCAGAAAACAAGGGGAAAAAAAGAGTCTGAGTTTTTTTGCCTATCTGGGTTTTTGCCCATCACCAGATGACCAGGAATGAAGCTGCCAAATAAAAGTCCAGAACCCTTGTGGTTTTTAATCTGGGGGTGGAGGGCAGGGGGATAGGCAGGAAGGGGGATTGGCGGGGTAGTAGGCATCCTCTTCCTTCCTGGGTATTTCCTGGTCTCTTCAGCTCAAGGTGAGCACCACGCAGCAGAATGGCCACACCATCTCTGGAGGACTCCAATGGTTTGGCTCCTACAGGGAAGCAGGGCAGGCAGTGTTAACAACAAGGCACCTAGGGGCCTACATCTGGCCCTGGGGAGCTCCACAGCAACCAGCAGTGGGAGGGAGAGTCCAAGCCTTCTCACTCCCCGACTCCTGCAAATGTCACAGCTGGTAACTTTTCCCCAGACAGATTAAGCAGCTGGGGCAAACAGAGTCCTCTAACTTTCAAGGACCATTGTGAGGGTCAGGGGGAAAAAACCACAAGTGTCCAATTTTCTAATTCCTCCATTCTAAACCAAGTGGCAACTTTATGTAGCTTTGAGGGCTTAGGGACAGGAGCCAAGAGGCTGCACTTCTGGGGTCCAGGAAGAGGACCCTAAGTCGGGAGAAGGAAAACCTACACCCACCTCCAGGCTCAATACTTCCTATCTGTGTGACTGGCTAAGTCACTTACTCTCTGGGACTCAGTTTACTCATCTGTAAAATGAGAAGATTGGAGTCAGTTGGGTCCCCCGTATAGTCTAGGAGTGTGTACCAACCATTCACCCAACAAATGCTTATTAAGCACCCACTGGGTGCAGAGAACTCTGCTAGGTACTCAGGAGAGACAAAGTGAAGAAACCATCTATTGCAGGAGGCCAAGATCTGAGCTTCCTCCATTGTCCTCTACCATGGCCATCAATGAGCATGAACTGCTTTGTACTGCCCCCCTGTGGCCACTGCCACCAATGGCAAGGCCAGGTTTGGTTCTGTCTCTCAGAATCATAGCGTCTCTTTCTAAGCAGGAAAGACCTTGGGGGAGGGATCTTGGAGAGACTGAGGCCCAAGTCCTTCCTTTCGCAGAATCAGAAACTGATGCCCAGAGGCTGCCTAAGGTCAGATCTGAAACTAAATACGCTGTGTCCATTCTGTTCGATCCATCCCAAGGTCTTAAATCTGATCTGGTAAAAGAATCCCCTCAAACAGGATCAGAAACATAGAAATGGCGCCTTGGCTTGAATACCTCCAACCACCATTACCTTCGGGGCACCTCCTCTCATTAGTGAGCCCTTAGGCCTCCCAGCACTGGCTTCTTCCCCACCCACCACCTGCTCCTTTCCCTGCTCGGGAGTTGCTCACCCCAGCTCACGATTCCAGCGCTTTCACAATAGCTTCATTGGCTTCTATCCGGATCTGAACCTCGGCCCGGGCTGCCTCATCTGATGCCCCCGACAGGTCTGAGTGTGCCTTTTCCAGGTTGGATCTGGCAGCCTGAGAGTCAAATAACAGGACTATGGGTGAAAAAAAAGGAGGTTCTGGGAGGGCTGCCCCCATCAGCAAGAGCAGGGCAGAGCTGTCACCCACAATGAGGACGAGCAACACACTTTCATCAGGCACTCCTGCAACCAGGGGAGAGTGACTGAACCCTGGCTCCCCATCCTACTCAGATAAAATACAAGCACCTGTTTGGCTGGGAAACGCTTTACAACTTGGTCAAAGCCCATCTCCCACTGCTCCCGTTCACTCTTTCCACAGGCCAGCCGAGCCGGCCTCCCTGCCGCTCTTCACGTGTGACCATCCATCTGGGCACTGTGCCCCACGCTCAGAATGCACTCTCTCCTCCCCTTCCCTGCCAGGTCACCTTAACTTCTCCACAAGGCTGTTCCCGGTCCCTGAGCCACCCTCACCTCCCTTGCTTTTCCTTCTGTGTATGTATAAAATTCTCCCAACTGAAGCTAAGTTTTTCCAAGTAGGGACTGTTTCATCCTTGCTAGCACCTAACACAATGCCTGGCACATGGCAGGTCAACGCCTGTCGACTGACTGAATTCTCCCATCAGAGAGGAAGGCCTCCTGGGACCCACCCGGGGAGCCAGGGTTCAAAGCAGGAAAGCTGGAGTAGGATGGAGCACAAGGCCCGTCTCAAAGCGGCACCCAGCATCCCCAAGCCAGGAGGGAGAGGTAGTCAGGCCTCCGGAGAGGAGACAAAGGACTGAGAAGCAGGAGCCAGGCGTCTGCTCCGAGGCTGAGTCAGCCAGGCCCCGTTGCCAGGTAGGTGTTGATGGGCCGCCTGGCTGTGGGGGCAGTGAGGAGAAGCTGCAGCTGCTTCTGCAGATCCCAGGTGGGGTGGCCTCAGCACCATCCGGGGATCTAGGCTAAGGGGTGAGGGCTGCAGAGGGTCTCATGCCAGGGCCCCCTAGAGGGTTGTGAACATGTGCCCCGATGACGCCTCCATTCGGTGAACTTTTATGCCACATCTATGATTTGCCAGCTCTTCCACTTGGCACAGATGGAGATAACAAAGATGGGAAAAACAGTGCTTGGCCTCAAGAGGCTTACAGTGGGAGCGGGAGGCAGAAAGCCTCTTACCATCACCCCAACGTAGGCTTCTGGAATCATTTTTCTAAACCTCAGCTTTGGTCGCGTACCTGACATACTCAGACACCGTCCAGAGCTCCCGATGGCCACCGGCAGGACGTCCAAACTCCCTAGCCTGGCACGGGACTTTCCTATGGCCTGGTTCTCACAATCTTCTTCCTGTTCTTTCATTCTCACCTCACAAACCAACCCCCCAACTGTTCACTTGAGATTGGACAGCTCATCATTCCTTAAACATGCCTCTACAGTCGCCCTTGGAACACTCCTCTCCCCTTCTCCAGAAAGCCTTCCTCCCTTCGCCCACTGCTGTCTCCTTCAGACGAGGCCCCCCAGCTCCAGGCCTGTCTCCTCCTCGTCTAATGCTAGTGATTCCCCTCTCTAGAGAAGATAATATGAATTCATTTACACAGCCAGCAAGGAAGGGTGTGCAAATACTCCTGTTTCCATTTTAGAGATGAGATTGAGTTTTCAAGAGGGCATCGCAGTGGCAGAAAATCAAAGAGTGGACCATTAAAAGCCAGATCTTCTGAACAGAAGGTCAGCCCTCTTTTCCACTGCATCATGACGTTTCTATCATGCCTTGCAATGCAGATGTTTGCCCATAATTTATCTCATCTCTTAGACTGCGAGCTCCCCCAGAAGTACAAAGGGGCCCTCATTTACCCCCTTTCTTCTACAGATATGGGTGTAAGGCCCTGGGGAGAGACAGAGACAAAGACTGAAGGATGGAGTGAATGGAAAGCCTTCCTGACAAAGGCTCTTTTCAGTGAGGGGCCCACCACCTGGGGCGAACCCTCTCAGGGAGGGGGATGGGACTCACCGCCACGTCCAGCATATCCAGAGCCACGGCTTCTTCTGCCAGCAGCTGCACCGAGGAATCGGCATTCACTGTGACAGAACCACTGCTCACTGGGGGCAAAGCAGAGCACAGGGGCCCAATGAGGCGTGATGGAGAGGGGCTGCGCCAGACCGGGGGCTTCTGAGAAGTGGAAGGGCCTCAGAGATCTCCTGGCTGAACATGTCTCTGACAAATAATCAGCTAGGGACCTGAAGACCTATTGTGAAGGGAACCCGATGCCCTCTTGGGGTGGCTCCGTTTGTTGGGACACTTATCTGGCCATGGAGCCAAGGCTGGCCCCTCTGGCTCCCACCCATGCTATTGGCTTTCCCCTGAAGCTGTGCAAGACAAATCAAACCGCTGTTGCAGCAGCTTCAAATACAAAAACAGCTCATGTCTCCCAAGTCCCCTTCTCCCAGCTGAGGATTCCAAGCTGCTTTCACTGGTCTCCAGGCTTCTCCTTAAGGATAAGGATCCTGGCCTTCCTCCTCAGAACATGGCTGAGTCTATCACTGTGCTTCCCAAAGTATGGCCCCAGAACTGGGCACAGTGACCAAAGCAGAGAACAGGAAGGGACCTGGGGGAAGGCTAGCACTGGAATCAGCCTGATGAGTTCTCCAAGGGGGAACCAGAGGTACTGGGGAGCCCTCCTGGAGAGGCTGGGGTGGCAAATGAATCATAGCTAGCATTTACATGGCGCTTTAAGGTTTGCAAAGATAAACATTGTCTCATTTTATCCTAACAACTCTGGGAGGGAGGTGCTGTTATTATCCCCATTTTAGAGATGAGGAAACCAAGGCAGAAAGTTAAACGATTTGCCCAGGGTCACATGGGGTGTGTGCGTGTGTGTGTGTTGCTTCTGAGAATGTTAGAGCTAAAAGCATCTCTATCTCTACCCAGAGGGTTCTCTGAATTATCCTAGTTCCAATCCTGTCATTTCACAAAGGCGGAAACCGAAGACGACATCATTTGTTGTCCAGTCGTGTGACCCCATTGGGGTTTCCTTGGTAGAGATACTAGCGTGGCTGCCATTTCTTTCTCCAGATCATTTTATGAATGAAGAACTGGAGCAAATGGGGTCAAGTGACTTGTCCAAAGTCACCCGAGGCCAGATTTGGACTCTGGTCTTCCTGAGTGCAGGCCCCACACTCTGCCCACTGTGCCACCTCACTGACCCAGAGGTTTTCTAGCTGAACCAAAGAGCTCCCCCTCTGCCCATGCACTCTCAGAAGCTCTTGGCGAGCCTCTCCAGGAAGCAGGATCCCCTGCCTCTGGAAGCATCCCAGACCATGAGGGCTAGAGGGTTCTTCCAAACACTGAGCATAAACCTGCCTCTCTGATGTTCTTGGTCCTGCCCTTTGGGGCCAGGCAGAACAAGCCTAATCCCTCCTTCACAAAGAAGGGACAGAACCTAATCAGTGTCAGACACAAGGACCCCAAGAGGCCCGAACCAGATTAAAATGTAATTGGGAAATATTTAATGAGATAAAAACCCAATAAAACAAAGCCAGTATTACTTTTTAAGACTAAGCCATGGATTAGTGGCTCCCGATTCATTCTGAGTTTGACATTACTTTCTAAGATCACAAAAGGAGCTGGTGGCAGAGCCAGACAGGACTAAAACTTCCTTTTCCTGACTACAAACCCAATGTTCTTTCCCACACTAATGCTGCCTGATTTAAAAAAATCTTATTTTTCAAAGCTAATAAAGGCCAGAAAGTGCTGTCAAACATCCACATACCAAAATACTTGGTGGTGGTGCCATCCTCGGTGTACACGGTCACCACGCCGGGCTTCAGCACCTGCAGGGTGGGGACGTGGGCAGCAAGGATCCCAAAGGCCCCGCTCTGGGTTGGGACATCCACCTGCTTCACATTGGCCTCGTTGAAATACACCTGGAGAGTCAAGGGGAGGGAAAGGCAAAGGATCAGTGGCTGGCCTTGGCTGCAAGAGGGAAGAGAAGGAATGCTCCTGGATCTTTGTCCTCTTGCTTGCAGGCTATGAGGAGAACCCCCTCCTAAAAGGAACGGGCAACTGGGATGAGGAGAACAGATGACAATGCAGAGAGTAACTTACTTTCCTCACGAGCCCCAGGAGGTAGATGGTACAAGTAGTGTTACACCCACTACACAGATGAGAAAACTGAAGGTCAGAAAAGTTGACTGATTTGCTCACGGTCACCCAGCTGAATGACTGGGGCACGAACGAAATGATCTTCTGTCCAAGCAATTGCTATTTCTGCTCTGTTCTAAGATGGGGAAAGGGGTACAGTCTTATCCTCTGGAAGCCCGAGGAAGGCAGAGCAGAGGCAGCTCAGGGTAGTGACCAGAGAGCTGGCCCTGAAGCTGGAAGACCTAGGTTCAAGTCCTGCCTCTGACTCATAAAGGCTACCTGACCCTCAGTGCTCCAGGCAACTCTTTCAAAGGACAGAGAAGACTGACCTACACTGGCCGAGGGAGTTTTTCCTCAACCTAGACCAATAAAATCACAGGATCTGTCTCAATCCCTAACAACCAACAGTTGAGAAGGGACCATAAAACATGCAATGTCAGAGCTGAGAGGGCCATTAGAACACAGAGGGTCAGAGCTGGGAGGCCCTTAGAAAACAGAATGTCAGAGCTGTAGGGCCTTTAGAACTTAGAATGTCAGAGCTGGGAGGGCCCTTAGAACACAGGATGTCAAAGCTGGGAGGGCCCTTAGAACACAGAGGGTCAGAGCTAGGAGGCCCTTAGAACACAGAATGTCAGAGCTGTAGGGCCTTTAGAACACAGAATGTCAGAGCTGGGAGGCCCTCAGAACACAGAATGTCAGAGCTGGGAGGGCCCTTAGGACACAGGATGTCAGAGATGAGAGGACCTTTAGAACATGGAATGTCAGAGATGGGAGTGCCCTCGAACACGGAATGGAGCTAGGAGGGCCCTTAGAACACAGAGGGTCAGAGCTGGGAGGCCCTTAGAAAACAGAATGTCAGAGCTGTAGGGCCTTTAGAACTTAGAATGTCAGAGCTGGGAGGGCCCTTAGAACACAGGATGTCAAAGCTGGGAGGGCCCTTAGAACACAGAGGGTCAGAGCTAGGAGGCCCTTAGAACACAGAACGTCAGAGCTGTAGGGCCTTTAGAACACAGAATGTCAGAGCTGAGAGGCCCTTAGAACACAGAATGTCAGAGCTGAGAGGCCCTTAGAACACAGAATGTCAGAGCTGAGAGGCCCTTAGAGCACAGAATGTCAGAGCTGGGAGGCCCTCAGAACACAGAATGTCAGAGCTGGGAGGGCCCTTAGGACACAGGATGTCAGAGATGAGAGGACCTTTAGAACATGGAATGTCAGAGATGGGAGAGCCCTCAGAACACGGAATGGAGCTAGGAGGGCCCTTAGAACACAGAGGGTCAGAGCTGAGAGGACTTTTAGAACATGGAATGCCAGAGCTATGAGGGCTCTTAAGAACATAGAATGTCAGAGGTAGGAGAGCCCTTAGGACACAGAATGTTAGAACTTGGAGCTTTCTTAGAATATGGAATTTCAGGGCTGGGAGGGTCCTTAGAATATGGAATGTCTTAGCTGGGAGAATTGTTAGAACATGTAATGTTGGAGCTGGGAAAACCATTAGAACATGCAAAGTCTGAGCGGGGGAGTCCCTTAAAACCAGGATATGGCGGGGAGGAGTCCCTAGAACCCAGGATATGGGGCGGGGGGAGTCCCTAGAACCCAGGATATCAGAGCTGGGGGGGGGCCTAGACCCCAGACTCTGAGAGGTGACGTCCTTGGACCCCACCATGCCCGAGGTGGGGGGCGTGGAGGGACATGGAGCCCTGGCTGCTCGTTTCACAGAAGGGAAGGAGGGCCAGAGGGTACAGGTCGCGTCCCGGGGCGCCCCTCGCCCACGCGGAGGTCCTTCGAAGGTCAAGGCTGGGAGGCCCCTCGCGCTTTGAACCGCCCCCCCCCCGGCCCGCGGTCTCCCGGGTCCGCCCCCGGGATCCCCCCGGCGGATCCCCCCCCGCCCCAGCTGTCCCGGAGGCCGCACCTGCGTCGGGGAGGCGAAGGTGAAGGACATCTGACCAGGGACGCCGGAGGCGGCGGCCGGAGCGGCCTCAGCATAGGCGCGGGCCGGAAAGGCCGTAGGGGCCGGGACGCGGGCTTGGCGCAGCAGACGGGGGCCGCAGCGGCGGAGCAGGGCGGTGGGCAGCATGACGGCTGCGGCGGCGGCGGCGGACAGGCTGGGTACAGCGGGAGCAGGCAAACGGGCTGCTGGGCCAAGGACGGAGAGGTGGGCCGCGCAGTGGAGCCTGGGAAAGGCGACGCGGACTACGGCTCCCAGCAGGCCGCGGGGCGACCTCGGGCGCAGAAGTCATAACGCTTGCCGCACGGGCTGTCGGGAGTCGTAGTTCTCCCTCCGACGAGCCCTGCAGACCTCTGACTTCAACCCAGGGAAATGACCCAGATGACGGTCTGAAGATAAACTTTCCAAATATTTTATTAGTACTCTTTCCCTTTTATATCTCTGCCACTCCCAAGCTCACCTCACCTCCATCTCTGCCTTAGAACCTCTCTTTTTCACAAATCAGTACAGCCAAACAGAACAGATGGACCCACTGGGCCTACCTGAAAATGTCTGCCTCGGTTTGCACCCCTTGGCCCCCCCGGGACATGGGGGTGGGGAGCCCTTCACTCACGAGTCTTCTTGGTCACTCCGTTGAGCAGAGTGCTGACGTCCTTAACGTCCTTTTGCTCTCCATTAACAGGATTATACTGTAAATGGTTCCACTGGCTTGGCCACTTTGCCCTGCATCAGTTCAGACAAGTCTTCCCATGTTTCTTTGAATCTCTTGGTGTTCAGAACCTCAGATCTTAGGATTGTGGAGATAATGAGAATGGCAAGAATAGGAGGAACCTAAGAAGAGAGACTGGCAGTGCTGGGAAGGATTACAGAAGAGCTGGAAAGGACCCAAGAGGTCAATTAGCTCAATCCTCTCTTTTTGCAGATGAGGAGACTGAGGCCTAGAAGGGTAAAGTGGGGTGGAAAGGGCCTTAGAGATCATATTCTGACCCCAACAAAGGGAGAAACTGAGATACAGAGACATAATAGGTTCAAGGGATTTAGAAAGGGATCTCAAGATCATCTTTTCTTTTGAATAAGGGAACCAAGGGGAAGTAGGGAAGGGACTTCCCATAGTCTGTCAGAACCAAAGCTGGGGCTAGAACCCTGGTCTCCTGACTCCAAGGGCTCTTCCCAAGCTCACAATAATAATTCAGTGAGATCAATTTTATAGGATTGACACAATTTTAAAAATTAAGACAAATCTTTTACTAAATGCCTACTAGGTGCGAGGTCCAGGGAGTAGGATCTGAGGTGTTGACCTTCATTACAGGTCATTCCCCAATTGATTAATGGTCAAAGGATATGAACAGGCAGTTTTCAGAGGAAGAAATTAAAATTATCTATAGTCATATGAAAAAATGCTCTAAATCACTATTGATTAAAGAAATGCAAATCAAAACAACTCTTAGGTACCATATCACACCTGTCAGATTGGCTAACATGACAAAACAGGAAAATTATAAATGCCGGAGAAGATGTGGGTAAATTGGAACACTAATGCATTATTGGTGGAGTTGTGAACTGATCCAATCATTTTGGAGAGCAATTTGGAACTATGCCCAAAGGGCTATAAAAACGCGCACATCCTTTTACCCAGCATTACCACTTTTAGGGCTGTATCCCAAAGATCATACAAATGGGAAAAGGACCCACATGCACAAAAATATTTATAGTAGCTCTTTTTGTGGTGGCAAAGAATTGGAAATTGAGGGGATGCCCATCAATTGGGGAATAGTTGAACAAGTTGTGGTATGTGAATGTAATGGAACACTATTGTGCTATAAGAAATGATGAGCAGGCAGACTTCAGAAAAACCCAGAAAGACTTATATGAACTGATGCTCAGTGAGGGGAGCAGAACCAGGAAAACATTGTACACAGTTGCAGCCACGTTGTGCAATGGCTAACTTTGATAGATTTGGCTCTTCTCAGCAACACGAGGTTCTAAGACAACTCCAAAAGACACATGATGGAAAATGCTATCCACATCCAGAGAAAGAATTACAGAATATGAATGCAGATTGAAGCATACTATTTGCTCTCGCTCTCTTTTTCGTTGTTTCTTCTTTCTTGTGGTTCATTCCATTGGTTATAATTCTTCTTTGCAACATCACTAATGTGAAAATATGTTTAATGTGAATGTATACATAGAGCCTATATTGGATTGCATGCCACCTTGGGGAGGGGGGTGGGGAAGGGGGGAGAAAATTTGGAACTCAAAAGCTCGTGGAACTGAATGTTGTAAACTAAAAATAAATAAATAAATATATTTTTTTCCACAGTTACTATTGCTAACTGTATTTCTCTCCATCTTATTCCTCTCACCCCCTTATTCTATTCTCTCTCCATTCACTCTGTCCCTCCTCAAAAGTGTTTTGTTTCTGATTACCCCCTCCCCCAATCTACCCTTTTTTTTTAATCATCCCACCCCCTTCTCTTATCCCCTTCTCCTACTCTCCTGATAGATTTCTATACCCAACTGAGTGTGTATGAGCCTTCTTTGAGCCAATTCTGATGAGAGTAAGGTTCACTCATTCTCCTTCACTTCCCCCTCTTCCTTTTCACTGTAAAAGCTTTTTCTTGCCTCTTTTATGTGATATAATTTACCCTATCTCTCCTTTTCCCTTTGTCCCAGTACATGTATTCTTTCTCAGTCCTTAATTTTTTTTTTAGATATCATCCCTTCATATTCAACTTATACCTGTGCCCTCTGTCTATATGTACTCCTTCCAACTGCCGTAATAATGAGAGAGTTCTTATGGGTTACAAGTACCATCTTCTCTTGTAGGAATATATACAGTTTAACCTTATCAAGTCCCTTATGATTTCCATTTTTAAGCTTCTCTTGAGTGTTTTATTTGAAAATCAAATTTCCTATTCAGCTCTGGTCTTTTCATCAAGAACGCTTGAAAGTCTTCTATTTCATTAAATGTCAATTTTTTCCCCCTGAAGGATTATACTCACTTTTGCTGGGTAGGTGATTCTTGATTGTGATACTAATTCCTTTGCCCTCCAGAATATCATATTCCAAGCCCTCTGATCCTTTAATGTGGAAACTGCTAAATCTTGTGTTATCCAGACTGTGGCTCCATAATACTTGAATTGTTTCTTTCTAGCTGCCTGTAATATTTTCTCCTTGACTTGGGAGCTCTGGAATTTGGCTATAACTTTCTTAGGAGTTTTCATTTTGGGATTTCTTTCAGGAGGTGATCAGTGGATTCTTTCAATTTCTATTTTACTCTCTGGTTCTTAGAACATGTTTTCCATGAAAACTTCTTGAAAGATGATGTCTAGGCTCTTTTTTTGATCATGGTTTTCAGGTAGTTGAATAATTTTTGAGTTATTTGTCCTGGATCTATTTTCCAGGTCAGTTGTTTTTCCAATGAGATATTTCACTGCCTTCTATTTTTTCATTTTTTTGGTTTTGTTTTATTGTTTCTTGATTTCTCATAAAGTCATTAGCTTCCACTTGCTCAATTCTAATTTTTAAGGAATTATTTTCTTCAGTGAGTTTTTGTACCTCCTTTTCCATGTTTTAAGGAGTTTTTTTTCTCCAGTGAATTTTTGTGCCTTTTTCCCCCATTTGTCCAGTTCTGCTTTTTAAAGAATTCTTCTCCATGTTGACCTTCTGTACCTCTTTTACCATTTGGCCTAGTTTGTTTTTAGGATGCTATTTTCTTCAGTATTTTGTGTGTGTGTGTGTGTGTGTGTGTGTGTGTGTGTGTGTGTGTGTGTGTGTCTCCTTTACCAAGAAGTTTGCTCGTTTTTCATGATTTTCTTGCATCACTCTCATTTCTCTTCCCAATTTTTCCTCTACCTTTCTTACTTAATTTTCAAAATCCTTTTTGAGCTCTTCCATGACCTGAGACCAATTTATATTTTTCTTTGAGGATTTGGATGCAGGAGTTTTGACTTTGTTATTTTCTTCTGAGTGTGTGTTTTGCTCTTCCTTGTCACCATAGTAACTTTCTACAGTCAGATTTTTTTTTTCTGTTGTTTGCTCATTTTTCCAGTCTGTTAAAGTAGGGCTCTGCTTCCAGGATGGAGGGCACACTATTCCAAGCTTCAGGGATTTTGTTTTCAGAGACACTTCTAGACCTGTAAGTTTTCAGTTGTTCCAAGGAGAGGTGTTTACTACTTTTCTGTCCTGTGCTGTGGTCTGTGAGTGACCACAAGCACTCTTTTCTGCCCTGGAACTGTGAGGAGTCTCCCTGCTCTACTGTGGCCCACAAGCTTTGTCATGCTAGTGTTCTTCCTCTCCTGGGAACTATCACCCAGGACTGCAACCCATATCTGAGTATGGGCAAAGCAACAGAGTCCTGCCTCAGTGCTAGCAAAGAGACCCCTGTAATCTCCTTCTGACCAATTGTTTGACCATCTTACCGTCTGTGGGCTGAGCTCTAGAAGCAGCCACTGTAGCTGCCACTGCTGATTCCATCACTCCCAAAACCTGCTCCTGGCTTGCTGGGGCTGGGGCTGTACTGTCACTGTGTTCTTTTCTCACCCAAGTGCGACAGGCCTTTCTTGCCGACCTTCTAAGCTGACTTTGGCATCTGTGAGCTGAGAGGTCTGGAAACTGCCATTGATGCCAGTTGTTCAGTGGCTCCGAGGTCAGCTCCTGGTTTGTCGGGGCCAGGTCTGCCATGGCGTGGCCTGTGCTGGACTTCATTCCTCTCAGCCAACCTTCTAAATTATCTTGGGCTGAAAAATTGTTTCTCTCCATCTTTTTGTGGGCTCTGCTGCTCTAGAATTTGTTTAGAGTCATTATTTTTTTTATTTGCCTTTTTAAAAAATTTAATATATTTAGTTTTCGGCATTGATTTTCACAAGAGTTTGAATTACAAATTTTCTCCCCATTTCTACCCTCCCCCCCCCACTCCAAGATGGCATATATTCTGGTTGCCCTGTTCCCCAGTCAGCCCTCCCTTCTGTCACTCCACTCCCCTCCCATCCCCTTTTCCCTTCCTTTCTTGTAAGGCAAGATAAATTTCTATGCCCCATTGCCTGTGTATCTTATTTTCTAGTTG
>CM053622.1:51807558-51817558 GCA_028646595.1 Phalanger gymnotis
CTTTGTTGACTTCTTCTGTCTGTATGTTTTGGTCTTTGTCACCAAAGAAAGATTCCAAAGTCTCAGACTCAGTCTGGGTGCGTTTTCGCTGCCTGGCCATATTCCCAGCCAACTAACTTGACCCTTGAGTTTTTCAGTGGGGTATGACTGCTTGTAGAGTTAAGAGAACTATGTTCCAAGCTTGGGGAGATGCACCAGCTCTGCCACACCAGCACTCCTCCTTTCCCAAGAACCCCCAACCCAGACTGGCCTTAGATCTTCAGCAGACTCCGTACTCCTGCTCTGATCTGCCACTTAATTCCTCCCACCAGGTGGGCCTGGGGCTGGAAGCAACTGCACCTGTGGTTCTGTAGCTGCCCCACTTCCGCTGCCCCCAGGGTGGTGGCCAAACTCTTTCTACTCCCACAACTTTTCCCACTAACCTCTGTTGTCTTTGGTGTTTGTGGGTTGAGAAGTCTGGTAACTGCTGCAGCTCACTGATTCAGGGTGCTAGGGCACGCTCTGCCTGGCTCCTGGTCTCGTTGGCCTGCGCCGCCCACGCTGGGCTCTGCTCCGTGCTGCTCAGCTCCCAGCTCTGTGCAGGATAGACCTTACCCAGAGACCATCCAGGCTGTCCTGGGCTGGAGCCCTGCTTCCCTCTGCTAATTTGTGGGTTCTGCAGTGCTAGAATTGGTTCAGAGCCATTTTTTTTAGGTTTTTGGAGGGACTCAGTGGGGAGCTCACGCTAGTCCCTGCTTTCCAGCCACCATCTTGGCTCCGCCCCCTAGAGTCATTATTTAAAGGTATTTAGAGAGATTTGGGGGAGAGCTCCTGTGAGTCCTTGCTTTTACTTGGCCATCTTGGCTCCACCCTCTGTATTGCTTCTTCTGATCATCATGTGAATGTTGCCTCATGTGAGTTCTCCATAAAATAGTTTTTTAGGCATTGAATAGTGTTTGGCATTGAAATGTGACCAGTCCATCAGAGTTGCACTTTTTGCTGCAGAGTTTGAATGCTTGGCAATTTAGCTCAAGAAAGGACCTTGGTGTCCAGTACCTTATCCTGCCAGGTGATCTTCAGAATCTTCCTAGACAATTCAAATGGAAGCAATTCAGTTTCCTGGCATGACCCTGGTAGACTGTCCAGGTTTCACAGGCATACAACAAGAGGTCAGCACAATGGCTCTGTAGATCTTCAGTTTGGTAGGCAGCCTAATTCTTCTACTTTCCTACACTTTCCTTCAGAGCCTCCCAGACACTGAGCTAGCTCTGGCAATGTTTATGTAAACCTCATTATCTATATGTACATCCCTGGAAAGTATACTGCCAGGGTGAGTGAACTTATCCATAATATTCAAAACTTCTCCATTTGCTATAACCAGTAGTTCCACATACAGATGGTGTGGTGCTGGCTGGTGGAACACCTGTGAATTCTTGGTATTAATTGTTATGCCAAAATTAGCACAAGCAGCAGAGAATCGATCCATTTTTATTGTATCTCAGCTTCAGAGGCTGCATTGAGTGCACATTCATTTGCAAATAAAAAAGCATGTACCAACTCTCCCTCTACTTTAGTCTTGGCTTGTAGCCTTTTCAAGTTAGATAATTCACCATCCAGGTAGCTGACCTTGATGCCATACTCATCCTCACTGAAGGCATCTGATGACATTGTTGAAAACATCATGCTAAAAAGCTCCACATTTTATGGAAAAGGAGATCAAAGACTAGGGAGGAGGAATGACTCATCCACAGTCACTGAGGCCAAAAGCAACATTGACAACATTCAAACCTGGATCCTCCCATTGTAAGTGGAAGGCTCTTTCCCAACCACATGACCCCTCCTGCCAGCTTCCAGGATGTCTCGTCCAAAGGCCTCATTTTGTAGATGGGGAAACAAGTCTAGAGAGGAAGAGATTTGCTTAAAGTTATACAGATGCCAAAAATAATCATTCACTGATTAGAGCATATTGACTATTCTATTTGAAAATCTTCAGCCAAAGTTCAGATTTATCTGTTTCAGGGCATTCATGGTCATGTACACTGTAGCAATAGTGGCTAGAATGCTAGGCCTAATGCCAGGAAGACCTGGGTTCAAATTCTGGTTCTGATACTGGCTGAGTCATCTCTCTGACCCTCGGTTTGTTCATCTGTAAAACAATAGCTCTCTGTGAAGAGCTGCCATGTGGAAGGGGATGCTAAACTTGCTTTTTTCTGTCCCTAGAGGGCATAACTAGGAGCAATAGCGGTTCAGTAATGCTTATGGATATCATTTGCTTAGATGTTAGCAAAGTGTTTGACGAAGTTTCTCATGTTGACCTTTTAAAAAAATATGGAAGCATGAGGGCCAGATGACAGTAGGATTTTGTAGGTTTGGATCCAGTGGAGTGAGTGGACCCAAAGGTAGCTATTATTGTCAATGTCTTCTTAGAGGGAGGTCTCTGGTGAAGTGCCTCAAGGATCTGTGCTGGAATCCTGTCCCGTTTAATACTTTTTATCACTAACTTGGATGCCTTAGGCCTAAATGACCTATTTATTAGATTTGCAGATGACAGAGATGGGAAAACTAGTGAAGAAATAGCTAAGATATTGGACAACAGGATCCAAAAAGGACTGACGAAAACATTGGGGCCTAACCTAAAAAGATGGGCTGGGAGGGCAGAGAGAAGATCTTGCCATGATTTTATCTGCGGAGGAAGCTCCTGGTGTTTCTTCCACAGATAAAATTCCTTCCACTGACAAAAATCTACAAGTGTTCTGTAATTTATAGTCTCAGACAGTTGCTTAGGGCATCAGGAGGTTAGGTGAGTTGTCCACGATCACATGGCTGTTACTTGTCAGAGGCAGGGCAGGATCCCAGGCCTTCCTGATTCCAAGGCTGGCCCTTTATGCAATCTTCTATGCTGTATTATTACAAGCTGAAATTTAATAAGGACATTGAAATGTAAAGTCTTAAATAACATTGAAAACCTTAAGAACCCTCATTAATTACCACCATGAATCCAGAGGGTCAATGATCAAGCATTCTACCCATTTTCTGGGTGGAATGGAGGGGGGATGGGAGGGATAGATTCAAGATGCAAAATAAGACATATTTTTTGGACATGACTGGTGTGGAAATTTGTTTTCCTTGAGTGTGTATATTTGTTAAAAAAGATTTTTACCATCACCACCACCACCATCCACGAATGGGAATATAGCAAAGAGAGAAACTGAAAAAAATTAACAAAAATTTTTAATGTTAAGTCTTTCACTTGGCTTTGAAAAAACAAACAACAAGAACACCCTCACAGCTAGGTGTGGTCGGGGGAGGTTGCCAAGAGGTTGAGGCTGGTGGATCACTTGAGCTCAGGAAGTTTGAGTTGCAGTAGCGTCAACACCAAGTCATGCACCAATATGGTGAGCCTCCCCTTCTGGCTACCCCTCCCCGCCCCAAGAATGCAGGGTCATCAGGCTGCCTGGTTGGAAATGGAATAGGCTAAAGCTTCCTTGCCAATCAGCATTGGTGTGAGACCCATGTGTGGCTGCTGCATTTCCAGGTTGGACAAGATAGAGGTATCCGGTCTCGAAAACAACAAAACAAAATTCACAAGAAGAAGGTGAGATGAGACCTCAGTTTGTTGGAAAAGGATATGAGGATTTTAGTGAACCGAGTAAAGCCTCGAATAATGACAGAGAAAAGAACTCAAGACTCAAGAGGGTTAATCTGTTTCTATGCTGGTCTGGTCTGAACACATCTGGGGTATAATGTTCAGTTCTGGAGTCGTGTTTTAAGAAGGACATTGATAAGATGGAAATCGTCCAGAGGAGGATGACCCAAGTAGCATAGGCTTTGAGACTATACCTGGACCGTTTGAAGGAACTGGGCTGTTTAGCCTGGAGAAGAGAAAGCTTAAGTTGGTTAGCCAATCGATAAGCATGTATTAAATAGCTACTGTGCACCAGGCTTAAGGGAACTGCTACCTGTCTTCAGGTGCTTGAGCTGTTTCTAGGAAGAGGACTTAGGTTTGTGCTGCTTGGATCAACAGGGCCAGAGGGCAGAGTTAAAAGCACTGGGAAGAAGATGCAAAGAGGCAGATGGACTTGGTGTAGGGAGAAAATTTTTAACCATTGAAGCTAGCAAGCAATAGAGCAGGTTACCTTGGGGTGGGAGGCAGTGGATTTGGTCTCACCAGAGTCTTTAAATGGAGTATTCATGAGCACTTGTCTCTGTTGTGTTAGAAAGTCAATCAGAATACCAACCAGCATTTGTTAAGTGCCTACTGTGTGCCAGGCTCTGTGCTAAGGGATAGGGACACAAAGAAAAGCACGAGACAGTCCCTGCCCTCAAGAAGCTCCAAGTCTAATGGGGGAGACAACATGAAAACAACCAAATACAAACAAGGTATCTGTCAACAGGATAAATTGGAGATAATAGAGGAAAGGAACTATCATTTTTTGGGGGGACTATCATTAGGGAGGAATAGGAAAGGCTTCTGTAGCTGAGATTTGAATGAAGCCGGAGAAGCAAGGAGGTAGAGATGAGCAGGGAGAGCATTCTAGGAATGGGTGACAGCCAGGGAAAAGGCATGGCATCAGGGGATGGAAATATCTTGTATCAGAAACAGGAATTAGGCTATTGTCGCTGGATTGAAGAGTATGTATAAGGTGAAAGAAGTCTGGAAAGGTGTGTGTGGGCAATGAGCAGATTACGAAGGTCTCTGAATGCCAAACAGAAGATTTTATATTTGATCTGAGAAGTGATAGATAGTTTGTTGAGCAGGGTGCCATGGTCAAAATGGTACTTTAGGAAGATCCATTTGACATCTGAATGGAGAATGGACTGGAGAGGCAGGAAGACCAGTTAGTAAACAAGAATTATAATCAATGGAATGAATCATGAGAAAGAAGAAACAAAACCAATAGAGAAGAAAAAAGTAAAAAAAAAAAAAGACCAGCTAGTAATAGCTATAGGAATAGTCTAAGAGTGAGGGGACGAAGCCTACACCAAGGTAATAAGTGTCAGAGAAGAGAAGGGTGAATATTTGAACAATGCTACGAAGGTAAATTTGACAGGCTTTAAAACAGATTGGATTGGACGGAGTGCGAGATAGTGAAGAATTGAGGGTGACATCTAGGTTTTGAACTTGGGTGACTGGGAGGGTGGTGGTGCTCTCAAGAAGGGGGAAAGGGCTTCTGGGAGAAAATAATGAGTTAATAAGAAGGTAATGATCAGAACAAACCAAAGAAGCCTCCCACATCTACCACTTGGACATGTATGTGTCCCCTGAGGTCCTCCAAGATCTCTACCTCATAGGGTTGTTGTGAAATTTCAGAAACATTCAATATTGAGGCCAAGGATTCGTAATCTGGGATCTGCAAATTTTATACACACATATGTGTACACATTACATGTGTGTATCCATGTACAACTATTACATATAGTAAACACACATTATATACACATATACAAGTCTATCTATATATCGATAACTGCATTTCAACACAATTAATTTCCTTTGGAATCTTATATATTTTATTTTATGCATTTAAAAACCTCATCCTAAGAAGGGATCCTTGGGCTTCTCAGGATTGACTGCTAAAAGGGTTCAGGACACAAACAATGTTAAAGACCGCTGCTCTATGTTCCGCTATTATGACTTTCCTGGTCCCATCTCAAATTAGCAGGTATGTTTGTCTATGCTCCAACAAACCAGATGGTTTTGGGTCCTCAAACATGAAGACTCACATCCTTGCCTTTTCTCCTACGTTCTTTTGATGTGAAGCCCATACCTGGGCTTTATAGTACAACTCCAAAGTCACTTCCTCCAGGAAGCTTCCCTTGATGCTCTGGGTTGGCTGGCCCTCTGACTTTACAAGGTACCTTTTTCAAAAGTGCTTTACATCACAGATATCATATAATACTGAACTTTAGGGTTAGCTTTTCAGATTCTGGTCTGTCTTACTAACCTGTGACCTCTGTGAGGGCAGGGACTATACAGGTTTTCTAGAGATTTTGTACAAGGTGATTTTTTTTAACTCCAATAATTCATGATACTGTCAAGGAGGACCAAGAAGAAGATATTTTGAGTCCCCAAAGGATCACAGACTGTGAGATCTGGGAGAGTCCTTAGAACACAGAATATCAGAGCTGGAGGGGCCCTTAGAATATTATCAGAACTGAGAGGAGGGTCCTTAGAACACAGAATGTCACAGGAGGTATCTTAGAACATATAATATTGGGGCTTTGAGAGACCTTAGAAAATGAAATCTCAGAGCTGGGGAGAGAGGGTTTAGGACAGTGAATGTCAGAGCTTAAGATTTATCTAGTTTAATTCTATAATTTTGAAGATGAGGAAACTGAGGCTCAGAGTGGGGGAGTCATTTACCTAAAGCCTCACAAATAGTAAAGGGAAGATGTGGCATTGGAATTTGGACATCCTTGCTTCAAGCCCAAGGTTCTTTATAAATAACATCTGACACTTTATGGTGACATGACCTAGATCCTGGAAATGGACAAGGTTTAACCTGAGGGTGAAAATTTCTCACGGTGGGGTTTTAGGCACTGGTCTGCTGGAATATTCAGGGGCAGAAAAGTCTTCATAAATGTGCCTGATAGCCTAGTTTCTTTCTCGGTGCTTCAAAGCAGAAGCCGGGAAGTCAGGCTTTTTCACTTCAGAGGTGGAAAATTCTCTGGCACCAGCAGAGGGCACCACCCTATCAAAGATGGGGCTCTGGGGAAATGGCTAAGGTATTTAGAACAGAAGATGCCCTTAGAACACAGACTGTCAGAGATGGGGGAGATCCTTAGAACACAGACTGTCAGAGATGGGGGAGATCCTTAGAACAGTGTCAGAGCTGGGAGTGCCCTTAGAGCATGGAATGTCAGAGCTGGGAAAGATCTTATGGTAAGAGTGTCAGAGTTGGGGAAAGAAACTGCAAACCTTAGAACATTTGATATTAAAAGCTGGAAGGGCCATTACTTAGCAACAACCTTTTCAGGGGAAAATAAAGGAGAAAAGTGAGATTTAGGGAGGAATGACTTGCCCGAGGTGAGTAAATTCAGAAGGTCGTCTGGGCTATTATCTCTGCAAATGAGGCAGAGAAATGCCAAAGGTAAGAGCCGAAGATGAAGATGCGGTCGTGACTGTGTGGGACAATAGGCCCTGGAGTGCGGAGCTCATTACCGAGTATTTTTACCCTGTATCACCTAGAGGAAAATTAGGAAAGCATCCGAAGTTTAAATTCCAGCTCTGCTTTGACTACCCCTGTGGCCTTGGGCAAGTCACTTAGCCTCAGTTCTTCAACCGTCGAATTAGGGGCTTAGATACGATGGCCCCTAAAGTATCTGCCAACTCTAGGTCTACCATCCAAAAAAAGGTGGGAAAGTGCGCGGCTTGGTCATGCAGAGACACCATCCCTCCCCGAACTCTGAAAAAGCAAATAGGAGCCCCAGGTGCCATTCTGCCATCGACTCTCGGGTGTTCTTGGGCATTTGCCTTTCCTTCCTTTAAGGCTCAGTTTCCCCATATGTCAAATGAGACTGGGTTGGACGACCCAAGGTCAGTTTCAGCCTCTAGTCTAGAGCAAGTCGTGGGCAGAACGGCCCTGGGTGGTGACGCTTCAAATCAACACACTTGGCACATTTGCAGCTTCTCCTGCTCTCCCACGCAACTGCAAAGAGAGGCCAGGGAAACCCGGGGTATTAGTGTGCTATCGCGTCCAAAGCACCCCGCTCCCAGTACTCAGTTAAAATCCGGGCCTCCCTGCCCCCGAAGCCCACCTCTTTCCCAGAGAGGGTGAAGGAAATGGAGAGGGGGGTAAAGGAGAGAGGGGAAGAGAGACAGAGTGAGCGTGAGGGAGATAGGGAAAAAGAGGGAGAGGAGAGAGAAGAAAAGGGAGAGGGAGGGGAAGATGGAGAGAAAGGAGAAAAAGCACGCGCGCGTGCACACACATACACACATTCACTCACTCACGCACACACGCCCCCGCCAGCAAACCTGGCCCCACAGCCCTGCGCACACGCGAGAGCGCCCCCGGACCCCCGCGAGTGCCTGCTGACGCAGGGTTGAGCGCGGACAGCCGGGGAGGATCCGCTGACGTCATTGACTAGGGGCTCCGCCCCCACTTATCTCCATCCCCTGCGGTCCCGCGCTAGACGTCACAACCCCGCCCCTGCACTCCAGGCTTCCTGCTCCACGCGCGAATAATCCGCTGGCCTCCTGGACTAGTACTGAAGACCCAGGTGCTGGCTGAGCCAAACCATGGATTGGGAAGCAGATGGGTTTGTGGCACCCGGCGCCTGTCACCACCTGCCCCTTAGCCAGTTTGACAGCCCCCCATCCCCGCCCCCATTCCCTGCGCTTCTCTGCAATGAGATCGATGACCTGGAAGCCCCTTTCCCAGGCGTGCTGTTGTGCAACTTGCAGTTCTGCACTGATGGGGAGGCGGGGGAGAGTGAAGCTAGCCAGGAATAAGGCTCTGTCCTGGCCCTCAAAGTACTCCCAGGATAATGGGTTAGGAGGCTGTTTATCACCTTTGTACTGGGACCACGCCTTCTGAGAGGCTTGGGTGGGAATGGGAAAAGGCAGATTTCCTTCATCCTTTACCACCTCTCTAGGAAGTAGCTCAGTTAATCAACCAGGGGTGACTGAGCCCCGCCCCTCCCCGCCACTTCTCTCAGTCTCGGCTGTCCAAATGTTTACAATTCCACGGCCAGAACTTCTATGGCAGAGCCGGAATCCCTTGGAGAGGGGCAAATCCTCTTAGTGAGCACCCTCAAAGGTCCCTTAGGGCGATCTCTACCCGGCAGGTAGCGTCCCCAGCTGGGGCCCCTTCAGCCTCTTGTGAAGGAGAACTCACTGACTCCCCAGGTGGCTGGTTCTGCTTTGGGACAGCTGTCATTGGCAGAAAGCTTTTCCTGAAATCCAGGCAAAACCGCCCTCTCTCTTACTTCTACCCTCTTACTACCTGTGTGATGTTGGGAAAGTCACTTAACCTTCTGAGCCTTAATTCCTTCATCTTGAGTGGCAGAAAGGAGGCGGTGAACGACCTTGAAGGCAGGGAGACCTGGCTTCAGTCCTTCCTCAGATGTTTATTAGCGGTCACTCAAGCTCAGTGTCCTCATCTGTAAAATGGGGATAATAGTACCTACATCAGAGAGAGGTGGTTGTGAGGACTGAATGAAATTCTATCAAATCGTGGCAGTTTTTTTTTTAAGGTGCTCTAAGGTTGTCCAAAAGTCAGTGCAGTTTTAAGCTATTAAGGCTTATATATACATGAACACACACATATATAATTATTATATAGGGTGTCCCAGAAGTGAGGTTTCAAGCTATTAAAGTTTTAAAATTTAAAATGTTTGTTATTTAAGTTTAAAACTTTGTTAAGTTTCAAGCTATTAAAGCTTAAAACTGCACTAAAACTTTTGGGACATCTTGTGTCTAACGAGATATCATAGCAGGCTTCATATAGAAGCCTTAATAGCTTAAAACCACACTGAGACTTTAGGGACACCTTATATAACTATATTGTGTATGTATGTGTGTGCGTGTAGGTATATACATATGTATGGCTTTGTATAGAAATTTAATAGCTTAAAACTGTGCTAAGACTTTCGGGACACCTTGTATAACTATAGATGTGTGTGTATGTAAATATATATGTGTGGATATGTATATAAAGCCTCTATCTATCAAACTTTGATAGCTTAAAGCTACGCTAAGGCTTTTGGGACACCCTATATCCGTGCTAGTTATTATCAGTAAAATGAAGGAGTTGACTATCTGGCCTCGGAGCAGCAACCCTACTCTAGAACTACGTTCCTATGAAATGTCAGTCTCTCTTCCACAAGAAGGTGGCTTCCACGAATACAGCAATCATATCACTCATAGATTTCAATTCAGTGAGAGTTTATTAAGTTCTTGCTGTTTTCGAGGCACTGTGCTAGGTGTGTGTTGGGAGTGGAGTAGGGGTGGGGGGTTTGCAAAGGCCAAAACAAACAAGCCCGGACAGAAAAATGTTCCTGCCTTTGCAAAACTTAGATT
>CM053622.1:51822558-51926104 GCA_028646595.1 Phalanger gymnotis
GGGTGGGTGGGTGGGTGCTTGAGGTCCCTGACCCTAGGAGTCCCAGTCCTTCCTGTCTCTCCCCACTCCAACCTTTGCAGAGCCCTTCGTGACCCCCATCCTGGGATTCTGGGGGGCACAGGTCAAAGGGCATCTCCTGGCTCCCCCCACCCTGCACCAGGTGGACATCTCTAATAGAAGTACTCCTGGTGGAGGGGGGAGGCCCACCTGGAAGAGGCAACTGTTTCTGGGGACTTGTCCAGGGCCTCCAGCCACCCCCCCCCTTTGTTCACTGAAATAAGCCTACACAAGCCTTGCTCAGCCAGGACTCTCTGGGGCCCAATGCCAGAGCCTCGAATCCCTGGGGCTCCCTTGTGGAGGGGGTGGGGAGGAGGGCTTTTCCCTTCTTCTTAGTGGGTGTGGCAAGGTGGCAGCTCAGGCCCAGGCACTCATAGCCCTCCCTGGAGTCACCCCAGACTTGCTTTGTGACTTTGGGAAAGTCCCTCCTTCCTCTCTGAGCTTCCTTTCCCTTGTCAAATGAAGTGGGCTACCTGGGGGGGCAGGGCCGGGGAGTGGAGGGGGGACTGGAATTTAAATGATTGAATTAAAATGTTTTTGCTTCTTATTCCTCATGGGCTAAACTTTACTTTTAGGAGGGAATGGTGGGGGAAAGTGGATTTTTAAAATTAATATTTTTTTTAATGAAGGGGAAGTAGTTTTTATGAGCAGATAGAAGTTGAAGGGAAGGAGCTCAATTTAATTCAATAAACATTTATTAAGAACCTGCTATGTACCAGGCACTGTGCTAAGTGCTGGAATGAAAAAAGCCCTGAATTTAGAGTCAGAGGACCTGGATGTGAAACCTGCCATTGTCATTTGCTACCCAGGTGACTTTGGGCAAGGCCTTTACCCCCACTGGGCCTCAGTTTCCTTGTCCATAGCATGAGGGGGTTAGACTAAGTGACTTCTAAGTTCCCACCCTAAGAGATCCCTGCAAACCACTACTTCACCCTGGCCCAGGAACTGGACTTGTCCTCTCCCCCTCTCACTCAACAGGAAAATTCTCTGGGGATCCCCTCTGTGGGGATCCCCTCCTTCAACCCCCATCTGGGAAAGTGCTGTGGATTTAGAATGAGGGGCCCCAAGATTGTGTGCCAGATGTGATATTAACTGTGTTACTTTGAGGCATAATGGTATAGCCCCAGGGATAGGGCATTGGATTTGGAGGCGGCGAGTTCTGGGTTCGAATCTGGCCTCAGACACATGCTAGCTGAGCGACTCTGGGGGAGTCACTTAACCTCTCTGCACCTGTTTCCTCATCTGTAAGATGAGGGGGCTGGATTCAGTGGCCTCTAAGGTCCTTTCTAGCTCTAAACTTAGGGTCTCATCAAGTTTTTTCTATCTCTCTGAGACTCAATTTTTTCTCATCTTGAAAATGGAATCCTGCCTCTAAGCCTTGTTTTGTGACCGCGGGCAAGTTGCTTCATTTTAATGAGTCTCATTTTCTCCATCTGTGAGATGGGTCTTTTTTTTCTCACCACACCCCTGGGGACCTGGAAGCGTGGTAGTCATGAGGGCCCTTCATTATGGTTATTATCTGGTTGTGCAGGGAGGAGCCCAGGTCTGGGTTCCGAGATATTGTCTCTTCAGGTTGCCCCCTCCCCACATGCACCACACATGCACCCACCCTGTGACGCTCAGGGGGCCCCGACATCTCGTTTCCCTCCCCCCACCCAAGAACCTGCAGCCAGGGGAGGGAGAGGGGCAGGGAAAGAGCCTGGCTGGATGCTGCTGCTTCCTCAGCCAAAGCTGGAAGGAGGGGAGGGGGAGTTGCAATCCAGGGGGCACGAAAGATCAGCTCTGGGGCCTGGACTTACCCTTCTGGCCGCCTCTCCATTCTCCTTTGAGATGGTTCTTATCCCATTCAGGGCTGTGGGAATGAGCATACAGCCTCCTGGGAGCTGGAGGGAAGAGGCTGGGGTGTGGGGGCGGGGGGAGTCAGGGGGAGTCAGCTCCCAGGGAGGGGACTGTGACTGAGCGCCCGCCCCCTCTCTCTCTCCCTCCCTCCCTCCACTGTGGCCCTCATCCCCGCCTTCCCTTCCAGGAGTTCTCTCCAGCCGGGCTAGACCATGAGCGATGACTTAAGTCCATGGGACAACATCACTGCCAGTCCCACGGTGAGTGAGCGAGTGGCGGAGGGGAGGAGGACCCTGGCGCCAAGCAGCCTTCCCCAGCAGCATGGAGGGAGACTCCCCCCCGCCCCAGGCCTTGCTGATGCCCTCCCTGCTCCTTGTCTGCCTGCAGACAGTGTCCGGATCGGTCAGCCCCCAGGATGGCTCTGGGCTGCTGCTTGTCTTGCTTTCTGTCTTCATTGGGGGGACGCTGGTGGTGTTGTCAGGAGCCCTGATCCTCTGCCGGCGCTGCTGGGATGCCCACCGCAGGTACTCCAGGTAGGAGGGCCCTGTGGGGGTCCTGGGGCCTCCCCCCAGAGATGGGCCGTAGTGGTTCAGGCTGGACCAACGTCCTCATGCCTTCGTGGTCCTGTTAGATAAATGGGCTCCCTTCCTCCTGCCCTCAGTTTCCTCACCTGTAAAACTGGGGATGATATGACTTACTTCCCCGGCAGGACAGTCATGGGGGAAGCCCTTTGTCCACCTGAGAGGGGCATGCTGGGTCTTACTCCTGCTGTTGTCATCTCTCCTTTCCAGCTCAGCCAGTTGTCTCCTTTGCCTTCCCCCATCCTGGGAAGGGGTTGGGGGGCAGGGAAGCAGCTCTGCAGAAGCCGGAGGGTGGGGGAGGGTGCTAATGGAGCCCAGTGGCTGTCATTAGGGCTTTCAGCATCTGCTCCTGTCTCCCCCTTTGCTGTTCGATGTCTCATCCCTGACTCCAGAGCCAGCGATGACCCAGAGAAGACGACCACCACCTACCTGGATGACTCCCAGCCTGCTCAAGGTGAGAGCCGCCTTTCCAGGCTTACCCAGGGGCCGCCCCCCAGTCCCCTTGCTTCCCCCAGCCCACGTGTCCCCAGCAGGCAGGCGTCTGTGTGTGCAGCCTCCCGAGAGTCCTCTCTCTGAGGTTACCATGGCGATGATTTGGGGTGGTCAGGCCTAGTGCAGGGGAGGAATGAAAGAGAAGGGATGTTTTCAGCATGATGAGGGTCAGGGGTCTTCCCTGGAGCTCCTGCCTGATCACGTCCTGTCCCTGCAGACATCACCATCAAAGTGGATGACCCAGAATGCCTGTCATCCTCCAGTTATCGCGACGTGGACACCGAGCGCTTCCTGGCCACCAGCTCCACTGGCCGCAGGGTCTCCTTCAATGAGGCAGCCCTGTTTGAGCAGAGCAGGAAGGCCCAAGAGAAAGGACGGAGGTAATGGTCAGGAGAGCTTCCATTTACTCAGGGCCCTGTGGGGGGAAATGAGTATTCTCCCCACTTTACAGATGATGAAACTGAGTCTCTGAGAGTGAGTGGCTGGCTCCCAGTCGGCCGCAGAGCAGACATTCTGACTGCAAGTCTGATGCTTTCTCCCAGGCACGGGGGGTCAGACTACATGCCCCCTCCTCCCTTCATGCCACAGGGAGCTGATGGGGACAGAAGAGGGAGAAGGGAGTGGAGGAAATGAAATGGTTGATAAATATGGGATTTGGAGTCAAGAGAACCAGGCTCTTTGGCTTAGGACCTACCTGTGTGTCTTGGGATTGGCTCATCCCATCTCCGGGACCATTTTCTTCTAAAAAAGAGGGGGCTGGTCTAAGGGAGACCAAAAATCTCTGCTAGTTGTAACTCTCATGTACTTGGGGTGGACAGCCTCCATTCTGCTGCCCCTCTCTCACCACCAAGACCATGGCCTTGTCATTTATGTATTTTGAAGATCCCAGGAGAACTTCTTTATGTTTTTAGCTATGGATGGAACCCCAGATCTTGGGGAAATGCTAACTTCCACTGTACCGTGGGGAGAGGGAGGTCAGCTTCTGGAAAAGGGTGGGCTGTGCATGGCTGAGAGTCCTAGAATCTAGTTCTGGTATTCCTTCCTGCTAGTTGACTTCAAGGTTTTAGCCAAACTTAACTACCACAGCAGTGAATAGAGCGCCAGGCCTGGAGTCAGGAAGGCTCATCTTCCTGAGTTCAAATCCGGCCTCAGCTATTTACCTGCAGTGTGATGTTGGGTGAGTCGTTTAACCCTGTTTGCTTCAGTTTCCTCATCTGTAAAATGGGCTGGGGAAGAAGAAGGGAAACCACTCCGGTATCTTTGCCAAGAAAACCCCCAAAATGGGGTCACAGAAAGTCAGACATGACTGAAAAAATGACTAAACAACGCAGGGAGTCTTGTCCCCATCACGTTACGTATGAGGCAGCTGAGGCTCTTAGAGGAGACTCCACAAAGTCACACGGGTTATAAACGGAAGAGCCGAAATTTGAACACAAGCCCTCTCGCTCCAAACCCATCGGTAGATCTTGCTGCACCGCCTCTTGCTTCTGTGCACCTCAGTTTTGTCATCTGTCAAATGGGGCCAATAACACTGCTCTTCACTTCAGACTCATAGAGTGTCAGAGCTGCAAGGGCCCGTAGAGCCTCTCGAGCGTTCCTTTCATTTTACTTTTTTACATGCTCTGTTGTGTGTATTTTTTTAAATAGTACTATCATTTCCCACCCAGTGAGAACCTCCCTTATAACAAATACAGTTAGGCAAAACAGATCAACACATTGGTCATGTGTGAAAATACACGCCCCATTCCGCACCTGTAGTCCATCGCTTTTCTATCAAGAAGAAGGAGGCACACCTCCCTGCTGTGATGTCATGATGTAGGATGTCAGTGCCTGCATTGGAGTGCTTAAATCTTTCTGTGTTATTTTTTCTTTACAACATGGGTTCTTAACCTGGGGTCCTCAAACTTTTTTTTTAATATATTTTGAGAGTTGTATTTTATATTATGCATTTAAAAGCCTTATTCTGACAAAGGATCCATAGGCTTCACCAGACTGACTGCCCAAGAGGCTTAGGATACAAAGATGAAGAACCCTTGGTTTAAGAGTATGGCGGTCATTGTATAAATAGCATTCCTGGTTCTGTTTACTTTGCAATGTATCGGTTCATACAAATCTCCCCACACTTCTCTGAATTCTTCATATTCATTGCTTCTTACTGCAAGATAATATTCCCTTTTATTCCTATGCCATAGTTGTTTTTTTTTCCCCAGCGATTCCCTAGTCAGTGGGTAATGTTTCTTTCCAGTTTTTAATTACTACAAGTGTTTCTATAAATATTTTTGTATAAATAGGAAGCCTTACCCCTGTCTTTGACCTCCATGGTAGTAGTATCCCTGGTAGTATCACTGGGTCAGAAGGGATGTGTGTGTGTGTGTGTGTGTGTGCATTCATACATACACATGCAGTTTGAGGACTTTTTTTTTTTAGTATAAATGCAAATGTTTTCCATAATGGTTGGATCAATTCACTGCTCCAGCAAAAGGCAGGATGTTGAATCCCCCTGCCTTTCCACAGCCCCTCCCAAATATGCCATTGTTGGCCCTAATTGTCTTTGCCAATTTGATGGGTACAACGTGGAACCTCAGTTGTTTTAATTTTCTTTTCTTATGATTTGTGACTTGGAGCATTCCTTAATGTGGATATCAACAGCTTGGAATCTTCTTTTGGAAACTGCCTGAGGAAGTCACTCGTGCCCTTAGTCAGTGGCAGAGCCCCTGGGTAGGTCTGTTGGGGGGGGTCAGACTGAGGCCCGTCGTGGGCACACAGGCCACAGGCTCCTATACCCCTTACAGGTACACCTTGACAGAGGGTGACTTTCACCACCTCAAGAACGCCCGTCTCACCCACCTCCACTTGCCCCCACTGAAGATTGTCACCATCCACGAGTGTGACTCGAGCGAGAACAGTGTCGCCATGACTCCCCGCTTGGTCTCTGGTTCCAAGACCAGTCTCTCCATCTTCCAGGTGAGCTCTCTGCTACACAGTCTCCCTCGGACAGGGTTTCCCTCTCTTTGCAGGGCTTCCCTTGGCTGCTTTGGGCCCATGGGCACAAAGCCTGGGCACTGGGGAGGAGGGTAAGGGTGGGGAACTTATCAGGAAATCAACATGGGATAGAAAGAAGAGAAAGTCCCTCAAAGCAGAGCCAGGAGGTTCAGTGTGACAGAACTCAGAGAGAGAGAGAGAGAGAGAGAGAGAGAGAGAGAGAGAAGCGCAGGAGAGTAAGTGCCCATTCCCTCCATCACATCCACCCCACCTCTCCTTTGCCCTTTGACCTTGTCACTCCCCCCTCCCCACCCCACCCCCACCCCCATCCCGGCTCTGTCCTGCAGCCCCGGGTCAGCGCCCCGGCCCCGAAGGCCCTCACCGGCCACTCCATGTGCCCCAGCTCCGCCCTGCCAGGGGACCCCTACAACTCCACCGTGGACACAGCCAGCTTCGCGGAGGCCAGCCCGTCCTCGTCCACCGACTCTGGGGAGGGCACCTCGGTAAGCGGCCCGGAAGGCCCCAGGCTGGAAGAACAGAGGCCCAACCACGCAACGACTTCAGAACCGGCAAGGGGGAGGGAAAGTGTTAAAAAAAATCTCATCCCTTTCCATTGCCCTCCCTTACCCTCCTGATAAAGATAACTAATCTAAGGATAATTAATGTAATTCTCTTCCTAAAGTGGAAAGCAGCCTGGGAGCTAGGACACCTGGGCTTAAATCTCACTGGCTTTCTGTGTGATCTTGGGAAAGTCTCTTTTCTTCTCTGTGCCTCAGTTTCTCTGTCTGCACCTAGAGGATCCTGACCCCTCAACCTGGCTTAGATTTAGTTGAGAAATGACCCTTTAGCATCAGTGTGGTATAGCAGAAATAGAGATGGACCTGGCATCCAGAAGAGACCTAAGTTTGAATCTTGACTCTAGCTCTGTGACTGATTTGAGGGCCACGGATCCTTGATGACCCCTCTTATGGTCAGTTTTTCTATCTGTTAACTGGAGACAGCACCTGTTATCTCTACCACCTGGGATTGTTGTGGAGAAAATATGGTAGCCTGGGGGGGGTTATCCCCTGTGCCCTCCTTCTACACCTGAACCTGGACAGGCGTCAGTGGTGGTGGGGGCATAGAGAGATAAGCCCGAGTATTGGAAAGCTGGGGAAAGATTTCTCCCTTTTAGCCATTAGTTAGGAATCAGCCTAGGTACCGGACTTGAGATTTCAAGTTGAGAGCCAGGTTTGGCGATCATTTCACCCAACCACACTACCCAGAGATTTCCATGAAGCCAGATCTGCTTTAAAAAAAATAATAAAAATCAGGCCATTAGGATTAATCATGAAATCAGCCAGGGGGAATTTAGGGCTTGGAGAGAGAGGGATGAGGCAGGTATAGTTATCTCCATTTAGCAGAAGCCTAAAAGTAGGCCCAAGGTAGGGAGGTAAACGCACTTGAGATCACACAGAGCCTGGACCAGAAGCAAAGTGTCTGGATGCCTCGCTCAGGGATTTTGCCAGTCCTCTGGAGTTTTTTTTTTTAATATCACTGTTCCCCTTCATCTCTACCCCTAGTAAATCTAATTTAGGCTTAGGGTCAGACAGGGACCTAGAGGTGTCACCTTTTCCTTGAGCTGAGGGGACTTAGGGAGAGAATGTGTTAGGAACAAGAGGGTAAGAACATATGTGGTCCCTAGATTATTGACTTTCCATCGAGATCTCTACCCCAGTGCCTTCTGCCCCAGCCCCAATGCACCTGTATAGCATGTGTGCGTGTGTGTGTGTGTGTGTGTGGCGCGCACATGTGTGTGTGTATGTGAATGTGTGCGTGCATGCATGTGTGTGTGCGCATGCATGCATGCAGGTAGGTGTGTGTGTGTGTGTGTGTGTGTGTGTGTGTGTGTGTGTGTGTGTGTGTGTGTGCGCGCCTTTCCAGGTATCTGTGCAGGTGTGTGCCTGGGTGTCCAGATGGTGAGGTGTGTATTTATCTCTCCAGGCTTGTGGGTATAGGGGAAGAGGTGAATGAATGCCTGTCCAGGCATCCAGGCCGCCACCTGCATGTCCAGCTGTGAGGTGTGTTCATGCTGATACCCATCCAGGTGTATGGTGTGAACAGCTGGGGGAGAAAAGTAGGGGGAAATGGAGTTCAGATGGACTGGGTTACTTGGGGCACTAGCAACCCGTTCCTACACTCTGCTTTCCCTGACCTCTGCCTGCCTCTCCAACCTCTCACAGCTCGATGCCGGTGCCAGGAGCTCCGTGGCAGGTGCAGTGGGGGGCAGGACGGGGGAGGCCGGGCCAGCTGCGGGCTCGGGCACCGTCCTGCAGTTCTTCACTCGACTCCGGCGACATGCCAGCCTCGAGGGGGCCAGCCCCTACTTCAAGATGAAGAAGTGGAAACTTGAGGCCAGTCACCGCGCTTCCAGTTTAGACACCAGGGGTAAGTGGCAGGAAACCCCTCTATCCCTACCAAGACCTTATTTTGCTTGGATTGATAAGTGGGTCCTAGGTTTGGTACCATGTCCGCCTGAGTTCTCTGATACTTGGGCTCTGGCTTACAGGGGTCAGACCCCAAGACAACAGCTTCAGGGGAAAAAGAGCATCGGTGAATTAAGAGGGCATCCCATCTCTCTTGCTAGCTTGTTGGGTAACCCTGTGCAAGTAATTTAATTTTTCTGGGATTGTTTCTTCATTTGTGCAATGGAAAGACTAATGCCCCATCTGAACTTCACTGGACTACTGTGAAAACCCAGTGAAATGATATAGATGATGAAGCTTTTAACAAGTCTCAGGAAGCTTTGAGGTTTGGCAGTGGAGGACAGGCCATGAGCAGGAATGCTGGGGCTCAGACAATTCTCCCTTTTTTTCTGCTGCTGAGTTACTGGGGAAGATGCTTTCCTTCTCTGTGCAGGGCCTGGGAGACATTAGCCCAAAGGGTCTGCATGCAGCAGGCACACAATCGGTGCTTGTTCAACCGAACTGGAGCATCTCAGAAACAGGCCTGTCAGAGTTGGCTGGAGCTCTGCCTCAGCAGCCTGTCTGAATCCTTCCAGTGACGGGTGACTTACTGTCTACCTGTTCTCGGTCACAGAGGGCACTGGCCTGGCTCTGAATTCCAGACAGTTCTGATGCCTTGTGTAGGAAGCATAAATACAGACAGAGCTCGTTCCTCTGTGGGGTGGGAAGTCCCAATGGCATCCAGAGACCACTTCCTAGATGGCAGATCCCTGACTGGTTACTAAGGGATAACAACACTTCAGTATTTGCAAAGTATTTCTGTCTCCTGTGGACAGTTTCATTATCCCAATTTCATAGATGAGGAAACCGAGGTAGAAGTTAAGTGACTTGGATGGCCCGGTGGAAAGTGTCCAGTGAGAGCTGGAGTAGATTCCTGCCTCCTATGCTTACTAATTTGTGGTTTGCCAGCCCCTTAATCTTTTTGAGCCTTGGTTTCCCCACCTGTAAAATGAAGCTAATATCCATTGTACCCATCTTCTATGGTAGTTGTGAGAGTCAGATGAGATAACGTGTGTAAAGTTAAGTGCTTTGTGAATATGTTAGGTCCCTATATGAATTTCGGCTGCTACTACCATTATTACTAGGAAGGGTCTGGAGGCTAGAGGTTGGCATTTGAGGGATCAGCCCACCCCCTCCCTTGAGGAAGAACAGAATCTGGGGCACTGTGGACCATGAGCACAGGTGGCTGACATTTCTAGGTTCTGGTTCATCCCAGCCTTGGTCAGCTGACCCACATTACATGGCCTTCTGGAGTTGTTGGTGATTATATTTCCAATTGTGCTTCAAGGTTCAAGGTCTTGTGGGGCATTTTCCTCCCAGCAGTCCCATAAGGTGGAGTGTACAGATGTAGTTTTACCCGTTTTATGGATGAGGAAACCGAGGCCTGGAGAGGTTATGTGACTTGCTCGAAAGCCACGCAGCTAGTGTCAGGGCTTGCATTCAAACACTGAGCACGCCTGGAACAAAGAGGGGAAGGGCCTGGCCCTGCGTGGTACCATGGGGGTGGGCTGAGGACAGGCTGGGTGGGGAATGGAGCTGAACTGGCCCAATGCTTTGGTGCTTCCTGCAGTAAAAAACACCGTCTCTTCCCTTTGTTGGCTGGCCACCTCTTGTACGTCAATCCCTGGCGTCCGGGAGCAGCTCAGGGACCACTCGTGAGCCATTCTGAGGAGCACGTGGACACCGTTAGGAGAGGCCCAACACTGGGGGGGAACTGAACTGGACTGGTGGCAGTCTCACCTCTGTTCCTGACTCACCCTGCTCCGTTTCAAGTTCCCCAAATGTAAAATGGACTCCACATTCCGGCCCTGTCCAGGTGTCTATGTGTGTGGGGGTGTGCATGCTTAGGTGGGTGACCACTCTCTGGCTTTCTAACTCGCTGTGGGACTGTGGTTGAGTCAGTTCCCTTCTCTGGGCCTCAGTTTCCTAAAGGTGGAAGTGAGAGGGTGGTTTCAGTACACCAACCAGTTGAATGTATATTAATAGCGACCTTGGCCCCTCAGCCCCCCAGCCCAGGGAAGACCTCAGCCTGCCATCCTCAGTGAGGCCCGATGACGTGCCGGATTTAGGGGTGAGAGAGTGGAATACTGCCTTTTAGTGGTTTATCTTCAAGGATAAGAATGAGGGAATGTTTGCAAAGTGCCTTTGTGCGCCTTAAAGCAGCCCTGCCCCAGCCACCAGGAGCTAGGAGAGGCTCTTACAGAGCTCAGCACGCACAGAGGGGCATCTCTTCTGACAAAGCTCCATAGTCTAAGTAAGCAAAAAGCTGCCTTCTACAGGTTAAAAAGACAAGGCTCATTCATGTCCCGGGCCCAACTCCTCGACCTCCTGTGGAGAGCCAGAGGTCAGCTGTTCTCTGGCCTCCACACCAACCAACAGGGTGACTCTGGGCAAGTTTCTTCATTCCTCTGGGCCTCAGTTTGATTTGCAAGGGAGGCAGCTGGACCATTAAGGCCTCCCCCCATCCCCAACTGTGACACTAGGGGTTCTAACAGCCTTCCCGTTCCTGACATTCTATTGTCTGAGGGCCCTCGAGGGGCTGACATTCTGTGCTGTAAGCACCCCCACTCCATCCCCAGCTCGAACATTTTCTGTTCCTAGCCACCCTTCCCTCTTAGCCCTGACATTCTGCGCTCTAAAGGCCCTCAGCTCCGACCTTCTATGTTCTAAGGTCCCTCCTAGCTCTGACATTCTGTGTTCTAAGCACCCCCCACCCCTGCCCCAGCTCTGACATTCTGTGCTCTAAGGGACATCGCCCCCCCACCCCCAGCTCTGACATTCTATTCAAAGCCACCTGAGTATTTATTCCTAAGGAGTCTGACTTATCCTAGTTGGCTGGAATACCCTGGCCAGGATCACCTTCTCCAGATTCTCTGCAACCTTCCCTCCCCATCTCTGGCCCAAATCAGGAAAACATCAGAGTGATTTTTTTTAAGGTCACCAATGGCTGAGATTATTTAATTAAATGGAACTCTTAAAGCCATAACAGTAGCTGAAGCTCTGCTGAACTTTTCTTCAATGGGCCGGGCAGGGGGGAAGTCCTGAGTGGTTCACATCTGGTTTGATGTGGTGCTGGGCCTCTGGATCCTCAGCCTTGGGTGATGCTGCTGAAGATGGTGGCCTTGAAAACAAAGCTGTTCTGGACCAACTGTCAAAACAAAGAGGGGAGGGAGAAGGCCAGGGTGGCTGGTGAGCTGCAGCAGGGTTTAATTTCCGGGGGATTTAGTCTTCAAAATGCAGAAGCAATATAAGGGCAGAGAACAGGAGAGGGTGGGGAGGGATGTGGGGAGGGATGTGGGGAGAGGGAGAGGGAGAGGGAGAGGGAGAGGGAGAGAGAGAGAGAGAGAGAGAGAGAGAGAGAGAGAGAGAGAGAGAGAGAGAGAGAGAGAGAGAGAGAGAGAGACATGGGTTTGAAGGCACAGGGTATCGAATGAGAGAGAGGGACAGAGGGAGGGGGGGAGAGTGAGTGTGTGTGTGCGCGTGTGCGCACGCGTGTGTGCTCAAACACCCTAACAGACAAACTAAGTGTCAGGCTCCTGGGGTCCGATGTGCTAAGGTGTCACTGTTCTGTTTTGGTGCCTGTGGCCCTATAGCTGATGACTTCATTCCATCCCGTGTCATCGAAGGATGAGAAAGAGGAGCTAGGGCCAGGGAAACTGCCCTTTGCACAGGGATAGTCGGGAGGGTCCTCACTGCTCCTGTTTTTTGGGAGGGGCTCACTCCCCTCCTCCCCTGCCCTCCCATCCTCAGGGGCTAGCAGCAGCTGGCCCAGACAGCCCAACCTGGCCTGTCTCGGTACAGAGCAGAGAGGGGGAGGGGCCGGAGTGAGAGCTCACATAAGCACTCGTTTGATTCCTGGAAGCGATTAGAGCCAAATATAGTTGTAGAAACTGCACAGAACCTGTTTGCCTGGTAATTGCACCTTCCTCCCCCCTCCTTTCTGGCCCCACAGCGAGAGAACCAGTTTGCATTAGTGCTGGGCCCAGCCCTCCCCCTCTTGCTATCCTGGCCATCTGTATCCCTCTTGGCATCATCCCAGACATCCCAAGTTCTCTGGCTTTACCGGAGACCGGAGACACTGACGGGGGAGGGGGGCAGAGGTTTCTCCGGCTCTCCCCACCCCCATCGTCTCCCCTTGGCCTTTCTCTCAAGTCTCTTCCCTTTTCTCTCCGAGCACATGCTTTAGGGGGAAGTCTGGACCTTTGACTTTATTGGCCTGGGGAACTCCCAGGGGAAAACAGTCTCTGCTAATGCAGATCTATAATTTCTCTGCAAGTCACTGCTGGGCTGCCGGAGGCACTGAGAGGTTAGGCCAGTATGTGTCAGATGCCGGATTTGAAACCCCCACCCTCTCCTCTGAAGCTGGGACAGCTGGCTCATGCTGTCTCCTTCCAGGACCTGGGTTCAAAACCTATCTCTGCCAATTACTGCCTCGGACAAACCACTTCTCCGGGCCCGTTTTCTTCCTTTCCAAAAGAGGAGGTCGTGGGAGATAGCCTCTCTGGTCCTCAGATCCTCTTCTTCTGGCCTCCTGCCTGGGATGGTCCATCTCTTCTCCAAGTCCGCCTCTACTGCCCGGAGTGGCACGGTCCCTCTCGGCTCCTCCAATCTCTTCAGCCAGCCACTTAGCGTGTGCTGCCGTCCCAGTTATTTCACAGCTTCTCAAGCGCATGGGTCTTTTCAGCTAGAGTGGAAGGCAGGCTGTTTTTTGGTGAGGCACTGACCTGACACCCCAACTCTGTCTCTCTATGGATTTAGAGCCAGAAGGAGACTGTGTAGTCCAATACCCTCCTTTTGCAAATGAGGATACTGAAGGTTTAGGAAATGCTTTTAGTCACACAGATACCTATCAGGAGGAGGGTGACCGTGCCCATCACATAGGCAGAGCTTGACGAAGCCCTTTCTGTGAAACAAGCAGGGAGATGATTCAGTATTATTTTTCAGATGAGGAAACCGAGGCCGACAGAGTTGAAATATTTGCCTGGGGTCCCACAGCTAGTAAACGTGGGGTGGGGACTCAGAGCTGGGCCTCCCGCCCCAGAGTGCCCTCGTCCTGGCCGCTGGCTGAGCTATCTCTCCTAAGCCAGGCTGCTGCCTCTCACCCACTTTATCTTTCTGCCTGGATGGAAGCCCACCTGAGGCAGGGCATCTACACTGCCGTGCCCCCTTTCTATCTGCAGGCTCTCCCAAGCGCCATCAGTTTCAGCGGCAGAGGGCAGCCAGTGAGAGCATGGAGCAGGAGGACCAAGACCCCCACCAGACTGACATCATTCAGTACATCGCCCACACAGACGACATGGCATTCCAACCTCTGGCTGGCCCTGCCAGCCCTCCACCCACTCTCGGCAGGTATTCTTCAGTAGATAAGAGGTGATGGTTGGTGGATGTGGGGGGACCCCTATGAAACCCCTGGCTCCCACAAGGAGGAAAGGAGGGGTGTTCCCCACATCACTGACACATGGGCTGTTTCGTAGTAACTGATTCAGGGACCGTTGGGCCAGAGAAGATGGACTATAGAATGGTCCAGTGGAAGGGCCAGGGTTCATGGCTTGGTTCTGCCACTAAGTGGCTAGCTAGGTAACCCTTCCCTTCCCTGCGCTTGCCTCCCTGTCTGCAAAATAAGCATGTTGGGCTAGCCCAAGGGTTCTTAACCTTCAGTCTGTGTTTTTGAAAATATACTGATAACTGTACTTCAACATTATTTTCTTTTGTAACCCTGTGTATTTTATTTTATGCATTTAAAAACCTTATTTTGTGAAAAGGTCCATCCATAGGTTTCCCCAAACTTACCAAAGGGGTTCAGGACCCCAAAAGGGTAAAAAACTCCTAAACTAGATATCAAGAGGTCTCTTCCCATCCAGATCCTCTGTGACTGGTCTGGGCCAGTGTGGATGTGGGGCAGGCATTGTCTTCCCCCGAGTTTGGGGGACATCCTATTCAATCTCCCAACTTCCAGGGTAGGGGTCAGCAGAGCAACCCCCCCCAAAGCAACACTTATGGGGACTCTGCCCCAGCTTCCCTCCCACCACCATCTCAGCCTCCTTGATTCTGTCTCACTGCCGTGCTAAGCCGGCTATGCTTTGGGGTAAGAAGCAAGAAGGAAGAGAAGCCTTGCCTGGATCCCTGGATCATCTGGGATGCTGGGAATCTCATGGCTCTATTGCCTACTCACTCTTTTCCGTGGTCTTTCCTGTCCCCTCCCCCTTTTAAAGGGGTGGCTGCCCCCTAGCACACTAGTAGGATCCTGCCAGGAATTCCAGAATGTCAGGGCTGGGAGTGAGAGGCCATTTAATCTGGCCTCTAAAATTGGCAGTGCCAGGCTGTCTCTACTGCCAGCTTTGTGGCCTTTAACTAGGCTGTTCTTCACACCAGAGGCACAGTGACTGAGTCCTTGGATGGGCACATAGGATCTAGGGCTGCAAGGGCACTTGGACACCATTCAGTTCAACTCATTCACATTACAGATGAGGAAGGAGGCAGGGGAGGGACCTGACTCATTGTCCTTCTACCCCATCTGGCCCCCCCTTTCTACTGGGGGTAACCCCATCCTCCCACCATGTATCTGGTTGGTGCTAACCCTTGCCTGGCATTTCTCCCTCTGCCACATTCCTCACCTGGGATGCCATCCTCCTCTCCAGCCACCATCTTGGGGCACTTCTCTTTCTCCCAGCCCATGGCAATGGCCTCTTCACTGGGCTCCTTTCCTGAAGTTTCTTTCCACTTAAATTCATCTCTCACAAAGTTGGGAAAGCAATTTTCTTAAGGAGCCAATATGGCCCCCAGTGGCTCCCAGGGTCAACCCTTCACCACCGCGCCCCCTGTCTTTCCAGCCTGGTCATTCCTTCCCTCCTTCTTGCACTCTGTGCAGCCAGACTGGACAAAACGGCTTCCCATGTGGCCCTCCATTTCCCACTTCTATGCTTTTGTCCTGGCTGTATCCCATGCCTGGAACACACTCCCTCTTCCCCTCGAAATCTCTCAGTTTCTTCAAAATTCAGCTCACACAGCACCTTCCCTTGCTCCATCCCCCTTCCCCCCCCCCCCCCCCCCCCCCCCCCCCCGCCTAAAGTAACTTGTATTAATTCTGTAGACAAGTGTATGGGCTGTCTCCCCCAGACTAAGGGTAAGCTCCTTGAGGACTGGGAGTATTTCACTCTGGTCTTTGTATCAATGCCTGGCACACAGTAGTTGCCTAATAACTGCTTACTAAGTCCACTCCCAGAATGAGCTGCTGAGAAGGGAGATGGGCTGAGAGGCATCACTAAGGAGACCTCTGGCACTAGGTGGCTCTGGACACCCTCCTCTCGGTCGGCCTCACCTCCCAGTCTGTCCCGTGCCATTTGCTCAGGCCCTAGGACATCACCCAGTGAAGGAGGTGTAGGCAGAGCTAGAGAAAGGGGGCAGGACCAAGAATATAAAGCGAGCACAAGGAAGCTGCTGAGCTGGCTGCGCTTCTGGGTGCCCAGGGGGCCCTTCCTGGGTGGCTGGGTGTGAAGGAGAAGCCTGGCTTTAGGGTTGGCCCTTATCAAGACAGTGGAGAACCCTGAACAGACTGGAGCTAGAAGGGTCCCCAAGACTTCCTGGCCTGGGGGGTGTCTGTGAACTTGGAACTCTTAGAATGCTGATAACTGTATTTCGATATAACTGGTTTCCTTTGTAATCCTATAAGTTTTATTTTAGGCATTAAAGCTAGTATTTTGAGGAGGGCTTCATAGGCTTTGCCAGCTTGCCCAGGGTGGCCAAGTCACACAAAGAAGCCCCCTAAAGCCCTCTTCTTGCTTTCTGGTAAAAGAGAACAGCAGAGAAAGGTATATGCCAGAGGTGGATGTGGGGGACCTGGGCTGAAGTCCCCTAGGGGGTCTTGGTTTCCCCATTTGTAGAATGACAGGCGCTGGGGGAGATGAACTTCCAGCCCCAGACCTTGGTTTTGTTTTCTTTTTTTAAACCACTCTTGTCTCCTGCTATATTTAAGAAAGCAGAGGCCATGCTGGGGAAGAGACTAGCCCAGGGTCACTCAGCTGATGAAGCTGGCCTCTGATATACCACTTCAGCCTTCTCCTCTCCTCTGCTTCTGCTGCTTCCTGTCTTTCCAGGAGAGCAATCAGAAATGTAGCCGTGCCATAGGGTGCTGCCTTTTAAAAAGACCACAGGAGGATGTTTTTTTTTTCCCCAAAGAAAGGACTGTGATGGTGGAATTTCAGGGAGCAGTAGGGGAGGTGGGCTTTGCTTTCTTTTTGTTTGGTGCAACAACCAGGTGGTGTGGGTGTTGGACTCGGGAGTCAGGAAGACCTGAGTTCAAATGCAGCCTCAGACAATAGCCAGCTGGGTGGACAAGCAAGCTCCACCTCACTCTGCCTTAGTCTGTTGCCTAGTAAACAAGGCATAGTAATAATAGTGCCTAGCTCCCAGGGTTGTTCGGGGGGAATCCATGATATATAAATGTGAAGTGTTTTGCAAACTTTAAAAGTACTATGTGATTAATAGCTACTGTTGGGGAGGGGGAGAGGAGAGAAAAGTCCAAGCAAGCTTCAGTTCTGTGGGGACAGCTTAGGGTAAAGGGAATGATGGATCTTTAGTCAGACTGGGCCGCTCTATACTGATGTGGCCTTGGGCCACCCACTTAAACTCGGGCCTCGGCCTCTACACCTGTAAGATGAAGGGGGTGGCCTAGACATCTCTAAGGTCTCGGTTAATTGAGGGTTCCTTGGGGGAGGGGGGCGGCCTGGAAGCCGTGGCGGCGGGGGGGGGGAGGGGGCGACGCTCGCTCTCCCTCCCACGCTTGCCTTAATGTAAAAGGGGTCTCCCCGGAACGGGGATTGCTGAGGCTCCTTCCCGGCCTAAGTGGATGACTTGCACAGCCCTGTTTCTCTGTAAGAGCGAGGGCGGGCACAGGGCGATCTCTAAGGTTCCCTGGGCCCAGTAAAGGCAGTTTCCGTGGTCCTTTAGAGCGCTTCCCACACGGTGGGCCCGTAGATGGACCCGGGCCCATCTGCAGATGTTTGCCCACGGTCCTACGTGGAAGGGGCGGTAAGTGGAGCGAGAGGCCAGGTAAGGCGCTTCCGAGGGGGCGGGGCGAGGCGAGAGGACCCTACCTGGCTAGCGGCCGTCTAACAGCCTGGGCTATATTGCAGGCTAGAGCCGCCGGAGGTGTCGGGGACAGCAGCGGCAGCAGCAGCGGTGGGCGCCGCCGGCGGGGTCCCCGAGTCCCCCCAGGAGAGAAGCAGCAGCAGCAGCAGCAGTAACGGGGTTGAGCAGCAGCAGCAGCACCAGAAGCAGCAGGCCATGTATCGGGACATCTGGAGCCTGCGGGCCTCTCTGGAGCTGTGCGCCGCGGCGTCGGACCAGAGCAGCGGCAACGACCAGGACTCGGTCCGGAGCGGGGACAGCGCGGGCTCGGCCGGGGCCGGCCCCGGGGGGCCCCTCGTGCAGTCTCACGAGCTGGGCGACGCGGAAGCGGAGCGGGAGGCGCAGGAAGAGGCGCAGGCGGATCGGGCCGGGGCCGGGCCCGGGCCCGGCTCCGGCCCCGGGGAAGGGGGCGAAGCGGGGCCCCGCAAATTGCTGCAGATGGACAGCGGCTACGCGTCCATAGAGGGCCCCGGGCGCGCCGGCGACGAGGCCACCCCGGCCACGGCGTCCGAGAAGCGCTTCTGCTTCACGAGCGCCGGGCGCACGGGCACCGTGTTCGACAGCTTCGAGGCCGCGCTGGCGGCGGCCGAGGCCGAGCCGGAGGCCGAGGCCGAGCCGGAGCCCGAGGAGGAGCTGCGGGGCGCGCACGGGCGGCTGCTGCTGCGGGCCTGGCCCCCGCACGGGCAGCTGCTCCTCCCGGCCCCCGCCGTCGGTCTCGCGGCCCCCGCCGGCCCCGCCGCCGCCGTCGGCCCCGGTCCCGGCCTGGCTGCCGTCCCCGGCCTGGCCCCCGTCCCGCTGCCCCGGCGCGACTACAGCATCGACGAGAAGACCGACGCGCTCTTCCACGAGTTCGTGCGCCATGACCCGCAGTTCGACGAGGGCCCGCGGCCGCGCCACCGCTCCCGGGCTCACGCGCGCAAGCAGTGGCAGAGGACGCGGCAGCACAGCGACCCCGGCGCCCGAGCCGCGCCCCCGCACGCCCCGCCGCCCGGGCCCCCGTCCCCGCTGCAGCCGCCGCCGCCGCCGTCCGCGCCTCACGTGGCAGCCGCGCCCGAGCGTCCGCGCGCCCCCTTGCGGCGCGGAGACAGCGGTCCCCCGGACGCCCGCGGCTTCCACGGCCCGCTGCCCCGCATCGTGAGCTCGGGCGACGAGGACGCTGCCGACAAGCCGGTCCCGGGCCCTGGCCCAGCCCCGGGCCGCGCGCGTTCGCGCTCCCCGCCCGCGCCGATCCAGGCCATCGCCGAGGAGGAGCCCGACGCCCCGGGAGGCCCCGAGATGCTGCTGGCGGACAAGGTGGCCGCGGGGCTCGAGGACCGCCTCTTCCCAGGCTGGCGGCGGAGGCCCGGGGACGGCGCCGAGCCCCCTGCCCACGGCCCCGCCCGGGTGGTGGCGGCGGCCGCGCCCACGTCCCCGGACCCCAGCCCGGTGTAGGGAGCGCGAGGACGGACCAGGGGCGTCCGCCCCCTCGGGGCCGCGCCTGCCTGGGCTCCGGATCCCAGCGGCTTGGGGGCAGCCCCCCCCCCCCCCCCCGCGGCGGCCGCGGTGCCAGCCGCAAAGGGGGAAGGCACAGGCCGGCCCCCCCTCCCCCCAGTCCGGACAGCAGGCGAAGCGGGACGAGCACGGGGCCCCGCGGAGGCCGGCGCTCAGGGCGCGGCCCGGCCCGGCCCAGAGGCCCGGAGGCACTGGACCGACCCGGCCCCGGGCGAGGTAGCCGAGGCCAAACGTTTACCTCACGGCGTGTTCCCGGTGTAGCCTCCCCGTCCACTCCCCCGCCCGCTCCATTCGCTTTATAATTTTTTGGGACAAGCAATAACATTCCCCCGCCCCGACCGTCCTGTGGTGCAGCGGGGTTCGAGGCAGCCAGCCCCCGCCCCCTGTCGCTGCTCTACTGCTGCTGGGACCGACCCCAGACTCGCCAACCCCAGCCCAGAACCTGCCCTCTGGGGCCCCATCGTAGGGCCTGGTCCTGGAGCTGCTTGTTGCTGCTAACCCCTCTCCCTCCCCCAAGCGCCCCCACTCAATTCTAAAGCCCCCTCCCAGAGCCGACTCCCCAGCCAGGCCTAGTGCTACCCCCCCCCCACTGGCCCCTCTTCAAGCATAATGTTCTATTCCCCCAACCCTGCCCCCACGCTGCTTTCCCGCCCCCAGCCGCGGTGCCAATTCTGCCCACTTTGCTAAAACGGCATGTTTGAACGCCAGAGCTGGAAGGGGCCTGGGAGACCCCGAGTGTGGCCCCGTCATCCCCTCGCAGTACTGAGGAGCAAACACAGCTAGCCAGGGGCAGAGCCAGGACCCCCGGTCCAAAAGACCCCGTGGCCTGGTGTGGATAGAGGTGGAAGCTTCCCCCTGCCCTGGCTAAGGGGCCCCCTGGCCTTTTCCTAGAGGATCACTGGCCGGGACCTGGGTCCTAGCCCCCCGAGAAGAAACTAAGGGGGCTCCAGCTCCGCCGGCCCCATCCTGTCCTGAGAGATGTGTGGCCCCGTTGAGAACCACTGCTTTCTTCTCCTTCACTAGCCCCCTCCCAAAAGTCCAAGGAAAAAGGTCCTCCCGTGGGACGGATCTGCTGCTGCTTCTTTGCTCACCAAATTGGTCGGAGGGGTCTGCCCTCGTAGCCCATCCTTAGGGGCTTCGGGTGGGGGCGGGGTCACTGCCTGACCGCTAGTGCCAATCCTGGGCTCCAGTGGCGGGTTGGAGGGTCTCTTAAACCTCGGCCTCCCGCCCCCAATCGAATGAACGCAGTTTTTTGTCGTTGTCGTTGTGTTAAATTATTTATTATTGCTTCCTAATCACCCTCTCTTCTCTGGTCTGGCTGGCCAGGGTTGTGTTTTTCATGGAAAGAAAACCGAAAACCAAACCGTAAACCTGTTATCTGTAAGACTCCTGTTTTGGGGGGCCAGGAGGGGACCGGAGTCCCATCTACCCCCCTCCCCTGGGGATGTCCTCCACTCACTCTGCCTGGGGGCCCCCCATCCCCTTCCTTCTCCTGCTTCAATTTCTGCATGTGAACAGACATTCTGCAGGGTCCCGTTTAGTTTCTTCTTCCTCTTTAACTGTTTGTGAGTCTCTGTTGTCCAAAGCACTTGAGAATAATCCCTGTTCGTTTTTTTTAAAAAAAGAAACCTAAGTAAACACACTGAGGTTGAGTTTTTCTAAGCTTTAGTGCCTGGCGGCCTATCATCTGGCTGCCTGAAGTTCCATTCACCACCACCCCTCCCCCCAAAGTGCTTTGGGCCTAGTTTGTGCGCTGGAGTTAAATGCTGGAATTTTTTTCAATTGAGTTTATTAAAAAGATCACTATACACCGATCCTCAAGGTTGTCGCTTCTGTGCTGTACAGGTTAACTGGGGGAGAAGGTAAAAGGAGAGTGGGGGAGTCACAGACAGCATTACCTGGCTGTCAGGGCTGGCATTTTTGTACATTACACCCAAAGAGGTTTGTCTAGAAATGGCTGCAGGAAACTGGGAGAAAAGGCCTTCCCCTCAGCACCAGGGATCCCCGGCTCTAGCCCCACCCAAAGGCTTTTATTTACAGAGGGGAATGCGACTCATCCCATGCAGGGGTTTGAACCCCTATTTTCTGACTCCCTGGAAAGAGCTTATGATGAGGTCAGCAGTTAGCTCACATCCTGTGAAAGGTTTCCTTCCCCCACCAAGGGGGTAAGAAGTTCTAGCACTCAGTTGCTATGAGCAAGAACCCTGCCTGGAGAACTGGTGCATTAGGTGTCCTAAGCCAGTGTGTTTGGGGCCTAAGTCCCCCTAAGTCTTGGGATCCCTTCTAGTGACAGGGAGCTCATTTCCTCCCTTAAGCCCCTCCTTCTATCCCAGGCCTGATGTGATTGTTAGAAAGTCCTTCCTTATTTGAAATGAAACCAAGCTTCCTGGTCACTCCATTGGGTCCAGTTCTTTTCTTCAGGGCCACACAGAGCTGGCTTGTTCTCTGGAGGAATCCTAAGATCTCAAAGACCGGCATCTCATTACCCCACCCCCATAGTTCTCCCATTTATTCAGCCAATCCTCATGAGGCATGAGGGCATCCTTTTCACACAGGCCTTCAGCAGAACTGGAGGTGGTGGGAGGGCCTCTGGGTCTCCAACATTCACCCGGTCCCTGTACGACCCAAGGATTATTGAGACGAGGGAGTTCCCACGACTAGATTAAGAGGAAATCTGTTCTCCCAAAGCTACATTGTGAGGACTACACCAGGAAAAAGTATCGTTCTGGCGAGGTTCACAGCCTGGGAGAGTTGGAAGTTATCTTAGAATACAACTGAATGTTAATAAGGCTGGAACGAAACCAGCTCAAGCCAATCGTACAGATGAGAAAACCGAAGCCCAGGGAAGGGGAGGGACTGGTCCAAGGTCACACTGCAAGGAAGCAGCAAAGCAAGGCTTCGAACCTGGTTTTGTGACTTGGGAGGTTCTTTTGCTCCATAAGACCTTAGGAGGTGAGAGACTGATGGGTCTGCCCCACAAACCCGTCAAGAATTTCCAGACAGCTCTGATGACCGCAGCTCAAATCCACCTCTGTGTTTTATTTTTTCTTAAAAAAAAATTTAGCCACTCAAAGTCTCCCTCTCTTAGCCCTGTACAGCATGCAATGCAGTTTTTTTTTAACAGGAGAGGTTCGTTTCTTTAATACCTGTTTCTGTTGTTTTGTGATCTGTTTAAACATCACAATGTGTGGGAGAATCTTTAATATATCGCAAAGTAAAAACAAAAATAAGGGGGGAAAAATAGATACCAGTAGTTTAAAACATAAAGTGCATTATGATGGCTTTGCACAGAAGTTGTCCACCTTTGGAAGGGCAGGGCAGGGCACGCTCTCACTGGACAGCTGGACTTGGCTGGTAGAAAACAGGGGATGGATGGACAATCAGGCAGGATGGACGGACGGGAGCAGAGAGAAGAGCCATCTCTGCTTCCCTCCCAGAGTTCCCTCCTGGCGCTTCTCCTCCCGTCACCTTGGGGAAAGGGGAGCAGTGCAGGATGGAGACGCTGAATTGGGGGTGGGGTGATTGGCAAAAGGCGCTGTTCCAGCGGGTGTGTCTGGGGGTTGCAGCTGGGAGAGGGGAACATCTGGAAAGGCCTGTATCCAGGCCCCATCTGCCCTCCTCCTGGGCCGAGCAACCTGTAGCTTGTCCTCTCCTCAAGTCTGAGAACTGACTGGGGTCTGAACGAAGGCTTCATTTGCCTGGGGAAGGGTATGGGATGTGTCCATGGTGAGAAGAGGAGATGCAGAGAACTGATGTCCTGGGATGCTTTGCTGGCCCACGGAGCCCCCAAGACAGGATGCTGAGGAAGAGATGAATGGAGAAGTTAAAACGGGCCCTTGGAGAAGCCCTAGTAGCAAAATCAGCCCCCCTTACCAGGGGCTGCCATTTTAACTCACAGCCCCAGCCTCGAGCTTCACAAATCCGCTACAATGGAGGCCCAGCAGCGCTGCCTCAGTTTCCACTGTTCTACATCGGCCTGCATCACACTCAGTAAACCTACCTTCAGGAGCCTGAGACAGTGTTAGCATTATCTTTGACGCAGTTGGAGGGAACAGAAACCCAGAAAAAGGGCCAAAGTAGGTGCTGCTAATGTGTACATAAGGATCCCTGCAGACTTCATACTGACTCAGTTTTAAAATGTATTATTATTGATGTTTCATTTTATTTATATTTATTTTGTTAGGTATTTCCCAGTTCTCTTTGAATCTGACCTAGGTCTTCCTTCCGACTCCCACTCCAGCCCTGGTAATCCCAACTGCAGATTCAGCAGCCAGCCTCCTCCCCTTTGCATGGAGGTAGAACCAGGGTCCCTTGGCAGCTGTCATTTCTATATGGCCAAGATCTTGACAATCAGGGCCTCTGCACAGAAAAAGCATCTCTTAAAATAGACTTATTTGGACCCCTCACTGTTCGGGAGAGGGTCCTTTGTTCTGAATCTTAAAAAATTTTTTGAAGTGACCACAGGAGCCTCTCTGAGCTTCAGAAAGGGATTATTCAGTCCAACCTTTCATTTTCACCTTAGGAAATTGAGGCTCAAAGAATGAGGAAGTGTTTTATACCTAAGGGGAGAAAATTAAAACAATTTAGCGCTCCCCCAAAGTTCCATGGGGTGCCTCAAAGAGATAGGGGTCCCCCTCCTTGGAAGGCCTCAAGTTGAGGTCGGAAGACTTCTGGTCTGTGTCCTATAGTGGGGATTCCTTTTCAGGTGTATGAGTCCAACTGGAAGGCCAGTGAAGGACCTTCTGACTTCCAAATTCTGTGATTCTAAAAGCCCCTGGCTCGAGACTTCAGGCGGAGCACATACAGCTCCTCCAAAAACATTGGCTCCCTCCATAAGCAGCCCACCCCAGGCCTAGCTCTCCTTCCAGGATTAAGGGTGGGAGACAAAAGAGCAGGGTGGTGATGGAGATGGGGTGATGTGGTCCCAGGTTCCTGCTGACATCTTTGATTGCCTTAGGGGGTGACTCACTGCAGATCTATGAATTAAACATGAAATCCTTCAGCTCGCTGAAGTGGAGTGGGAGACGCAATGGGGGTGGGGGTAGGCGGGTGCTACGGCACTTTCCCATCCTACCTAGCTGGTTCTGATTCCAGAAGAGAAGAGCCGCTAAGCTCTGGGAGGCTGCTGAGCAGGGAGGAGGCGGATGTTGGGAGAGAGAGGCCAGGGGGCCAGGGGAGAAGGAGGAGGGATGAGTCACTGATCCACGGATGGAGGACGTGCTCTGGAAGCATGAGCACTGGGCCTTCCAGCCCGGGAAGGGACAAAAAGGGGGCTGGGGGTTCTAGTGGAACAATCAGCCAGGGATGTAACCAGAAGTAATCTCTGGAGCAACAGAATCTAGGGCTTTCTGGGAAACTGGCAAGGGGCAGGGATGGGGCAGATTCCCAAGAAGCCCCTGGGCTGCCAGCTTCTCGGAGAGTGTGGTTGAGTCCCTATCGCCGGAACTGGGTACAGAAGATTCCCCCTCAACGGCCGCTGGAGCTTTGGTCACAGACACGCAGGGTTTTCTGGGCAGCCTCTAGCTATACTGCCTAGCCAGTAAAATCCACTCCCAGGGACTTAGTTGAGTAGGAGAGAGGCAAAATCCAGACCAAGTGGGGCCCTTCTTCAAGTCTCCTCCAAGCAAATGCCTCCAACTCTGACCTGGAGAGGGGTTACTGACCATTTATGGGGGGCACAGGGAGCATTCGGGTGATGTTAAGAACCACAACATGAAGTGTCAGGGGAGATGAGATGGAGAACCCAGCACTCCAGAGCCGGGAGGACCCTTAGAATCCAGGATATCAGAGTGCTAGTCTGGGGCCGTTTCCTCTATCAACTGCCTCCTTTCTGGGATTGGGTCAACATCGCTTCAAAACCCTGAGGGATGGGGGAAGCTGGGCAGTTGGTGCCATTGTCCAGGATGAGTCAGCCTGGCCCGTGCTGCAGGGACGCAGGAGAGCAGGCAGAAGCAGTGATAAACACTCAGGCTGTGATTAGACGGCTGGTACTCTGTCATCCACCCCCGGCCTCCTTCCCAGTCCCCTCCCCCTTCCAGTCTCCCACCCACACAGCAAGGCACAGTCATCGTCAATGGGTACAAAAGCAGCTCCTAGACTGGAGCGGGGGTGGGCACTGGGGGCAGGGGCCATGGAATGGGGAAGGAAGGGGAAGAATAGAATCTTCCAGTTCTGGTTTCCCTGCTGGGAGCTGACAGCTAGCCCCAAGCAAGGAGGGCAGGGGCACGCCAACAGGCAGCTGAGCTTGTCTGCCTCCAAAGGGTCCCTCCTGGTAGGATCTGCCCCTGGGCACTGATGAACAAGAGATTCACCTCCATTCCTCTCCAGGCTCTGCCCGAAGCTAGCCCCCTCTGGCATCTCCTGGCCTTTCCTTCTAACTAACATCCCCCTTCTGCAAATGTCTACTTGTGTCCTCTCTCCAAAGGGATGCCTGCAGGGCCTGGGATGTGGCTCTGTGTGGCCAATCCTACCTACTGACAGAGGGTCAGGACTCTCACTGAGGGAGGAAAAGGGCAGACATGTTGGGGTCAGCTTGGGAGAGGCCTCTGCAGAGCCATGCCCTCCCAGGAGAGGAGAGGGGGAGAGAGAGAGAGAGAGAAAGAGAGAGAGAAAGAGAGGGAGGAAGGGGGAGAGAGAGAGAGAGGGAGGGAGGGGGAGAGAGAGAGAGAGGGAGGGAGGGGGAGAGAGAGAGAGAGAGAGAGAGAGAGTGTGAGTGTGTGTGTGTGTGTGTGTGTGTGTGTGTGTATGTATGTACAGCTTGCTCACCTTTCCGGGCCCCAGCCCTGGGGTGGAGGAAGGTCACTGCTGCTTGCAAGCTGACAGCCGTCGGATCTTGCTGCTGGCAGAGGAGGCCTTGCGGGAGGGGTTGGAGGAGGCGCTGACCCTCCGCTCAGCTTTGGCTTTGGTGCTCAGCTGCGCCGTCTCGGTGCCGTTCATACACACCATCTTGGGGGGACCCCGGCTCCCACGGTTCTGTCCATTTTGTCCAGCCTCTTCCTCGGGGACCTGTCCTGGAAGGGTGAACAGAGCAGAGGGAGGATGGTCAGACCTCTCCTACCAGGAGTCTGAAGTCCAAGAGAGTGCTGGCCGTGAATCCCACCTGGCACATTCAACAAGCAGTGTGACCAGGGGCAAGCCTCCAGTGACGCTGAGTTACCTCATCTGTAAAATGGGGATAATCCTACCTAGATGATCTGACTGGGCCGCTATGAGAAGCTAATGAGATCATGCGTCTGAGGTCCTTTGTAAACCTTGGTGTTATCTAACCAAGGAGGAGGCGATTAGGGCTGGAGAGGAGAAGGGATAAAAAGAATGCAAGCTGATGAAAACATAACATCACCTACTGGCAGAGAGGGGACCTGGCAGCAAGGATAGTTCAGGAGATTTAAGGTTGGGGAGCCTTGCCATCAAACTGTGGCTCAGACATGAAGGAGCCGTATCACCCTGAGTGGGTCACTGTTTCTGGGCCTCAAAAATCAATCTCCACATAGGTTTTATTTCTGTCTGTATTGTATTTGTTTTTTATATTTTACATCAGTCCCTCAATATCCAGCCAACACTCACCCCCTCTTCCTGACAAAGGAAAGGAGGACGAAGAAAACAAGCATCTACTATGTGCCAGGCACTGTGGTAAGCTCTTTACAAATATCTCATATGAACCTGACGACACTGAGAAATGTTTGTTTTTTAACTCGGTGTGTCCTTTTAGGGGTTTTCTTGGCAAAAATACTGGAGAGATTTGCAATTTCTTTCTTCACCTCATTTGACAGATGAGGAAACTAAGGCAAACAGGGTTAAGTGACTTGCCCAGGATCACACAGCTAGTAAGTGTCTGAGGCCAGATTTAAACTCAGGAAAATGAGTTTTCTAACTCCAGGCTTGGCAATCTATCTGTTGTGCCACCTAGCTGCCCTACTGAGAGATAGGTGCTATTACGATCTACATTTTATGGTGGGGGAAACCGAAGTTGACTGGGATTGAGTAACTTGCCCAGGATCCCACGGCTAAAAATGAAGCTACATTTGAATTCAGATCTTCCTAATTTGGGTCCAAGGCTCTACCTTGGACTTCGCCACCTTGTACTTCGTCACCAAGCTGCCAAAGAAAAACGTCATCTGTAAGATGAGGAGGCTCATCTGATGGTTTTCCAGGTCCCATCCAACTCCAGATTTCTGATCCTATGACTTAGGGCAAAGCTAACAAACACACCAACCCTCCCCACAAGTATACTGCACGTCCCACATCTGTAGGTCCCTCATCTCCAGGGAGAGAGGAAAGACGATTTCCCTCATTAGCTCTCCAGGATCTGCTTTCCTTATCTGCAAAATGGGCATACTGATCTCACCTTCCCCCTCTCCTCACTCCCCCCACCCCCACCCCGGCTTATTGTGAGGATCCAAGGAGATAACCTGGAGAAAGTGCTTTGCAAACTTTAAGTGCTACATCAATGCTGGTGGTTATTATTATCACTCCTCATGTTTTCTTCCTTTCTTACAGCCCCGTAATACTCTATAACATTCATGTACCTGGTTTGCCCAGTCACTCCGCAATCAACGGGCACTGGTTTTGCTTCCAGTTTTTTTCCTATCACAAAGTGCAGCTCTGATCTCATCGGCTCCCTTGGATTCAATTATCTTCCCATGGCAGATGATTCTCCTAACCTCTCTCCTGACCTCCAGCCCCCACCTCTTCCTCTGTCTCCAGCTGTCTATCGGACATCTTAAACTCAACATGTTCAAATTGGAATTCGTTGTCATAGCCTGAATTCGCTGTCCAAACCCTCCCTCCACCTTCGTAGAGGGCACGAGCATCCTCCTGGTTACGCAGGATTCATCTTGGATTCCTCATTAACTCCTCCCCCTGCCCCCCATATACAAGAGGTTGCTGAGGCCTGTCAATTTTATCTTTATAACACCTTCTCTCCAGTGACAATGACAATGCCACCTCCCTGATGCAGGCCCTCATCACCTCCTACCTGCCATGAATTGTCCCTCCCTAATCGGGTCTATCCTTCATTCAGCTATCAAAGTGATTTTCCTAAAGTGCACATCTGACCATGTCAGTATCTGACACATAGCGGGTGCTTTATAAATGTTCACTGACTGACAGACCGAACGCTCCTCCCCTATTCAATAAATACTGGTGTCTCCCTATCACCATGACAAGAGTTCAGTGATTTTCAAACCTGTCCAACTCTTCATGACCCTATTTGGGGTTTGCCTGGCAAAGATACTGGAGCGGTTTGCCATTTCCTTCTCTGGATCATTTTACAGATGAAGAAACTGAGGCAAACAGGGTGAAGTGACTTGCCCAGAGTCACACAGCTAGTCAGCATCTGGGCCAGATTTGGAAGGTGAGTTTTGACTCCAGGCCCAGCGCCGTATCCACTTCAGAGCCTAGCTGCCCTATTTGAATTACTGTGAGGATCAACTGTCAAAGCTTCTTTCTGGCTTTCGAAGCTCTTCATAACCTGCCCTACCCGGCATCCTTCCAGGCTCCTTACGCCTTACAACACTCCCTCCCTCCCTCCCACCTCAATAAACTCCAAAGGTTCCCCGGTGCCTCCAAGATCAAACCCAAAATCCTCTGCTGGGGTTCAAAGCTCTTCCAAACCTGACTCCCTCCTACCTTCCTAGCCTTCTTCTACCTTCTACCCCACCAGGCACCATCTCTTTTGATCCTGTGACTCTGGCCTCCTGGCTGTTCCTCTCAGAAGACCCTCCATCTCTGGGCTCCAGACATTTTTTTTTTCACAAGTTAACAGATTTTTAATTATAATCTTTTTATCCAAGTCAAAAGAACAAGTTACATACTTCAACAACAGAAAATAAGGAGAGTTTCTACTTCACAGGCATTTCGGTCTGGGATAATTCTCTTCTCTGGCTCCCTAGAATATTTCAATGGAAACAAACACACCAACCATTTTCATACAGAGAAAAAAAGCATCACTCATATAACAAAATGCAGGCTGTCTGCACAGAAACAGAAACATCCTAGCCACATACCAAGAACCTTGTATACATGGTGCCTAGTGCTCAACAAACAACACAGCTATTTCTCACTGCATGTACTTGTTCATGTAGTTTTCATTCAAACACATTCTCATTCACAGCAGAGAATACTTCGGATGAATGGGTAACACTTGGCTAAAAAGGTCTGGCCAAAGGCTCTGGTAATTGCACTTCGAATGCGTTTGTGACTTGCAACAGGGAGAATCATTCCTCAATAAAACTTTCTTATTTGGAAAAACAAAAGAACAGCAATGGAATTCTTTTATGGGGAAATCTTTCATTAGGGGGATAAATCTCCCCCCCCTGCCCCCGCAAATCACTGTTCTCATTCAACCTCCTTTTGTGTACTTGCTACAATGTATTAATAAGTCACTGTTTGGCCACCATTTTGTGACTACTAAAGTAAAACATCATAGCTCCATGTTAAAATTGCACATTTTAATAAACTAAACCGGCCATCCTAAGAGGCTGAATGGACACCTGGGCAACTAAATTCAGTGACTCAGTCCCCTTCCACTCCTACCCCGAATACCCTAACTTCCACTCGACTAGATGAGTGTTTATGATGCTTGTATGGCCCAACTTAAAATCCCCCAATCCACCTAAGATTCCCAATGAGTAATGAGGTGCTGCTTTAAGACATACTCTACTAACACATTTAGTTTCAAGAATAGCACTAATTATTTCTTTGTTCTCAAAATTCTTGTTTAAAACAAAACAACAGGTCAGGGTTTTCCCCAAATGAATTAAGAACAGTCCGTGGGAATGTGCATAGTAAGAGTTCCATGTAAATTAACATAAAAATATTGGCTAATAAAAATCTGACAGGACAATTTCTCAATTTTATCATTTCATTGGAGAGAAGTATGGAAGTCCAAATATGGCTGTGAGTTAACCACCAGATCTCGCCAACAGCAAATGTGAATGAGTCTTAATGTTTCCTGTAAATGAAGTAATATGTCACCCTTTTCCCAGGTGATTATGGGTGAAGATGATTATTTCATGAAGATTTTAGAGAACACACACACACACACAAAACAGAAATCATAATATGGTATGAAAATGCCTATGGACTAAGCTTAAAATATGAATACAGACTAAAAACAGACCAATATGCACATAGTACTGTTCATCCCAAAGTGGGGGATGATTAATATTGAGCTATGTGAGCAAATGAGAGTGTGTGTGAGTGAGTGAGTGAGTGAGTGAGAGGGGGAGGGGGAGGGAGAGGGAAAAGGAGAGGGAGAGAGAGAGATTCTCTTGCCCTATTCCTTTCCTATTTTTAAAAAAAATCTCCATTCTGTGGAGATAAAAAGAACATGGGATTTAAAATGTTTTAACTTAGTAACTAACAATTCTAAACAGGGGATGAAGTATTGTGGTACTAGAATTTCAACTCAATGCCTAATGATGATGTTTCAAAAAGAATGAGTTAAAATCTAGTCTCAACCTAAGACACTTATAAAAGATATCCTCCACGTTTCAACCTCTACTGTTCAGAATTACAAAGTCCAGTAAGAATGAAAGCTCCCTCAAACTTTTTATCATATTTGTAAAGAACTACAAGCCCAAAGCATCTTATTCTACCAAGAGTATTCCATAGATATCTATGTAGGCACATACACGCATGAACACACATACACACACACACACGCACAGATACACAGACAGGAGGTTTCATAAGTAAGTGTAGTGAACAGCAGCACCAAGTTCTTTGTGTTACACTTGATCACCGAGGCGGGCAAGTCTCTGTGATAGTTCGTCCTCGTCTGTTGAAGCAACACTTGCGCCAACAGAAGCAGTCTGGCCCCGTGGGAGCTCCATGTTGAGATCAAGGCCGGCTTATCTGCCATTTCTTGAAGGAGCGTACCTACTTGGTTTTGTGGAGCTGTTGATGTTGCAGTGCTGCTCACAGTGTCTTCCATTGGTTGGGTTTAAACATCTAATGTTTCAATCTGGTGTTCCAATTTGTCCATTAAGGCAGATATCTTCTCGAGGTTCATGCTCCTCAACGTAGCGCTCATAGATTTAACTACACCTGCCATTGATTTAGTTACCTTGCCCATCGTCACTGCTGTCTGAACTGTAGCTGCTACAGCATCTACCCAGGCACTCATTCTCAAGAAATTAATTGCTTGGTTTTTCTGGTGGATTGCATTTTTAGCATGTATTCGTGCAACTTCTGCATTGCCCTTCTGAATGGCCTTTTAAATCTTGGTCTTTTCAGCTTTTTCTTCTTTATCACATTTTTTTGGCATTCCTATTAAGCTTTTTGGCAGCAAACTTCAAGTTAAACAGGTGTTCTAAAACATGTATATTAAGGCTCTTAAAAAAGGCATTGTTCCCAGGAGTCCTAGATACCTGTGCTCGGGCACAGAGGAAGGTAGAGAAGCGGTGGCTCCCAGAGAAGGCACTCAGCAGGCGCCGGCGCCGACCAGGAGCGGCTCCAGACATTTTTACTGGCTGCCTCCCAGGCCTGAACCTCTTTCCCCCTACACATTCCTGCTTCCCTGGCCTCCTTCAAGTCCCAACTAAAATCTCACCTTCTATAGAAAGCCTTTCCCAGCCCCTCTTAAACCTAACGCCTTTCCTTTCTTCATTATTTCCAACGTTTCTTGTCTATAACTTGCTTGTACCTAGCTGTCTGCATGCTTTCTCCTCCATTAGACTGTAAGCTCCTTGAGGGCAGGGTCTGTCTTTTGCTTTTCTTTTATCCCCAGAGCTTAGCGCAATGCTTCTGCTCCCCTACAGCCCTTAAATCCTGTGCCTCAGTTTGCTCATCTATAAAACGAGGAGACTGATCTCCAGGACTTCTGCCAGTTCTAAATCTGTGCCCCCTATTTCTCTGTTTCCCCAGCCACTGCTTTCCGAATCATCAGGGATGCAGCCCCCAGGTGAAAACAAGCACAGAAATACCAGCCATGGGTTGTGACCCTCGCTGCCCATTCCCAAAGCCCTTCCCATCTTCTCTCCACTGCAGGGTCACTCCCAGTGGCAGCAGGCGGAGGGCAGGATCTGGTCTCCCCCTTGCAAAGATGGGGGAGAGTGAGGCCCAGAGGGATTCAGTGACTCTGAGGTCACACAGTAAGTAAGAGAACCTTGAATGCGTGTCTCCTGACCCCTAATTTAATGCTCTTTTGGCACCCGCATGAGCTTTTCCCTGGTTACTTCCCCAGCTCAGACCTCATTCATTTGTTCCTTCATCCATCAAACAACCCAGAAAGCAAAGCAATTAGCCATGACTGATCTCGGCACTGGGATGAGTGAGCCTAGACCCAGAGAGACAGAGACCAGGAAAGAATGAGACTCAGGAGAGGATAAAAGTCACAGAGTGGACACAAAAGAGCTGAGGACTTTGGAAAAAGAGGAAGGAGGAAAGAAAGAAGCACCCACTGGGTGGTAGGCACTTGACAAGTATCTCATTTGATTCTCTCAACAACCTTGGGAGGCGTTCTTATCCTTCCTGTTTTACAGGTGAGGAAACTGAGGCAGAGGTGAAGTGACTTGCAAAAGGTCACACAGCTAGCGGCGTCTGAAGCAGGCCTTGAAATCAGGTCTTCCTGATTCAGGGCAGCGATGTGGCACAGTGGTACTGCACTGGGCTTGGAGTCAGGAAGATTTCAATTCAAATCTAGCCATGGATACTTCCTAGCTGTGTGACCCTAGGCAAGTCACTTAACCCTGTTTGCCTCAGTTTCCTCTTCTGTAAAATGAGCTGAAGAAGGAAACAGCAAACCCCAAATGGGGTCTCAAAAGAATCAGACACAACTGAACAATGACCTAACAACTTCCTGATTCCAGGCCTCACCCAGGGCTTGGGACAAGGGTCTCTGTTTCCAGCTTGAAGCCGCTGATCAGGGAATACAAGGGGAAGGGATGGCAGGCTGGAGTTCTGGACATGATGAGGGACAGGAAGAGAAGATTACTCTTTGCTGGCGGCCTCAGATCCTGGGACTCTGCCTCAGGTAATTTTAAATTTTAGAAGCATGTCATGCTCCCCAGATCCTTGATAGATGAGTCACCAAGAGCCCTGGGAGCTCAGGGCTGCAGGGCGAGTCCATCTGTATTATCCTGGGATCTTCAGGATCTTCAGTGTCGATCACTGTCCCTGGGACCCTCCCACTGAGGAATGGTGGCTCCCCTGCCTGGCACCAATCTGTTCAGAGAGCAGGGCAAAGGCAGGCAAAGGAGGGGTTATGTTATGGACTGCCTGCTGGGACTAACCTCCCAAAGCCCACTCAGGCCAGGGGTCTGTGGATTCTCTGGAGCCCAGTGGTGGCAGTTTATACATTACAGGACAAAACCAGTTTCTTTGCTCTAAGCCCCCAGATTTGGGGAGAATCTACCAGACATACAAATTTTCCTTGGGCCTGGCTACAGCTCTGGGGAGAAAGACAAGATGTGAGGAGTCAGGGTGGTGACTCTAGCCATTACGACTATGGATGGGCTTGACGGTTGGGAAGATGAGTTCGAATCCCTCCTTAGACAAGATGTGACCCTCAGCAAGCCCCTTTTCAGCTCTAAGTCTGAAGTGCAAAGAATAACGATCATTCTTCACATCTCAGTTAACCACTCTGGGCCTTGGTTTGTGAAACGGGACAAATCATACTGATCAGACCTGCCTTACAAGGTTGTTTGTACAAAACAATGCTTCGTGCATGAAACAAGCAATCAGTATTTATTAAATGAGGCTATGTGCCAAGGCCTTACACTAAATGCTACAAGCCAAAAGTGAGACAATCCCTGCCCTCAAGGAATTCAGACTCTACTACGTAAATAAACATTATTACCACCACTTATGTGGCCATTGGAGAGGTACTGCAGCAGACTGGCTAGAAGGCTATTCTCTCCTTTTTGGGGGAGGCAATCAGGGTTAAGTGACTTGCCCAGGGTCACATAGCTAGGAAGTGTCTGAGGCCAGATTTGAACCCAGATCCTCCTAACTAAAGCGTCAGGTGCTCTAGCCACTGTACCACCTAGCTGCCCCTAGAAGGCTATTCTCAAAGGCAGGAAGACCTGGGTTCAAGTCATGCTTCTAATACCTGGCAGGATGACTTTGGGTAAGTCTTTTAACCTCTCAGTGTCTAGGCAACTCTAAAACTAGGTTTCAGAGAAGCTGCTGATCTGCATTAGCAGGAAATTCCTCACCTAGGGGTCCCCTACATCAGTGGTGTCAAATTCAAATAAAAGAGGGGAGGCCACTAAACCACACATGGGGATCCCGGGAGGCCACATATTGTCTTGGTGTTGTCGTTCAGTCATGTCTGACTCTTTGTGACCCCATTTGGGGTTTTCTTGGCAAAGATACTGGAGTGGTTTGCTATTGCCTTCTTCAGCTCATTTTGCAGATGAGGAAACCGAGGCAGACTTCGATTAAATGGCTTACCCAGGGTCACAGGGCTCTAAGTATCCAAGGGTGGATTTGAACTCAGGCCTTCCTGCACTGTCTAGCTGCCTGACTGTCTTGTAGGATTAAAAGATAAAAGGCGCTTCAGAGATCTTCTAGTCTGCCTTTTTTTTTTAAAAAATATTACCCAACTTCCCCAGGCATTTATGCAATCATCAAACATCTACCATGCACTGTCTGCCCAGGAAGCAAACCATGTAGCCACAGATGAATGGGTGTGGGATTGGGGATGAGGGAGATTCATGACCCTACACTCAGATCAAGGCCAGGTCAGATAAACAGGGAAGAAACAGAGGCTTGTCCCAGGCCACAGAGAAGCTGAATGGCCAAGCTGGCATTCAGATTCTGCCACCTGTCTCAAAATCCATCGCCCTTTCCAAGATACCTACTACCAACTGTGCTCAGCTGAGCTGGGGGTGGGATGATCCGATGGGGAGAAAAGTAATACAGTCTGTCTTTAGAACACTCACACGGAATCCTGGAGCTGGCTAAGAAAGCTGGGGGATTCTGGGGAGCAGCCTGATTGGGATTCTGTCGCACAAGACAAGGACCCCCCACCCCCAGCTCCCCGTGACTGTCACTCACACACGTGCTGAGAGGGAGGGAGAGCTCGCCCCCGCTGAAGTGAGTTCAGCACCCACCTCCAGTCACATGACAAACTTACATTAGTCACGGCAGAGCTCTGGCTGGAGAACGGGGGTCGTCAGAAGACCGTCTGTCAGACCTGCTGCTCAGGCCTTGGGGCCCCTTTCTCCAGGGCCCATAGGATAAGAGAGTGAGGTCAGGGCCACTCAGTCCATGCAGACACATTGCCCAGCTTGGTAAAATCGAGGCAAATAAAAGTACACTCTCACCTCAAGAGGTTATAAGAAGACGGCTTCAGAAGCTGATGAATGGACAGGAACCCAACCGGACCACCTTCCCCACCCTCTGAATTTCAGCCAGGCTGGGTTTACCACTTCCAGAGCCATATCGCACTCATGTCATAGTATTTGAAAAAAAAAAGAGACTTTGGAAGTGAGACCTGGGATCATAGGAACCTGAGTATAGTGGTGGATGGAACCTTGGAAGTCAAATAGTTTACGTCTACTGATAGGGAAACTAAGGCCCAGGGACATGAAGTCACTTACTTGTCCAAGGCGACACAGATAGTTAGGACTAGATGTAGAATTTGAACCCAAGTCTTCTGTCTCTTAAAGGAGTGCTCTTTCTACTACACTAAATTCTGATGCTAATTAGCTGTCTGACCTTGGCTGAGCCACTTTGATTCTCCAGGCCTTCCTTTCCTCATCTATAAAATGTGGACTATAACACTGACACCACCTTCTTTCCAGGGGCTTTGAGTCAAGGTTATACAGACAGTGCTGCTCCATATGAACATACGCTACTATCATCCACATCCTGGAAACCCTGCCCACATCATTTCCTTCTCTCGGTCCAGACCAAAGCTACCACCCCTTCGAGGCCTGGCTCTATTCCTACTACCCTCAATTTCCCTGATCACTCAAAGGATACGAACAAGCAGTTCTCAAAGAAAAAAAAAACCGAGAGTTCAACATTTCTATGAAGAAATGTTCCAAATAGCTAATAATTAGAGAAATGCAAATTAAAATAATTTTGAGGTTCTGCTTCACACCCATCAGACTGGCAAAGATGACAAAAAGGGAAAATGACAATTGTTGGAGGGGCTGTGGGAGGAGAGGCACATTATTGTACCGTTAAGGGCACTGTGGATTGGTCCAACAATTCTGGAAAGCTATTTAACTGTGTCCAAGAAGTCCTGAAATTGGGATACTTTTTAACCCAGCAGTATCATTACTAGGTCTCAAAGACATCAAAAAAAGAGAAAAAGAAACCATATACATACAGTTATTTATAATGCTTCTTGATACCACAAAAAAATCTTGAAAACTGAAGAAATTGCCATCTAATGTCGAATGGTGAAACACCCTGAAAAATCACGAAAGGGATGGATTCTGAGAAACCTGGGAAGACTGACATAGAATTAGGTCTATTTTTGTGTGAATAATGAATCCTTGAAGTGGCCCCATGCACTCAAACTGGAGCTATCTGAAGCTATAACCATGGGAGATATGGCCACTGATTCTAGCCCAGTGGAAAAATATACACTTGGATTCTGTATAGTGGGACCGAGTTAGAGTACATTATGTTAAGTCACAATAATTTGTGAGTGGCTAGATATTGAGGGTGAAAGAAGCAAAAAGAAAGACCCATTTACCCAATAACAATGGGGAAAAAGACCTTTGAAAGAAAGACTTAAGAACCCAATGGTCAGTCATGACTTCAGAGAACCAGTGATGAAGCAGGCTATTCCCCTCCTGACAAATGTGATGAAGGATAAGGGATATATTTTTGGACACAGCCAATGGTGAAATTTGTTTTGCTTGACTTGTCATTGTTTATCTGTTTTTCAGTCATGTCTGACTCATTGTGACCCCATTTGGGGTTTTCTTGGCAGAGATACTGGAGTGGTTTGCCATTTCCTTCTCTAGCTCATTTTACAGATGAGGAAACTGAGGCAAATAAGATTAAGTGGCTTGCCCTGTGATAGTGAGTGTCTGAGGCCACATTTGAATTCAGGTCTTCCTGACTTCAGGCCCAGTGCTCTATCCACTGAGCCACGTAGCTGCCCCTTTGCTTGACTATGCTTTCTCTGTCTCTCTCTGTCTCGTGTGTGTGTGTGTGTGTGTGCATCCACATGCGCACACACATGTATAGATCCATATGATATACAATTACATATGTACACATATTAGCATTCACATATTGCTTTAAGGTTCACAAAACAGCGTATATATATATTAGCTCATCTGATTCTCACAACCCTGGGAGATGGCTACTATTATTACTATCACCATTTTACAGATGAGGAAACTGAGGTAGAGGTTAAATGATTTGCCCAGGGTCACACAGCCAATAAATGCCAGAGGCAGGATCTGAATTCAGGTCTTCTTGACCTCAGGCCCATCTCTCTATCCACTGTGTCACCTAGCTGCCTACAAGGGTTTTACATATGTGTGTGTGTTTATGTATGTGTATCTATGTACACACACACACATACTGGTTTTTTGGGCGGGGGAGGAAGAGCTAAGAGAGAGAAGGGAGCAGAGACAAGTTTGGAAAAAAAAGAAAGAAAAGAAAGAAGAGATGGTCACTGAAGCATTTAAAAATATACAAAAAAGAACAGAATGAAGGTCAGAAAGAATCATGGACAAGCAGGAGTTCTGAAAGTTACCTGATGAATTTGTGATATATATATATGGGCTGTCCCAAAAGTCTTAGTGGAGTTTTAAGCTTTAACAGTTTAAACTGCACTCTGACTTTTGGGACAGCCTGTACCTAAAAGCAAAAGGGAGCTTGAAAGTAAGAGGTTTCTGTTTTTGCACACAATCCCCTTTCTTTAGTCTACTCTGTATATGGAAATGCTCATTTTATTTGGTGTGTGTTTAGTTCAGAATTAAAAACAAAATAAGCCAAGCATTCCCTGATCACTGTACCTCACAGTGGGGTCTCCTCCTGGGGACTCCCAGCACTCCTAGTTAATTGGTATAATAACTGCAGGAGCCCCCTGCCTGACTCTCAGGCTACTACAAGACTTAAGAGGAGAGAGTGTCCCTTCTGCTCCTTGGCTGCCTTCCTCCTACTCTGGATTTATCTTGTGTGTACCGATTCACATGTGTCATTGCCCTCATTAGAATGGAAGCTCCTTGAGGGCAAGGGCTGTTTCTGCTTTTTCTTTGTATTATCCCCATGGCTTAGTGCAATGCCTGGCCTATAGTAAGCACTTGAGGTCTAAATTCTCTCCCTCCCTCCCCAGTGAAAAGGCAAGCAATACATCAAAAATACATGTGAAATCATGCAAAAATATATTTCCATGTTAGCCACATCATAAAAAAAGCGAGAAAAATCAAGAAAGTGAGAGTAATTTGCTCTCAGAGCTCATCACTTCTTTCTCAGGAGGTGGATTGCCTTTTTCTTTTTGATTGATTTTATAAAGCATGAAGAGCTCTAGGCATAGGATAGCCCATGAATCAATGACCAAGCACTTAGAAAGCCCCAGTTATATGCTGGGTGCTGAGTGAGGGACTCCCTTTTGAGGAAAACTCCAGTCACTCCGAAGCCCCTGACCTAAGGGACTGGATTTAGTTGGGAAAATCAGAACTCAGAGGCTCTGTTGGAAGGTGTTGCCTTCTGATGACTCTCAGGCTGTGTGAAGGCACCTTCCCGCTCCTGAATATACTCCTCTGTCACTGTGCTCTTCTGGGTCTCTATCTTGGTGCCATCTCAAGGACACAGGCTCATCAATGGGTTCTTTTGGGCCTAATTCACCCTGGGCAGCCACATGGAGCTAGAAGTTATCTGACCTTGTCACCATCACCAGGATTTCTTCAGTCCGGATGATAGCACTGCCTGGGATGTAGGGATCTAGATGAGGCTGTGGAACATCGTCCTTCTTTCCATGGATGTAGTATGGAACCCTCTATGCTGGGGTCCCAGGAAATTGGTTATTGCAAGTATTTTCATAACTATTTATTTCACTATAATTGGTTTCCTTTGTAACCCTATGTATTTCAGGCATTTAAGAACACGATTTTGAGAGGGAAGGAAGCATTTATTAAGCACCATTGTGCTAAGCAACTTATAAATATTATCTCATTTGATCCTTGCAACAACTCTGCCAAGTAGGCGCTATTACTACCTCCATTTTATAGGTGAAGAAACTGAGGTAAACAGGGTCACACAGCTACTAAGGTGCTGAGGCAGGATTTGAACTCAGAATTTCCTGACCCCAGTCCTAGCACTCTATCCACAGCAATTAATAAATATTCATTAAGCAGTTACTATTCACAGGTACTGTGATAAGGGATGGAGATACAAAAGGAGGCAGTCCCTGCCCTGAGGAAGCTTACAATCAAAGGGGGAGACCACAAGCAGACAAATACAGACAAACAAGCTCTATGCCGGATAAATAGGAAATCATTAAGAGGAAAAGCACCAGAATGAGGAGGGGTTGGGAAAGGTTTCCTGTAAAAGATGGGATTTTAGCTGGGCCTTAAAGGAAGCCTGGGAGGAGAGTAGGTGGAAGGGAGGAGAGGCTCCAGACATGGGGGACAGCCACTGCATCCCTTTGCTGGGAGAATCGGTCCACAGCCTTCACCAGGCCACCAAAGGGGGACAGGACACAAAAAAGGTTAAGAAGACCAAACCTCTCCATGCTATAGGCCTGGGAAGGTGCCCTTAGATTCTTTTCAACCCTTGCCCATCAACCATCTAGGGTCTAGGACAGACTAAGAAGGCAAGAAATGGTTAGCAAGACGACAGAGAGTACAGTCCATCCACTATGCCCCTACCCCACTGAGCTCTGGATGGATGGAATCCTTCTGGGCTAATAAATAGCCCCACTGGTGACATGTGTAATGAGAAAATCCAGTGGTTTGCATGGCAGTGTTAGGTTTTTTTGGTAGACACTCATTTACCACCTGCAATACTGTAACCAATACATTCTGCGGCTGCCACGCCTAACATTCACATATTAAATTTGGCCAAAGGGGAATTCCACCCAGGCCTTCCTGATTGGCCAGGGTCTACACTACCAGCAGTTAACTCTGCTGCCAGGCCTGAGACTTCTAATGGGATATTTCACAATCATGGTATGAACTATGTGAAGTACAAGGTCTGAAATGCCTAACTGGGTAGGGATAGAACATGGGGCAGCTAGATGGCACCATAATGCACAGAGTGCTGGGCCTGGAGTAAGGAGCCTCACCTTCCTGAGTTCAAATCTGACCTCAGACACTTATTAGAAGAATGCGACCCTGGGAAGTCACTTCACCTTGTTTGCCTCAGTTTCCTCAATTGTAAAACAAGCTGGAAAAGGAAATGGCAAACCACTCCAGTATTTCTGTCAAGAAAACCCCAAATAAGGTCATGAAGAGTCAGACACAACTAAAAAACGACTAAACAGAACATAAGAATTTAGATCCTTTATAGTCCAATGAAGCTGCTCAAGAGGTTATCAGCCTGTGAAATTCCGAGCCTGAGACCCAACCTGTGCAAAGCTGAGTATGTCTCAGAGACAAGCCATAGCTGAGTGAGCTGGCCTTGAAGTCAGGAAGGTCTGGGTTCGAAGTCTGACTTCTGTTACATGCTAGCTGTGAGACCAAGGCCACAGTCATTTCACCTCTTGTTCCTTCTAACCCAAGGCTTCTTATTTTTTTGGAGAAGCATGCAGACTCCTGCTCAGAATGATGTTTTTAAAGGTGGAGAATATACAGGATTACAAAGCAAATCAATTGTGCCGAAACACAGTTGTTGAGATGATCTTAAAAACCAGTTGCCTTATAGATTTGGTAGAGGAGGTTGGTGACCTCGGAGAAAGCAGTTCCAGTAGAATGGTGGAGTTTGTAGAGAGGCAGCATGGCTCAGTGGAAAAGACCTCCCCGCCTCCCCCCCCCCCCCCCCCCCCCCCCCCCCCCCCCCCCCCCCCCCCCCCCCGCCTCCAACTCCTTGAAAAAACTGCTGAGAGTCAGTGTGTATACTTCTCATACTCTTCGGAACTGAAATTGGTCTTCCCCAATTTGCCAGTGATCTCTTAATTGCCAAATCTGTCAGTCTTCTCTAGATCTTCATCTTCTCTGCACTGCTGATTACCCTCCTCTCCCTGCGTTTTCATGACTCTGCTCTCTCCTGGGTCCCCCACCCCACTTGTCTGCTCACTCCTGTCTCCCGCTGCTAGATCTCCGTCCATGTCACCCCTATTAAGTGGGGGTGTCCCCAAGGGTGGGTGTCCTGGGCTCTCTTCTCTGCCCTCTATACTATCTTATTTAGTGCTCTCATCAGCTCCCTGTGAGGCCAATGATCGTCTCTGGGCCAATGATCGCCATATCTATATATCCAGCCCCGCATCTCTCCTGGGTGTCAGTCCTACAGCTGTAGTCACCACAAACTTACTAAGTGCAAAACAGAACTCATTGTCTTTCCCTTCAAACTTTGCCCTTTTGAACTTTCCTATTACAATGGGATGTACCATCATCCTTCCAGTCACTCGGTGTCACAATCTTGGTATCATCTTGAACTCCTCATGCGGGCAATCAGTTGCTTAAGCTTGTTATTTCTACCTTCCCAACACCTCTCTAGTACCTGTCCTCTCCTGTCAACTCATACAACTACCAGCCTAATTCAGGGCCTCACCACCTCTTGTCTACACTAGGGTCTTCCTGTCTTAAGTCTTTCTGCAATCTAATCTCTCTACTCCCTCCCCACCCCCAATTTCCACCTAGCTCTCAAAGCGATTTTTTTTTGTTGAGGCAATCAGGGGTTAAGTAACTTCCCCAGGGTCACAAGGCTATCAAGTGTCTGAGGCCAGATTTGAACTCAGGTCCTCCCAAATCCAGAACAGGGGCTCTACTATTGTACCATCTAGCTGCCCCTCAAAGTGATCTTGCTAAAGAAAACACTGGGGTGATAATGTCATCGTCCTAGTCCATATTACCTCCAGGATAAAATACAGAGTCCTTGATTTGGCATTTAAAACTACAGCTTGGCCTCTTCCAGCCTTTTCAGGGTTCTTATACTTGATTCTCTTCCAAAGAATTCTAATATTCGGTTATATCGGCCAATCTGACGTTCTGCACTCACTCATTCACAACACTCTCTCCCATCTCTACGTTCTGCATCATCTGTCCATGCCTGCCTGCCTGCCTGCCTGCTCTGATTCTCACCTCCATTTCTTAGAATCTTCGGCTTCTTTTAAGCCTCTGCTCAAAGCCTTTTCAAGGCCCTTTCCAGGTCACTGTCCTGCTAGAGATTTCCTCTTTAAAGTGGTTTCATCAACTTCGTAAGTCTCTAGTACTTTACTTATTTATAAGCATGTTGTCTCCTCCATTAGAATGTAAGTAAGCCAATTAGAATGTAAACCTGCCTTTCTTTGCATTCTTAGCGCTAGGTACCTAGTAGGTGCATAATAAATGCTTGCTGCTTGACTGGTCCATCTGGAGTCACGCACCCAAACTACCTGGGTCACCTTGGGAAGTTATAACCTCAGTTTTCTCATCTGTAAAATGAACGTATTAGCCTAGATGGCCTCTGAGGCCCCTTCCAGCTCTAAATCTATGATCCTATGAATGTAATGGGTTGGAACGTAAGTGGATATTAGGGAAGTGGCAAGCAGACAGCTGCTTCCAGCTGTCTGGCAGTGCAGGAGAAACCAGAGATGGCCAAGTGGCTCATACATGACAACTGTTTAATCAGTGACAGCTGAGCAGAACTGAACTGGTATTAGCTGGAACAATACAGTGAATGTGCTGAATGGCAGCCTGATCATTTTGGTAAGAGTAACAGCCTGCCATTTCTATGGCGCCCTTTACATACGGTCCCCTAAGAATAAGCCTGTGAGGGAGGGGGTCATTATCATCATCCTGATCTGACGGGAGAAAAATGAGGGTCCGAGAAGCTGAATGAGGTCTGGGGCCACAGAGTTGCTAGGTATCTGAAGTAGGGTTCAAACTCAAGTCTTTCTGATGATAAGTCTAGCACACCAGGTCAAAGAAGACAAGACAGAGGAGAGGAAAGGTTGGAAGGGCCGGAAGACATTTGAGAGAGTAGAGTAAGACCCTCAAGGCTGAAGTGGATGGGATCAAAGGGAGCTCTTTTGGGGTGGTCTCAACACTTACAGGACTAAATATGGGGGATCGTGTCTGGGATGAGAAGAAAGGGAAAAAGTCTGCAATGGTAGATGCCCAATAAGAGTAAAATCTGAAAGGTTTTTTAGATATGCCATCCAATGTCCTAAGGGCCCTCCCATTTCTGCCATCTTGTGTTCTGAAGTCTCTCCCAGCTCTGCCATCCAATGTCCTGAGGTTCCCTCCCAGCTCTGCTATCCTGAGTTCTAAGGTCTCTCCCAGCTCTGCCACCTTGTGTTCTAGGGGTCCTTCCAGCTCTGCCATACTATTTTCTAAGGTCTCTCCCAGCTCCAATACCCTGTGTGCTAAGGTCTCTCTGAGCCCCAACATTCTGTGCTCTAAGGGCCCTCCCAGCTCCACGACTTATGGCTCTGCCTTTAATTATCACAATTGCCATACTTCCTGTCCTTTCCATGTAATTATGCTGGAGGGAGCTTCTTTCACTAGCACCCAAGTTTCCTGCACCTGCACTTACTCCCCAGTTTCAGCAAAAGCCCATGAAAACGAATGTTTCATACTCTTTCTTTGTCTGTAACCCCAGGTTTTATTGCCTGAAAATCCCAGGAGGTCTCGCAGTGGGGCAATTCATCTTTTACAATGTGACCTGCCTCAAAAGCAAGGGAGCTGTCATGGAGACAGAGCTGGAGGTGGGGAGTGGGGAGGACAAGGAACGCGAGGCCCCAAGACCAGAGTCCCTTGCAGGCCACTCTCGTGTAGCATGAACGGTCATCCCAGACACCATCGAGGTAGCAGAGTAGCGGTGTGCTAGGAGCAGCCCTAAACAGGCCATCGAAGACTTGACCACACTTCCCAGCTCCCACATCCATAATTTGCCAGGCCAAGGGACTCTGAGCAAGTCTGCTGGTCTCCTAGCTTCATTTGCTTTATCTATAAAAGGGGTAGAACCAATGCTATGTTCCTCGGCATGCTTGCTATACTCCAGTCAAGTGCGTTCCCAGTTGTTCTTGGCAACTTGTTACATGGTGACCCATCTGTGACATGCTGAGGTTTTTCAGATGATTATAAATCACACCTTTCACAGCAGTTTAAGGTTTGCAAAGTCCTCTTCTCTTCCCACTATACAATTATTGAAAGTGTGACCTATGTGAGGCACAGCAGAGAGATGGGCAGATTGGCAGTCAGAGGAACCTGGGTTCAAATACTGCCTGTATGATCTTGGGTAATTCACCTCTCTGGGGTTTAATTTCCCCATCTGTAAAGTGAGGGGGTTCAAACTGATGACCTTTGGGTTCTCTTCTATGCTTTTATGAGTATTCACTATCCCCATTTTGTAGATGAGGAAACTGAGGCTTATGGAGAAAGTGACTTGCCCAAGGTCATGCCTAAAATCTTTAAACTACCTTTTAGCCAGAGTAATTAACTCTTCTGCTCATGTAAGCTGTCATTCTTAAGGAAAAAAAAACAACTATTGATACAGTGATACAGATCCATACAGGCACCATCCATTACCTACCCCACAAGGTTATTATTATGAGCCAAGTCCTTTTATTGCAAAGGCCTCCAGAAATAGGGGCTTGCTTTTATGATGCTGCTGATGCCAGAAACCCTTTCTGGGAAAGGAAACAAGGGGAGAGAAGCAAGAGGAGCCAGTTTCATCAGCTCAGCCCTCCCCGGTGAGAGCAGCCCAGGCTCAATTAATGAAAACAAAGAATTTAACACTGAAAATAGGCTTTCTGCACCTGTCACTGCAGCCCACACTGGAGCCTGTGACCCGTTGTGTCTCATCTATTAAAACTGCCACTATCCTGCCTCTCCATTAAGGGCTGCACATTACTAAAGACCAGTAGCCCACACCCGTTCCTGCTGTGGTTGCCCGTAGCCTTGCTGCTGCTCGGGGACAGACGTCAGCTGGCCCCCACCACCCCTCGCTTTCTCCCCAGTCACCCCGCTCGAAGATTCCATCTCCTCTCAACACAAAAGCTGTTCAAAATAGGACCTCTTCTTACATAAAGGGCTTCGAGATGGCCTGATTCACCAGCTTCAAAGCGCACGTCTGCTTGCACGTAAAGGATCGTTGGCTATAAAAAGCTACCTTAGTAAATACTCGACACCCTTTATTTTTAGTTTCAGGCTTTTTAATGCTCCCAATCTTCCTGCTCTCTCCTGGCTCCCCTCCCAAACACGCGTCAGGGAAAGAGAAGGAAAAGACGCGAAACCTGGAGGCTTTTGTTCTGCTTTGAAGTGTGGTGGGGCAGTCTGCCTGCTTGAGGAAAAGGGCTACGGATTAGTCCACGGTGCTAATTTATGAGGGGGCTCTCTCCCAGCCCCTGCAGCTGCTGACTTCCACAGATTCAGGGAACTGTGGGGTGAGAAGAGGGCTTTAGACACTGTCTATTCTGTAGTTAGAGGGAATAGAAACCTAGAGAGGAAAGAGGAGAGCGCAGAGGAGCCAGGCCTGAACCCAGGGATTCCTTGTTCCCTGGCCAGTGACCTCCTGGACTCAGTGCCAGGCATAGGGCTATGTTCATTTTTCATTTGCAGAGTAAGAAGTGACTGGGAGGAGCAAGCCTGGGACCTTGTGGCAGACACAGAGTCAAGCTTCCCCAGCTCTCCTGGCTCCAAGGCCAGCTTCTAAAGAGAAGTCACTTGACTGACGCATAGGTCAAATCAGTACAAGAACTGGGGCTCTTACCCAGGTCTAGATGGAATCACAGGATGCTGGGCCTTAAAAGGACCTCAGAGGGTATAATGTCCAAGCTCCTTACATTAGAGATGAGCAATTTAAGCCCCACAGAGACACGGCTAAAGCTGGAACTCATCTCCCAATGGCCAGTAAGCATTTCTCCCTGTCCCCTCCAATTTCCGGAGGGCTTCCCTGCACCGTCCCAGACAGACCAAGCTCTTTGCTTCTTCTTCCCAGATGATGTGGGCTTCTGCTGTGGGACCACCCACCACTCCTTCAGCCTAGGCGAGTCAGGCCCACCATCTCTTCTTTCCAAGAGGCAAATCCTCTAGTCCGGCCTTCCTGAAGCATGACTCCCTAATACAGCGTTCATGACAAATGAACTCTGTACAAATACTTCTAGTATCAGAGAACTCACTACCTCTTTAAATGCTTCAGTCTGAGTACTTTATACCTCTGATTAATGTAAGATTTGAGATTCACTGACTACAATCTAAATAAAAAGAACAAACTGAAACTAGACAGTGCCTAATTATAATGATCAAGCATGGCCCTGAAGAAGAGATGAGAAGATGTGCTTGTTTCCCTTCTTTGGTGAGGTGATAGACTATGGGTACAGAATACTACATACGCTGTCAGAACAGGTGTGTGCTACCAGGGGCAGCTGATCTATCAGTCAGGGTTGTGGAACTGCTGAAAATATTTTTACCTCTTGCCTTCTGGGTAGGCAAGGGAAGAGGGATGTATTTGGAAATGAAGGTAATAGAAAACAAGTTACTTAAGAGAATTCTAAAAAACGGTCAAGATGAATACAAAGTACATGTCTATGCACATCCATACATATGATCCTTCCCTCACGCTAATGACCCACTCTTCACTGTGGTATGGAGATAACCCGGGGGCCTCAAAGGCGCATGCTGGAGAAACACAAGCCCGTCCTACCAAGCTGGATGTCTCCTTATAGGGATCAGCCCAAGCTAAAAATAATCACAGGTGCTTTAAGTTTACCAAATGCTTTTGCTCCATACCTAAAGCCCCGTGCCACACGGAGGACCAGAATTACTATCCCCTTCTCCAACTGTGGGTAGCAAGGTTCAGATGGAATGGCATGCTTTCCAAGGTCAAACAGTAATTAAACGAAAGAGCCCAGGTTCGATCCCAGGGTCTCCTCACACAGTGACCTCCTAGTGCCTCTTCCGTGAAATTCAAATGGAGCAACTCACGAAGCCCCGCCCCTGCCCCCTTACTGAAGTGTGTGCGTGGGGGCTGTATTCCGTGTTGTTGACGCCATATCCACACAGAAGAAATCATGGAGGCTTGAAATATTAAATACACACACACACTGAGCTCCCACCTCTGCCTGTGACTCATTCCCTATTCTCCTTGCTCAATTGATCAAAACCATTTGCAAGTTATTTTAATGGAATCTTTTCCTGCTGGAGGCCTGCAGAGCCGAGCAGCTCCAGCACTGCCGGGGGGCTGGCTGAGGAGCGAGGATAAACGATTCCCACAGCAAGGTGCCCCTTAATTTTGGTTTATTCACCAAATCGCGAGGCACCCCTGACGGTTTGTTCTTCTTCCCTGGGAGGGGAAGCTTAATCATTAATATTCTCCTCCCCACATGGGTTCTCCCTAGCCCTCTAACAAATGGGTGGCATGGCGGCAGCTTCTCTTTTAAAAGAGGCCAGAGCCTTCATCGGTCGGCTCAATTATTGGTTTGGGTACCGATGATTTCATCTTCGGCCAGCCCTCCACTCCAGCCCCAATCCTGGGGATCCTGTATTATTTTAATACTATTGCTACTATCACTAACAGCTGCTCTTTACAGAGCATCTTAAGTTCTCCAAAGCACTTTATAAATACCTCATTTGACCCTCACAACAACCTGGAGTTAGGCATTGTCGTCATCCCCATTTTACAGATGAGGAAACTGAGGGAGCAGGGGTTAAAGATTTGCTCAGGGTCTACATGGCCAGTAAGTGTCTGAGGCCACATTTGAACTCAGGTCTTCCCATCATCCTATCCACTGTGCCAGGTGCTGCATTTATAAAGTAAATCACAGTTCCTCAGTTTCCCCAGCTCTTTAAATTTTACAAAGATCATTCTTACAAAGCAGCAGGGACAAGTATTATTTTTCCAACTTACCAGGAGATAAACTGAAGACTCAGATAAGGTTAAACGACTTAAGGTCAATGGACATAGGTAGACATTTTGCCCCTTTTGATGCCCACTATCTGTGTGACTCACTTGACCTTCCTTGGTCTCAGACTTCTCATTTGTAAAATGAGAGGGTTCAGTTCGACAGCCTCTGAGATACATCCAGTTCCAGACCCATAAGGTCATGATTTAAAGCCAGAAGCATCCTTATAGAGCATTCAGGCCAACTCCCTCATTGAAAAAAATAAGTACTCTTGGGGAATCCATTGCCCATGTCTGTATCAGTAGGTTGTGAGCTCCTGGAGGGCAGAGACCGTCGTTTGTTGCTTTTTGTATACCCAGTGCTTAGCTCAGGGCCTGGTGCATGGTAGGTGCTTAATAACTGTTGCTTGATTGATAAAAAATTAGGTCTGGGTGCTGTTACTCTCTTCCCTTGGTTTGCTACAGGACTTGACAAATCACTGCCCTTTCTCTGGCCTTGACTTTGGTGCTGGTAAAATAGGTGGAAGGGGTACATTAGTCAGTCAATCAGTCAACATTGATTAGGCAACTATAATGTGCCATGGACTCTTGGAGAGGCAGAGGATATAAAGATGAAACAAAAATCAAATAGTCCCTGCCTGCAAGGAGTATACACTCGCCTGGGGAAAGTAACATGCACATATATTAGCACTGGAGGCTTATCCAAGTCCACACAGCCAGGAAGCTCAACCCCAGGGAGGCCCCAGGAAGCTGGTCAGGCTGACAGGCCACCTCGGCGCATGAAGCTTCTGGGCCCTCTCACTGAGACAGCACCCCTGCAATCCTAGAGTGTTAGGGCTATGAAGCATCTCGCAGGCCACTAAGTCCTGTCACCTCCTAGCTGTATGACCTTGGGCAAATCACAACCTCTCTGGACCTCAGTTTCCTCAACATAAAATAGAAAAAACCACAAATTTCTTGCGAGTTTTGTGGTATGGAAAGGTCTCTGGAAACTGACAAGCACCAGAAAAATTAAGGCTTTGATTCTATAAGTGAGAAGACTAAGGTCCAGAGGAAGTAAGAGGTCGGCCTCAGGCTACACGGTGAATAAGAAGCAAAATCAGGACCAAAAGAAAATGTGAAGATCAGGCCTCCTCACTTCAAGTTCAGGGTTCTTGACTGTCCCCCCCCCAATTCCTGCTGCTCAGGTAGTGAGGGGCAGGTAGCACCTGCTGGATCAGAGGATGAAAGAAGGATCCCAGTGAGTAGGAGCTTAGATTCTGAAGGGGAGGCCCTCAGGGAGCAATGTGGATGGACAAGGAGGCAAAAAAATTAATTCAGTATATTTATTTACTCATTTTGCTTGGATGGACCTGTGATTTCATTGAATCAGGAAACTCCTGGGGAAGAAACACAGATTAGCAATTGGTTTGCAATTTATACTTTGAGAGAGTTGCCAAGGGCACGGAGAGGGAAATCACTTGTCCAGGATCCTCCAACCATTACGTGTCAAAGGCAAGACTTGAAGCTGAGGCTGTTCCTCTATCCACTAGGCCATGTTTCTCTGCTACATAACCCTAGGTGGTATTCATAAGGGCAGGCAGAGAGGCGGCCCAATGGTTAGAGCACTGGGCCCGGAGTCAGGAGGACCTGAGTTCAAATCCAATCCTAGGCACTTACTACCTATGTGCCCCCCGGCAAGTCACTTAACATGTTTGCCTCATTTTCCTTATCTGTAAAATGAGCTGGATAGGGAATAACAAACCACTCAAATATTTTTGCCAAGAAAAATCCAAATGGGGTCATGAAGAATCAGACATGATTGAGCAATAGCAATTCATAGATGCAGAAAGCTCACTAATAATTTTGCTATATAATAGCTAATAATACTATAATAGGTATTTAAATGCTACAAATTAAATTAATCCAAAAGTATAAAATTAAACACTATAAATAGCTTTTAAGGTAGTGAGTTAAGGTTTGCAAAGAGCTTTAAAAATATCTCCTGTTATCCTCACTGAACATTCCTGGGAGGTGGGTGCCAATTACTATATCTGTTTGTTACAGATGAGGAAACTGAGGCAGACAGAGGTTAAGTGATGGTGCCCAGGGTCATACAGCTCATAAATGTTTGAGGCCAGATTTGGAGTTCTATCTTCCTGACTCTAGGTCCCGGATTCTGTCTCCCAACTCTGGGTACCTCCTCTGTGATAACTATTATGTTGAATTTGGGGCCCAACATTTTTGGAAGGAAGCAGAATCCAAGGACGGAGACCTGAAGCCGTGACATGTGAGGATCACAGATGAAAGTGCTGGGGATGTTTAGAATGGAGACCCTAACCCTTAGGGGGCACACGAGCACTTTCTTCAAATATATGAAGGATGTCTTGGGGAAGGAGAATTACACGTAGGGAACCACAGACTCTTGGTGCTGAAAGAGGCCTCAAAGACCAGCCAGTCCAAGTCCCATAAAGACAAGAATCCTCAATGACACAGGGGAGTAGACTCCAGATGCTGTGGCCAGAAGACAAGACGGCATTCTGGCCACAGGACAGAAGCCTGGCATAGAGCTAGGATGGCGTAGGGGCAGTGGAATTCAACAAGTCTGCTGTTGGGAACCATAAGCTCATAACCATGAGGGCAAGCATTCTTTCTATTTTGTTTTTATCACTGGAGCCTCAGGATGTAGCACTGGGCCCAGGCACATAGGCGAGCTCAACACGATCTCATTTGATCTACAAACAACCCATTCGAGCTAAGTACTACAGGTATCATGAAAGAAAACACGAGGAAACAGGCTTGCCTACGGCGTTATCAGAAGTGCCAGCGTCAATATTTAAGCCCGGGTGAATCCCAATTCCAAATCTAGCTATACCACACAAGAAGGAAAAACTAATGGCGAAAGAGAAATGATTGGGAACTTTGGGAGGAAACAACTACACCATCATAAGATTCATTACAGAAAAGAGGAAAGAAAAACAAGCACAGTCTGACATTTATATTTTAGGATATAAGAAAAAAAATTTGAAAAAAAAAATGAACCTTTGTCTTTCAACAGTCCTGACTCTCTTCTCTTGTTCTTTACAATTTTAACTGGATCATCTGGCTAAAAATTTTATAGGGCAAAGTGAGCAAGGGGTGATAGAAGTTCTCAAGAATGAAATCCAAATGAGGGAAAAACAGATTATATAAGTCAAGAAGAAAAGGGAGATGTGTGTAAAGAGAAAATATCTTATGGTATACTTGGAGAAAGGATAGAGATTAGGACTCAACAACTGTACAATGAGGTCACACAGGAACCAGCTGTATGGCCAGAACCAGAGTTATCATCAACTCTTTGATGTCTACTTGGGAAGGTCTTCAGTAGGGTACCCCAGCCAGGGATCCATGCTGAGCCCATTGGTTGTTTACATTTTTACCAATGATTTGGATTAATTCATAGACAGAATGACTATTAAATTTGTAGACGAAACAAAATGGTTGGGATAGCCAATATACTGAATGACAATGTCCAACCATTCTAGAAAGCAATAGGGAATTATATTGAGAGTAATCAAAATGTCTATACTCCTGAACCAGAAATCCAATGCTAGATACATATCTTCTTTCCTTTTTTAAAGATAGTAATGTTCCCTTTACACCAACATATTTATAGCAGCACTTTTTCTAGTAGCAAGGAACCATTAACAAAGTAGATGACCACTAATTGGACAATAGCCAACAAATTTGTGTAGTACATGATTACAATGGAATATTTCTTCACCCTAAGAAAAGATGAATATAAAGAATACCTATAAGCATGAGACAACTTATATGAACTGATACAAAGTGAAGTAAGCAAAACCAGGAAAATAATAAACATAGTGCCAACAATGTATACAGAAAAAGCAACTCCCCAACCCCACAATGGAACACAACGGTCTAATTATAATGGGTAAGCTTGAACCTGAAGAAGAGAAAACATACTTCTTCTCTTTGCAGAAGTGGGAGAACACTGGTTGATATGTTCATTCACTTTAATAAGCCACTTTCCCACTCTCATTTTTAGTGTTTGCTCTAAGCAATGCCTCCTTCACTGGGGGAGGGATATAGTGTTGAATTAAGGAAAGAAAGCGAAGGAAATGAAGATAAAAATGAAGACAACAATGATAAAGAAGATGAAAAATAATCTTAGACTACAATGTTAGGTTTTATCTAAAAAGACAACATATGATGGGAATAAGTTGAAAGTCTTATCCTTTGGTTAAATAAACTGGCTTTTCAACTAAGCTCAAGATGGGAGAGGCACGATGACACAGCTGTAGTCTGAGAAAGAACTAGGGGTTTTAGTAGACTGCAAGTTTAGTGGCCCAACAGTATAATACACGAGCCAAGAAAGCAAACGCAATCTTAGGCTGTATTAGGAAAAACACAGTGTACAGGACTAGAAAAAGTATCCTGCTTTAGTCAGATCCCATTTGGAATAATATTTTCAGTTCTGGGGGCCACGAATAAGTTGAGGAACACCTCCCGACCAGAGGAAGGCAACCAGAAAGGTGAAGGACTTCAAGATGGTGCCTTTAGGAATACTGGCTAGAGGAATGAGAGATGGGAAAAGCCACCAATCTGCATTTAAGGAGGTGTCATATGGAAGGGGGATGAGGCTTGTTCTGTTGGACCTGAGATAAAAGAAGTAGGGATGACAGGCAAAAATTGACATAAGGAAAGCTTTCCAACTCTCAGTACTATCCCAAAGTGAAACTGTACATGTCAGGAAGCGGTGGGTTCTTTAAGCCTGGGATCATCTATCTATTAGAATTGGAAGAGGCCTTCCAGACCATCTGATCCAAATCTCTCATTTTATAGATGGATAAATTGGGTTCAGAGGTGTGAAGGGATTTGCCCAAAGTCACAGAATAAGTAGGGGAGCCAAGATCATAGAATCATGTAACTGTGGCCCTGAGGCATGAGATATGTTAGTGACGTTGTTGTTTTAGTCATTTTCAGTCATAGGTCTGAGTCTTTGTGACTCCATTTGGGGTTTTCTTGGTGAAGATAATAGAGTGATTTTCCATCTCCTGCTCTAGCTCACTTTACAGATGAGGAAACTGAGGCAAAGAGCATGAAGTGACTTGACACAGCTAGTATCTGCGGCTGGATTTGAACTCAGGTCTTCCTGACTCTAGTCCCAGGGCTCTATCCACTGTGCCACTTATGCTGCCCCCATGTTAGCAATGGGGGACTTCAATTATCCACACACATGCTAGAATCTTCTCTCCACCAAAGCAGAGCAGCTGATGACTACCTGCTGAACCATTGGGGTATCTGACATTGGATTTCATTCTCCTTGATAAACAAGTGGTTGCTGGGGTGGAAATGAAGGGAACCTTGGGAAGGATGTGATCACTCTATCCTAGAGTTTATGATAAAGAAAGAGAAGAAATTTGGACATAGTCTGAAATGTGCCCTTGGTACATCTGGGGAAAAAATATTTTGAGAAAAAATATTTCAGTGGGTTCAGGGGAAAGGATACATAGGCTCTCACATGGTAAACTATTTCTGGGGAAGTCAGGTCAAGCAGGATGAGAAATGCTCAAGGAAGAAATTTTGAATGAAGATACCAAGAAAATAATTCCAGTAATGGTGAAAAATGGAATTAGTCTGAAGAGATCAATGTGAATATAAAGGGAACTCTCACCACATAACAGATTAAAAACAATGTAAGGAATATGGAAGCAAGCTGAAGTAACAGAAGATGAGCAGAAGAGTGTGTAGTAGCGTCAGGAATGTTAGATCTCAAAATGGGCTGAGCAAGGCCAGGAATGGTAAACGTAACAAAAAGAACTTTCTTAAAGCTGTACTGGGAGGAAAGGAGGCTCCAAGAAAGGATGGGACCTTTGCTTGGGGTGGATGGGACAACGGCTCAGTTCTTAGTTTAGTTTTGTTTTCTCTGCAAAGGAGAATGGCTTCTACACTGGAAGCGACAGAACAAAAAGGTCTAACAAACTCCTCGAGAGGATGCTCAGGCAGCTGGTTAAGCTGTGGAAAAGATGAGAGCAACATAGGAGGGGGAAGGAAGCACCTCTGTGGTGAGGGGCGAGGACCCCATTCCACCCTGACCAGCAGCTCCTGCCTTTAAGGTAAGGGGAGAAAGTGCCAAAACACTGGGCTGTTTCCTGCCTCTGTAGTGAAGGGGGAGGACACTGAATCTTCTGCCTGGTCTGGAGTCTCTCAATGGAAGAGGAGAGGAATCATCCTATTGGAATTGGGGTTTCCTGACTTAGGGGGAGGAGAGTAAAAACACCATTTCTACAGAATCAAGTAATGCTTCTCAGACTAGAACTGCCTAAGGTCCACTGTCTAAGGCTGTCCACCCTGAGGCCAAATCCATATGGACACTGAAAATCAACCTAAACTCTTTCCTCACAGATTAACAAACCTGGTCATGCCCTCCCTTTCCTAGTGATTCTGGGTCTTCCCAGCCCCTTCCCCCATTATATTCCCATTACCCCACCAAACTTGCTCCTGCTAAACCTGCCCACCTGTTCCACTATGTTCTCAGGAATGCTGGCTCCAGAAGCAACAACCTTGCTTTCATTTTTGATTTTTTTCCCTTTCTCACTTCTCCCATTTTCTGAATCTCACTGATGACACAGGCTCCCTCCCAGGCTGCGCTTTCACTTACTCTCCCCAACTGTGGTAGAGATTGAGGGAATTGGAATATTCCATGTGCCCTATTCTGACTCCCAGGTTTTCCTCCCAAACCACCTTCACTCCTCCTTTGAGGTTCATTCAACCCACATGTCTCTCAATCATCCTCTTGTCCCTGATAGTCTCATCTCTCCAGGTTTTGGGACCACTGCTGACTCCTTGTTCTCTTACGTGACCTTGCTTCAGGTTTCTTTGCCGGTTCTTCATCCAGGTCATGCCCACAAACTGGCAGTCCCACAGGACTCTATCCTGGGCCCTCTTCTCTTCACCCTCCGGACTACTTTCTTTGGTGCTATCAGCACCCAAGGATTTAATGACCATCTCTATGCTGATGATTCTCAGATCTAACCTCTCTGCTGACCTCCAGTTTTGCATCTCTTGTCTAACGGACATCTTGAACTGGATGTCGCAGAGACATCTTCAGCTTAGCATAACCCAAACTGAACTCAATTTTCCCTCCCATCCCTCCACGCCCTCCCTCCCAAACTTCCCTATTACTGTCCAGGGCAACACCAACCTCAAAGTTGCTCAGGCTCCCAACCTAGATGGGTACCATCCTTGACTCCACCTATGTCCCACTGCTCATACCCAATTTATTGCCAAGGCCTATCAACTTCACCTTTGCGATATGCCCCCTTCTCCCTTCCGACACGGCTACCTCTCTGGTGCAGGCCTTCATCACCTCACAGCTGGTCTACGACAAGTGTACTGCCCAGTCGGCCTGCCTCAAGTCTCTCCCTGCCGCAGTTCATCCTCCATTCAGCTACCAAAGTTACTTTCTTAAAGTGGTCTATGTCTTCGTTCTACGAGGAGGATAAACTCCAGTGGTTCCCCATCATCTCTCGAATACAAAATCCTCAGTTTGGCATTCAAAGCCCTTCACAACCTGTTACCACAATCGCCACCCTGCCAAATCTATTTAGACCTTAAGAACACCACATATTCTTTCTTTGGTTCAGTGTCACTGGCCGCTATGCTTTTCCACAAACAGAACACTCTGTCTCTGAGCTCTAGCCATTTTCCCAGGCTCTCTCTCAAGCCTGGAATGTTCTCCCTCCTTATCTCTGCCTACTGTCTTCCCTGGCTTCCTTCAAGTCCCAGCTAAAATCCCACCATCCTTAGGAAGCTTTACCCAATCTCTCTTAATTCTAGTACCCTCCCTCTGTTAACGATTTCCTATTACACTAGTATATAGCTTGTTTGCACCTATTTGTTTGCTTGCTGTCTCTTTGATTATATTGTGAGCTCCTTGAAGGCAGGGGATGTTTTGGCACTTAGCACACTGCCTGGCATGGAGCATTCACTAATAAATGCTTATTGGCTAACTCACTGAAATTCTGATAGCTGTTGTCTACAAACCTCCAGGCCACTCCTCTCCTTCCTTTGATGAGTTCAGTGCCCCGCTCACAGACTCTCTCTCCTCCTCTATTCCTGTTCTCATCCAGGAAGGGAATAAGCAGTTACATAGTGCCTACTCTGTGCTAGGTATATGCCATGTGCTTTTTACAAGTGCTCCCTCATTTGATCCTCACAACAACCTTGTAAAGTAGATGCTATTATTAGTCGTGTTTTATAGTTGAAGAAACAAATGGCTTGTCCAAGGCCACACAGCTAGTATGTGTCTGAGGTCAGTTTTGAACTCAGGCTTTCCTGACTAGGCCCAGGGCTTTGCCTACTGCAAAGCCAGCTCCCTCTGTCATCTGTCTACATACTGACACTCCCTCAAATACTTTATCCTCACACGGCCTATTTCTCCACCCCAACTCAGCCACACACAAAGATGGTCCTAGCCTTGATTTGCGGTAACTCACATGTACTACTTCCATATTCATGAATTCTAAAATTCCTGTACTGGGATCACAATCTATTGTCATTCCACTTCTCCCTTTGCCTTGCAACATCATACCCTATTCTTCAAACTCACCATGACCTCCCATCTCTCCACCCCGAGTCCTTGCCCAGGCCACCACCTCAGCATTGGCTTCACTTTCCTCCTTTCTCCGTCTTGACCCCTTGGTGAACCAGCTCACAACGCTATCCTCTTGAGTCCCTTGTCCCCTTCACTGTGTTGTCCATCTTGCATGGCCATGCCCCAGCCTCGGATCACTCCTACCATCTGTTGCTTTTACTCCTACACACATGCTACCGAAGGAAAATGGAGAAAAATCACACAACTCTTTTGACTGGTCCACAATAAATTTATGTTGCATAACCGCAACTGTGCCCTCACTGCAGCAATCCTTTTATACCTTCCTAATTAACTATCTTGCATTCCACAGTGGCTCTTCCAAACCTTTTCATCCACCCTCAAACCTCCCTTGCCTCCCCCTTCCTCAACCTTCTCGGGTGAGAACTTCACCTCATATTTTCCAGAAAAAAAAAAAACAAAACCCTGAGGGCATTCTGCTTAAAGCTCCCTCTTTTCCTCTCATATCACCCAGAAACCCTCTGTCACCATCTCCTCCTTCACTCTTATGTCACATGAAGAGGTGGTTCTGCTATATGCACACTGATTCTATTCCAGCCTGTCTTCTCCAGCAGAATGTCCCCTCTGTCATCCCCACCATTGCTAATCTTCAATCTCTCCCCATCTATTGGCTGCTTCCCTACTGCCTACAAACCTGCTCATGTATTTTGTTATTCAGTCATTTTTCAGTTGTGATTCCATTTGGAGTTTTCTTGGCAAAGATACTGGAGTGGTTTTCCATTTCCTTCTCCAGCTCATCTGACAGATAAGGAAACTGAGGCAAGAGACTCACACAACTAGTAAGGGTCTGCGGACTCTAGGGCTAGTATTCTGTCCACTGTACCACCTGGCTGCTTTGGGCATATATTGCTCCTATCCTTTCCAGTGTTTATACTACTCCCTTTCATGCATACTCTATTTCCATCAGGCTGGCCTCTACAATTTTGGGTTGGGTGTCCCCTAAGTATAGAATGCACTTCTTAATCCCTTCCTTTTAGACTCCTGGATCTTTCTTCTCAACATGTCATGTGCCACTTCCTGCATCAAGGTTCTCCTGAAGCCTCTAGCTGTTAAATTTACTTTTAAAATTTGCATTTACTTATGTGCACATAAGCCCCCAAGAGAACGTAAGCTCCTTGAGGACAGGGATTATTTTTTTACATTTTTCTTTGAATCTCCAGTGCCTAGCATGGTGCATTCACATAGTAGGTATTTAATACTTGCTGAATAGAATAGCTGTAATGGTTAGGTGTTCTCTCCTTTCACGGATTCTAAATCTACCTCCCTGAAACTTATCTTTTTTTTTCTTGTTCTGCCTTCTAGGTGCTATCAAAATAACTCTAATCCCTTTTTATCATGACAGCTCTTCAAATATCTTTAGACAGCAATCATTGAACCTTCCCTCTCCTCCATGTTAAATATTCTGAGCTCCTTCAAATGAGCCTTAGAAAATTCTGAGTACTTATACAATCCTAGATGTCTTGCTCAGCGCTCTATCTGCCTGTTCATAGAGTAAAGGAGGAGGAGCAATGGACAGAAGGGATAGGGAGGGTTAATATAATTAAGAGCCCTCTAAAAATAGGATCAGTTACCTTTGGATCAGAAAAATCAGATTCGGAGAGTGACAGGAGAGGCCTCATAGTGGATCCATCCCTCTCATTTTATAGATGAGGTAAATGAGACCAGAGAGGTTAGGGTCGCATAGCTCTGGCATCCCATGTGCCATGCTGGCTCTCATCATCCATGCCTTAAAGGGAGTGTCATTACCAGAATGGTTGGTTCATGCAGAGGTTGGATAGTGTAAGATAGTGTCGAGTTGAATCCAAGAGCTCTTAGATCCCTCCCAACTCTTCAACTGTGTTTTTATGCCAGCCCCCCACCCCCCATTATAATCAATTCTCAACTACCTGCATTCAGGCAAGAGAGAAGTACTATATTCTGCAAATGATGTCTGCTGGGCTGTGGGATGCACTAGCTGCTGCTAGGAAGTGAATTTACATTCCTAATTGCATTTCACTTAGGCTAATATGATTATTTTACATTTCCTAAGTATTTCCCAAGAATTCTGGGTGGAAGCAGGGGAAGCCAGTATGGGACTAAAAATCTGTCACAGATGTAATATATAAAGAGAAAGCTGAGGGCTTCTGTGAGCGAAGTAAAAAAGGTATTGTCATATTTGTTTCTCCCTGGCCAGTTCATATTTCAGGTTCTCACGGTACAAATTTTACAAAGCTCCTTCACATGTACTTCATTTAATCTTTATGAGGCAGGCATTATTTATTTACTTCACTTCAAATGAGGAAAATGAGATAAGAGCTTAGAAGGTAAGCTCCTTGAGGATAGGAACAACTGTGGTTTTTTTTTGCATGAGAAAGAGGGGAGGGGAAGGAGGAGCTAATTAATGGACTTATAACTTGACAGCCCCTTAGCTCATAGGCCAAGGCTCTCATTTTACAGCTAAGGGAGCTTCAAATCCAGTGTTCTTTCCACTACTAGACTACTATTTTTAAACTAAATTTTCTTAATTTTTTTTATTTTCACATCACATTGGTTCCTGGATTTTCTCTATACTAAACCATCCAGAGAGCCTTTCCCTTAAAAAGATACAGACCATTAAAACCAACACATCATGACAGCATTTGCAACATGATGCTCCACAGCCCCCTCCCCCACCTCTGCAGGTAAAAGTAGGTGTATTTTCTTGTCTTCTCCAGGGCCAAAAGTGGTCATAATATATAGTGCTCAGCTTTCGGTGATTTTTCCATTTACACTGTTTGAGTCACTGGTGTGTTATTTTCTTGGTTCTATCTTCACTTCGTATTAGTTGGTAGACGTCATCCCATGTTTCTCTAACTCTTAATATTCAGCATTTCTGTGGGACTATGAGCTACTTGAGAGCAGACATTGTTTTTTGCCATTCTTTGTAGTCCTAGGACTTAATACAATCTCTGGCACACAGTAGGTGCTGAACAAATGCTAGCTGATTTTTTATGGTGCGATAAAATTCTTCTACATTAAAACACTAGAATTTGCTCAGCCATTCCTCAAAAGAAGTGCACTTCCTCTTTTCACAGTTTGCTGGCATGATTTTGTCATAAATAAGATTTCTTTCTTTGACTTCTTGGGATATATTCCCATCTCTGGGTCAAAGAGTTAGAACTTACAGTCAGTGGATAAAGAGCTCCAAATCCCAAAGCAACATGGCATTATAAGAAGGCTATCAAAAATCGGGAGAAAGGTATAAGTGGGAAAGGGTGACCTTGCTCATGATTCAAAATCATTGGATGAATTCCTAACTCCACCAACCGTGTATTAGTGTCTGTCTTCCTACAACCCTCCAACATTGACTATTTCTGTTGTCATTTTTGCCAATTTGCTAGGTGTGAAATAAAACCTTAGAGTTGCTTTAATTGGATACTGCCTAATTAAAACTGAGGTTTCCTGACTTCCAATTGGAATGACTTTCTTGGTAGCACACTGCCTCCTTTTACGAGTATGATAGTATTAAGGGATTCCTCCTCCCTCTTTCTCACTTTCTGTCCTTCTAACTGGCAGCCAATGAGATCTAATAGGTACTACAGCTGCGGAGCACGGGGACTTGGGAGTCATCACTGCCACCAACCCAACCAGAAAGCCAGTGGTGCCCAAACTGCCTGAGGTGGGCGTTTTAGATGGGATCTAGTTAATAGTGTCTAATGGGGTCCGTGGACAGAGAGTTCCAAACCCCAAAGCAGCATGGACTCTGGAATGGCTAGCAGAAATCAGGAGAAAGGTATAAAACTGAGAAAAGAAGAGTATTTAATAGAAGCCAAAAGCCTCTATTCCAGTGTAAGGTAAACTACCTAAAGCAAATCTTCCAAAGAACTCATCCTACAATATGCTGTGGACAGATGTAACTGATCATAACACTGAAAACCAGAAGGGATCGAATCAAAGCCTTCTTTACAGATGAGGAAAACAGAAACGATTTGCTCAAATTCCCACAGATTCTAAGTAGCAGCTCCCTGACACCAGATTTAAGGCTCATGCTAGGCTAGGGCCTCCTCCAATTTGATCCCAAGTCTCTGACATGGGCTCAAACTCTTTGCTCTCGTTTTGTAATCAAACCACTCTTGGATCTGCTATTTGGTTCCCCAAGTTGACGTCTAAGAGTGGCTCATGAACATTATCTCCAAGGAGACCTTTTAGCCAGGTTCATCTCCAAAATCAGCACAGAGGTATCATGCTTTACAAATTAGCCTCTCCAACTGGCTCAGGGTGAATAAGCTTACTGGAGGGTTTTTTTTTTTGTTGTTTTGGTTTTTTTTTTACCACATGAAAAGACAAAATTGAGTTTCTAACCCTAGAAAGCTGAGGATGAGATCCTGAAGCCAAAGTCGGAGGCTCAAATTAACCAAATAGTTCACACTAACCTCATTATCAAGCAAGATTGGCATTTTGGAAGTTTTTTTTTGGGGGGGGGGTAATGTGAGAGGAGTAGGTGTGTGGGAAGAGGAGGCAAGATGATGTACAGATGAGAGGCTGATGAGTGCTCACCAAATGACTAGTCTGGCAACCATCAAAACTTGGAGAACCAGGCAAACATAACTGCTAGGGAAAGCAGCATGACTGCATGGGATCACAGGAATCAGATTCAGAAAGGGGTCATTGAGATCATCTTTGTACCTCATGTTAAGGTCAGGGCAGAAAAGTGACTTATCTAGGTGGAGCCAGGGAGAACTTGGCTGTTTACATACTCTCTCCTTCACCAGAATGGGAGTTCCTTGAAAACAGTCACTGTGTTTTTGCTTTTGTGTCCCCAGCACTTAGCACAGTGTCAGGCACATAATAAATACCTGTAGACTTACAACCTTGATGCCTCAATCGGTTTATCCCCTTCATTCATCTCTGAGCAGCAGAAACTGGTGGGCAGAGGAAGGACTAACAAATAGACTAAAGAATTTAGTTTTGGTTTCTCTCCCCACCCCACCCTAACCCCTTAAAGCTCAGGAAGGGATCAGGAAAAGAAAGAATAGGTACAGAGAAGATAGATTTTTACTCTAATTTTAAGAGATCATAGGATTTAATGCTGAAATATCTAATTCCTTAATTCTGTGTATTAGGGAAATGAAGACCAGATAAAAGGGACTTGGTTCCAGGTCCTGGGATTTGAACCCAGGTTCTGACTCCAAATCCTTCCCTTATAACATGGTATCTTTTGGTTTTTATCAGGTTTGCAGGAGGGTATGAAAGCTAAAAATTGCTTCAATTTCTTTCTCTTCTCTTCCCTATGGTAAGAGGGGGAAGAGATAGCATGAAAATGATACTTATGGATTCCAAACATCCCTTCCATTTTCTATATGCCCATCAATCTTTCATGAGGAATTTGTTTTGCTCTTTCAGTCAATTCCCTTGTCCCCTAGTCTCGTTTTTCAAAAACTGAGAGGGGAGAAAAATCACATATTAAGAAAACGCCCTCTTTTGTGGGGATAAGGAAAAGAAAAAAAGGCCTGAGTAGATTCTTTGTGCCATTGGCCTCATCCTTCACCTTTCCTGGGATGTCAACTTTCTGAGAAAGGACCACATCCTCATTCAGTCTGTGGATTCAACCTTACTGCTTCTCCACAGGATGGCATGCAGCATACATCAGAAGTTATTGGTAGGTGGCTGGGGGGTGGGGGGAATGACCTTGTCTTTACGTCAGGTATGCTACTGAGCAGACTCTTGTCTAAGTATTAGCTGGACTATATCACTGAAGACCCTTTCAGCTTTGAGATTCTATGACCCAAGGAAACACGACACTATCTATAGAGAAATGCTACGACTACATGGTATTGGATGGAAAGGGGGCAGGGCCCAAGTTAGACCAAGAAGTGATGTTAGCCATCTGGTGCTAGCTCACAGATAGACAGTCAGTTCTGCTCTAACACTGTACTAGGCAAAACCAAGCAATAAAACCATAGAACTTATGGGGGAAATGGGATTGGGGCAAAATGCTTAAAAGCTTCTTCAGGAACACATTAAAATAAAAGGTGGGAACCTAATAAAAATGCAGTGGCACAGTTTTATACATGTTAAATGGGCCAGAAATACATGAATGCTCCAACAGACAATAGCCTAATCTGCAGCCTAGGGCTATGATGCGCCTCCACAGTGGAAAGGGATAAGGGTGGTGTGGACCAGCTCTCTCTGTGCACAGCTCCAACTGTACTTTATGTAAGATGTAAGATGGCACTTTATACCTTGACAAAGAACTAAAGTCTACTTGTGGACACTGGGGAAGGACTGCAGCTTGAGAGTTACTATGAAATGGTGCCATTTTCTGTATTGTCACTGTTTCTTATGGAAGAAATCATACAGAAATGAACTTGAAATTCGTGCTATGCTCAAAATGTTCCTTAATAAATCAATCACGTTGAACAAATTCACATTTTTGAAACACATGTTATAGCAGAACGGACTGTATCTTAAGACTTCTGTACTTTCAAGTTGTATTTTATCCGTTTTTCCTTCAATTCACTACTAAATTACAGCATTAAGAATGAGAAGGGAAAAAAAAAACATAGGAAACAGAGTCCCAGAACAAGGAAGGGACTGGCCCAAGGTTGCAGGGCCATGCAGCAACACGCCAGGATTCAAACTCAGGTCACTTGTAAAATGTTTTGTGAAAAGTGTCACCTCTGTCTCAGATGAGGTAAAGCAAAGGTCTCTTTCTAGACCCAGGCCCACAGATGAGAAAATAGCAGCAGTCCAGGGTCTAGAGTCACAACAGTTGCAGAAATGGAGAAGGGCCATCAACCTAAAAGATTATTAGAGAGTGATAAAATACCAAGAACAGTGGGTGGGGCCATGGATGTTGTCCCCATTTTTGTCTGTTTCTGAATGGCTTCGTTGTAATTTAAACTCCCAGGAGGCAATATGTTACCTGTCTAGCTTATAAGCTTGATCTCTGGGGTCTTGAGAGTGGATGTGCCAATCATTCATCTACACACACAGAATGGTCTATACCTTTTTATAATACTGAATTCAAGGAATACCATTACAGGAAAAAAAACCCATTAATTCTTAACATTGAAATAGAGGAAGGCTTTCCTGGTACCTGGAAAGTATAATGACATGGTAGATAGCCCATATCATAGGGACTCATGGGAAGGTGGGCAGGGGGATGGGAAGCCACTCAGAGTGGATGCCAGCATTGTGAGAATTAGCCAGTTTTGGAATATTTGGCTCTGACTGGAGTGGTGCCGCCCAGGCAAGAGACACCTCACAAAAGCAACTTCCTTATAAAAAGAACATAATCCAAGCATCCCAAAATGAAGCTCTCATTTGCCCTCCTCCCTGACATTACAGGGAATGCTGTTTCTAGTCCATTCCTCAAATACCTAAAACACTGACTGTCAACGAAAATAACACTTTCTTCAGACTGTAGCAACCATGAATATATCTTAAAGAGGGGCTAGGAATAATAAGAAAAAAAAAAACTGTTTGTCTTTCAATTTGTTGCTTGAAGTACTGTTTGAGAAAGCTCCTGGCATCCTGTCAAACAACCTGGCCAGCATGCTTACTCGAGTGACTGGTCTATTTAAAACAAAAACAAAAAAAAATACTCAACAAAATTTGAAAAGAAAAAGTGGTGTCACTATGGAAAGAAACCCTTATGTTGGTGGGCAGGTGGGGGTTGACTGAACAGAAGACCCTTCCCCACCCTTAGATGCTCTGCTCGCTTGGTGACACTCGAACCCCGGGCTGACCACACAGCACAAGCTGCTCTCCCCCACTACTGGGCTTCCACGGTAGCTTGTGCAACTATTCTAAGCCTCTGCCTCCTCTCTCATTAGACTGTGGTCTGGTGGCTGAACCTCCTCTCCAGAAAATTCTGAGTGTTCACTCTTCTGTTCTGCTCTCTCCTCTCTAAGCCCTGTCTCAGAGGTCTCCTCGTCACCTAGAAAATGCACAGGGAAGCAAAAAGGACAGGATGGTTAGGAAGGAAATGGTTTCCCCAGACAGCGGCATGATGGGCTTTGAACACTTGTGGCCTCTGGTGATCAGGAGGTAAAAAGGTAAAGATGACAATCAATGATTCTTTGAGTTCCCCAGGATCATATGGGCTTGGCTCCAATCCACCTGTTTACAGTACTCCTTTGTCCTATTTCAGGGACAATATACTCCTGCAGACTCAGAGGGAGAAGGGGGAAGATAGGTAGTTTGAATAATTCAGCTTTTATCCAGAGAAGGGCATTAAATGGATTTGAATGACCCTTTGGGAAAGTTTAAACTTATTTCTCAATGCTGAGTCTCTACCAATTATAATGAGGTACCTTAAAATAGGAATCAGTTTGTATTCATCTTAGCCAAACTTCAAATGGTTATGCTCCTTTAAAAACTTTTATCTATCACGAAGGATTTCCCTATCTTTCCTCTATTAGAAAAAAATTAATTCTATGCCCATTTCCCCAGCTACCAGCTTAAAACTTGATGCACTGCCTTCATTAATAGCAAAGCACTCTTTGGAAACCATGAAAACCACTCTGCTTTTGAGAAAGGCAGAATTCTAGCCTTCAAGGTAAAAGTATGTCAGCGTCCCCATCAATGATCCACACAGGCCCCAGGTTCTTACCCAAGCATGCCAGATTTTACTCTGCTAGCTATCCAGAGAGCAACTGGAGAGAAAAGAATTAAGTTGCAGCAGAGCAAGAATGCAGTCTAATTCAAATCTTTCGAGAATACTTCAAAAGACCCATAATGTATTTCATCAGCGTTGGGGCTCTCCTTGCCGAGGCAGAGCCTGACACCTCTATGCCTCAAGTGAGCTGATTTCCATGAATCCCTATGACCAGCCACTGTCTGGAGGCCAACCTTCTCGTGATCAGCCTCCCAAACCCATCCAGGCTGCTTCACAAATGACCAGCACAGTCTGTCGCCCGGTTCAAAATGGGTAGGACCTGACAAAAGTTTATGCGTTCTTCCAGAATCCAGGTTCACTTCCATACTGCTGTGAAACATCAGAGGACTTTAGTTAAGCCTCTAGGAAATTCAGGGCACAGTTATTATGACCACTATTAATCTGATAGATGTCTTCCAAGGAACAGCCTAAAGACAGAAGCACATCAGCAAGTTGGCTGCAGGGTAATTTTTGACTACAGCTCTCCAAAACCCATCCCTAAATTATAGAGTTATAATCCATGTTGGTAACACATGGATTATTTATGATAAACAGAGATCCCTGAAATATTATTGATAATTACTAATGCCCATGAAGTGGCCCTAGGTACTCCTAGGCCAAGTCAGCAAAGCACAAGCTTTGGTAGGAGAAAGGCAAGGTTCTGAGTCTAGCCCAGGGATGGGCAGTGTGATTGCCAAGAAAAGTCAAAGAGGTTCATGACTACACATTGGTCAAAAGGTGCCAAATTCTTTGATCCCTGCAACTCTTGAGGGTCATTAGCTTCAAGAGTAGTATGGTCTGTAGTGACAAAACGAGGACCTTACAGACAACAATTCCAAATCCCTGAAGTGATAGCAAACATACTTATTGTTTTTTAAGGTTTATTAAGCATTTTTTTTGCATAACTACTTTGTGAAAAGGGGAGTGGAAGGAGTCAGAGGACCTGATTTCAAATCCTACCCATGAGGCACACTAGCTGAGTGACCTCAGGTAAGTCACTTAACTTCCCTGGGCCTCGGTTTCCTCACTGACAAAATAAAAGGGTTAGATGATCTCTAAGGAAATATCTTGGTCTCCAAGGAACGGCTTAACTCTAAATCTACGATCCTAGGACTCTTTTCACATCTGACTCAACTGATGCTCAGAGAGGCAAAGGGACTTGCCCAGGGTCACAGAGAAAGTAAGCATCTAGGTCATTTAACTCAAATCCCAGGACTCTTTCCAGAATAAAATGTAACTCCCCACACTAACCCGGAAGGCATCAGAAGGGGCTCTGAGACTGGTCATTTGTCTATTACCCTTCCAAATAATGAAAGTGGGTCCCAACTGATAAATTCCCATTAACGAGGAAATGTGACAATGTACATGATCCCTCCCTCTCCCTTCCCTTGAGTCACAGGGGCTTCCTAGGTGGGAAGCATCTAGAAATTCACACTATGGCTTCTATTTGTCTAGAAACAATATCTGAGTCTGGTAATTCCAGAAAGAAACTCTAGGGACAGTTTCTGTGCAGCTGCAAATTCTTCACTGTTTATCACTGAGGGCAGGCAAGTGACTGGTTGGGAAGCATTTCTGGAGTACGTATGGTGACCCATGAATGATCACTTCTGGGCTAAAGCAGCTAATGAGTTAGCAATCTTCTGAAATACTAATTTATTCCCATGTCCCCCATAATCTTATGATTCTTCTTTGCCTATCAGAGAGAGTTCAAATGGGGAAGGGGGAAGAATTGCTTGTGTGCAGGCATGTGTGTGTTTTTATGAAAAGTGGTGAGAAAATGTCTTGAGAGAGGAAAGCGCACAGAAATTAAAGCAGGGCTTGACTAAAAAGCCAAACAGAAAACTACCGAGATGACTCACAAGATAACTACCAAGTCCTCATAAATGGTGGAGGTAAGGGTGGGGGGGGATGCTCTGCATAGTGAAGACAAACTTGGCTTCATGCCCCTGAATCAGGCTGGCAAAACTGGCTGAGGACTGAAGTGTACGAAACAACTGAGTCCCTTAGGAATCAGCAATGCCTGGCAAACTCCTCTTGGACAAAAGTCTTCTCTGACTTCATGGGCTATTATGGGAACCAAGAGGGGCCAGCAGGTTCCCTGTGCCTTAAACAGGAAAGCCCATGCGACTGAGGGCCTGAAGACTATACACTCTGCCAGCTACTAACCAGAAAAGCCGTTCACCAAAGCTGCCTTATCCTGGGCAACTGCGAAAGCATGGGGATGGCTACTCACTACACTAGCTAAGAGAAACGACCCTTAAATATGATGATCATTACCAATAATGAACAGCTGGGGATACTTACATTGTGCTTACTGTTTACAAAATACTTTACATCCAGTCTCATTTGTGCCTCACAAGAGTCTTGCTAGGAAGGCAGTGCAGATACTGTTATCCCAATTTTGTAGAATAGGAAACTGAAGCACAGAGAGACGTTAAGCATCTCACCCAAGGTCACACAGCTGCAAGGTAGCAGTGAGGACAGGAATCCAGTAAGTTGTCTGACTCCAAACCAAGCGCTCTTTCTGCTCCAGCACAGTTTCCAGTCTGAAATCTTTCCCAATGCTCTTCCTGGAATGATTTTTGAGCCTTCTTCCCAATCCCCAGCTTACCTGGTACTGTGAAATCCTGAGTGTAGATGATGTCATCCTCAATGTCAAAGAGGTCATCGTCCTCTTCCTCATTGTAGCCATGCAGATCCTCCAGATAAGGCACCACTGTCATACTTCGCCACCTGTCCTTGGTTTCCGGGCTGGGAGGAATGGGGACCAAGGCCTCTGCCTGGGGGTGTTTCTTACGAAACCAGCTGCAAGAGCCCAAGAAATGATCAATTCTGGCAATATCGGTGGGGTGGCCATTCCCCCCCATCTAATACTTGATGCCACTTCTAGAGTTGCTGGTGGAGACAGTCTCTGTATGCTTTGAGAAAGGAGCTGGTTTTAAACTGTCCTGTCTCCTCCTGCCATGCTTGCTTTTAGAAATGAAGGCTTTCAGGCAGGGGAAAGGAGTTCTTGCCCTCCTCTCTCCCCCAAGAGCTTGATGTGTGAACACTGAAAAGCCAAAATTCTCTAAGCCCTTCCTGAAAAATCAGAACAAATCCATTCAGCACATTTTATAGACCTGACGCCCTGCGGTCTGGGAATCAGGTGCCCACTCTACTGTGGTGGTCAGGGACCAGGTAGAGGGGAAGAGGCCACTGTAGGGAATGAATCAGGTTTGTGTTAGTTTAGCTTTTTTAAAAAGTTCTAAATTAGAAGGGCTTAGCTGTGAGACTCTAAAGTCACTGAACCTTGTGCACCCCAGGCTCTTCATCCAGAAATGAGTGGCAGGGAGCCTGGGATGGGGGATATATGTGGGGGATGTTTACTAGATCTCTAAGAGTCCTTCCAGCTACAAATGTATGATCCTATATTGAGGTTCCAGTGTTAGTTAACATTAGTCACTCTTAAGATACCCTAATTCCAACTCAATACTTCATTAGGAACAGATCAATAGAAGGGAAGGGGTCAGTGAATGAGGGACTTTACTGCAAGTCTCCCCCCATTCTGCAACAGGTGTGTCTTGGTAAGACAGAAAGCTCTCACTAATAAGCAGTTGAGAAAGAGGCATCAGGTCACCCTGGAATGAGGTACAAGGGAGATGAGCCAAAAGGAGACCTGAGACAGAGCCTCAGCACCAATACTTCCCAGCTGTGAGGCCATAGGCAAGACTCTTGGAAACTGAGTAGTTTCAACAGTAAAGCAGATATAATACTGGCACTATCTATTTCTTGGGTTGGATGGTAAGCCTCTTGTAAACCTTAAAGTTTTTACAAATGAGAGCTATTATTATGGTGAATGCCCAAAGCAACTCTCCAAAAGTGTAAGATGCAGAGCCAGTGCCAATTTGCATTGATGAGGGAGATGCCTATACCAATAAAATCATAGGTCCCTCTTGACTCCCAAAATTATGAGTAATTTCTTTACATTAGTATATACTTGCATTCTTTTGTAAGCACCACTCCAGTGGACATTATAACATTGAGATGTGAGAAGTATGACTAGGCCAGCAGTTGAAAGGATGATTTAATGACCATCTCTATGTTGACCATTCTCAAATCTACCTAGCCTGCCTCAAATTCTGCTGTCCTCCGATCTTGAATCTCCAACTGCTTTCAGATATCTCAAATTGAATGTCCAGCGGACATCTTAAACTCAACATGCCCAAAACTGAACTCACTATTTTCCCCCTAACCCTTCTTTCTCCCCAGCCCTCCTTCTCCATTACTGAATGAAGGCAATACCATTCTCCCTCAGGCTTGAGGACTTCTGCACTCCTGTCTCTCATGCCCCATATTCAAGCTGTTACCAATGCCTGCAGATTTTCACCTTAGAAACATTTCTCCAATATACTCCCTTCTCTCTTCTGCTGCTGCAACCACCCTGATGCAGGCCTCTCATTACTTAAGGCCTGGGATACTGTAATAGCCTGCTGATGGGTTGGCCTGCCTCAAGTCTCTCTCCACTCTAGTACATTTACTCACCAAAGTGGTTTTCACTAAAGTGCAGGTCTGACCTTGTCAATTCCGTACTTAATAAATTCCAGTGGCTCTCATCATCTCCAAGATCAAACACAAAATTCTCTGTTTAGCATTCAAAGCCCTCCATAACCGAGCCCCCTCCTACTTTTCCAGACTTCTTACACCTTTCTCTCTGCTATGTATCCTTTGATCCAGTGACACAGGGCTCCTGGTTCTTCAATGTGTAAGACACTCCATCTCTCGGCCCCAAGGGTTTTCTCTGGCTGTCTCCACACCTGGAATACTCTCCCTCCTTATCTCTGCTCCTTGACTTTCCTGGCTTGCTTTGAGTGCCAACTAAAATCCTACCTTTTACATGAAGTCTTTTCCAATCCCTCTTAATTCTAGTCTTTTCCCTTTGTTAATTAATTCCTATTTATCTCATATGTAGCTTGTTCATACATATTTGTTTGCTTGTGGTCTTCCCCATTAGACTGTGAGCTCCTTGAGGGTAGGGACTGTCTTTTGCCTCTTTTTGTATCCCCAGTTTTTAATATAGTACGTGCTTAATAAATGTTTACTGAGAGACTGACAAATGAGGACAGAATAGGAGGCCCCCACTGAGTCAAAACATCTCTGTTTGTATGGACACTGTAGAACAGTGAAAGGATTCAGGGTCAGGAGACCTAAGATTTCAATCCTAGCTCCAGTATTTAAGTCATTAACTCTCCATAAGGTTGAGGTATTTAATATGTAAGATATGCCTAATAATACATGTACTACTACCTACTTCACAAGATCATTGTGAGAGAAGCACCACAGAAATGAGAGTTGTTGTAATTTTCTGAATTTTAACTGAGCCTCTGAGCGGAGTGATGCTTGACTGTCTATTAAGTGGAATGGTTTCTTCTCCTTGCATAGCCACGCTTGGCTGGATAGTGGTAGCCATTTTATTCTTTGTTCTCCCTCCTCCCTGATCTCCCTGGAGTTCCACTACTATTTAATACATCATATGTTATATGAGTCTAACTTCTCATCAGTCCAGCCATGGATATGAACAATATGGGTTTTCATCCGATCAAGACTCTGATGATCTTTGATCATGTCAGTTACTCCCAGAGGCCAAAGAGTAGCATCACTTTACAATATCCAATGTTTGCTCCACCCGTTCCTCTAGGTTTAGCTACTGGTGAACAAAAGGCTCAAAGCATAACCTCCAGTATGTAGGATCTAACTTGAGTAGTCCTAGAATTGTCTAAAATGTTCAAAAAAACACTAAACTGTGAGTTTGAGAGGGAAGGTTTCCACTACTAGGCTCTGCCTAGCATGTGAATTTGGGCAAATTGTTCTGTTCTGTTCCCTTAATCTAAAAAATGAGAATAATATGGCAACATCTGTTCTACCTGCCTGTCCAGAACTGTTACTTTTCAGGGAATAAAAAGATACTGTACAGAGTGATATGTTAAAGAGTTGCAATATGAAACAATGAAAAGAAGTAGAAAGTCAAAAGTGAGAATTTCAGAGCTTTAAGGGACTTCAGAGTTCATCTAACCCAACATCTACCTTAATAAGCATTCTGAATGGATGGTCAGTTAGTTGATAAACATTTATTAAGCATCTACTATGTGCCAGGCACAGTGGTAGGTACTGGAAATACAAAAGACAGCCCCTGTTCTCAAGGAGGTCACAATCTAATGGAGGAGACAATACGCTAATAACACTATGTCCAAACAAGATACGTACAGGATAAACTGGAGATGATCAACAGAGGGAAGGCAACAGAATCAAGAGGGACTAGGAAAAGTTTCATGTAGAAGGTGAGATTTTAGTTGGTATTTGAAGGAAACCGGGGAAGCCAGGAGTTGGGAATAGGAGGGAGAGAAGTCCAGGTTTAGGGGACAGCCAGTGAAAATGCCCAGAGACAGGAGATAGTGTTTTGTTCAAGGAACAACAAGGAGGCCCGTGTCACTGGATGGTAGAATATGGGGGTAGGGGAGAGTGTAAGGTGTAAGGACACTGGGGGTGGGAGGACCTTGGACACCATACAGAGAATTTCATATTTCATCCTGGAGGTGATAAGGAGCCTCTAGAGTATACTGAGAAGAAGAGGGAGAGGGAAAGGGAGAATAAGAGGGAGGGAGGGAGACAGAGAGAGAGAAGGGGGGGGAGAGGTGGGGGAAGAGGGGAGAAGAGAGATCGAGCTCTAGCAGATCTATGATTTAAGATCACTTTGCCAGCTGAGTGGAAGATGGACTGGAAAGAGAAGAGTCTTGTGGCAGGTAGATTAGCTAGTAGGCTACTGTAATATTTCAGGCACAAGCTGATAAGGGCTTGGATCAGGATGGTGTCAGCGTCAAAGGAAAGAAATGTTACAAAGATAAAATCAACAGGTCTTGGCAACAGATTAGATATTGGGGGAGGGTGGGGGTGAGAGTATGTAGTTGATGATGACATCTAGAATGTGAACTCGAGGGACTGGGAAGGTGGTGAGGCCTTGACAGTAACTGGGAAGTTACTGAAGAGAAGGAGGATTTTGGGGAAAAGATAATGAGTTCTGTTTTGGATGTGTTGAGTTTAAGATGTCTAGAGGACATCTGTATGTCTAAAGGTAACTGGAGAGGTGAGACTGGAGGTGAGCAGAGGTGAGGGCTGGATAAGCAGATCTGAGAATGTCTATATAGAGATGATACTGAATCCGTGAGGGCTAATGAGATTATCAAAGGAACAACTGTTCAGTCATTTTAATCGCTGACTCTTTGTGACACCATTTGGGGTCTTCTTGGCAAAGACCCTGGAGTGGTTTGCCCTTTCCTTTTCTAATTCACTTTGTGGATTACCTGACTCGTCCAGGGACAAGGTCAGTAAGTGCCTGAGGCCACATCTGAACTCAGGAAAATGAGTCTTCCTGGTTCCAGGACACGTATTTTATCCACTGCACCACCCGGCCACCCCTAAATTTTGGTAGAGGGAAAAGAGAAGAGGAGCCAGAACAAAGCCCCGTGGGGAGGCTGAGGAGGAGAGGTAAGGTAGGTGAGAGGAGGCGGGAAAGAGCAGCACCCCGGGAAAATCTGGAGAAAAAAGAGCATCGAGAAGAGCGTCACAGACAACATCAAAGACTGTCAAGTGGCCGGCCAAGAGAGAAGAGGCCTGAGAAGAAGCCGAGGAGACTTGGCAATTAGGAGATTATTATTAACCTTGGAGAGAGCAATTCAGTTGGATGACGTCAGACACCAGACTGTAGAACGTTAAGAAGCGCATGAAGGAAGTAGAGGCACCTCTTTAGATGATCTTGGGAAGGAGTTTAGCCACAAAAGGGCACAGAGACATGAGACACCAGCTAGAGGCAGCAGATCAAGTAAATGGTTTTTGAGGCTAAGGCAGGTTTGTAGGCAATAGGGAAACATATAATAGATAGGGAAGAATTAAAGACTAGCTACATGGGGATGACAGAATTTCCCTTGATGAGGGGGTGGGGAGAAGGAGATGGTGCAGAAGGCATCTAGATAATATGATACAAGGGTCAGTGGACAAAGGGGGCCCTCTTGGCAAATGGGGGGGTGGGGTGATACATTTGGTATAATTGTGGTGAGGGAGTAGTGAGTTAATTAGGGAGATGTAAAAGGATTGCCTTGTAGAGGTAAGAGCCCAGTTGAAGCTATTCAACATTACAGTAGACCCATTCAGTAAGCTAGGTGGTGCAGTAGATAGAGCACTGAGCCTGGAATCAGGAAGACTCATCTTCCTGAATTCAAATCCAGCCTCAGACACGTAGTAGTTGTATGTGACTCTGGGCAAGTCATTCAACCCTGTTTGCCTCAGTTTCTTTTTCTGTAAAATGAGCTGGAGAAGGAATGGAAAACCACTCCAAGAAAACCCCAAATGGGGTTTCCAGATTCCAGGGGATTCCAGAAGAATCAGACATGACTGGAAAAAAAAAACCCTGACAAAAAGGGGATAATATCCACAATACTGACTTCATACAGTTGCAGAAAGTTCTTTGAAAACAGGAATTTCAATTATTATTTGTACAATTAATTTCCTGGTCCTAAAGCCCTGAAAAGAGGAAAAGTAGGATTTTTTTTTTCCTTTTAAAAACTGCATGTCATTTCTTCCTTAAGAAATAATGAGTGAAACTGACTACAGCAGTGGAGAGGGCTGCTTCAAAGAGACTCCCAGGGGATTAGCCAGGGAACTAGTAAAGGGCAGGGATCCTAGGATATGGGAGCTGACCCCATTTCTCTGGCTTACCCTCCTGTCTGATTTAAGCAGGCCAGTTAATCATCGGCCCGTACAGAGCCATCTGGGCTGCTGAAACCATTCATTCATGTCCTCTTCTGGGAGAGCTCAAATATTTCCATATGTATTTATGTTAATGAAGACAGCACTGACCGAGAGGGGGATTTAATTAACTACAAAGAGGCCAGTAGGAGGGATGTTCTCAAGGCTAAATGAGGAAATTTAAACACCTGGCATCTATAGTGGTATTTACTGGGAAGCCGTGTGTTGGCCTAAAGCACCAGTGACCTAAAGCAAGCTGTAGCGGACTCAGTGTCAGGGAAAAACTTCCTGAGGCCTTAGGATTTTGGGGGAGATACACCTTGCATGCCCTAAAGCTATCCTCAGGGAGTCCTCTCTGACAAGTCAACCCTCCTTTCCTCTCCACCATCCCCCAACATCCCAGTCAGGCCTCTGGAGAGAAGAAAGTGAACATAGCCTGTTTCCTTCAGTATTTGCCTTTCTGCTTAACAGGCTTATCTTATCAGCTCACCTAGATACCATGGTACCTTGCTGGATACCATGGTGACAGGTACCATAGAAACAAGGCCCTTGGTTCATTCAAAATGGTCCATTAGCACTCACTCAAGTGAATCAAGAGAAAGTGACCAATTGGAAAAATTTGTCTGTTTCCCACTGCCAATCCTCAACTGAGAGCAGCCTCTTAGCTGTACAGGGTGGTTATTTCAAGTGGTTTATTTTTTGCCTCCAAGGGCCATTAGCTTATTGGAGACTGGATAAAGGCCCTTAGTGGTTCCATAGAAAAGCTGAGCTCTGGGGCAGGCAGAGTTCCCTTAGGTGATTTCCATCGGGTCAGCCAGATTCCAAAGTTTATAGTCAAATCAGAGCCTTTTTCTACCAGGGTAATTGTAGGGGGTCGTAGGAAGGAAGAAGATTTTTACATCAGTCTCCAGAAGGCAATTTTCTGCCCCAAAGCCTGAATTTGTTATCTTGTCAGAAGAGGCTTAAAGAACCCACACACTGCAAAATTATAATCTCCTATCTCCAAGTTTTCAATTGTGAACACTGCTGAAGTCAAAGCTTACACAGAATTCATTGCAGGCAGAGCTGGTGGGATTTGAAGAGTAGCTGTCCAAGGACTTGAGCAGGTGGGGGAGAATGAAAAGGGGAGGGGGCAGTCCACAAGACACTCAGGTGAGTCTCACTCTTGAAAAAGGTGGATTCAAATTATACAGGAAAGAGATCTCTCTTAACCTCCCAAACCTGACCTATCACAAAGCCTTACAGCAAGATGAAGAGGCAACTAAGTGTTAGGAAGAAATCACAGAATGCCATTAGTAGAAAGCTCCTTAAAACAGGGTCAGAGCTCAAAGGGCCATTAGAACATAGAACGTCATAGCTGGAAGGGCTCTTGCATTCCCTAAGTAGACCGAGTCTCCTATTTTACAGAAGAAGAAACTGAAGCTCAGACTGAAAAATGACTTCCACATATTTAGTTGATAGACTAGAATCTATCCATAGAATACTACCTATAAAGTATTCAATAAAGTGATTTTTACTAAAATTAACCCTTTAGCCACATGGTTGGGTAGGCAGAAAGAAATGGAAAAAGAGACCGCAGGGATTGGGAGGAAGGTGTTACACACAAGCCCAGTAACTCCTACCACTCCACAAAGCCAATTAAATGAAATGGCACCCAGTCAGACTGGTGGCTCAACAAACCCATGGGGTACCTTTGTTCAAAGAGTCATAGGACCTGAAAAACCTTTCGGATAACAAGAAATGAAATCCTGCCAGGGGGGCAGGAATGGCAAGAGAAATCAGCATTTAATGAGCACTTTTCATCTGGCAGCTCATACAATTATTATAAATCAAATCCTTATTCTTTTTAACACCAGAACTTTCTTATTCCTTTTAAGTCACACTTGCTCCTCCTCTACAGAAAAAAAAAAGTCACTACAGAAGTAGCTACAGAGTGTTTGGCACTGTTGTTCTTCCAAGTGGGGGAAGGACTATTAATCTGGGAATCCTACAGAAAGCAGACCTTTAGCTGTATGCAAGACTGTACCCCTTATAAATAGGGGTGGTTCCTGGCCTTCTGTAAGCCACCTAAGGTCTTGTTTTCAGCCTCAAGCTGACCAAACTAACTTGGCTACACCCAGAGTCCATGGATTTAAAGGCCCCCTCGCCCCCGACCTGCTCCCTTCATGGTTTTCCTAAGTAAAGGCTCTGAGTCACTGGGTTATATTAACATCAAACAAAGGCTACAGTTCATCCCTCCTCCTGCCCTTTGCCACCCCCACCCCTAGCCTCAGCTGTTAGGAAATAAATCCTCCATCACCAAAACTTCAGCAACTGCTTTCCAGCTGCTCCCTCAGCAGCATCCACACCAAGGTCATACACAGAATTCATTTACCAAAGGACACAGTATGGGAGAGGGTAAAAGAGTCAGGCATTTAAAGATCACACACACACACACACACACACACACACACACACACACACACACACACACACACACCCACCCACCCCATGGGTGAAGGAATGATAGATTTGGAACTGTAAGTGACCGTAGAGATCATTACACTTCCTTTCTTATTTAATGAATGAAGAGCTGAAGGTCAGGTTCCTCAACAGATGTACAGTTTGTTCCAAGAACACCTGGCATTCCATCACAGACAAGCAAAAGCAACTGCAAGGGAGGGGTAGGGGTGCATCTTTGATTTCAGGTGAGCCCTGGCCTTATCTAGTGTGTGATTGGGGCGTGGGTTCACAAAGTCTATTTAAGACTTAAGAGTCCAACAATTACAATTAGGAGCCTGAGGACCACTGGGTCACCCCCTCCCCCAGCTCCACACTGAGCAAGTAGCACAATCGGGCCTGTCTGTGACTGAGAAAATGAAGGAGACAAAGGCAAGATCGTTGTCTTGGAAACAGACCGATGGTGGATCCAGCCTCACCTTCATCACTTTCAATTTTCTTTCAAGTGCTCCAGGAGAGTCATGGAAGCAAAGTTCCCCAAGGCAGCAGCTGCTCTTTGGCTAACAAAGCCCAGCAGAGGGAAGTGGGGCTGTCAATGCTGCAGTGGAGCCATACGGTATCTCTTTGTCACCTTCTTTTCACTGGGAGATCCTAGAGAGGTGTCTGACCTCAGGGAAGTAACACTATTTCCAGCATGTGGGGCCCAGTTAGGCTGCTGCAAAGTCAGACAACTCTCTAGCCCTTCAGCGGGTGGGAAGCTTAACAGCTCATGGCTAGAACGCAGGTCAGATAAGGGATTTACATCCCTGCATGTGGGCCTTCTGGTGCTGTGAATTCTTAAAATAAAATAAAGGATTTTATTTTATTTTGTAAATAAAAGCCAGATATCTGAGCCTTTTTCTCATGCAGCCCATTTCAAACAAAACCATTAACTGAGGCTTTGAGATCTAAAGCAGCATTGTCTAGACCAGCTAAACTTTCCTAATCAAAACACACTAAAAGCTAAAAAAGGAGGACTCTCAAGTGATCGCTCACTGTAGGATCATGGGTAGATTTGCCTTTTCCTTAAAAGGAGCAAGCTGGCCAATGTTTGCTCTCTATCTTCGAGCCAGCTTACCCCAACTGCATCCCAGGGGGAATTCACTCTCCAAAGTTGACAATCTAAAGCACAAAGAGGCAGCGGAGGATCTGGGGACTGTGATCAAGGAGAGGGTCATAGATTTGCATCTGATGTACGATGAAGCCCACCCTATTTCCAAGACAAATGTCGGGTTCTCACATCTTTTCTTGTGAGCTAACACAAAAGAGAACAGAGAAGCTTAGTGAAGGGGGCAGGGCCAATGCAAGAGACCTTTGCCATTCACCGTGGCCAAATCAGACATGAGACTGAGGGAGGAAAGAGATGCCCTGAAGCCCATTCCTGCCAATTCAGGAGGCACAGGCCACTTTCCTGGGCACCTCAGCCTCGTAAGGAGATGTTCTGGTAGGAAAAGAAGTTTCTGCTGCAGCAGCAGGTATGCCCAATGATGAAGAAAGAGATCCTGTCCTTCCAAACATGTGAGCTTTCCAGTCCCCAGGGCCAGCATCTCTGTTTCATGCTCTGCCTACCCGTAGAGCCTCTGGAGCCCTGGCTGCGAAATGTTGATGGCAAAAATTTTTCAGCCATTAGGCAGGAGGAGAAATGAGATGCTGGAATCAAATTAATAGACTTTTTTTTTCCTGGTAAATAAGCTGGATGACAAACTCTAATACTTGAAAATTTGCGCTGAGTAATTTCCATCCCAGTTGCCAGATCCGTAGCCTATCTCCCCAACCACTTGCTCCAAACTCAGTGAGCCCCAGAGTAATGTTCTAAAAGGAACCTGGAGCTGTATCCTACACACTGGATCAGTTTAAAGAACTGAGGATTTAATCTGAAGAGAAAACTGGTGGGGAGGGAGTGTCCCAATCACTGTCTTCAAGGATGTGATGAGCTGCCATATGGAAGGGATTAAACTCACTTTGCTCAGCCTCAGTGGAGCAATTGTTACAAGGAGTCAAATTTCAGCTCAATATATGGAAAACCGATCAGAAGTCTACAACAATAAAATGGGCTGCCTGGAAGGGGAGTGAGCTCCCCATCCCTGGAAATCTTCAAGCAGAAGCTGGATGACTCTTTTTTGCAGAGTGGAAAGAATACTACAATTGGAACAAGAAGATTCAGGCTTCAGTTTGATCTCGGCTCGAGAGTCCAGTTCCATATTGCCCGCATGATCCAGGGCAAGTCACCCCTCTCTCTCAGTCTCAAGTTTCTTCAGGTGTTGGACTAGATGGCCTCCAAGATCCTTTTTAGCTCTGTATCATGATTTAAAATGATCTATTTACCTTGACTGAGAAAATGAAAGGGAAGGGAGGACGTAGCAAAAACTTATTTCCTTTGTTCATAGGCTCTTGGGCTCACAGAAGAGCTAAAAAAGACACCTGGGTGATTCAGTCCAAACCCCTCATTTTATATACAAAAAAACAAGCTGCACAGAAATGAAGTTGTTTTTCTAACTAGTAAGTGGCAGAGTTAGGATTTGAATCTAGGCCTTGAGCTTCCAAAATCTACTCCACTTCTTCTAGAGTACTGCACTGCCTTATCACCACTCTATCGCCCCTCAGCAGGCTGTGCCTGCTCCCCTGAAGACAATCACTGGGCCTATGGGGTGCAAAGAGCAAAGGAAAATGGGGGGAGCGGCAAAACTGAGAACACCAGGGGAGGGGATCTTCAAACAAGACAATACCCTCGGGTTGGACCACAGCCACTGGTTTTAACAGTGACACACTCTGAAATTGTGTAACCTATTTAAAACTGAAGCCAGACCAAAAAAGGGGAACGAGAGAAGAGGCTGGATCAACAGGAGATGAGTGCCAGGAGGGATGACTTCCAAAGAGATTATGAGGCTGAATTCCTCAAGGGAGAACTCAAACCTCTAGAGGCAAATACATGTGTGACAAGGGGACAAGGCTGTACTTCTGGCAAGCCTTTTCCCCAAACAGGCAGTATGGCTGAACTATAGACCAGTGGCTTACCTATTTCCCAAAGTGGGGCTTCCTACCCTATGTTGTCCATGACCTTGCCTGCTTCATGCTGCTCCAGAGCTAACCAAAATGTTGAGTCAGAAATTAAGTTCTCTGAGATTTTGATTCAACCAATGACTCTTTGGCAAAGTCAGTCCCTATCCTGTGCCTCAGTTTTATCTCCTCTCCTATGCCTCACATGTTGAGAAGGCCCCTATGCTAGAAGAACACAAATTCAGGCAGTTCTACCAGGCTGAAGAAGCTCTGAGGTGCAGATCTGACAAGTTCTTTCTGTTTGTCACACCCAGACCAGACTAGTTAAGTGTGTCTCCATGCTTTACAAGAAGGTGGGTCATGAAAAGAAACCCTGCTCTGGGGCATGGCAGCTCACTGAACCAACTTCTAAGACCAGGAGTCATTAGGCCTGGCTTCCACCCCAGGTTGGGCTGCCTGCAGCATGGCAGACCTTGGTCAGGGCATTTTAACTCTCCAGGCCTCCATTTTCCTTAAGGGGCGATCTGATCAGGGATCTCCCCATCTCACAACTCTAGGGGCTTCCTTTGGCTTCTAGGATCAAACAGAAATTCTTCTGTGTAGCTTTCAAACTCTCCCCTGCTCCTTTTCCCTACTGCCACACACAACCTGGCCCTGGCTGGTCTCTGCAGCTTCAATGGATATTACTTCCCCTCCAGCAGTCAGGAATCCGGCCCATCCAGCCTCAGCTCTGCTCCTCCCTCATAGTATGTCATCTTTTCCCACCTCTGCCTTTGAACTAAGGTGCTGGAAATTCACTTCCTCCACAGGTCCACCTCAGAGACCCTCTCTTCCTTTAAGATGCAACCCAAGATCATCTTCTGAATGAAGTCTTTCTTATATCCCCCACCCCCAATTGCTGGTGCCTGACCTCTAAACTACCAGATGTTTAACTACTTTATGTATATTGACGTGTTTTATATTCACATTGTATATACTTGTTATATATGTGCGTGTTGTCTCCCCTATTAAAAAGTAGGTTCCATAAGAACTGAGACTCATTCTTGCACTGGTATCCCTAGCACCTAGGGTAGTACCTAGCACATAGTAGGTGCTTAATACTTGCATTGATTTCCTTATCTATGAAAGGGTTAAACCAAGCTTCTAAACTTTTTTTGTTATGGATTCTTTCAGCAATCTGGTGAAGCCTATGGACCCCTTTCTTAGAATATTGTTTTGAAATGCATAAAATAAAAAAGATTACCAGGACACCAATTATATTGAAATGTAATTATCAAAGTGTTTAAAAAAAGTTTCTGGATTTCTGGTTAGAGTCTAGATGATCTTTAAAGTCCATCTAATGAATCTGAGCCTGTGATTCAATTTGACAAACATTTATTAAGCACCTTGAATGAAGATGGCATGGTTCTGGGTGCTGGGGATACAAAGAGATTTCATTCTATTAATTTACAAGTAAAGAAATGCAAGATAATCTTAAGGAGGCAGTAAAGAGGATCAGAGTTTACTACAACTGGAGCCAATTGATGAAAGGCTTTAGATGCTAAGTTGGGCAGTTTTTAGTTTATGCTAGAGGTAGTAGGGTAGCAAGGAAAGATTTTTGAAGAGGGGAGTAATATGGTGATGCCTAGGTTTTAGAAAGACAGCAATCTTAGAAGCTGTGTGGAAGATGAACTGGAGAGAGGAGAAGTTAGAAGTGAAGAAACAAATTAGGAAGCTGTTGCAATAACTTGCAAGAAAGAGAAATATTGCAGGTCTGAACTAGTGCACTAGCCACTCAAATGAAGAAAAGAAGAGAGATGGCGTGCAAGCAGAACTGACAAAACTTGGCAATGATCTGATCTGGGGGATGGAGAAGGAAGAGTCATGGATGGTTCATTCATAAGTTGTGAACCTTCCTGACCAGAAAGATGGTGGTGGCTGCAACAGAAATAGGGAACTCTGGAGGAAGGCCAGGGATTGTGTTGTTATAGTTTGAACAGAGTGGGAGCCTACTGAATTGAGATGCTAATTGAAAACCCAAGTAGAAAAAAGGAGCTCATGGTATTAGGGTCAGCTATATAGATCTTGAAGTCACCTGCAAAAAGATGATAACTGAAATCACTGGAGCCGAGGAGATCACTGAGAGAACAGAAAGATGTTCTAGGAGAGGAATTTAGGGAACATCTAAGGTCAGGAGGAGAACAGGAGGATGGGGATCCAACTAAGAAAGCTAAGAAACAGTTGGACAAGTAGGATAGGATTAAGTAAAGATCAATGTTGGGACCTATGAAATATCCTACTCTAGTCTACTTCTCCCTAACTATCTGTTCGTTTCGCCTGACTTCTTATTAAAGAGGGCAAGTGGTAAAATTCAGCATCTTCTTGACAGAAGTTTCCCTTGCTGCTAAAACAATCCTTTCCTGATTTTGTTTTGAAATTAAAACGCTCTTTCCCTCATGAACACTGAAGAAGGAACGGGAGATGACAGACAAATCTAAGCACTTGGTAACATTAAATCTGTAAGCCTTATTTTCTTCTCTCTCATACCCTCTTTCCCCTATCATCCTCCAAATCCAATATATGTATAAAAACGTATCATTTCTATCCCACAGGAAAACAGCACTAGACTTGAGAGCCCTGATTCTTGGCTTGATTCAATTCTTTGCCATGTTATGGATTAACTATGTAGCTTTGGATAAGTCACATAGCTCCTCTCAGCCTGGGCCCTGACCTGTCAACCACAGGGGCTGGTGAGATGATTACTAGGGATTCCTCTGACTTGGATGGTCCTTGTCCAGCATCTCTTCCAACTCAATATATTTCACATTTCAAGGTCTGGAAGGGACAGGTCCCTCTAAAGCTATCCACTCTAAAACACCCCTGACAAGTGGTAGGCTTACTTTGCTTCCATTTGAAACTCTTCCATGACTCAGAATCCACTACTTCCTGGGCCAGACTATTCCACTCTGGGCCTGCTCTCTTTCTTAGGAAATTTTTGTTATGTCAAGCTAAAAGCCATCTCTCTGCAACATCTAGCTATTGCTCTATGTTCTGCATTCCGTTTCAGCTATAACACTGTGTGAATTACGACTTGGCTTCAAGTCCCAAATCTATCACTCAGCTGTACGACCTTGGGCAAGTCACTTCATGTTCCCACCCCCACCCCAAGCCTGTTTCCACATCAGTAAAATTAGGCTACTGCTTATGTGAGCTCCTTTACAAGGCTGATATATGGATCAAGTGAGATATGGATAACGTATTTTGTAAAGTACTTTTTAAACATCAAGTGCCATATAGATGTCAGCTACCATCATTCCAATTGACATTTTCTGGTTAGAAATTTAAAATATCCACTAGAAAGCCCCATATAAATAGATAAAATAAAAAATGGGAAGGAGAACAAAGGGTAAGAGTGGGAATGACACAGACATCTCATCTGAAGGTACTATTTGAGAGAAAGAGAAAGCTGACTGAGGAACATCTCCATGTTCATGGTCAATTACCGAGCAGAGGAGCCTGGGAGAAAGCTCAAATTTGCAGGAACACTCACTTGTGCTGCCGTATCTGCTGTATTGAAAATCTCTTGGATGGTTCATATTCAAGCATGCCTGGAAATGGGGGGAAAAAACCGTTAAGTTTTAAGTCTGAGGTGAAGAAAAAAGAATCCCAAATATGCTATCCTAGTTTCTTCCCTTCTCAACCCCCAAAGTGTTGCTCCTCCTGTGCTGATGAGGAACCCCAGCAATTCAAAAAAGCAGCATTCTGTAGTGAAAGGGCCCTATGCAAGATGCCAGGAGAACTGGGCTCTGGTTCAGCCAAGGTTACCCTACGTGATCCTGGGCAGATTATTTAACCCCTTAAAGGCCCAATGTCATCATCTATCAAGGAGCTTCATTAACAATTTCACAGGGTTCTTGTGAGGATCAAATGACATAATTTACTTAAAATGCTCAAAAATTGTGACATGCTCTATAAATCTAAGCTACTGTCATGGTTCTTCCATTGGTCCCATGTGGCCTAGAGAGTTCCTCAAGGCTATGCTAGGGGAGCACAAGTGCTGGTAGGTTCTACATACTGGAAAAGCCCAAGGTACAAACCCAAAGACAAACTCTGCCTTTTAGATGACTAAGGAGTCCCTGGATGTGCCTCGAATTCTATATCCCACCTTGAGTACCTCTGCCTCTTACCCCATCAAGGTTCAGGGCAAATGCTACTGCCTAACTCCTTCCGAGAAGCTATTCTGATTTTCCTAGTTTATAGTCCTCTTCCTAAGCACAGTGCATTTTATTTTTAATCTTTCCTGTAATCCTCTGGGAACATCATGTCTCCCTCAAATAGATTTAGAAGCAGAAAAGACCTTAGAGGTCATCTAGTTCATTTTATGGATGAGGAACTTGAAGCCCAGAGGGGATAAAGGACTTCCCCCCAAGGTCAAATAAGCTGTGTGTGGCAGAGCAAGAGTTTGAGGACCTATGGCTCCTCCAACTCCAAAACCTAGGCTTTTCCCATTACACTAATGCTTCCTCCCAAATGGATAGTCTTGCTTTCCATTAATAGAATATAAGCTCCTTGGGGGCAAGGACTCTGATATTTCTTTTTTTTTTTTTAAATTTTTTAAATTTGTGTGCTAGATTCTGTGCTAGGGGCTAGTATAATATCTGGCCCATACAAGGTGCTTAATAAATGCTTCATTAATCGATCCACTGATTTGTTCAGAAAGGCTCATCACCAGAAACTTGGCCATAGTGACTCAGGAATTGTCTACTAAGATCTGAAAGGGTGGAGGGAGGATTCAAAGTGGATATGAGCTCATAGAACTTTTGAAGCTTACATTATCATTATCATCATAATGCAGTTTTATATCTCAAGAATTCCCATCTTTCTGGCTCTCAAGCTCACAGGTAAGAAGCAACACTATAGCTGAAGTATGCAGAAGCTCAGATCCATGGGCCCTCTTGCCACCTGCTGGACACCTTATGTAATATGTGAATTAAACTCACTTCAGTTCACCAACCATTTATTGATGTCTACTATGTGCAGGGCTCTATTGTAAAGAACCCAAATAAGACTAAACACATATTCTTTTCAACCCTCATGGAGTTTATTTTATAATCAAGGTACCCCATACAGCTGGCTTTGTCAAGCAAGAAGTTACCCTAGAAATCTGGGACTGGAAGACAAGTGGATCCAAAGCAACTTACTCTAAATTATGGTGGGGGAGGAGGAAGTAGGTTTCTTTCATACTATTTTGTGGTTCTCATGACAATAACAAGCCTGAACTAAGTTATTTAAACTAAAGCTCCATTCAACTTCATCTCCTCCCTTTACAATAGACAATCAGCTGTAGCCCAACAGTAAGCAAGCAGGGTTTACCCTTACTGTTCTATAACTTCCATCTTGACCTATCTTCCTGAAAGGCCAGGTGATAAAGGAAAATGCCACCACAGTATTAGAAGATTTCTCCCCCAAAGTCCCTCACTACATCTGACTGGCCGGATGTATGTCAGATAACGACCAGGGAAAAGTACTACAGAGATATCATAATGACCCAATAAGAGAGGTAAACATATTTGTTTCTTGACTGTACACTTTAGAGCAAACCAGAAAGATCATTTATCAGGGAATCAATTTCACATATGGTTGCTTTCAAGAAGGGTGCAATTTGCCAGGCAGTGGCATGTCAAGTTTGACTTAATATCACAAATGTAGTTGTTACTACTAAAGATAGTTTTGAATTTGGATTCCTATGGGGCCCTTGAGGAAAGGACACTTTCACTAGGCTATGATTCTAGGCTAAAAACTACACCCTTTCCCCCAAATTTGATAACAATAATTGCCTCCATAGATAAAAGTTCTCCAAGATGTTGAGTGGATCAAATTTGGAGAATTTACAGAAAGATTATTGATGAGAATTGTACAGTATGAAACTGGATTTGGGTACAGTGAACTGTACCAGTGGAGGAGGGACTCATATAGCAACTACCATTAAAACAGGGTGTCCCAAAAGTCTTAATTTTAGTACACTAAAACTTCTGAGACACCCTATATGGTGCTTTAAGGTTTACAAAATGTTTTCCAAATAATAATTCTGTGAGGAATGGAACTCTAGTATTATCTCCATGGTACCCATGGAAAGGCTGGGTCTGAGAGAGGTTAAGAGACTTGCCTACATGTAGGAGTTATAGCCCCACTGTGATAAAGGAACCTAGAATCTAGAATCAGAGCTCTGGGCCCCACTATTGGCTGTACCACTTACTGCCAGTATGACTGTATGTGGCTTAGGTTCTCTCAGCCTCAGTTTCCTCCCCTGCAAAACAAGAAGCTTGAACTAGATTACAAGATCTTAACCTAAGCTCTCTGGAGAGATTGCGGGGCTAACTCGAAACTTTGAATATTTTCATAACTATATTTAATATAAGGCTTTCTTTGTAATCCTGTGTACAGTCAGTTCTCCTTTCTTGGACCTCCCCCTACACTCAAGGGGTTTCCCTGGGCCCTGCTGGCTTAGTGGTGTCAGTGCCTGGAAGGAAGATCCAGCCCCAGGTTGCACTTGCACCTCTGCTGCAGCCCTCGAATACAACATAATGCAAATTTCCATGAAGCTAGAACTGTCTGGATTTTATTTGATGAATTTAACAACATGATTCTGAGCAAGAATCCATAAAGGGGTCCATACAACCACCCCTGAAAGTCTAGACTCTAGAGGATCTCTAAGATCCCTCGCAGTTCTAACATCTAAATGAGAAGTTCCAAGGTTCCACATAATTCCTGCTGTCTGTGTTTTGGGGAGTTAGTAAGGAGGACTAGTCAGGAAAACCGGAGCCCAACTTCTGCCTCAGACACTTACTAGCTTTATATGTCTAGGTAAATGACTCGTCTCCTGTCAGCCTCAGTATCCTCATCTGAAAATGAGAATAACACCTACCTCAGAGGGTTTTTGTGAGATTCAAACAATATATGTAAAATGCTTTGTGTTCCTTAAAGCAGGGCTGTCCAACCTTAGGTTTTTATTGAAACAATAGACAATATATTTTGACTTGCTATTTTAGTGAGAGCACTGCGGTAGCTCAGCTTCCTTTACCAAAGCATTTATGTAAATTTCTATGCTTGTAGGCGGGCTGCATAAATCACACCGCAGCCCTCATGGCACCCGGGCCCACAGGCTGCATTTTGGACTTGGGAGTGAGGAAGACTCAGACTGAATCTTGTTTCAGACACTATGTGAATCTGGGCAAATCATTTAACATATGTCTGCCTTAACTTCCTCTTCTGTTGAAAGAGAGAGAGAGAGAGAGAGAGAGAGAGAGAGAGAGAGAGAGAGACAGAGAGAGAGAGAGAGAGAGAGAGAGAGAGAGAGAGAGAGAGAGAGAGAGAGTGTGTGTGTGTGTGTGTGTGTGTGTGTGTGTGTGTGTGTGTGTGTCAGGGTGAATCTAATGGCCTCTAGGGTCTCTGCCAGGTCTAAATTTACGATTCTTTGTTAAATCAGTATTCAAAGGTCCAGATATGTCTTAAGTTGGCATAAAATTCAAGGATCTGCTGAGATAGTCCTTTATTGATTAACTAAAATTTAACGGAAAGAATGAATCAACAATATTGATTAAAGATCTGCTTTGTGTCAGATACTCTTCCAGATGCTGGGTATACAAAGGCAAAAGTAAAACAGCCCCTGCCCTCATGAAGCTCACAGTCTACTGGGGAGACAACATGTACAGACAAAACAGACAAGAAGATAATTTGTAGTAGAAGTCACTTTATAATAGGTAGTGGGGAGGGGAAGAAGACTACAGAAGGCTTCAAGTAGAAAAGAGACTGGCAAACCATGGCCTATGGGCCCAATCCAGTCATTATTAGCTCCTAGGCTATTCAACAAGGGGGCAGGCTGGATTTGTGGGCCATGGTTGGATCCCTGATGGAGAAAGTGATGTTTGAGCTGAACGCTTTATCTGATGTCAGGAACGCTCGTTTGATTATTATTATTATTATTTATGTCATTAAATAGTTGTATGACTCCCTCTCTGGGCCTGAGTTTTCTCTTCTGTAGGTCAAGGATAATACTAACCCCTTGCGGTCACATGTTTCACCACTACATAACAGTTAGCTATCAAGTCCTCCATCTAGGCCATGGCTGCCATGATTCTCTCTACATGAACCCTCTACATACACCTTGGACCTCAAGAAACTCTCCCTCTCGTTCCTGGAAAGCCAATCTACTCATCTCTGGAGTACTTGCCATGGACATCCAACCTATTTATTCTTAATTGAGTTGAGGGCAATCTTTGCCACTTGTCCCACTGTATTTACTAGCTGGTTCTAGACACCAGACCAGGTTTTACTTCAACATCTCATCCAGTTGTCCACTTAGGCCATCTTGCCATCTGGTCTGCTATGAGCATGTTCATCCCTCTCCCTACTTTCCACTTCTGCAAGTAGAGACAACTGACTAAACTTCACATCAACTCACCAACTGATTCCCTAGACCAACAATCTCTTATATGTTGTCTTCTCTTTTTAATATTTTTATCCCCAGGGCTCAGCACATATTTTAATAAATGCTTGCTGACTAATAATTGTTTTCATTTATTTATTCATTCACTGCAAGAAATGCACTTTGTAAACCTTAAAGTTTCTAGGGGCACCTGGATGGCACAGTGGATAGGAGGCCTGAAGTCTTCCTGAGTTCGAATCTGTCCTCAGACATGTACTAGCTGTGTGACCCTGGGCAAGTCACTTAACCCCATCTGCCTTAGTTCCTCATCTGTAAAATGAGCTGGAAAAAGAAATGGCAAACCACTCCAGTATCTTTTCCAAGAAAACCCCAAATAGGGTCACAAAGAGTTGGACATAATTGAAAAATGACCAACAAAATCTTAAAGTTGCTATATTCTCATTCACATTCTCATTATTATTAAAGCATATTGTATCCCAAATATAGCCAAAGTACAAACCCCTCTCCCATAAACTAGTTAAAGGAGAGGGTCTGTCTTTTCTCATGAACTGCACTCCCTGGTGATGTATATGCTGCAAAATTCTGTCCTAGGCTCACTTCTTTTTTTCTTTCTATACATTTTCAGCTCCCATGTTTCACTATCATCTCTATGAGAGAATTCCCAGATATACAGATGCAGCCCTATTCTCTCTTCTGAACCCCAGGCCCGCAAGACCCAGCACCTCTTGGGCATTCTGAACTAGATGCACTCCACAGGCAACTCAAACTGAACAAGTCCAAAGCAGAACTGCTTATCTCCCTCCCCTCCCCAGCCCGCCACCTTTTGAGCTTCTCTATTTCTAGTAAGGGCACTACCATCCTTCTTATCCCTCAAGTTCACAACTTTGGAGCAATCTTCAAAAACCCTTCACTTATCCTCACACTACAGTTCCACTAAGTTGCCAAGTTTTGTTGATTCTCTCTGCACAACATTTCTCACATCCCACTCACACAGCTCTCCTCACTTTTCACTCAGACAACAACCACCTCCTAAATCAGCGTCCCTGCAATCCAATCTATCCTCCAAATAGAGGAATATTCCTAAAGCGTACATCTGACTGTACCACTTCTCTACTCAGAAAACTCCAGTGCCTCTCTTTTCCCTTTGGAATAAAATACAAACTCCTTTGTTTGACTTTTAAAATGCTTCATAATAGGGGAAGAAAATAAGTATTTATTAAACTCCCACTATGTGGGAGCCAGGTACTGTACTAAATGCTTTCCAAAATATTATCTCATTGAATCCTCACAATAACTAGAGGCTACTATTGCCCCCATTTTCAGGTGAGGAAACTGAGACAGAGGTTGAGTTACTTGCCAAGGGTCATACGGGTACTAAGTGTCTGAGGCTGGATTTGAGCTCAGGTCATCCTGACTCCAGATTCAGCATGCTGTGCACTGTGGCGCTCCCCACTGGCTTCTATTAAGATAGCTTCAGACTAACCCATTATTCTCCTTCATATACAATATCCCATTTCCATCTGGATACCTTTCTACAAACTCTACTGTCCTCTCACCCCTTGATCTCAGAATCTTGGTCTTCCTTCCAGCCCCACTTTCTGCATGAGGCCTTTTTTGAAACCCTCAGGAAGCTTCAGGGCCTTCCTCTGAACCAATTCTCTTCTATTTACTTTGTACATATTTTCTACTAACATGCCATTTCCCACCAAAAGAATCTAATTTCCTTGAATGCAAGGGTAGTTTGTTTTGAACTTTGTATTCCCAGAACCCAGCACAATATCTGGTATGTGGCAGGTGCTTAATAAAAGCTGATTTATTGACTGATAATAGGTAGCTAGTTAGGGGAGAAAACAATGATATTTTTAGAAAATAATTATTTGCCCCACCCCCATTCCCCAAACCTTCTCTCCCCCTCCCAAAAAAAGCAAACCCAGCTGCTCTAAGGCACCTCAAGGAAGGGAACAGGATGATATCCTGCACACAGAGCCTTGAGGCAATATCTGGCCATCGTCTTGGCCAGATTTCTCAGTATTTCAGGGAGCAACACAGAGAGAGGAAGGCGGTCCTCTTCCCCACCAGCCTAAATGAAGCATTTGCCTGCCATCACTGCTGCCTCCTTCAAGGACTGACAAAACCAACAACAAAATAGGATCAGAGGTAGGTTGAAGGGCTTTAGAAACCAAGGAGAAAAAAAAAATCTGCCTCATTCTTTAACGATTCTCACTGACAGCAAAAGTAAGTGACTGAAAGAATAGAGCTGGTTTTTAACAGACTACAAGGAAGCAGAAATGCCTGCAGGGCAGGAGACAACCCTTGGCCCATCTGGCCTGCCTCACCCATCCAATCCTGAAGGCCAGAAAAACAGAAAGGCAGAAACTGGAGAGATTAATAGCCTTATTCTAAGGATGGGGAAAATGAACCCTAGGGAAGTGAAGGGACTTAAATGTACCAAAGGACACTCCAAAGGACACAAAGACAAGCAGGACAACTGGGAAAGGAATATAGTGTTGAATTTATTATAAATACTTTTTGTTTTAAAGTGAGCTCTACATAATAAGGACTTTTAAAGTCCTCTTTAGAGGACATAAAAATCCTTTTCTCTCATCTACCTTCTATCTCTGGAAATGTTCATTTTGGGTATGTTTATAAACTTTAGCAAATTAAATGTAAAAAGAAGAGGGATGACTTGCACCTAGTCCTAGAGAGTACCAGCAATAGAAGTCTGAAGCCAGAACACCCTCAGGTGCTTTCTGGGCTCCTCTCAGACCCTGACCCTCTCTCAGGCCTCTATATCAAAGGGAATACTCACAACCTCCCCTCACCCCCCATTTTTTTGACCACCTGAGAGGAAGGGTGGGCTTAAAAATCAGTTGTGCCTACAAAGCAATTACTGAAGACAATACTGGGACATGAGGCTGAGGAGCTGGGTAAAGAGAAGGAAGCAATTCTGAATTTTATGAGTGAGACTAATAGCACCAGCTATGTATAGCTCTGGTGCGCAGAAGGGAGGCATTGTTCTCAGACAATGTAAAACAATTTTGGAAGCAAAACAAGGAGACGCAGTCTCCAAAGTTGAAGTTTTTTAGTGGCATTGGGGATTAAAAGGGAAAGTTATAGGAATGAATTGAGCACGATATTTTAACAGCCTGGCAAGAGTTTAAACAACTCCATAAAATTCAAAAACCATGTGGAAGTGAGCTCATAGCCAGGGAGCAGAGATAGAGATAAGAAGCAAGGGGAGTCTGGCGGGAAGTGCCCCAGAGAAACAGTGGGAAACCCAGGTCTGTAGGCTGACTCTGATTTCTCTTGTGCAACTAACTGTGAGCAAGTATCTGTTCTCTGAGATTCAGAAGCCTCATCTGTCAGATAGGAGATAATACTTGTGTGACAGACTTTGGAGAACTGTTGAAAGAAAATACTCTGTACTCTTTAAAGCACCGAAGAACCCTGAGTTACTAGGCACTGTCCAGGAGCTAGGGAATCAGACAGAAATAAAATCACCCCGGCCTTCAAGGGGCTTGTGTTCTACAGGGTGGGAGGGACCAGATGAACAACATGCATACATATAAATAAATAATAAATACAGTATTCACTACATGCTTAAACAATGCTTTTTGAATGAATCAAAGTGACTTGCCCACATCACCTAACTAGATAATAGCAAAGCCAATACTCAAACCCACGTTTTGATTCCAGATCCAGGATTCTTTCCTCTGTACTTTACTGAGGTCTCTCTATTTAAGGATCTGTGGTTTCTTCAGGGTGTTATTCTTTCCAGAGATGTAGCTCATCAACCCTCTACAACTCAGCAGACAGTCTAAGAGTTGTTATGGCTCAAAAATTCATTGCCCTGTTACCAATTTGTGATGACCCTCTCTGAACGTGCTCGGTTGGTCCTTGGACAATACTGGACCCGTATTCAAAGCCTTTCCAACTCCAGAGGCCCAGGCACCATTTGAGCTCCACTGTCGTGACCTTTCAAAAACAAGTGAACCTGAGCTTCACCATGGCAATATATCAACTAAGCCTTTAGCATTTAGTATTTTATCCCTTATACCCCAAGGAATTCTAGGGGGGCTAAAGGGACTAAAGGAGATAAAGTATTTTTTGGTGTAAAGATTACTATTTCAGAGTTCTGCCCTAACAGAAGACAAATCCCCCTCCTAGTCTGAGGTGCTTCTAAAGGAATTTGACTTAACAGTGAGTTCCTGAAGGAAAAATACATTAATAAATGGGCACCTATAGACATGCTCCCCAAGTTAGGTAACAGAAATGTTGATGAACGCAGTTCTCTGCTCCACCCCAATACCATATACCCTTTTATCAGGTTTCAAGAACAATTCCAGGTTTATCTAACTTCATCAGGCCATCTCTTCTGAGGTTCCTATTGCTACCACCTCTTTAAGAAGGGGTGAGGGGGGAAGTGTTTTTCCTCTCCCCTCTCAACAGGGGTAAGATCAATTGCTAACCTACTCAGCCCCTTTTACCACAGAACATTTAACCTTTTTCTATAAATACACACCTACAGCTCACCTCCTCAAGAGAATGAGGGCAGTAGGGCTTTATAGAAAAGGGGGGAGGGGGAGAAAAGAGGCCATATTCAAAATAACGAAAAATCTAGAATGAGATTAAAGGAAATGTGGAGGGGGAACAGGGAGAGAGGTAAAGAGTACAAAGACAGAAATCAGTAACAAAAAGTTTTGAAAAGTATCACTGAAAAATTTTCTCAGAAATTGGTCTGGGGCCTTAGTGCCCACAGCACTGCCAGAAGAAGGGAACCAAGCTTCCTTTGTCATGCCAGGGAACTTCAAGCAAAGATCCTAGTAAAGAGAAGACTAAGCTCCACACAGCTGGCAGGGAAGGGGGCCCCTCCATATCTCAGTACTGGTTCTGGCACAAAGCAGAAGCAAGGGGCTTAGGAGAGGGGTACAACCATTAAGGGCTAGAGATTCACTGATCTGTAGAACTGTGGGCAAGAATATTGGAAACCTAAGTTTAATTTGCTAAGTCAAGTTGATTCTTTAGCACTGAGGCCAGAAGCCAGCTCTGTCTACTGAGGTGGGGGTTGAACATAATCTATTAGCATGCAGAGAACATACTAAATTGTTTCTAAAGTATTTTGGTAATAGGTCTTTAATTTTGGAGGGGCCTATCAAGTGTTCTGGAGTAATAACCCAACAAGGAAGGGGGATCATTAAAGTGGGAAAGGTCAAAAGAGGCAACAAGAGCACACAGAAGAAAAGAGAAAATCCTGCCATTTCCTCTAGCTGTAAGGAGCAGCAGCTAAACACTAGGTAATCTTTGGAACAAAGAATTGCTAAGAAAACGGGTCAAAACAAGCAAAATACAAACACTCCTAATTCTAAGTTTGCGGTCAAAGACAAACAATCCCTTGCATGGACATAGTTCCATGTGCTACATGGGACCAGCACAAATTTCCAGACTGACATGTTTATTCTCTAATGAATGATTAGTTTATAGTTGATAGCTGTTACTGAGAGTGTTGAAATATCAGTTAAGGGTAACAAAGCCATCATTTGTCTTGTAACTCTTAAGGATTTCTTTTGAAACCCACCTTATAGGGGAAGGAGATCTTACTCAATTCAATTTAATAGTCTTCTCTGTCCTTAAGTATTAAACAATTCAGCACCATTTACTAGTTTTCCCATAAAAATAGGCAAACAGGCAATGGTATTCTGCATCTATGGAGGCAACACTTTCACTGTCTTAGTCAGTTTGCCAGGTTCTTCCTATAAGCTCAGTCATCTTTAGCTCCTCTTCATCTGAATCCATCCCTTTCTTATCATTTGTACTACCACCACCTCAATTCAGCCCCTAACCCGCTCAGCCAAACAGCCTAACTGGTCTCCTAGCTGTCATCACACCCTACATACCACTTTTGTATTGATCCTCCTAATGCACAGATCTAATTCTATCACTCTATAGCTCCAGGACCTTCAATAGTTCCCCACAGCTTACCAAATCAAGTCCAAACTCCTTAGTCTCTGCATAACCTAGGTCCAATCTAGGTTTCTAGCTTTAGCTTTTACTACTGTTCTTCACCTACTCCATACTGAAGAAAAACTACATTCCACACCTTCTCCTGACCACATCCTGAACTTTATTTACATTTGCTCAAGCTGTTTCCAAGGCTTGGAATTCACTTTTTCCCAATTTGTCCTTTTGTCAAGGGTCATATCAAATACCTCTCCTTTCAGGAAAACTTCCTAGATCCTTCAAGTCAGAAATGTTCTCTTCTTCATTTGATCTCAAAGAATTTTCTAGTCCCTTTAAGCACTGATAATGTGTATCATATATCATATCTCCACTACTACACTGAAACCTTTGGGAGTACATGAACTAAGTTTTCTTTAATTTTGTATCTCCTCAGTGCTAAGTACAAAAATTAACAAATTTTTGCTTTTGAATATCTATCAATTGACATATATTCAAGTGAATATAAACAATTTCCATGTTCAGGAAAATTGCTCCCACAAGTTCTGCACACTCATCACTGATGCTATATGGACTATGAAACTGGCCGTTATCTTGGAGATTTAAATGATATTCTTTTCTCTACCAGCAGTGCTTTGGTCGATAACCCAGCACAGAGCTATTTCTGGCGCAGGCTCATGCAACTACTGATGAAATAGTTCTAGCTTGCCAAAGGAAAACTAGAAACTTTTGCCAAAGAACCTGAAAGGGTACTGAATTAACCACTTGTGGCTAGGCATGCTGGGGATGAGGGAGATCAGTTTATAAAAGCACAGCTAAGCCATGGGAGGAAAAGTACCATCTGCCACAGGCCAAATCTCCCTAGAATATCCCTTTGGGAAATCCTGGGGAAACGAAAGTAAGTGCAGAGAGCACCACCTACTGCACCACTCTGGACATGCAACAGAGAAAGGATCAAGTCAAAACACCTGCAGGACCAACTCTGCTCTCCTCAGAGCTAAGCCCAGGAGCACATAAGCCCTTGATTTAGTTTAGTTGGATGGGATCCTGATTCCTTGCTCAGTACTAGATTTTAAGGCCTGAAAAGCAAACTATCCTTTCTCTAGGAAAAAGTAGCCTTCCTCCACAACCTGGTGCTAGTTTAGAAATTCAGACTTGGATCTCCCACTATTCTCCCCACAGCACATATGTTCTAATTCCAGCCATACTAAATTATTTGCTGCCTCTACAGCTCATAGGATTGAGAATGAGAACATACCCCTCAGGGAAGTTAACTGACTTGCCCAATTACCCAGGTATAAATAGAAGAGCAAAAAATCAGCCCCTTTAATTCTCTGGTGTTCTTTCCACTACACAGCAGAGCCTAGGCTGTTCTCTTACCTCAATACCCTCTCCCCCACTGCCAATGGTTGCTATTGACATCCTTAAAGTCCCTTTTAAAATAAATGTGCCTCCTCCTCCAAGTTTTCTCATTTGACTTCGCAGCACAATAAGAGGCATTAGACTTGAAGTCAGGAAGATAGGGGTTTCTATTCCGTCTCAGACTCTAACTTGCTGGATCACTCTGGATAAGTCCCTTCAGTCTGAATTTCCTCATCTATAAAATGGGAATAGTCCTTGTAGTACCTACCTCACAGGGTCATTGTGAGGCTCAATAGGCAAAATCCTTTGCAAATTTTAAAGTGCTATATAAATGTCAGCTATTACTATTGTTATAACTTTCAATTTCTCTTCAGCATTTAACATTTCAATATAGATATTTATCCATGTACATGTCTTACAGCTTTTACTTGTTGAAGGAAAAGGCTTTGTCTTATATATCATAGAATCTACCCAAAGACACAAAGCACAGTGCAAATGGTTATCTAATGGCATCGTCAAATCTTACATTCCCTAGTAGGAGAGCCCTACGAAGAAGAAAACCAGAGACACATGAGACTTCTGAAGGGTGTCTTCTAAGAAAACTCTTGCTTTCAGGGGCTGCCTAAATTGGCCCAGAGCTGAGAATCATCTGAGTTGGGGAAGAGGGTGTATGTCTGTGTGTGTGTTTTCCTTAACTAAGATTGACTTAAGTAGTCCAGTTTTCCCACCCAAATACCCCTGATGCATCTTGTGACATCCAGCCAAAGTCTTAAAAAAACTGTGGGGAGTGCCCTGTAACAAAAAATCAGCCTTAATGTATATGAATTGTCTTTGCTTAACAGGTACAAAGTTAAAAAAAGAATTTTTCCTTGATTTTCAGAGAAAGAGTGTGAAGTATCATGTGTAAAAGAACCCCTTCCTCTCAAACAAACAAATCCCTAATCCCTCCCTAAGAACTAAGTCTGACTACTCCTCATTTGTCTTCTCAATAGTGTGCAAACTTCTCAGATAAAGTTAAGCTACACAAGAGGATAATGGAATGCCATTTTTTCAGGAAGAGAAATCACCGAGAGAGATGCTTCTCTGAACCTGCTTTTGCCAAAAAAAGCAGGAATTGTTTGCTGAAGTTAAAATACTGGGTGTCTGGGTGGAATTGACCATCCCATCCTAAGAGGGCCTCTTGATAGAGAAGAGGAGAAAAGCTGAGTTTAATTGGAAAGAATCCTAGATTTGGGGAGAGTGGTTTTCAAAGAGTCTAGAAAAAGGCTGAATGGAACCTTCTTCTTTCAAATGTCTACATGGGAAATCAGGCCAAAAGGAACAGAAGTTCTCAAGAATGATATTCTGAAGATACAAATGACTCCAGTGAAGAACAAAAGGGGGAGCTACCTAAGGAGACTGATGGAGACGCATTAACTTGTCAATCAATTTAGATTTTCAAGTCTAAATTTGATGATAATATTAAAGACAGGTAAGGAACTCAAAGTACTCAAAGCACACCAAGTACTCAAAGTACAGACCTATAAGATTAGGGTCAGAAGCATGAAAGCTCAGAATGATCTGAGGTTGGTGATGAATATTAAGGACAAAAAAAAGCAACAATTCTTGTTTAACTGAGGCCTGGTATGGTGCATGCATTACCCTGATAGGCCACACTCAATACTTACTACATTAAGTCACAGAATTCAAATAAACAGTTTACAATAAGTGAAAAAAAAAATCAAAGTGAAGACTGAACATTATAATCAAAGTGGTGATCTAGGCTGAAGGAAAGTCACTACTCTTTAAGGAACCAGCAATTCTGCTCCTGTTTCCCTAAGCAGGGCTTTGAGATAAGAAAAGCAGATGTGGCACAGAGTCACAGAGTGGGCAGGGACCCAGAGGGCATCTAAACCAACTCATCCTGGAAAAGTATCTCCCTCTGAAGCAGTCTCAACATGTAGTCAACCAGCCTTGCTTTGAAACTTTGTTATGCAAAAGGCACTACACCAGCTAGGTAGCGTAGCGGGGCTGGAGTAAGAAAGGCTTGAATTCAAATTTTGCTACAGATACTAGCTGTGTGACCTTGGGCAAGTCCCTTAAATTCCAGCATCCTCTGTTTTCTCAAGTGTCAAATAACAGTAACACCTATCTCACAGGTTGTTGTGAGGATCAAGGGAAATGATATTTGTAAAGCACTTAGCAGTGTCTGACACATGGGCACTTAATAAATGCTTGTCCTTCCTCTCCTCCTCCTTCCTGAAGGTGCCCATTTCACCTCTGCAGAATTCTAAATCATAGGATCATGGAGAGTTTTGACGGTTAAATGAAGTTTTTCTTTATATCAACCCGAAATCTTCTTTTCTACGATTTCTACTCTCTGCTTCTGGTTTTGTCCTCTAGAGCAGGGGTGTCAAAGTCAAATAGAAAACCACATATTATCATCATCTAGATTCTACCACATTTTCACTCTTCATTTCAAATGTAATTACATTAGCAGGCTGCATGTCTGACTCCTCTACTCTAGAGTTAAGCGGAACAAGGCCGAATAAACCTTCTCATAGAACACAGACCTTCAAACACCTGAAGGTGGCAATCCTCTCTTTTTCAGGTTAAGCATTCAAGGTACTTCGACTGGTCCTTATAAGACACGGTTTTCAGTCTTCTCTCCAATCCAGTCACCCTTTCAGACGTGTTCCAGTTTGTCAATGCCCTTTCTTGAATACAGCATAACCAAAACTACGATATTTCAGAAAAGGAAACTAAATGTCCAGACTTGTCCAAGGTCATTCAGTGAATGTGTGGCAGAGCCTTTGCTGCTCCTTCCCAATTCCTGCCTCCCTAATTCTTCTTATCCTGACCAGGCCAATTTGAAAGGCCCTTATTTTTGCCTTATACTTTTTCCCCCTAAGAGGCCAATGAAACCCCCAAGCTTAAGTCTAGTTCCTCCAGTTTCAAAGGTGACCTAGAGAATGCCTGCCAGTGGAATGCAATGTTTCCTGAAAAATTTCTAGATGACCCTAAACTAATCCTCTGAATAGATTCATCTCCAGAGACCTTCTGCAATTTCTGAGGTAACCAAAGAAAGCACTGGTGATTTCTGGGATTTGGTAAAGGTGCACCTATTGTTTGAGCCTAAAATGTAGTGAGTATTTATGATAAGAAGAGGACAAAGGACTAAAAACAGTAGGGTGTGCTGAGCTTAGTGCGAGCTGAAATATAAAGTCCTGTCACAGCAAGAAGGTGGCAGAAACTGAATGAACTGGATCGGTAACTCTTGGCACTATTTCAGGTACAAGCCCTGGAAAAGTGCAGGAATTTTTAAAGAACTATTCAAGTTCCCTGCCAGTTTGTTCTTTTCAAGTTTCAAGGACAGTTAGCCCATTTTCTGAATGTCTCAGCATCAGTGACAAAGCATTACTTATTTCAAGGATTCTTGGCTTTGTTGGTTAGCACCCACACTATGCCTCAGTAAGCAGTCTTCCCCAGTTACTATAGTGAAAAGCCTATCTAGCAGCCAACATTCTGGTGATGGTGTCCCTCCAATCTTACTACCTTGGTCTTAGACCACAGACCCACAATACATTACAAGGCTCAAAGACAAAACCAGAATTTGAACTCCCCTTAGCCTAGTCTTTGAGACTCCTGGCTCACTCCCATACCACAATGAGGCCCTGGAAGAGAGCTTTGGAATAAAGTTCCCAAGTGGAAAGGTTTGGTTTCTCCACTCCCAGGGTTGCTTCACTCAAAGTACTGTCAAAGGTCGATGTGATAAGAATAATCCCAGAGGAGTTCCCTAAACCACCATTATCTCAGGCCTCCTTACCTTTCAGCAGGTCAGAGAGTGGAGGACCACAATCCCCTGGAATCGTGTAGTCTCCTTTCCCGATGTTTTCAAATAATTTATAGATGTTGTCTCCTTCAAAGGGGTAAAGACCTGTTGTAATGTTGTATCTTGAGATGGAAGGAAAGAAAGACAGGGAGAAAACCTTGAGTTTGCTGGTGAAATCCCCGAGTACAATCCTTTTATTGCCCTAGGATTTTCTGAAGGTTCTTAATATTTTCTGTGTCCTTGGACCCCCTCTGGTAGTTCTGTGAAGACTATGAACCCTTTCTTGGAATAATGTTTTTAAATGCATAACATAAAATACAAAGGGCTACAAATGAAATTAAATATAAAGAAATACAGTTATTGAATAAATTTACAGACCTCAGGTTAAGCACTCTTGTCCCCACTTGCCTCTACCTCACTGCTTCAATACTGTTTACAGGGGTGGCTAGGTGGTACAAGCAGGAAGACCTAAGTGCAAATCTAGCCTCAGATACTTACGAGCTGTGTGATCCTGGGCAAATCAATTTCCCTCAGCCTTAGTTTCCTAATCGGTAAAATGAGGCTAGTAATCACAACTATGTCCCAGAGTTACTATAAGGATAAAATATTTGTAGAGATATTGTAAAATACTTTGGAAACCTTAAAGCGCTCCCAGCTTTATTTCTATCATCCTCATCGTCAGTCCCCACTTTACTCTAATTCAGGCCCTCATTACTTCTGACGGATGAGTCACGGTCCCATTTATGAGGACACTCCTCTCAATGAACCCAACAAAATCCATTCTTCTTCCTGCTCATCCTATGCTGCTCTCGGCCACAGCCTCCTAAGGTACACATTCTCACCTATTTTGTTACATTACCTCTTTAACTGTTCTCCCTCTTGGTTCTTCTTCTCCCAACCCAATGCACCTTATGATGCTGCCCTGACTCAATGCTACTGTACAGACCTTCAAAGGCTCCCCAATATCTATCAAATAAAGTTGAGAAATACTTTAGCCCCACATTCAAGGTCCTCAATAACTAACCATAAACCTACCTTTCCAGTCTTATCTCACATATTACTTCTCCCCTCATTATGTGAAAACTAAGCAGTGGCCATCAAACTATGTCTCATATTTTCCAACTCAAATATCTTTAAAACACATTCACATTCATCACCTCTTCTCCACTCACATGGTTACCAAACCTCAGCTCAAGTCCTTATTTCCTACTACCATTACACTATTACAATAGGCTGCTAGGAGTCTCTGCCCTCTCCAATCCATTTACCACAGAGCTTCCAAAATAGTCGTTATATTAAAAAGCACAGATGTGATGATGTCACTCTCATGCTCAAGAACCTTCAACAGTTCCCTATGACCTCTAAAATAAAAAGCAAACTACTTTGCTCAGCATATAGAGCCCTTTACAATATGGGTCAAGCCTACCTTTCAAGACTTCATTTGAACACTTTACTCATTCTATGTTTCAGTCAAATGGGCCCACTGGCCATCCCATGAAATCTATAATTCAACTTCCTAGCTCTGTGCCTTTGCATGTGGTGTCTAGGGAAGCATTTCCTCCTCACCTGCAGCTTTAAATCCCCTACTTTCCTTCAAGGCTGAGCTTCTGAATCATCTCCTATGGGCAGCCTAGTTATTAGTACTCTCTCCTTGCTTAAAGGATCATATATCCCATTATCTGTTTATATACTACTCCTTCAAGTGGAATTTGAGCTCCAGGTTATTTGTGTTTTTGTATTCCAGGCATCTAAAACAACTCCTTGCATACTGTAGGTGCTTAATAAATGCTTGTTGGATTGCACATTTACTTCTCATGTCCTGGATGCGATCCCCAACTACCTGCTAAAATCTAACCATTCATTGAAACTCTGTTCAAGCACCAGCTCTTCTATGAAGCATTCCCTGATTTATCCTGTAGAAGTAAATTTCTCCCTAATCTAGTCTCACAGCATTTGTGTTCCCCTGTGCACTTAAATATAAATTATACACACACAGAGATATTTTATATATAAGTATATAATGTATATGTATTGTGTATGTGTGTGTGTGTGTGAAGATTATAACGTCTAAGAGGGGAAGGAGCACGTCTTATTCCTATACTGATTTCCCACTGTGCTTTGCAAACAAGTAAATACTAATGACTGGCAAAAGAATACCTTGATGTCTTTAAGTCCCAGGAAATATGCAGATAGTGCAAGGGGAGTTGATGAGGATATGGTTGCCATTCTCTAAATTTAATATATGTTTGTTCCTCATAACTTTGTTTCTATCACAGTACTCTCTTGGGAGACAGTTACAAGTAGTTTCTAGAAAAGGCAGAGGCGGCTAGGTGACTCAGTGGATAGAACACTAGACCTGGAATCAGGAAGATCTGAGATCAAATGTGGCCACAGACACTAACTAGCTGTGTGATCCTGGGCAGGTCACTTAACCTCTGTTTGGCTTAATCCACTGCAGAAGGAAATGGCGCACTATTCCCATATCTTTGCCAAGAAAACTCCACGGACAGTGCTGGCATGCTATGGTCCATGGAGTCATTAAGAGTTTGACATGACATGACTGAACAAAGCAAATGTCAGCAGGTTCTCTCGTCATGCACACAAGAAGCCACAATGACTAGATATGGCTGAATGACAGTTTGAGGTCTTCAAAAGGACAATTCAGAAGGTAACACTTGAGTGTGGTTAATCCCCTTAGGTACAGTGGAAAGGGAACAAAATTTACAAAGGACATAGATATGACCTTAAGGAAGTTCTTCTCTTCTGTGTAGAAAGAGGGATGATTGCTAAGGTTTCTTCTGGTTCCTAAGATCCCTCATTTCACACCTTACCACCTTATTTGATTCCTTAATCCAGCCCTTGTATGAATGAACCTAAAGTTCCCAGTGATTACAGTTTAACAAGTTGCATCTTGGTTATCCAGCTGTCACCATCTGAGTTAGTGAAAAAAGCAGCCAAAGTTTTGGAGCTACAGACATATTAAATAACAAGAGACATGTGGTGTGTGTTGTCTTGATAAGCATAAGTAGGAGCTGGTTTATTTCTTAGCTGTGTCTGAACCATATTGATAAGGCTGCTTTAATCATTTTACTTGTACTGGCTAAGGATGAAGAAGGCAAATTAGGGCACTCTCAATAGACTGTCTCAGGCTTCAAGGACCAACTGCATAGCCAGCACTCTATAAACAAGTCAGTAAACTGGACACCTTTAAATTAGACTAGCTGGGCCTGGGGATCAAGTGGCTGGTGAGGAGATGGGGACAGCTAATATACATATATGTCTGATACGATATAGCTGCCCTTTGAATAGAACACCTCACAAAGAGGATCCTGTCCCTTTATGGCTATATCCCACCTTTTCCCACAACTTTGCTAGGTTACCTTGGGCAAGTAAGTGCCGTCACCTCTTCTGGGCCTCAATCTGGCCTTCTGCTAAATACGAGGGTTGAACTTTTTCTCTATATTTGAAAGGTACTTTTAACTTAACATTCTGAATCTCTAGCTCCTCACAGTCCAGAAGATCTCCCTGAACGAACTCTGAAAGGTGTTCCATGCAGCCCTACATCCTCTGAGGCCCAAAGTTGGAGAGCTCCTTGCTTATCAATTGTCCTCCCAGCTTTTTCTCAATTCTCCCTCCTATTTTCCTATCAGAAACAGCATGATAGGTTCATGGACTCAACTTCTGAGCTGAAAGGATCCTCCAAGGGCATGTGATCTACCCTCTCACTCAGTGCAGGGAGCCCCTCTACAACATTCCCGACCAGCTGTCATCTAGGTCTGTTTGAACACTTCTGCTATCTGGGTGATGGGAACTTAGTCACTTACAGCGTGACGCCAGCTGACCAAATGTCCACTTTAAAGCCTGAAAAAGTATCTAAGCCATTGGCTATTTCTGGTGGCTGGAATGCTGGTGACCCTTGGCTCGTTCTGCACGTATCATCTTCTGCAAAAGGATGCAATGCCTATATCAGAAAAAAAGAAGAAGAAGAAGAAGAAATCAGCTCCTTACAAATTAACGTGGCTCTGGAGCCAAGATGGCGACTGGAAAGCAGTAACTGGCGTGAGCTCCCCACCAAGTCCCTCCAAAAACCTATAAAAAAATGGCTCTGAACCAATTCTAGAACTGCGGAACCCACAAAGTGGCAGAGAGAAGCAGGGCTCCAGCCCAGGACAGCCTGGATGGTCTCGGGGTAAGGTCTGTCCCAAACGGAACTCCCAGCCCCCAGCTGAGGGGAGCGGAGCTGAGCCAAGCAGAGCCCAGCGCGCGCGGCGCGGCACGGCAGACTGCAGACTGACGAGACCAGGAGTGGAGCGGAGAGCGCCCTAGCATGCTGAATTACTGAGCTGTGGCATGTACCAGACCTCACAACCCACAAACAGCAAAGACAACACAGAAGGTTAGTGGGAAAAGCTGCAGGACAAGATGGAGTTTGCGGGTCAGCTTCCACCCCTGAGGCAATGGAGGCGGGGCAGCTTTAGAAATTCAGCTGCAGT
>CM053622.1:51926604-52007205 GCA_028646595.1 Phalanger gymnotis
GGAACAGGGCAACCAGAGTGTACGCCATCTTGGAGTGGGGGGGGAAATGGGGAGAAAATCTGTAATTCAAACGCATGTGAAAATCAATGCTGAAAACTAAACATATTAAAAATAAATTAAAAAAATAAAATTAAAAAAAAACCAAATTAACGTGGCTCTGCCATACTACCTTTACAACTGTGATGCGAAAGGCACCACTTTCTATGAGGATAGGTCTGGAGGCAGTGGGTCAAAAAGAAACACAACACACACACTTACCTCTGCTACTCCTAAGTCAGATATTTTTAGCGTCCCATTGGTTGTAAGTAGCAGGTTCCCTGGTTTTATATCTTTGTGGACAATTCCTTGGCTATGCAAGTATTCTAACCCATCTATAAGCTGGCAAAAGTACCTGCAGAGAATGAAAAGCACAGAAAGAATACAAGGGCATCAGGGAAAAGAACTACATTTAGATCAAAGTCAAAGAGACCCATCTGGCCCCCAAGTATACACACTTACAATATGGAACATTGAACAAAAGTTAATGAAAACTGGGGCTCCAAGCCTGGCTTTGATGCTAATCAACTGGGCCACCTTCAGAGAGCAAATGCTCATGTCTCAAATTTTGGACTGGGAGTTAAAGAGACTTGGGTTTTAGCCCTATTTCTGCAACTAATTCTCTGTGTGACCTTAGGTAAGCCCCTCGGTTTCTTCACCTGTAAAATGAAATGTTTGGACTAAAGGAATTTTAAGGTTTCTTTCAGTTCCAAATTCTACAAATCTATGAGCTCCCTCTGAACAAGGGGGTTGACCCTGATGATCTGAAGATCCTTCCAAGCTCTAATGTTCTATGTCCTATAGTCCTTTCTAGTGCCCATAGTCCTTTCCACCTGATAAGTATAAAATGAGTGGTAGTAGGGGGGCTAAGGGAACACTTCTTTGTTCATTAAAAAAATTTTAAATGGTACATGCCCATTTTGACACTTTCTACTTTGGGCCTGATAAGTACAGAGGAAAATAAAATCATCTAAATATCTAAGCACCTCCATTCCCTCTCTCCTATGCCAAATATGCTCAAGGGATTCTGTCTAACTTCAAGCCCTATCATGTATGTGTGTGTGTGTGTGTGTGTGTGTGTGGTCACTCAGGGTTCTAAGGACACACAATAAATCAAGTAGGGTCATAGCAAACAAAAAGAACAAAAAAGGGCTGTACTGAACGAAACTGGCCTAGGTTCTATGGCTGAGAATTTGTTGGGAATTCCATCATTGGCCATTTTCTCCTTGGGTACTCTAACTAGACATCCAAGTTTTCTCCACAGCTCAGAGAGTCCCTAAGCTCACGGACTTCAATGGCAAAGCGTAAGGCCACAATTCCCCTGCCAAGGGGCTTTGAAGAAGCTCAGGTGGCTCTAGTCCAGCTTCCCAGAGTGAGTCACGGCAAGTTCCCTAGAAAGTTCACCAACTCTTTGTCAGAGGAAGAGGATGGATATCAGGAAGGGGCCAATTTTGGGGATGCTGCTGTAAACTAGAGAACAGGAGGCATTCCTGGAGAGCAGGAATCTTGTATCAACCATCAACTTCTTGAACAAAGACGAAAATGGGTAGGAACGGTCATGTTAAAGGCTGTATTTTCTTTGACTCTTTCAGGATTTCACGTACTAGAGTCAGAATACTGGAAGAAGGCTTTGTTGATAGCCCCAGAAAATACAGAAGTAGGACTAAAAGTCAACAGGCTTCTATTTCCCAAAAAGAGAAAAGGGAGTATCTCCTTTCTTTTAACATTTCCCACACAACAACTGCCCTTTCTTTCAGGAATGTGCCTATGATGACTTTCCTTTGCTTTTACACAAAATTAAAGGAAACTGTTGTCTCTCCCTTTAGAACTGCTCTGCCAAAGGTTAAGGATACCAAGGATCACGGCTGCAGAAGGCTGTTAAGAGGAAAATGGCACACACATAGATAGTGCAATCCATTCGGCTCTAGAGCAAAGTTGGGGAGACCAAGGGAACTGTGTGTGCTATAATCTTTCGTCCAAGTTTAATTCTTCTGGTGTCTCTCCTCCAGTCAAAAGGTCAGCATTTCATAAGCAAGACTCTTAAATCCCAAAGAGCTGCAGCCTGAACTGAAGGTCTTGATGGGAACAGTTTCGTTTTATTCTGGATTACTGTAGTTACACGAAAAAATATCAGAGAAGGAAAGTTCCATTCGGTGTCAGGACGAAGTTTTTCTTTGCCCTACCAGGAAAGACTAGTATATGGGGTGAACTTGGCAGGGGAGTGGCTTCACAGTAAGCCAACAATTTCTATCCCTGTCTCCTGATGGGGATAGAACACAGTGAGGAGTAGAACACTTGAAATCATGTAGTATAGCTACTTCATTTTACAGATGTGGAAATTGAGACTTAGTTGACTTGCCTAAGACACAGCTATTTGGGGCAGGGTTAGGACTCAAATTTGGGTCCTTTGATTCTAAGTAGTCTAGAATCCCAGTGCTCTTTCCACCACATCACATAAAAAGCAACATAGTCAGGATTCCAGGACAAATAGACACAAATAGAGGCCTTGGAAGAATTTACAGTAATGGATTAGAAGCTTGGACCCTAAAGACTTCACTACTTACAAAACCATGGAAAATGTATTCAGGGTCCCTGCCAAGATATATACAGGGTTAAATGACACTGACAAGGAATATATAATATATATGGAGACCTAGTCCCCGGACAGTAATGGAGAGATGGTCTTGCTTGAAGGAACTCTCTCTCCTTACTAAGTATAGCCAGATCAGGATCTGGCTTCTTGGGAATTTGGTCTTCAAAAAGCCTCACTAACATGCCCCAAAATCAAGCTAATTCAGGAAAATGGTATCAACAAAGGTATGCAGGTGGGAGGGGATAGAGGGACTGAAATCAGACTTACCCGTGAGCCTGAAAGACTGGAAATCTTTTCTCTGGAACGCTGTCCAGCATCTCCTGCATCCCACACACACAGTACTCCATCACCATATACGTGGGGACATGGTTAAAGAAAACAAAGGGGCAAAGATCAAACCAACCCCAGGCAGCTTGTGACTGGTACAAACCCTAGGTTGTAAGCCCCTAGAGGGGATGGTGGTATGTTTCAACTCCAAGGACTCCTAAGGAGCACTGAATTTTTTGTTCTTTCACTAACCTCTTAGAAATCTTTATTCAGACTTTCTCTAATCCAATTAAAGAAAACATTAAGTGTTCCCATCCTCTACAGATTCTTCCAAGGATCCCTCCGTCCCAAGTAATGCCTTCTTCTCTCATGGATATTCAACTGAATCAAGTCTCTCTAACACTGAAAAACTTTCCCTTAACCTCTCCAACTCATCCAGTCCCAGTAGCTCCCCTTCGCTGTTAAGCTTCAGAAAGCTGTTCAATATCCAATACCTCCATGGTCTCTCTACTGAATCTCTCAACCACATGCACTCTAAGGAATCTGCTCCAAGGTCACCAGTGACCTCCTAAGTGCCAAATCCAATCAACCAGCATTTACAAAGTGCTTCATATGTGTTGCGAAGTCCTGGGAACATAAAAACCAAAACCTGGTATCTTCTGGCATTATCTCTGCAACTTCTGTTTACTCCCTCCTACCAGATACTTTCTTCCTTCTTCAACTTAAGAGCCATCTCTGTCTCTTTCATTGGCTCATCTTCTCAACCCCTTAATGTTGTTATTCTTAACTCGCCCTTGGTGCCTTTGTCTCTATACTCTGTCCCTCTCTACCAAATTAGATGCCAATGCCTCACTGCAGCAGTGTAGTACAAGGATTTCTCTACCATGCTAGAAACTTTTCCACAGACTCTCTGCTTTGCAAAAAGAAGCCTAGTTAAGTCCAGAGAGGCTCATCACCAATAAGTTAACCAGTTGGAGATGAATTCTTTGGACACTGCAACCTATGGAAGAAAGAAAACTACAAAGTCCTATGCAAGTCACTTCTGCTTCTGCAATGACAATGGCAGAAAGGAGAACCAGGGTTTTTAGTTTTTTTGTAATACTCTTAGAAATAATAATACTACAGGAGGAACTGAATTACGTCAATCTTGATGTTCTCTCTATAAAAGAAATAAGACAAAAGGAAGTTCGTAGACCTAAATGGAAACGTGGTTCCCGATACTCCTTGAAAAAGTTTTATAGTGCATACGAGGGTAATAGAATTGTCACTTTACCAGACAGACATCTGGCCATCTTGTCTTGCCATAATCAGAAGCATTTGCAAAAAGTTCAACATCTGTTGAAGAGGATGAAGAAATAAAGAAATTCTACAAAGAACTTGATAAGTCCCCCTAAGTTAAATTAACATAAATTTTTACATGTGACTTCAATGTAAAGCTGGACAAAGAGGAGGAAAGCAAAATTAAATTGGAAACTATGGATCAGGAATAAGAAAATTAATCTGAAAGCTTGTTGATCACACATAAGCCTGCTACCTATATGTCATGAATACTCTCTTCAAGAAAAGTATTTAAGGGCAATGCTAATGGTAAAGAGCAAACAACTTTTGGAATTAAATGGATTTAAATTTTAAGATAAAAAACGATTCCTTTACTCATCTGGAAGCCATTCCTAATCATTTATCTATGTACAATCTTACCATTGGCCAAACTTGTTAGAGAAAATGTCAAAATGAAAAAACAGAGCTAGAATTTTTTTAAATGGGGGGGGTAGGGGGGAAGCAGGAGAAAGGTAATTATTCCAACGGATCTGTGATTTCACCAATGTTTGCTACAACGATGCAGATGACAACACATCCAAATCTGCCCATCCTATGTGACTCTGGTCCATCTCCTCCCATAAGTCCAGCATAGCAGATCTATCCAACCTGCTGGGACAGTCTTCATTTTCTACTAATCTGTGAAGACACTCATCTTCATTGTTGATCACACAACTTACTCATACCCACCTTATACCTCTCCATTTCCCACCAAATGAAAAAGAAAATTAGTATTACTCAAAGGAAAATGGAGACACACACAATAGGTTTAAACAGGCTTAATGCACTGATTGAAAGGGTGTCAGAGAAGAATATGATAGAGAAGGATGATAGGTGGAACACATGACAAGAGAATGAGATAGTGGACTGTTTGCTCTCTGGGGTTATTAAAGGAGAACTGTGAATGGCAAAGGCAATCCAACCCACTCTCATTCAGTTTAACTGTAGGCCTGACTTATGGTCTATTTACACTATCTCAGGTACATATGCTGCTGAAAAAGGTTTACAGATCTTCCATCTATTTGGTTTTTCCTGTGTCAACGGTTAAACCAAACTCTTGAGTTATTATTAAGTCTCCTCAAGGGCTTAATCCAATCAACAAAGTGACATCTGCAAAGAAGAGTTCTGGAAGACCTCTCTATCCACAGGGAATCCTTCTTTAATTTGGAGTTCATGCTGGATCTCCTTTATGATAGTGGTGAAAAACCTTAGTGTTCACATATCTCCCTACCTTAATCCTCCCTTGATATTAATATTTAGAGAGTTGTCAAATAACATTATCTGTCCTATATATACCTCGTTAGGAGGGAATCTTAAAATGGTATTTTCTTCTACTCAAATCAAATGCTTATTTACAATCAAAAAACAAAAAGGCACAATGAAATCTTGTATTTCCTATATCTTTCAGTTCTCTATTTAATGATAAATATGTAGTCTACTGGGAAATATTGCTTCTGAAAGCCTGTTTCCTACTAATATCCTCTCTGCAATGTCCTCAATATGTTTATAGACTGTCCTCACAGAAATTTAACAAAGATAGCCATATAGATGAGTGGTAAGTCATGTTCTTTAGGTTGCCATTCTTTGGTATTAATAGGGTGCCAGATTTTTTCCATGCCTTTGTTATCTTCTCCTTCTTGTGAATTGATCCCTCGATGTCCTTACAACTATGCCACCTTAAGCATATATCTCCTCTACAAACATATCTAGGATTGTGATGTTTGACTTTATTATCCTTAATGGTGAAAACGGTTGTTTGTAACGGTCTGTGTGGAACTTTTCCAACTTTCTTTTCTTTGTTATCCTTCTATTTTCATCCTTAAATTCCATTATAAGAACTTTGCTTAGTCAGATCTCTCATTAAACGTGCTTTAAAATAATTTTATCCTCCACTGCTTCTATTTCACGAGGATATTCTGCTCAATCATCTTAGATTACATTTCCCCATAAGAATTTACTACCATGTTTGTAAATCAATCAAAAGATTGCTAAGAAAATTTTAGGCTTTTTTAGCCTCCTCATTATGGCAACTAATTTACATCAGTTAAAATTCTGCATGAAATAACTGTGGTCTGTGTCCATATCCTTCTTCTCTCCTATATTTGATCAATACCTTATTAAAATAGGTCAGTCTAGATGAACAACTGCATGCAATAATTTTTTTTTCATTTTTATTATTTCTCTTAGCTCTGTACTAATTTTGATCTTTGCTTTAAGAAGTCAGAAATCTGACTACAGACAGCTGATTCAAGAATGATTACCAAATGAATAACAAGTAGTTTCCTATACATTAAAATAAAATCAATTTCATTTTTTGTGTTGCTGACTGATGCTCACTATGTTCAGCACCTTCTGAATCTTGAAAATATAAATCATGAAAGTATTCATGACTTGGTAGAAGGAAACTTTTAAGGTGTTTGGCCTTATACAATTTTTACCGCTGATCAATGTTTTCTATTATATTTTTATTCTATTCCTCACCATCCTTACTATTCCTACCTTCATGCTGAAGTCACAGAGTATCAGTTTATCTTTATTTTTATCTGGAAGGTCTCATCACATTCTTCATTAAAGTTTCTTTACCTCTACAAAAAATGTTGGTACGTAAGTTTAAATATTTTCACAGTGGTCTTTTTGCAAATATTTATCACAAGCACAAGACAAGATAATGAAATGTCTGACGAAAGGATGTTTCTTACTGTCTTTAGGTACATCACATGGAGGCTGCTAGTGGTGCAGTAGATAGAGCAGTGAACCTGGAGTCAGAAAGACCTGAATTCAAATCTAACCTTAGATACTTACTTGCTGTGCAATACTTGGCAAGTCACTTAACCTGTTTGCTTCATTTCCTCTACCGTAAAACGGGAATAATAACAGCACCTACCTTATAGGGCTGTTGTGCTATACAAACGCCTTTCCTGTTTCCCAGTAGGAAACCTACTCAGCTCACTTCTTTACCTCTCTGAAGAAAACCCATGAACCAGCCTTTCATTAAATAACATTTCCTTCTTTCCTCTGTTTCTGTTCACAGTGAGAAAGTCAAGATTGTTATGAATCAGTTTCTCCAATAGTAAGTCTACTCAGCTGCCCCTAGACACGAATCTCACATTTAGAGTGAGCTGAAAGCTCACTCCCAGAGCCAAGTTTAAGATTACAGTATTAACTCAATTATTAACTCTAAGAGCTAAGGCTATTAACTGTCTTTAAAAACTTAGTGATTTTAGCACTTTTTAATACCTTTCTCACCACTCTGCCACTGCCACAGCAGAAGCAGAGTTGGGCGTCATTAGACTGAAAGCCACTTTGTATTAGTCTTTGTTTCATGGGTTGCCATGGCCAAAGAATTCATCATCAAGTCAATCTACCGGCAAAAAAGATAGGGCATGTAATTCTAACAATTTCAACTTGACCCATTTAAAAATATTGATGCTTAAAAAAAATGGGAAAAGGATATAGCAAAGCATACATTAAAATAGTTTCTAACATTAGTTTTACTGATCAAAATCAGCTGTCATAATGAGAAGACCCAAAGAACTGAGAAACTACCTTGGCCAGAAGTAACTATTTCTTTATCAAGTGAGAGATATGGCAATCAAGAGCAGCACCAGTTTGGAATATAAAGTCACTTGCAAAATTTCACTGGAGAATTGTGGAAGATTATAAGTTGTAATGCCTCATAAAACACTGAAAAGATGCTGAAGGAAAAACAAATTTAAAGAAAGCATTGTAAGAGATCCAAATAAGTAGTCATCCTAAGGGCATTTAAGGATGAAATTAGGAGGATGAAAAATGTAATCTTTTCATCATGAAGGACAGAAGAACCACCACGTTTAGACTCTAATGATGGAAATAATGAATAAAACAAACATGGAGAAAGCAGCTAACTTAGACCACATATATACAGAGAAAGTCCATTCTGGGCATCACACAACTTTCCATGAACCAAGGAATCAATTCACGAGGTACATTCAAATTAAAGAGGAAAAAGTAGCAAAAAACCAACAAACCAAAAAACTGATGTAAACATTACTTTTTTAAAAAGGGGGTGGGGGAGTGGGAGAAGGGGCAACAGGAAAGATCAATGGCTCTGGACCCTTTTGCTTACTTTCCCAGCTTTACAAAATTTTCATGAGACTAATCTACCAATGCAGAGAGGTCATTCAGAGAGGAAGGGGTAGGCTTTTACAAGTGATATTCCTTAGTAGACAATACCTTTACAATGCTATAACTGACTGATATAGAAAATACATGATTCCCTTCATGCTTACAGCTTAATGGGTTTTGCTTTTTTTTTTTTTAAAGCATCTTAACTGGAAGAGAATAGGCTCTTTTCCAACAAGGTTTCTCCCAAGAACATAAAAAGTAGGTAAAATATGTTGATGGATGTAACAGAAAGAACCTTGTTGGCTAACACTCTGGTAAGATCAAGTAATATGGCATAAGAGGGGAATATATGCTCACTAGAGCTGTCTGGGACTCCCTCATGGGTTGATACAGTACAGAGGATCCAAGTTGAAGAGGGTTCCCTATATGTGGGAAGTTCCCCCAAATGCAGATGGCATTTTACTTACTGCATCAAGCCCAAAACATTGCAAAGATTCATAAACAAGATTCACAGTCATTCAGGAGAGTTTGCTCCATCTACACCAGAAAAAAACAGTTCACTGAAGGATGCCTATTTCTCAGATGTAAGAAATGCCAGTGGATGCACAAATTAACAGATACCTGGGACATTCACTACAAACAGATAAAGGCCTGAGCCCAGAAATGCACAGGAAAAGAAAAGTATGTTGGATTGCCTTTGGTTAAGTGCAGTTCTTTCAATGATCATAAGCTGCAACTTGAAACAAAGGCCCATATTTTTAATACTAATATTTTTCTGCTGATGACAGCTGTAAATCATATAATACTATAATCCAGTGGTTCTCAAAGCATGGCTCAGGGAACCCTGGAGACTCGTGAGAGCATTTCAAGGGGGCCCACAAGGTTAAAGACATTTTCATAACAATACTAAGATGCTTTAATTTTTAATTTAGAAAAGTATCAGTAGATAATACCAATATTAACAAAAAAGTCTTTGGAGGGTCCTCAATACATTTTAAGAGTGTAAAGAAAGAAAACAAGCATTTATTAAGTACTTACTATCTGCCAAGCACTATGCTAAGTATTTTGCAAATATCTCATTTGAACTTCACAATAACCCTGGGAGGTGGGTACTATTGTTACTCAAATTTTACAATAAAGAGGTAGCAGACAAAGGAGAAGCAACTTGCCCAGCTGTGCTCAGACACAGCTATTAAGTGTTTGAGGCCACATTTGAACTCTGGTCTTCCTGGGTCCTGGGCCCAGTGCTACTGCGTCACCTACATCCTGAGCCCCAAAAGTTTGAGAATCACTGTGATAGATTCCAAAGAACTAAGAGTGAGGATCAACCAAAGAGCCATGGAGAAGTCTGTGATGAGTGTGAGCAGGTTGCCACACATCACAAACAAGTTATTTTGCAGAAATGGCATAACAAATGCAAAACAAAAAAGACTGGAAAAAAATAAGGGCTAATTACATAGGAAAGAAAGGGATTTCTGATGTATAGTTCACATGCTCTATTAGCATTCACGTGATGTCAGAAAATGAAGAATGCCTCCAGCACGCTGAGTAGATCCTCAGTGGTGAAGGGCACAAATAAAAACTGAACAGGATAGGAAGCCCTGGATGGATTGTGCTTTTCATTATTGGAAAGAATACTATTTTTATGAGGTCCTGGATCCATTAAAATACTATCTCCTTTGGCAATCTTATTCATTCCCTCTGCTTCAACTGCCACCTCTATACAGCTGCTTCTACAATGTATTTCTCTAGTCCTTATCTTTTCTTCTGAATTCTAGACTTTCATTTCCAAATGACTACAAGACATTTCCACCTAGATGTCCCATTAGTACCTCAAATTCTTTATGTATGAAACCAAGCTTATCTTCTATATACCTGCTTCTTCTGCTCCAATCAGTTCAGTAGTAAAATAACTACATCCTGGAACCATCTCTATGGCATTCTTGTAGGATGGGTATCCAATCCCCCTCGAGATATGTCTAACGATGAGGACATACTTTCTCCACAAAGTAGACAATTCTATTGTTGAGCAGCTTGGTTAGAAAATTCTTGCTTACACTGGGCTAAAATCTGCCCCCCTGCAATTTCCATCTATCCATGTAGTTCTGTGCAAAGGTATGGAAATGAGAGATGAAATATTTTCTTTGAGAAATAGCAAGAAGGCTTTCAAATTTGACTGTAATATAGCATATGAAGGAGAGGAATGCATAACAAACCTAGAAAGGCAGGTTGTGAAGGGCATGATGAAAATTATTTTCTCTGTCAGAAATATAGCTTCGATCTGGAGAGATGAGACATAAAGCAACAATAAAACACATGGAAACAAAGAAGGGTGGTCGGGGGCGGGGGAACTAAATTTGAATTGATTACAATTTTTAAAAAGTAAAATGTGGTGCCCCAAACTGAACACCATATTCCAGATAGAGTCTGACCATGACAAGCAGAAGACAGTGTTCTGGACTAAAGTTTGAGCATATGCTTTTTTTGGCAGCCATGCTGAAAAAAAGCACACATTCTTTCTATTTCAATTCAACACAGGTGAGGCCTCAAGGAGCCAAAAATAGTCAGCTTCGATGAGAGGAAAAGCCAAAAATCAGAACTGTTTTCCTTGGATGAGAAGTAAAACACAGACAGTCCCAATTTCTTCCTTGTAAGAAAATCAACTGTTAGCAGCTCCAAACAGGAGTGGCATATGTCTTTACAAAGGTTCTATGTGAAAAATATGGGAAGACTTATATGAACTCAAGAAAAGAGAAGTAAGTAGAACCACAGTAACAGTGATACTGTGTGATGATCACCTGTGAATGACTTAGCTATTCCCAGAAATACAATGATCTAAGACAATTCCAAAGGACTTAAGATGAAAAATGCTATCCACCTCCAAAGAACTGATGGAGTCTGAATGAAGATCAAAGCATGCTTTTTAAATTTTCCTTATTTTTCTTGGGTTTTTTTTGGTCTGTTTTTTTTTTTTGCAACATGGATAATATGTAAACATGTTTTGCATGACTGCACATGTATAATTTTTAGCAAATTGCTTGCCTTATCAAGGAGTTGGGGAAGAAGGGAAGAAGAGAATTTGGAATTCAAAATTAAAAAAAATTAATGTTAAAATTGTTTTTACAAATAGAGAAAAAATAAAATAAAATAAAACCACAAAAAAAAACAGAGGTCCTATTTACTTGTTATTAAAGACTTCAGGGTTTAGACTTACATCCTGGTAAAATGCCAGATCAGAATTACATAATCCAGCTCAGGATGCCTTGCAGATAGATAGCACACCGGCCAAAAAGTGCTTGCCTCATAGTTATCAAGCAGTAAGTAACATCCCCTGCCTGCCCGTCACTGGGAAATATCTACTGACAAAATGTACAAAACACTACATTCCCTTGCATTAAGCTTTTTTATGAGAATTATCTATGTGAAGGCTATATGCCAGATATTATTTTCCTCTCAACTCGGAACTTCGGTATTCCCTTTGCTCTTAGGATCAAGATAAATGGTATTCAAACATCAAATTCATGGGTTGTTACGTTTCAGAGATATGAAAATAGAAGGAACCTCAGACCATCTAATTCCACTCACTCGTTTTTTTTTAAATTTTTATTTTTAGTTTGCAACACACGATTCTACATAACTTTGAGTTCCAGATTTTCTTCCCTCTCTCCCCCCTCCCTCTCCAAGGCGGCATGGAATCCCATATAACTTCCATGTATAACTTGGCATTGAATTAATTTACACACTAGTCAAGTTGTGGAGAAGAATTATGACCAATGGAATAAATCATGAGAAAGAAGAAACGGAACCAAAAATAAAACCAAAAACACAACCCAACAACAAATACAAAGGAGAGAGAGAAAAAAAAAGGGGGGGAGAGAAAAAGGCGAGCATGAAGTGTGCCTTGATCTGCATTCACACTTCATAGTTCCTTCTCTGGATGTGGATAGCAATCTCCATAGTGAGTCCCTTGGAGCTGTCTCTGCATATTGTGTTGCTGAGAAGAGCAAAGTCTGTCAGGGTTAGTCATCACAGAATCTATATATCTGTGGTTGTGTATAATGTTCTCCTGGCTCTGTTCCTCTCACTCAGCATTATGTCGTGGGACATATGCTGTCCGTATCATCCCCATTTCTTATAGCCCAATAGTATTCCATTACCTTCATATACCACAGCTTGTTCAGCCATTCCCCAATTGATGGGCATCCCTTTGATTTCCAATTCTTAGCTACTACAAAAAGAGCCCTTATAAATATTTTTGTACATATGGGTCCTTTTCCCACTTGTGTGATCTCTTTGGGATACAACTCTAGGAGTGGTATTGCTGGGTCAAAGGGTATGAACATTTTTATAGACCTTTGGGCATAGTTCCAAATTGCTCTCGAAAATGGCTGGATCAGTTCACAACTCCACCAGCAATGTAACAATGTTCCAATTTTCCCCACTCATTCATTTTAAAGATAAAGAAACTTTGGTGTGCTCAAAGGCCCAGAATTGTTGAGTAACTTGCCTTGGGTCATTCAGGCAGTAGGAGTGTCAGGATTTGAGCCCCAATCCTCCCAATCCAAGGCTGTCCCCTAGGTGAGCTCAGTACTCTGCCTAAAACAAGAATATGCTGAAGTGAACTGAATGACTGGCCTGCAGTCACCTCCTAGAGGTCAGTGAACCTGGGCATTGGTTGGAGATGGACACAAAGGATAAAACTATGTATGAAAGTCATCATTACCAAGAAGGAACAGAGTCCACTTTATGTGAACAGATATAAATTGTTTAAAAAACAAAACCAGGCTGTGCCTAAGGAAAACCAGCTGTCTTATTGGTATGAAGTTTCTTCATGAGGAATCTCCTACAAGTTTTAGATGTCCCAGACAACATGGATCCAGGTGGTAGAAAATAATTTCCTCACTAACTGACCTTCATCCTGTCTTTCTCCTCTCCATTCCACTCTTGATGTGGTCATAAAATAATCTCTCTCAGAGGTAAATCCATATCACACCAATGCTCAAAAGTTGATCACGGCTCCCTATTGCCCACAAAATAAAATACAAACTCTCAGCCCGGCATTCGAGGCAACCTCCATAATTCATCTCTGACTTACCTTTCTAGTCTTAACTTACACTCATCACCTTCATGCTAAACCCAACTATTGGCCCCTCTCTCACCCCCAAGTCCCCATGCAGTGCTCACCTGCTTTTGTGGATTCAAGCACACTATTCTCCACATCCACAATGCATGGAATCACTGAATAAATGCTTATTCGTTCATTTAGTCATTAAGCACTTTACCTTATAAATTTTGTTAAAATCCTTCTCTCCAACAAGTCTGGTGCTACTTCTTATATGAAATCTCTCACCTCCCCAGGAAAAGAGACCTCCCCCCAACCATTCCACTTGGCTGGAGCATTCTGTAAGGCTCTTTCCTTTAATCAAATTTTAGTTTATATTACACTTTTCTGCGTATGCGTCACATTACTCTTGATAGACTCTAGCTCCTTAAGGACAAAGACTGCCATTTTTCATCTTTATATTTTTAAAATATCTAGCACAGAACCTAGCAGAGAGTTAAGTAAGAAATATGTGTTGAACTGAATCAGGCAGACAAATACTAAAGCAGATTCTAAAGGGACATACAAACTCAGGGATTCTATCCCAGGTCAAGTAAGAAAAGAAAATACACGACTAGGAGATCTAAGAAAGGAGTGTAGTTTCAGCCACAGGGGTAGAGACAGGTCAAGTAATGACATGGACCATTTCGTTTAGGGTATCTACACCTATCAGGATGGGAAACTATCTTTGGGAGAAGGGTATCTGCATCATAGCTGCCCAGGGATCTTTTAGTGTGAATAAGGCCTACTATTTTTTTTAACAGGATTCTTTGATCATGCACACTGGCTGGTATCATACTTGAGAGGCACCCAAAATCCCCTAATGACAACATAAAAAAAAATGAAGGATTTCTTCATGTTCTATTGCAGAGCTATTGTAGTCTAAATTCAGTACTGTCCACTGGATAACCCAGGGAGTACATACAGTTTGGAGAGAAGGATATAATAGGTCATCAGGAATTTATATACCTAGAGTAGGGGTCTGAACGAGGATAGACACTATATGAATGGATAAAAAGAGATAGATATAAGAAATATTGTCAAGGAAGGACTGACAAGACTTGGCAAATGCATTATGGTATTTGAGGGAAAGAAAAGAACCAAAGATGACTCCAAAACTCAAGCCTGCGTGACTGGGAAGGATGGTGGTATAACCAAGAGGAAGGAATAAGTCTGGAGGAAGGATGAGTTTAGAAGGAAATACACTGAGTTCTGTTTTTGGACAGGATGAGTGTGAGATGCCTATGAGACATCCAGGTAAAGATATATAGTAAGTAGTTCCTGATAAGTAACTGAAGCTCAGCGGAGAGACAAAGGGGCTGAATATACAGACTTGAGAATCATAAGAATCATAAGAATAAGAACATTGGGAGCTGGTAAGATTACCAAGTGAAAAGAGAAACAAAGATCCAGCACAGAGCCTTGGGAATTATGATCACAAAGTGGACAGAAGAATGAAGGCAATGATCCAACAAAGAGTAGTCCTGCAGAAGACAATGGGAAGAGTGTCCACAGTGGAGGAGGGCAGGGGACAGGTCAACAATGTCAAAAGCTACAGAAAGGTCAAGGAGGATGAAGAATGAGAAAAGGCCATGACAACTCAATAAGCAAAATGAGGAGTATATTTTTGGACCTGTACAATGTGAGAATGGGTTTTTTTGACTATGCATATTTGCTACAAAGATTTTATTCTTTTTATTTTCCCCAAGGGGGGAGGTGGGAGGAAGAAAAAATAAATGTTTCTTAATTGAAAAAAAAAATCAATCTTCGACAAAACCTTTTTAAAAAGACCACTGGATTTAGAAATTAAGAAATATAATTGGTAACTTTGGAAGAAGTTTCATAGAGACTGATGGGGTTGGAAGCCAGATTACATGGGATTCATAGGTGAGAGAGGTGAACAAACAGAGACAATAAACACACACAATTCTTTCTAGGAGTATGACTCTGAAAATAAGGGGTTATAGGACAACAGGTTTGAGGGAATGGCACAGTCAAGTGAAGTTTAAGCATGGTGAAAACCAGGACACATAAGGAGCTGAGGATGGAGCCAGCGAATAAGGAGAGGCTGAAGATGAGAGAAAGAAATGAAGGAGAATAACCGAGGAAGTAAGCTCCCAGAGATGCCTCAACAACCACTGTAAGGATATCATAGTAAAGGATGTGGTAAGGATACGGTAAACTTCAGGTATAATGGATGACTTTTAAGGTCCCTTCCAATTTTGAGATTCTATGTAGCTGAGCAAACCCCTGGGTCCTGCTTCTGAATTAGGTAATAAGGGCACAACATGGGCAGGACATCACTCTCTTCTATGTCATCCTCAAAAAGTAAGGCATAGATCTCAATACATATTAGTTTAACTTAAAAATTACAGATGACTATACAATCTAGAAATTTGTATAAATATATATTAATTCACCTTCTCCACTGAAAAAGAACAAATACTATATAATGGAATTAAAACCTTTAATAGGTAAAGAGTTAATAAAAGAGCACTCAGCTACTTTAAATGAATTTGAGTTTCCAGGTACTTCCAGGACTTCCATCTCACTGTACTGAGTAAACTGGCAAAAATGAACAAGGAAACCACTCATGGGCAATGGAAAAGAATAAAAGATAGGCCGAGCATTCTGTTTTCCAAAGGGGACAAAAAGGTTGTTTTTGTAAACTATGGCCCTCTAACCCTGATAGCAACCCGTGGTGAGACTGTCAAGGGTGGTTTTTGCTCAGGTGGTCACAGAAAAAAGTGGTCATCATTAAGCAACATCAAGTGTTCATAAGAAACAGGCCATGACAGACAAGACAGGGTGGTTTGACCACTGCTCCTATGACCAGTTCTTTTGAATTTGAACCCTGAGCATGCCTAAAGTCAGTTTACTCCCAAGGAAAAGGCTGAAGAACTAGTGAAGAACTACTTGGGCCAAACTGCACTCAAGGAAATGATGAAGAGCCAAGTTCCCCAAATGTTCTTCTAAACTGAACAGCATGTTCCTATTTTAATCCACAGAAATCAGAGTAAGAACAAATTGTTATCTGGTCCGCTCTTTAATGACACAGGATCTGTCTCTGAAATACAGGAATAGAAGGTGCTTTGGTGGAATTCTGTGTCCCCTCTATAGCAATATAATATCAGAGCTCATAATTTACCAATGTACTGCTTTGAATACTGACTTTTTCTAAATCAGATGCATAAACAAGAACGTAGCTGCTATCAAAGAGCCTTCCTCACAGAAACCCTTATTAGTTTTTAGCAAAAGGAACAAGAGGGCCAAGTGAGATTATGACACTAACTTGATAAAAGGGTCCAACACTTTACTACAATTACACGTAAAGAATGCCCAATTACTAGAAGGTTCTCTGATGAGAGAGGAAGTCTCTATTGTTATTAGAGAATGTCACTGGCTAAAAGTAAACTGGCAACAAGCCCCAGTCATTCTGTGCCACCCACACCTTGAGAATGGGGACTACAATTTACCTAATCTTTGTGTTCCTGGCCCATTGCTTTGCGCATAGTAATAGACCATACTAGTCATGCTCAAAGGATCACATTTCATCAGCACAGGAGGAACTCCTAGTGTGGGAACTCCCTCCATCTGTCTACGACTGTGTGGCAAGAAGTCCCAGGAAAGTGATAGAGACAAACTGGCCTTTTACCCTACAGGGGCTGAGTAACTTGTCCAGGGTCACACAGCTCTCAAGACGAAGAAGTTAGTCTTCTTGACTCCAAGCTCAGCACTCTCACCCACTATGCCAAATCGTCACTTGCATCAGGTAGTACTTCACATTTGCTGAATGACTGACCTCAACACTCACTGAGTTACAGAATTGGAAAATCTGGAAGAGTCCTCAGTGGCTGTCTTATCCAACCCATACATTAAGGAACCCTCACTATAGCATATGGTCATCCAGCCTCTGCCTAAAGAACTTCAAGGCTAGGTGATCCATCACATCCCAAGGGAGCCCATCCCACTATGGGAGACCTCTAACTGCTGAGAAGTTTTTCCTGGTATCAAGCCAAAACTGGCCTACTTGCAAATACTTCCTTTTCCTTCCACCTCCCACCTCCACCCCAATGCTCCTGGGTCAGCTCTTCAGAGTGAAACAGAACAAGGCTACTTGCTCCTCCAGATGTTAGCTCTCTAAATACTTGAACACAGCTATCAGGTACTGTCCCCTTGAATTTCCTTCTCTTCATGCCAGACATGCCCACTTCCTTCATCTGATCTTCATATGGCACGAACTGAAGGTTCTCCATCATCCTGGATGCTCTTCTCAGGACACTCTCTAGCTTATCAATTTCATTCTTAAAATGTGGTGCCCAGAACTGAACACAACACTACAAATGAGATCTGAAAAGGGCAGAGTGAAGGAGTATTACCTCTATGTTCCTGGAAGCCACGTCTCTCCTAATGCAGCCCAAGACTGCATTAGCTTTTTCAAGTGGCCGCCACATCACATTGCTCACTCATGCTGGACATGTGGGTCTGCTAAAACCCCCAGATCTTTTTTCAACCCATGCTGTCCTCAAATTGTATTTGTGTTCGGTTTCTTTTTCACCCAAATGCCAGACTTTATTCTTAACAAATTACCAGATTTATCCCAACAAACTACTGTACAGATCTTATGGGACCTTGATTTTGTCATTCAGTGTGTTAGCTATCCCTCTCAGTTTTATGTCATCTTCAAATGTGATGCGTACACCATCTGTGCTTTATCCAAAGTAGTGATAATAATCAACAGCATAGGGCCAAGTGCCCTTCCCTGGGGTCCTTCCACATCTGCCACACTGGCAATGAACTATATTAACAACCCCTCTGAGACTGGCCATCCAGCCAATTCTGAATCCATCTGATTATATCACCATCTAGTCTATATCTTTCCATCTTCTCCACAAGAAATGGAGAAACCTAAAAAAAAAAGAAAATCTGAAGTCAGGAAGCCTGCGTTTGAATCTTGGAACCTATACAGGAATGGTCAAGGCATTTAAATTTCTTTAAGCCTTAATTTCTTCAACTGCAAATGAGGATTATACTGGTGCTACTACATACTTCACAAGGAAAGTGCTATGTGAAATTTAAGTGTTATATAAATGTAATTGTTCTATTTAAAACACAAAGTACACCAATATTTCCTCCTAGAGAAAGTCTGAGGCCTTTATAAGAACAAAGTCTTTAAAAATGAATTGATCCCTCCACTCTGAATCTGCTGTTCTATCTAGTTTCAACTCCACAGAACAAGATGTCCCTCTCAGCTTATCACTTTTACGCTTACCACCAGGCTGCTAATTCAACCCCTGCCTGACTCCACTTCCCTCAGCCTCCTTTCCCTTCTGGCTGGAGGGATAGAAGGTAGAGTACCAAACTCCCTCCAATGCCTTCCTTTATAGAAAGCAGAAACTGGATTCAGTTCATTCCACATGGCATCTGATGCCCTGCCTGTTTTCAACTCCACAGAACAAGATGCCCCCATGCTGGGTATCCCCAGAGTCTCATCTCCTCCCCCTTTCCTATTTCATTTTGTATGTTATCTCCTGCTTTACATTGTAAGCTCATTAAAGCCAGGGACCTTCTTTCTTTTTTATTAATTATATCCCTGGCAGGTGCTTAATAAATGTTTAATTGATTTATTGAATTGGATTGGTCCTGGAAATGAAGGAAAAAACAAAGGTTGGTCCCTCCAAAGGGGAGACTGAAAAATGCATATCCTTCCATAATTTGGTCTTCCCGCCACTGATCACACAAATTCTCCTACTGGCTCAAATGTAAGATCAAAAGCAGCTCATTTCACAATTCCTTCCTTCCTTTAAGGATAAGCTCATGGGCCTTCTCCTCTAGGAATCCCTTCATATTTTTTCACCTAGCTGTTAGTGGTGATTACTATTATACATGATCATATATATGCTTATGTGTTTACATTTTTTATCCCTTCCCCAAGTAGAACGTCAGTTCCTTGAGAATAAGGCCTGTTTTTCATATTGCCTTCGAACCCCTAACACTTATTACAATGGACAGCTGCTGTACATGATGTCATGTTTAAAATGAACCACCAAGAGTAACTAATTCAACAGCATCATCTACTCCTCTGACCTCCAAGTCACTGAAAAGCATTACTATTTGTTCTTTCTAAGAGACATATTCCCTTAACTTAGAGACCATCTGAGTTGAGAAGATGTCTTCTCTGTAATAGGAGAAAACATGCACAGGGTGGCATCAACAGAACACTTAGAAATAAAATTCCCAAGACAGAATCTGATAATAGTTCAGAGTTTTTGTATTCTAAAATTGCAAGATAAAGAGATCTAGAATGGCAGATTATTTACGCTGACTTAAAAACAAAGTAATGAGAGGCTAAGGAAGGCCATATTTAAAGTTAGATCTCAATAATCCATTCCTGTGGAGAAGACAAACAGAATGGATAATACAAAACAGTAAATAATTTTAAAATGTTCATATTTAGCTTTGGAAAGAATTTTGTAATTCTTGCTAGTAGATGTCATTAATTTTTATTGTTGTTCAGACTTAAAGGAATATTAAAATTAGTTTGTATTATATAAAATATTTGGGAGTCTACATGCCAAGACAATCCCAGGAACTATATGAACACAATTACCAAATACTTTTCACACAAAGTCAGACCTAAATAACTGGAAAAATATCAGTTGTTCATGGGTAGGCTGAGCTAATATAATAAAAATGACAATTCTACCTAAATTAATTTACTTATCTAGTGCCATACCAATCAAGCTACCAAAAAATTATTTTACAGAGCTAGAAAAAATAATACCAAAATTCATCTGGAAGAACAAAAGGTCCAGAATATCAAGAGAATTAGTGAAAAGAACCGCAAAGGAAGGTGACCTAGCCATACCAGGCCTAAAACTGTATTATAAAGCAGCAATCATCAAAACTACGTGGTACTGCCTAAGAAATAGAGTGGTGAATAAGTGAATAGGTTAGGTACACAAGACACAGTAGCCAGTGACTATAGTAATCTACTGTTTGATAAACCCAAAGATTTCAGCTTCTGGGATAAGAACTCACTATCTGACAAAAACTGCTGGGAAAATTGGAAAATAACATGGAAGAAACTAGGCAAAGACCAACATCTTACACTGTATACCAAGATAAGGTCAAAATGTGTACATGATTTAGACATAAAGGGTGATGCCATAAGCAAATTAGGAGAACAAGGAAAAGTCTACCTGTCAGATCTATGGAGAACAGAAGAATTTATGAACAAACGAGAGAGAGAGAGCACTATGAAATGCAAAATGGATAATTTTGATTACATTAAATTAAAAAGGTTTTGCACAAAGCCAATGAAACCAAGATTAGAAAGGAAGCAGTAAGCTGGGAAACAATTTTTACAACCAGTGTCTCTGATATAGCCTCATTTCTAAAATATGTAGAGAACTGAGTCAAAATTTATAAGAATACAAGCCATTTCCCAATTGATAAATGGTCAAAGGATATGAACAGGCAGTTTTCATATGAAGAAATTAAAGTTACATATAGTCATATAAAAAAATGCTCTAAATCACTACTGATTAGAGAAACGCAAATTAAAACAACACTGAGGTACCATGTCATACCTATCAGATTGGCTACCATGCCAAAACAGGAAAATGATAAATCCTGGAGAAAATGTGGGAAAATTGGAACACTAATGCATTGGTGAAGTTGTGAACTGATCCAACCATTCTGGAGAGCAATTTGGAACTATGCCCAAAGGGTTATAATTGTGCATACCCTTTAATCTAGCAATACTACTACTAAGTCTATATCCCAAAAAGATCATAAAAAAAAGGAAAATGTAGAATAATATTTAAAGCAGCTCTTTTTGTGGTGGCAAAGAACTGGAAATTGAGGGGATGCCCATCAAGTGGGGAATGGCTGAGCAAGTTGTGGTATATTAATGTAATGGAATATTAGTGTTCTATAAGAAATGGTGAACAGGCAGATTTCAGAAAAAACCTTGAAAAACTTGCATGAACTGATGTTGAGTCAAGTGAGCAAAACTAGGAGGACACTGTACATAGTAACAGGAACACTGTATAATAATCAACTTTGTTAGATTTAGCTCTTCTCAACAATGCAATGATCTTTTTAAGAAAATTCCAAAAGACTCATGATGGAAAATGCTATCCACATCCAGAGAAAAAACTATGGAGTCTGAATGCAGACTGAAGCACACTATTTTTTTTTCATTTTTTTTTTCTTTCTTGTGGTTTCCTCTTTTTGTTCTGATTCTTCTTTCACAACAGGAAATATGTTTAACATGATTGAACATGTATAGCCTATATCAGATTACATGACATCTTGGGGAGGGGCAAGAGGAGGGAGGGGGAAAAATTTAGAACTCGAAATCTTATAAAAGTGAATATTGAAAACTAAAAATAAATTTAAAAATTTAACTTGTATTTTCTTGGCACACATGAGCAGGAGGAAGATGAAGGAGTACAAGGCCTAGTGCTGGGAGGAAGGGCAGAGAACAGAATCTAGAAGACAGGAAGTTTGCTGCAGATTCTACAAAATGAAGGATCTACACGTGGCTAATCAAAAATTGACTGGAGGTATCATATGGAATCAAATGAGCAAAACACGAAGTCAGGAAATCTAGTTCAAGATGAAGAAAACCAGTGAAATAATTGGGTTTGTTTTTTTTTTTAGAACCTTCTCTGGTTCTGTTTTCTCATCTGTAAAACAGGGAGTTGAATTAGATCAGCTCTAAGATTCCTTTCTAGCTCTAAAACTCTGATTCTGGATAGAGTGGGGAAAATCTAGAAGGCATTCAGGCTTCAGTCATAGGCTTGGCTCAGAAAACCTCAAGGTTGCCTTCCAGCTCAAATTCTAGAATTCTTTAACTAAAAACCTTAAGTCTCAAAAATTAAGTGTCATAAAGCCAAGTAAACTTAACCTGATGCCCAAACATTGCACCACTGTGACTCTGATGTCCCCTAAGTACTATTAACAACTCAAGCTAAGTGTTATCCAGAAAATGGCCATTGGCCCCTCTCCTTACTTACCACTGCTCCCCTCCTAAGGCTAAATCTGGATGCAATGACCAATTCAGCTTAAAAATCATAGTTTCCCTGCCAACCAGCGGCAAAGAACTAGCCCTTGGCAGCCAAGCAGGAACAACAGAAAGGAAGTCAAAGCTCACACTCCAGAGAGCCCAGCATTACTGAATTGCCTGGTCAAGCACTGGGTCCAGAGATTCAGAAGAATTAGGTAAGAGTCAAGTGCTACCACTGTACATAAGCCATTGCATTAAAATATGTTTTCAAATATTTGGGATGGTGTAGCCATCTAGAAAATGACACAATTCATTGAAAAATGAAGGAATGATTAAAGAACAAAAATCAATGATTAAAGAAAGGGCTATTTGCTTATGGGAAGGCACAATTTCAAGAAATACCCAGACTTCCTTTCTGAAAGGAAACAATTTAAACTTGAAAAGCAAGGTTGTACATTCCAGAGGAATGACACGCTTCCAATTGCCAAGGTCTTTTCTGGGCCAGAGGCCATTGAAAGCAACATCACAGGGGACATTCTTGTGAATTACAAACAAAAACAAGATCCTCGCTGAGCCACTTAATGATAACTGGTTTAGAGAGAAGAAAGAGATTCTCAGGGAGTGTTTTGACTTATAAACAGTCCAGAATGGAATAGTCCAATAATTAGAGGAGAGAAAACTGATGGCAGTGGTTGTTTATACCAAGTAGGGCCATAGCAACCGAGTCTTTTACAGTTTTGTTTTGTTTTTTTTTACAAAGGCAGTATTGTAAACCAGAGGCATAAAACAGGTCAATTGAGAATGTAATTGAGAAATAATGAACAAAATGAATTAAAGAGAACATAGATAATGCTAATATGTGGTTTTCTAAGTCATTATGGGGTCCATGGTTTAGTGCCCCTCCCCCTTCCTTTTTGAGTTTGACACTACTATTGCAAACCATTAAAAATAATGTCTGAAAACAGTACTTTTCACAAATGGTTCTAAATAAACTAAGTTTTGAAATCAGCAGAAATGTGGACACAGGCAAATCATATCTCCAATGTCAAGCCAATATACTTGCTATGCAAGGTAGCTCGGCCCATTAAAGAATTCTCAAAGCCAACAAATTCATGTAACAGGAATTTGGAAACAAGAATTACATGACTTTAAGATGAAAAGGGTCTTCTGGAAAATCTCTAGACCACAGGTTCTTAACTTTTTTTGCATCATGTCTAATGAAGCCCTATGGAGCTCTTCTCAGAATAATGTTTTTAAATGCATAAAATAAAATATACATATAAAAGTAACCAATTATTTTGAAATAGTTATCAAAATATTTTTTAAATACAAGTTTGTGGACCGTAGGTTAAGAACCTTTGTTCTAGTCCAACAGCCTGCTCCATTTAAAATTCCCTCTTCAGAATCTCTGAATTGTGCTTATCCAATTTCTGCTTGGACACTTTTAGTGAAGGAAAACTCAAAAAACTCACTCCAGTTCATTGTTCAGCACCTTCAAAATTATAAAATTACTTACAAAATCTGCCACCCTTTATCTTTTATCCATTGAGATGTCTGCTCCTTCTAGATGATAGCTTTTCAAATGAAGACAGGTATCACCATGTCACCACTACTACATTCACAAACACCTAGATCTTCTATTCCTCAAGCAAAAACAAATCCCAAATTCCTTCCATCTGTCTTCATAGTAACTAATTTAAGGTCCCCATACAATCCTATCTGCCCTATCTGGATGCATTCCAGCTTCTTGATGTCCATGACAAGATGTAATATTATGAAGGAAGCCCAACACTGCAGAAAGGAACAGAGTAGAAAGCATACTAGGATTGTGATCCCATGGCAGTATGATGTAGTAGAAAGAACACTAGCCTGGACTCAGGCAGTCTATTTATGGCCCACGACTGGTAGCTGCACGACACTAAGTCATTTAACTTTTTGGTACCTCAGTTTCCTCAAATGGAGATAATGTCTGCCTTGGAAACCTGAAAGCGCAACAGGAAATGTGGCAGCTATGACACCCAACTGACTGGTCTTGAGACACTAGAGTCCCCAGATTCCTTTCATGCGAATGGCTTTCTAGCCACATATGCCAATCCTAATTTTGTGGACTTTGAAGTACTATGTGTATGATGAAAGACATTTAAGAAATATGCCAACCTTCACTGCCAAAGAACACCATGGTACAACAGAGGCCCCAAAGGATATATTTTCTGCTTCTCTTCATTATATAATACATCCACCAGCTGTATGACGTTTTTGTGCCGTAACCTCCTCAGTAGCTGAATTTCCCTAGAAGAAAAATGGGGGTGAAAAGAAGCTGTTAGTGCATCTCTCTGCAGAAATATAAGGTCCCATATTACTGAACAAGAGAGATAATTTGCTAAAGTTGTGACTGCATTTTCAAGTTGCTTTTTCAAAAAGTTATTTATTTGTTAATATATTTTTGAATCAAGGCCAACATCTGCTCTGTCCCCTATGATGGCTCTAAATCTGACCAGTGTGCCAACACCTGTGGTGTGATTTTGATCATCTAGCCAAAGATTATAACCTCCAAATACTTACCAGGATCACTGACACACAAGGTTTACCTCCTCAACTAATGCTGCTCAGTAACTTAATCCTTCTAAGATTTGTATTCCAAGGCCCTGGCGCAAGACTAGAAGGTCCTGGTGCGAAAACTACAGGCAGAGGAAGAGAAAAAAGCCAAGGCTATTGTTGGCCTTCCAACAGCCATAGTGTTGTGACCCTGATGAGAGAGCTGTTCTTGCCCCTGGTAGGGTGCACTCAGAGCCGCCAAATATAGGCTTTGCAAGGGGAGACACTTACTTGACTACAAGTTTAAATTTGATACTACCTATGTCTTCATATATACACAAACAACCTTCAACATGCTTCTCTTAGCCCCTCCTACTACCAGGGAAAAAAGAAGTTAAAAATTAATAATGATAAAGAGCAGAGGAAATAAAATACCAGTTAACAGGTTTTATTTTTAACTGAAAATAAACTAAAATCTATAAAGTTACATTAATTTCTCATTTTAGATAAAGCAAAGGCCAGCACTATAGAGCACTAGATAGGACAGCATAAGGATGGTGGCCAATGTGAATAGTGGAAAGAGACTTGATTTAGGGCTTAAGGGGCCCAGGCTCAAGTGCTATTTCTGCCACAAACAACAGAACACTGGGCAAATCACTTATCTTCTCAAGAGCTTCTCCAATGACCTCTAAGTTTCCTTCCAACTGACATTCTCTGTTCTATAGTCTCTACTTCCTAACTCTAGGTGATTGTTAAGAGTCACTTTAAACCCTGGTTTGATCCTCTGTAGAATTGGGTTAACAACAACCTACTCCTATAAGCCATCAGCATTTCTATATATTACCAACAAGGTCGAGCAGGAAGAAATAGACAGAAAAATTCCATTTAAAATAATAAGAAGACAATATAAAAATTTGGGAGTCTATCTGCCAAGACAAATCCAGGAATTATATGAACATAATTACAAAGCACTTTTCACACAAATAAAGTCAGATCTAAACGGAGAGAAATATTAATTGTTCATGGGTAGGCTAAGCTAATATAATAAAAATGACAATTCTACCTAAAATAATTTACTTATTCACTGCCTTACCAATCAAATTAACCAAGAAATTATTTTGTAGTTATAAAAAATAAAAACAAAAATCATCTGGAAAAACAAAAGGTCAAGAATATCAAGGAATGGGGCAGCTAGGTGGCGCAGTGAGTAGATTACTGGCCCTGCAATCAGGAGGACCTCAGTTCAAATCCGGTCTCAGACACTTGACACACTTACTAGCTATGTGACCTTGGGCAAGTCACTTAACCAATTGCCCTGCCTTCTCCCCTCCAAAAAAAAAAAAAAATCAAGGAATCACTGGGGAAAAAAATGTAAAAGAAGGTGGCTTAGCAGTACCAGATCACAAAATGTATTACAATGCAGTAATCCTCAAAACAATCTGGTATTGGCTAAGAAAAAGAATGGTGGATCGGTGGAACAGATAGGTATGCAAGACAGTAATAAATGACTGTAGTAATCTAGCGTTTGATAAATGCTAAGACCCAAGATTTGGGACAAGAAATTACTATTTGACAAAAACTGCTGTGAAAATTAGAAAGCAGTTTGGCAGAAACTAGATGTAGACCAAAATCTCATACCATTTATCAAGATAAGGTCAAAATGGGTACATGGTTTAGACAAAAAAGGTGATGTCATAAGCAAATTAGAAGAATATGAAAAATTTTACCTGTCAGATTTATAGATAAAGGGAAGAATTTATCACAAAATAAGAGATGGAGAGCATTACAGGATGTAAAATGGATACTTTTGATTACAACAAATTAAAAGGGTTTTCTACAAACAAGATCAATGCAGCCAAGATTAGAAGGAAAGCAGAAAACTGGGGGTTGGGGGGATTTTACAGCAAATTTCTCTGTTATTGAGTCAAATCTAAAAGAATACAAGTCATTCCCCAATTGATAAATCATCAAAAGATATGAACAGTTTTCAGAAGAAGAAATCAAAGCTTTCTATTGTCATAATGAAAAAATGCTCTAAATCACTACTGATTAGAGAAATGCAAATTAAAACAATTCTGAGGTACCACCTCACACCTATCATACTGGCTAATGTGACAGAAAAGGAAAATGACAAATGCTGGAGGGGATGTGAAAAAATTGGAACACTAATTATACGGGTGGAGTTGTAAACTGACCCAACCATTCTGGAGAGCAATTTAGAACTATGCCCAAAGGGCTACAAAACCAGGCATACCCTCTGACTCAGAAATACCATGGCTTAGGTCTGTACCCCAAAGAGAACAAAGAACAAGGAAAAGGAACTATCTGTACAAAAATATTTATAGTGGCTCTTTTAGTGGTGACAAAGAGGTGGAAATTGAGGGGATGTCCATCAATTGGGGAATAGTTGAACAAGCTATGTTTGTGAGAGGATACTATTATGCTATAAAAAATAATGAGCAGGATGGTTTCAGAAAAACCTGGGAAGACTTAAATGAACTGATGCAAAGTGAAATAAGCAGAACCAGAAGAACATTGTACACAGTAACAGCAATACTGTGCAATGAACAACTGTGAATGACTTATATTCTCAGCAATTACAATGATCCAAGATAATTCCAAATGACATGAAAAAAATGCTATCTACCTCCAGAGAAAGAATTGATGGATTCTGAATACAGATGGAAGCATATTTTTTTACTTTATTTTTCTTAGTTTTTATTTTTTGTTCCGTGTTTTCTTTTGCAACACGGCTAATATGGGAATGTTTTGCATGACCGCTCATGTATCATCAGGGGGAGCTAGGTGGTACAGTGGATTGAGTGCTGGGCCTGGAGTCAGGAAGTCTCATCTTCCTAAATTCAAATCCAGCCTTGGACACTAGATGAGTGACCCTAGGCAAGTCACTTAACCCTATTTGTCTCAGTTCCTTCATCTGCCAAATGAACCGGAGAAGGAAATAGCAAACCCCTCAAGTATCTCCGCAAAGAATACTCCAAAATTGGGTCATGAAGAGTCAGACACAATTGAAATGACTTAATGACAACAAAATGTATAATCCATATCAAATTGTTTGCATTCTCAAGTAAGAAGAAAGGGGGAAAGGGAAGGACAGAGAGAATTTGGAACCTACAATTTTAAAAAACGAATGTTAAAAATTTTTGTTTACATATAATCGAGGAAAAAAAAACGAAATGTAACAAAACAAAACAACACTGACCTTAGCAGGATTGCCACGAGAAAAGCACTTTGGAAACTATCAAAATAACAGAGAAATGTGAATTACAGTCTTAAGATCCCTTCTAGCTCTGACAGTTTATGTTCAAGATCTAGTTGTAGAAATGTGGTAAAATATTCTCAATAAGAGAAGTAAAGCTTTATTCATTATTTCACTGCTACCCAAGTCCTGAAAAAATGATAACAGGGCCTGGGCATCAGGGGAAACTCAGCCACACTGATCCAACTTAAAAGTTAAACTCTAGGTAGTATCACTATGAAGCTAGATGATTAAAAATGAAAACTGGTTTACAAGCTAGATTCACTTTTACTATAATAATTTTTGTGTATACATCCCTCCTCTAATTTCAAATAAGCAAAATAGACTGATGAAATTCATCCCAGGCTGCTTCTGTTTGCCTGGGAGGGAGGGGGGCATGGGGGATGGGAATGCAAGGATCATTTCTATCTATTTCAATCTAAGTTTCATGAAGGGATTTGTGAAACAAATATTAAACCAGCTACCCTGAAAGAAGAAACAGAACAATCTTTCCCTAACTTCTAACTTCTCATTTCAATGTGGGCAGATTTAACTGTCCCCTTAGCCAGGAAACACAGGTGCATGTTTTCTAGAAAAGAAATCAGAGAAGCCACCCTCTATGCTGAAAAGACATTCTTCAATTGTCTGCTCCAGTACATCCTCTGCAAGTCTGACACACTGTCTTGACTCTATTATTCACCCCCTATTCCTTACTCCCATTCAGGCAATTCCCACTGCCTCCAAGTTCTTTTAGGCTCTTCCCAGCCTGACTGCTTTCTACTGTCCCAGTCTTCTTATACCTTATCTCTATGTAATCTGCCATCCAGTCAAACTGGCTAGCCTCCAAGCTGCCTCGAACAAGACACTCTATGTTCTGATGCCTGGCATTTTCACTGGCTGTCCCTCATGCCTGGAATTCTTTCCCTCCTCATCTCTACCTCCTAACTTCCCTGGCTTCATATTCTCATTCAAAGTACTACCTAGTGCAAGCAGCCTGTCCTAATCCTCCTAAATGTTACTGGCTTTCCTTGGAATGTCAATTATCTCCAATTTATCTTATATAAAGCTTGTTATATGCATACTGTCTCTCCCATTAGACTGCAAGTTCTCTGAAAGCTGAGACTGTTATTTATCTTTCTAACCCTAGTGCTTAGCACAGTACCTAGCACATAGTAGGTGCTTAATAAATGGGGATGAAGGGAGAGAATAAGCATTTATATAGCATCCACTATGTGCCAGGCACTGTACCAAGTGCTTTACAAATAATTCATTTGAGCTTCACAAACAACCCTGGGAGGGTGGTACTGTTATTACCCCATTTTACAGTTGAGAAAACTGAGGCAAAGATTAAGAGATTTGTCCAGGGTTTTATATAGTTGGTAAGGATCTAAGTTGGATTTCAACTCAGGTCTTTCCAATTCCAAGCCCAGTGCTCTATTCACTGAGCAAATGTTAGGTTGACTAACTCACTGACTTCTGGGGAAGTCTCTCTTCCAGTTCACCAGTCATTAGGAACTTGGAGCAAAAAAGGAAGTCACGGATGTATAATTGTAAAGGACCTTTGAATTCATGTCTGTGTTTGCATGTCTGTTGTATAAAAAACCGTAAGCACCACCTCACTCATCACACTGCATGAGGCAGGCGGGAGAAGTAATCCTTCCTTTTCCCCTAGATGAACCAGAAACTCAGCAAATCAAAGTGATTAGCCCAACAATACTACCTTTAAGAAGCAGAAGCTGGCTTTAAACCCAGCTTTCTAGACTCAAATCTCAACCACTCTTGACTCTACCATGCTGTCTCCTCTTTTTACACCTCTACTAGAGCATACCATTGCATCTCAGGTCATTGGTGGGAATTTAGCCTCAATCTGCTCCCTCTCCCAACATGAGAGAGCTCTGTACCTTTACTTACTGCTTTTTAATATTAAGTAGCTCATCAACCAGCGAATGGCTGAACAAATGGTAAATGATTATGATGGAATGTTATTGTGCTGTAAGAAATGATGAAAGGGATGAATTCAAAAAAACCTGGGAAGACTCAAAATGAACCGATACTGAACGAAGTGAGCAGAACCAGGACATCGCTGTACACAGTAACAGCAATACTGTAATGATGATCAACTGTGAAAGACTTAGCTACTCTGATCAAGACAATGATCTAAGGCAATTCCAAAGGACTCATGATGAATCAATCTATCTATCCACCTCCAGATAAAGAACTTATGAACTCAGTGCAAATTAAAGCATAATTTTTTTCTTTATTTAAAAAAGCAATATTAAGTACAAATAGTTCTAGCAAATGACCAACACCTAGAGCTACATATAGTACTTACCACTCTGAGGGATGCATAATACATTTAAGTCAAAGTCCCTCAAATCAAATGGTGAAAACTGTGCCACACAGAAACAAAGCTATCATAGCTGATAAGACCCTCGGCAAATCCTACTGCTTTGCTATCTGCATTAGTCAAACACATTAGTCAAATGTTGCCAGCCATGGCCAGGTACCATTGGAGATTGGCTGAAATCAGTCGTGAATAATCAGCTTACTGGTTCAGAACCTATCACAAAATCTGTGCAATAACATTAGACAATCAACTGAGTAGAAAAGCCCATCTAAGGAGGAGAGGAAGCTCTCAGAAATGAAATTCTGAAGGTATGAAGTGAAACCATTCCAATGAGGAATAAAGGTAGGGGTAGAAAGGTCGTCAAAACATCATCAAGATGGATGTACAACAAACTTAGATTGTAAAAAGACATGTATAGAAGATGCCCCAAGTTTAACATAAAATTTTGTTTTTATTTTTTGAAAAGCCCCCCAAAGGGTAAAGATTCTTACCTGCAATATGAATAAACCTCCCATGCTTCTCTCCAAGCCTTCCATCTCTCTACCTGAACTTTCTATCCTATCCCCGCCACTCCCCCAACCCCCACTTCCACCCACTCCCCAACACACACACACAACCAGAATTTGAGCTGTGAGCAGCAGCATGGAACAATGTGTATACATATACTTGTCTCAATTTATTTAAGAATGTAAGCTTCTTGAGAGGTGGTATTGATTCATATTTTTTGTATCTGTATCCTCAGCTCTTAACCCAAAGTATCAACTTAATGAATGCTTTCTGACAAACTGAAATTAGGGCAGGTAATAGAATGTGAATTTTGAAATGTAACATGATACCGTAAGGATAGTGTAAGGAGTATGAAAGGTCAGAATGAACTGAGTAAGGCTGGCAAAGAATGTTAAAGGCAATAAAAAAGAATTTTTAAAATCTATGTTAGGGAAAAGAATAAGGTCAAGGAAGGAACAGGTCCATTGCTCTGGATGGATAAGAAGATGATATAACAGACAGACAGAAGAAAGGTAAAACTACCCATCTTTTATTTTGTTTTCTCTGCTAAGAAACTGGAAAAAGCAGAACAAAAAAAAGTAGTGGGAAATTTAGACCCAAGTAAGGCAGGCAACTTAACTGCTTTTGATTTCAAATCACTAAGTCCAGATGAAGTAAAATACATGGTCCTTAGAGAACTAAAGAAAGTGATTGACAAGCCACTGTAAGCCATTTTTGAAGAACATGAAAAATGAGAGAGATGCCATAGAACTACAAAAAGATATACATCCCAATTTTCCAAGAAAAAAAGAGAATAGTCTGCAAATTAATGGACAGTGAGCTTGAAGAATTTCTGGCAAATTTCCAGAATATGTTTTTTGAAGAGATGGTAAATGAAAATCTAGAAAAGAAACTAGTAATAATAAAGAATTAGAATGGCTTCTCCTCTGACAGGGGTATCAGACTGACACATTAGGAGAATACAACAGTTTATCCAGATTTTAGCAAATCATCTGTCAGTTTCTCACATTTTCCTTGTGCATAAGATGGGGTGATACGGGCTAGATGACTGCACAGTTGGGTAAGTTCTAGAATGGCTGAATGTCCAGACCTCAAAATCAGGCACTAATGACTCAATGTCAATTAAGAAAGAGGTCGCTAGTGGAATGCCTCATGGACTTGTTCTAGGTCTTATTATGCTTTTTAACATTTTTATAATGACTTAGATAAGGAAAAATTGCACTAACTTGCAGATAGTTTTAGTGGACTGAAATCAAGGATAAGCTTTTAAAGTCAACTTGAGCTTGGCTCCTGAGAGCCAACTGTTAAATTTTCAGTGTGAGCAATTATTCCTCAGAAACCAGCAAATACTGCAAATCAGGGTTTGTGTTATTGTTTTGTTAGTTGTTTAGACTTATGAAAGTGATGGAAAAATGTTAATAAGGAAGATTAAACTTAAAAGTGTGCGTACATCTAAACTTTTTAAATGTGTACTTTTTTTTTTCCAGAGTCAGTTGTTAAACATTTACCAGCACTCCCCTGACTAAAACCCAATACAAGTCAACATTACTATATGGGAGAGAAAAAAGCTAATGTGTTTTTAACAGAGACATGATACATAGTTTATAGACTCTTTTCTCTTTTGTTTTTCTTATATAATCAGACCATTTGTCCTTCTGGTTCTGTGGCACCCTTCTCATTCTTCATGATCTAGAGATACGAGAGTACCACTGTATTCTACCCCCATAAGACTACATGTGGAATATTATGTTCAGTTCTTAATGCCACATTTTAAGGAGGATATTGATAAGCTAGAGAACAGAGAATGAATTGGGGAGGTTTAGTCTGGAGAAGAGAAGATTTAAGGGAAACTGAAGCACTGGAAAGATTGTCATGTAGAACTGATTAGGCTTGTTCTCTTGGATCTAAGATGAAAGAACGAGGAACAGTAGAAACAAGCCGCTGAGAGGCAGATTTTTTTTTTTTGAAAAGAGGTAGATCTCACATTAATGCAGTAAGAAAGTTTCCCCACAAAATAACTACTGGAAAGTGGTGAAATGGAATGGGGTACCATAGGAGTTGACCGAAGTCTTCAAACAAGAGCCAGACAGTCCCATGTTACTTAGGGATCCTGAAAAAAAAATTCTTGTTAAGGGATGAGTTGGATTAGAGCAGCTTCTAAGTCCAAGTCAGCTTTGAGATTCTACATGGTCTGTCTTGGCAGACCTACAATCGATGCCAGGTTTTTGGTCCTCAATAAATTATTTTTAGTACCAATGTAAATTCTGGATAATTAGGTAAAACTTGCAAGTCTGAGGAGACAAAATTGCAAAATCATTAATGATCAAAACTCTCCTACTGAAGCAAGCATTCACGAACCTCATTTTAAGTACCAAAGCTAGCAGAAATGAAAGGAAGTGTGATAGCTAATCTTCACTGGAACTTACTTTTAGTGATTCTTTGGTGAAATTCATGTTATAAAAATTTCTCTTTAAATTGCAATGTTTTCCACAAAATCATTAAGTGTATTTACCAAACATATTTTATTAACAAAACAAAGCAAATTTTAAAACATTCTCATTTTTAAAATGAAAATGTGGTTAATCAAAATATCCAAAAGAACTGAATTAAGTGGAGAAGAAAATAAAAATTTCTATGAAGCACTGTCTTACAAAAGGGAGCTAGCTAATCCAATATTTTCCAATTTATAAAATACTTATTAATAGCTATCACATCCTTCTCACTAAACTAAATAAGTTGATTTCATCTACTAGTGTGCTCACTGTACTCCACTGATACAGATCGAAGCTTCTTCATTCCTTAGCAGATAGTCATTCCCAGTATCGTCAAAGGATATTTAAAAAAAAACAGTTCTCAAGAGAAACAATCAAAGACTGCCTAAAAATGTGTTCAAAACCACTAACCATCAGAGTCATTGCAAATTAAAGCATCTCAAACTCAGACCAATTAAACTGGCAAAGACAGAAAAGAACTGAAAATGAACAGAATGAACAAAATGGAAAACAACTTGCAATTGGCAAATGAAATTATAAAATTGTATCTATCTTGATTCAGTACTGCCACTGGGTTTATTTCCAAAAGAAGTTACGAACACCAATAAAAAAAGGACTACCTGTATGAAAATATCCAAAGCAGTACTACTTGTTATAGCAAAAAGCTAGAAATAAATTATGTGCCCAAGGACTGTGGAACGATTGAAAAAAATTGTTGTATATTAATTTAATGAATTATTGGAATATTACAATAAAGATGGATTCAAATTAATATTTAAAGACCTGAATCAAGTGAACCAAATGGACAATATTCATAATTACTACAGTTATATAAATGAAGACAATTTAAAAGGGCAGCAAAGATCAGAACACTGGTCTTAACTTATAAAGTGTTTTAACAAGCAGAAAACTACCAGAGTATAAGGTTCTACAAATATTATCAGTCACAATCCCTTTTAAGCTGTTCTGACTTAACTGGTTTAGCGGATTATATATGGTAGGAAATTCAACTATGAGTAAGCAAGAGCTTTGTACAAACAAAATTTGTAAAGAAACTTTATCATAAAAAATAAAATATAGGAAACATGAAAAAAGAATGTCATTAACAGAAATAACCAGTTTCTTTTTTTGAGGAAAATAATCTATGAAGCATAAAGCATGATGAAAATGATGACTATTCTTATTTTTATCACCTCATTAGCAGTGCTTACTTCCTCTGGGGTAAGAATGAAAGCATTGGCTAGATAGAAAGCAGAAGGGAAAAAAGCTAATTCAACACCAATCCCAGCCAGCAACAGCAGAGCAACAATATTTATGACATGTAATTCCATATGTCTAAAATTGGAACCATTACTTTTTCTCTGAAATTTGGCCACCATTCTCTCAGGTACTCATGCTCAGGAGTTATCTTCTGACTTCTCAATCTACCCACCCCCAACTCAACATCCAGTTATCAAATCTTAGAGATTCACTCTCCCTATTATCTCATGAATCACTCACTCCGATTTTCTTCTGGAGCCAATGATCCTAGTTTCAGTAACTTAGTAACCTCCTAATTGGTGTCCTAGCTCTAATCTCCCACTACAATGCATTATGCACACACTGCCGTATTAATCTCCCCAGGGTTCGACTCTGACCATATCGCCCCCTCGAATCAAAAGCTTTATGGCACACAAAACTCCTTATCTCAGCATTCAAAATGTTCCACTTGTTGGCCTGACCTATGTTCCCAACCATGACACAGACATTTCTCCTCAGTCATGGATCACAGAGAGTACTATACGGGGAATTGGCCAAGAATGTTACTATCCATGAAATGTACAACTTGGTCAATCAAGGAAGCAATCTACAATCATTCCTTAAGTATCTACTATGTGCCAGGAATATAAAGACAGAAGTCAAACAGTCCCTGACCTCGAGCTTCAAACAATGTTTATTAACCGGCTCACATTTAATAAACTCAGGTGTGTGTGTGTGTGTAGTAGGAGGATACTAAGAGATGGGAGATCAGTAAAGACCAGGGATTCCAAGAGGCAGAGATGAGTAGAGAATGCAGAGTCAGCCAGGGAAAAGGCACAGAGATAGGAAATATAATGACATCTATAATGAACATAAAAGTTTACTTTAATACAGATTTCTAAAAAATCTGTATGTTAATACAAATTCAGTTTCACATATAACCCTCTATTTTGTATGTCTTTGTTTATTAAAACATTCACGCTTGCTTAGTGTTTGGGAGGCTCCGAAGGAAAGCATGAGAGAGAAGAGTCTAACAAAGCTGTTGTGCTGACCTCACTGTATGCCTGTGAAACCTGGACAGTACACCAGCACCATGCCAGGAAACTGAATCACTTCCATTTGAATTGTCTTAGGAAGATTCTGAAGCTTACCTGGCAGGGTAAGGTATTGGACACTGAGATCCTTTCTTGAACTAAACTGCCAAGCGTTCAAACTCCACTGCCAAGAGCACAACTATGATGCGGCGGCCACAATGTTCAAACGCCAAATGTACGCTTGTCTAAAACGCTATTTTATGGAGAACTCACACAGGGCAAACACTCACATGGTGGTCAGAAAAAGCTATACAAGAACACTCTCAAGGTGTCCCTTAAGAACTCTGGAATTGATTGTGTGTCATGGGATACACTGGCACAGAACAAAGCAATCTCTCATTAGAGAAGGTGTTATTCTCTATGAGCGCAGCAAAATTGAAGTAGCTCACAAGAAACGCAAGATATGCAAATTTAGAGAAGCCACTCCAAATGTTCACATGGATCATTTGTGCCCAACCTGTGGTAGAGCATTCCGAGCTCATACTGGTCTGATCAGCCACACTCAGATGCATCGTAACTTGACTCTAACATAGTGATGTCATTCTGGTCCTCTCTGAGAACAAAGGACAATAATGAATCATAATAAAAAAAAGAAAATTAAGAGAAAAACAGTAAGAATCTCATTATGACCAGAGCACGATATGAATGAAGGGAAATAATGTGAAATTAGACTGGAAAAGTACATTGGGGCCAGGTCATAGAGGACTTTAAATGCCAAAGGAGTTTATACTTTATCTTAAAGGTGTTTATTGAGGGGAATGATATGATCTGGCCTGACCTTTATAAAAGTCCCTTTGGCAGCTATGTGGAAAATGGAATGGATGATCTGAAAAGAGAAAAGAATTAGGAATAACAATAGGAGAGCCTGCAAAGTATGGTGCCCATTGGAATGGAAAGACAGATGTGAAATGTGGAATTAGACACAAGATTTGGGTATGTGTAGTGAGACAGAGTATTTGATAATGACCCTAAGGTTGTGAATCTGGGTGAATAAAAGGATAGTAGTACTCTCAGCAGAAATAGGGAAATTTAGATGAAGGGTGGGATTGAAGGGAAAGATCTATTTCCAACGTGTTGAGTTTAAGATATCTTTGTTTTGTGGGAGTTTAAGTTGACGAACTCACAGCCCAGGGTGCTCAAGGGTGTACTGATGTGTATTTTGAAGTTCCTAAGTATAAAAATCTAAAGCAGGACTGACTTCTTTGAGAAGATAGGAAGAATAACCTGTAGGCTAGTAAAGGACTAAAACAAAGAGCTCAACTAAATGATAAAAATGGATAGAGCAAATCTCAAAAGAAGGTGGCTGAGTGATGGTGGCAAGACAATAAACTGGATGTAACAAACAAGAGGTGTGCCTAACCAAAGCTGACAAGAAAAGAAAAAGACAAATATTTGAGGGGCTATGAAGAAATAGGAACATGATTCCACTACCAGAGGAGCTGTGAATTGTTTCAGTAAGGCTAGAAAACAATTTGGAACCATGGCCTCAAAGTTCCTTAACTGTGGCCCAGCAAAACCATGACCAGGTCTGTACCCTAAAGATATCAAAGATAAAGGACAAGGACCCATATGTACAAAAATACTTAACAGTTTTTTGGGTTTTTTTTTTTGGTTATGGCACAGAAACTAAGACAGTGGAGAATCAATTGGAGAATGGTAAAAGAGATGGTATATAGGGGCGGCTAGGTGGCGCAGTGAGTAGAGCACCAGCCCTGGAGTCAGGAGGACCTGAGTTCAAATTCGGCCTCAGACACTTGACATACTTACTAGCTGTGTGCCGTTCGGCAAATCACTTAACCCCAATTGCCCTGCCTTCCCCACTGAGGAAAAAAAAAAAAAAGATGGTTACAAATGTTTTTGTTGTTGTTCGGTCATTCAGTCACGCTCAACTCTTTTTGAACTCATGGATTATAGCAAGCCAGACTCTTCTTAGCCTTCGCTATCTCTCGAAGTCTGTCAAACTCATGTTCATTTGCTTCCATGACATTATCCTTCTCATATTCTGCCGTCCCCTTTTCCTTTTGCCTTCAGTCTTTCCCAACATCAGGATCTTTTCCACTGAGTCCTTTCTTCTCATTATGTGGCCAAAGTATTTAAGCTTCAGCTTCAGCATTTGACTTCTTGTGAATAGTCTAAATTAATTTCTCTAAGTATTGACTAACTTGATCTCCATGCTGTCAAAGGGACTCTCAAAAGCCTTCTCTAATATCATGATTAGAAAGTGTTGATTCTGCAGTGCTCAGCTTTCCTTATACTTCAACTCTTACAACCATACACTGCTACTGGGAAGAAAAAAAAAGAAAGCTTTGGTTACATGGACCTTTGTAGGCATAGCAATGACTCTGCTTTCTAGTATGCTATGTAGATTTGCCATAGCTTTCCTTCCAAGGATCAAGCATCTTTTAATTTCACAGCTATAGTCACTGTCTACAATGATCTCTGGGTCCAAGAATATAAAATCTGACACTGTTTTCATTTCTTCTCCTTCTATTTGCCAGGAAATGATGGGACCAGTAACCAAGATCTCAGGGTTTTTTTGTATTTTTTTTTTTTAATGTTAAGCTTCAGGCCAGCTTTTACACACACTCTTCTTTCACCCTCATCAAGAGGCTGAATGTTATTGTGATGTAAGAAATTACAAAGGGGATGGATTCTCAGATTTTTATGGGAAAGATCTATTATGACTGAAATTAAGGGAAACTATGGCACAAAGCTCTGGATATGATCAATTTATTAACAAAGCACAAATCTGCCGATAAATCAGGTCTCCACCTCCACAGCAAGCTAAGACTCCAATCATGGGCTAAGAGATCATTTTCATAAAGACAAAAAGAGAAGCATCCAAAAAAAAATCATAGATGGAGAAAACAATACAATTGGTTACAAAATCAGAAGCACCACAGGTGCTTGAAATCAGGAATGTGGGGCTAGCAACAACTCCTCCTTCCATTTTGCTAGGAAATTCTGATTGTTTTATTCCACCTGCAAGAATAACTAATAGTATGTAGATAACGGCTTTCTTCTAACTGTACAAGGATAGCTAGTGGTATAGATATAAAAGAATTCTCTTAATTAGAGTGATTTATAGAGAAATTAAACTTTTAAACTTAACTCAAAGAGAGAAACTGAACTTCTGAACCTATGAATTTCTGAACTTAACTCAAAGAAACCTGATTTAAGCAGTCATAGAAAATGTTGGTGGCTGGTACAGAATAGAATCAATTTGATTTTCTCACATTTGTATGAACTGATACAGAGTGAAGTGAGCAGAACCTAGAGAATAATTTATAACAACCCTGTGTAAACTAACAATTCTTAAAGATTTTAGAGGAATTCTGATCAACATGGTGATCATTCAAGATTCTACCGGGCTCTGCCTGACAGAGAGGTGGACTAAAAATGCATTTTTGAACAATGAATAATATGGGGTCATTAAGCACCAACTTTGCTTGTCTATGCATATTTGTTATAAGAATTCTGATTTCCTTTTTCTTTGATGGTGGGGGAGGATGGAAGGGGAAAAATATTTGTTAAATGAAAAAAAAAATTTAAAAAAAAACCACTCCTGAAAGTCTTAAGAACTCTGATCAACATAATGACCAACCATGATTCCAGAGGACTGATGCTGAGACAAGCTACCTACCTCCTGACAAAGAAGTGAGGGTACAGAATGAGACATGGAACTTGTTTTTATTGACTATTTATTAATATTTATTACAACGATTTTTTTTCTTTTCTGGGGGGAGGGAGGGAGTGGGGTGTGAAGAAGAGGAAATAGATTTTTGTCCACTGGAAAAAAATTAAATTTTAAAAATATGCCTATCCAGCAACTTATGACAAGAATAATACACTTTGATGAGGTAGGATTTATACTAACAATGCAGGGTTGGTTCAATATTAGGAAAATTATCAGCATAACTGATCATATCAACAACAAAACTAACAGAAACCATATGATTATCTCAATAGGTGCAGAAAAAGTTTCTGACAAAATACAAAATACCTTCCTATTTAAAAAAAGCACTAGAGAGCACAAGAATAAATGGAGTCTTCCTTAAAATGATAAGTAGCATCTACCTAAAACCATCAGCAAATATTTTATGTAATGGAAATAAGCTAGAGGCCTTTCCAATAAGATTGGGGTGAAACAAGGGTGTCTATTATCACCACTGTTATTCAATATGGTACTAGAAATGTTGGCTTTAGCATTAAGAAAAAGAAATGGAAGGAATTAGAATAGGCAAAGAAGAAACTAAGTTAGTACTCTTTGCAGATGATACGATGATAGACTTAAGAGAATCCTGGAGAATCAATTAAAAAACTACATGAAATAATGAACAACTTTAGCAAAGTTGCAGGATATAAAATAAATCTACATAAATCCTCAGCATTTCTACATATTACTAACAAAGCCCAACAGCAAGAGATAGAAGGAGAAATTCCATTTAAAGACATTATAAAATATTTGGGAGTCTACCTTCCAAAACAAACCCAGGGACTGTATGAACACAATTACAAAATACTTTTCACACAAATAAAGTCAGATCTAAAAAATTGGAAAAACATCAAGTGGTCATGGGTAGGCTGTTAATATAATAAAAATGACAATTCTACCTAACTGAATTTACTTATTCAGTGACATACCAATCAAATTACCAAAACTTATTTTATAGAGCTAGAAAAAATAATAACAAAATACATTTGGAAGAACAAAAGGTCCAGAATATCAAGGGAATTAATGAAAAGAAATGCAAGGGAAGGTGGTCTAGCCATGCTAGATCTTAAATTATGTTACAAAGCCGCAATCATCAAAACCATTTGGTACTGGTTAAGAAATAAAGGGTAGATCAGTGGAAGAGGGTAGGTATTCAAGACACTGTAGTCAATGATTATAGCAATCTACTGTTTGATAAGTCCAAAGACTCCAGCTTCTGGGAAAAGAGCTTACTATTTGAGAAAAACTGCTGGGAAAACTGGAAAATAGTATGGCAGAAACTGGGCATAGACCAACATCTGACACCGTATACCAAAATAAAGCCCAAATGGGTACAAGATTTAGATATAAAGGTTAATGCTATAAACAAGTTAGGGGAGCAAGGAATAGTTTATATCTGTCAGATTTATGGACAACGGAGGAATCCATGACCAAATAAGAGATAGAGAACATTACGAAATGTAAAATGGATAATTTTGATTACCTTAAATTGAAAAGTTTTTATACAAACAAAGCCAATGCAACCAAGATTAGGAGGGAAGCAGAAAACTGAGAAAGAATTTTTACAACTAGTGTCTCTGATAAAAGCCTCATTTCTAAAATATATAGAGAACTGAATCAAATTTGTAGGAATACAAGTCATTCCCCAACTGATAAATGGTCAATGGATATGAACAGGCAGTTTTCAGAGGAAGAAATTAAAGCTATCTATAGTCATATGAAAAAATGCTCTAAATCATTATATTAATTAGAGAGATGCAAATTGAAACAACTCAACATCATACCTATCAGATTGGCTAACATTACAAAACAGGAAAATGATAAATGTTGGAGAAGATGTGGGAAAGTTGAACACTAATTCATTGTTGGTGGAGCTGTAAGCTGATCCAGCCATTCTGGAGAGCAATTTGGAATTATGCCCAAAGGGTCTAAAAATGTGCGTATACCCTTTTACCCAGCAATCCCACTTCTAAGGCTGAATCCCAAAGAAATCATAAAAATGGGAAAAAGACTCACATATACAAAAATATTTATAGCAGTTCTCTTTGTGGTGGCCAAGAATTGGAAATTGAGGAGATGCCCATCAACTAGGGAATGGCTGAACAAGTTGTCGTATATGAATGTAATGGAATACACAATATATTGTACTATAAGAAATGATGAACAAGAGGACCTCAGAAAAACCTGGAAAGATTTATATGAACTGATGCTGAGTGAAGTGAGCAGAATCAGGAGAACAATGTACACAGTTAACAGCCACAGTCTTCGATGACTGATTTTGGCAGACTTGGCCCTTCTCAGCAATGCAAGGACCTAAAACAATTCCAAAGGACTCATGATGGAAAATGCCATTCACATCCAGAGAGAGAACTATGGAGTCTGAATGCAGAGAGAAGCAGACTATTTTTTTTGTTCGTTTTGTTTCTTCTTTCTCATGGTTTCTCCCATTCATTATAATTCTTCTACGCAACATGACTAATGTGAAAAAAAGTTTAATAGGAATGTATATGTAGAGCCTATATCAGATTGCAGACCATCCTGGGGAGGGAAAGGGGAGAGGGGAGGAAACTGAAAACTTATGGAAGTAAATGTTGAAAACTAAAAATAAATAAATTAACTTAAAAAAATAAAATAAAAGTACGCCTAACTTCTTATCCTCACTCAGAACTATGGGAGGCATGAGAGAGGCACTCAGTACTAAAAAAAAAGGAGGTCAGTGTCTTCTATGGTGAGCCAGGTTTCAATCAATGCCATGTTAGCCAATCTGAAGAGAGTTCCAGAGAGTTCAATGAAATCAACAGGCAAAGAAGTGTCTGGTGGAGGAATATGATTATGGTAGATACACTAAAGTTAAGACTACAAGGAGAGATAGAATAGGGAGAGGATTTTTGACTAAACCACAGAGATAAGGGGAAAGAGCAGCCTGCCATAGCCTGGGGAGTAATTAGTCAAATCTTATCATCTCAGAAGAATCCCAAAGGCAGGTGACCAAAAGGGCAATGGAATAACGTCTAAGGAAGCCACAGCATATCATCAATGACAGTCTACATGCTACAGGGTAGACTTAAAGAAATAAATAGACAAGAAGCATATGAGATAAGAAAGCATGTTTAGGTTATGATCTTGCTGAGGAAGGACCTATAAAAATCATAGCTTCAAAAGATATTTACCCACCTTTCAAAGCCACCTATTCCACAAAGCCTCTCTAATCTCCCCAGGTAGAAGGTATCTGCAAACTCTCCTCCTCCAAACTCTCACTGCTACTCTAATGTACTCATCATACTTTATATGACAAATATTTCTATATGTTTTTTTCATTTCTGGCTAGACTGGGAGCTCCAAGCAGGAAGAGCTCCTCTTTGTACCTCCCCTAGTGCCTAGAACAGGAACTCATAAGTCTCATAAACTTAATGTTTGTCAAGTGACTGAAAAACTGGCTTAAATAAATATATTCTGTGAGTACTATATGGAAGGTAATGGAAGGCTGACAAGAAAAAAAAAACAGAAAAAGTGGGTTATTATAACAGAAAGTTATCCTCAGTGAAAGCATAGTGTGAGGCTTCTAAACAAGAAAAATACATTGCACTAAACCATTTCCATAAAATGAAAGGAGGAAGTACAGTGTTTACAGAGCCTGCCTACAGCTGATAGACACATCACCACTACAACACCCATGTACATCTCCACCCCAAAGGGCTGTCTGCTCAGGATAATATTGGGCACTTCCTATTAAATTACATGCAAACACGGCACATATTAAGAGGTGTATGCACAATTACCTTTCTCAGAAATCAGAATTTTGTTTAACAATCACAGAATGTCAGGGCCTATAATGGGTGGTACACAAAACCTAGGCCAAACTTTTTCACTAGGCAGAGGAGGAAATGGAAGCAGAGAGAGAAAGGAAGTGACTTGTTCAGTTACAAAATGCGGACTAGAACCCATATATCCTAATTCCTAGTCTTATGTTGGTTTGGTTTTTTAACTAAAACCACACTATTTCCCCTAAACATTGGCACAATCTCCTCTCTCAGGGCCTCCTTTTCCCCAACACCTTCCAACCTATCTGCTTGTGAAATAACTTACTGCATCCACTGCCTAGATAAAGGTATTTTAGGGCTAATTCTTGCAAAAAGAAAGTTCTCCATTTCAATACTCAGTGGGTTAAATATATACTCATGTCTTGGTTTCCCAGCAAGGCACAGTGTGATTATTTATAGAATGCTGGAGATATGCCTGGTATTTTACAGCCAAGTGGCAACCAGTGAAAGACTAACTGCTCCATCATCAAACAGGTGTGCACTAAGAACTCCCTATCGAATGGTACAGCACACACAAATTTTCTGACTCCTGAGGCAATCAGGTCGCTAGAGAGTGGTGCAGCCCTAGGTCAGTCACTTCACTTCTATGAGCTTCAGCTTCACCTTGTGTTTGGCAAGGACCAGACTAGAAGGTAGCCAGTAACACCAGCTCAGGTTTATACAGTGGTTAAAGAGGCAAAAGGGCTCTAGCCATAACAATTGGAGTGAGTGGACTGAGGTTCTGAGAGGTGAAGCTACTGGCCCAAATCATAAAGTTCATCTGTCCTGGTGCCAGGATCCACACACGGTTCTCTCAGCTTTGAACACATCTTTCTTTTGACTATTACCACCCTGTTTCTCATTTAAGGACAGTGGCTTAACATTATAATGTTCTATAATCAAGGCCCTGTTCAGCTTAGACATTCAATATTCTATGTTCTAATAGTCTTTCCAACTATAATATTCTATATCTTTTGCTAAAGAGCAGTAAGAACGAAACAAGTCAGAGACCACATTGAAACCATGCACCATTTTGCTATCCTAAGATATTCTGTTTTTTTAAGCAATCAGAAATTCTCACAAAGCTCAAAAACAGGCATATGCTGGACTTCAGGTACAGAAAGAGACATTTTCAGACAATCAAGGCATGAATGTTTCATTTGATCATATCTGCTGTTTTAAGGGAAGTTTTTTTTTTACTTTTTTTGCAGTGAGGTGGGGTGGAATAAAAGGATAGTGACATAGTCTACCTGTCAGATCTATGGAGAAGGGAATAATTCATGACCAAGCAAGAGGAGAGAGCATTATGAAATGTAAAATAGATAATTTTGATTATGTTAAGTTAAAAAGCTTTTGCACAAACAAATCCAATGCAATCAAGCTTAGAAGGAAAGCAGAAAATTGAGAGAAAATCTTTACAACCAGTGTCTCTGATAAAGGCTTCATATCTAAAATATACAGGGAACTGAGTCAAATTTATAGGAATACAAGTCATTCCCCAATTGAGAAATGGTCAAAAGATATGAACAGGCAGTTTTCAGAGGAAGAAATTAAAAATATCTACAGTCTAAATCCCTTTTGATTAGAGAAATGCAAATTAAAATAACTTTAAGGTACCACCTCACACCTATCAGATTGGCTAATATGTCGAAAAAGGAAAATGATAAATGTTGCAGAGAATGTGAGAAAACTGGGACACATGCACTATTGGTGAAGTTGTGAATTAGTCCAACTATCCTGGAGAGCCATTTGGAACTACGCCCAAAGAGATATAAAACCGTGTATACTCTTTGATCCAGCAATACTGCTAGTAGGTCTGTAACCCAAAGAGATCATAAAAAAGGGAAAAGGACCTACATGTGTAAAAATATTTATAGCAGCCCTTTCTGTGGTAGCAAAATATTGGAAATTGAGGGGATACCCTTAATTGGGGAATGGCTGAACAAGCTATGGTATATGAATGTAATGAAATACTAATGTGCAATAAGAAATGAACAGGCAGATTTCAGAAAAATCCAGAAAGATTTGTACAAACTGATATAGTGAAATGAGCAGAACCAAGGAAACACTGTACGTAGTATCTTCGACACTGTGTGATGATCAACTATGAATGATTCAGCTCTTCTCAGCAACACAATGATTCAAGATAAGTACAAAGGACTCAGGAAGGAAAATGCTATCCACATCCAGAAAAAAAAAGCAAACTTTTTTCACTTACTTTATTCTTTTTTGTGGCTTTTTCCTTTTGATCTGTTTCTTTGTTCACAACTGTGACTAACATGATAATATGTTTTACATGACAGCACATGTATAACCTATATCAAACTGCCTACCATTTTAGTAAGAGTCCAGAGGAGGGAAGGAAGGAGAAAAATATGGAACTCAAAGTCTTGGGAAAATGAATGCTAAAAGTTGTCTTGACATGTAATTGGGGAAAAATATATTATTTAAAAAAACACAATTGTGTATACACACACATATACAAGAGAATAGTGATAGTGGCCAAAAGAGAAAATTAAAAAATAATGAAATATTAAACTATACAAAGCAAGAAAAGAAGAAAAAACAGGGGAGAAATGGATAAAAGCTGGGAAATCTTGGTACTATTAAATTTTAAACATTCTTTAAAAAACAAGCTGAACATAATGGATATTCACAATTTCACATATAATCCTCTTTTTCCATTCTTCTTTGTATATGGACATCCTTGTTTGTTGATGTTTGTCAAATTTATAACAAAATAAGAAACAAGAAGGAAAGAAGGAAGGAAAGGAAGGAAGGAAGGAAGGAACTAGTGCAAATACAAGGCTTAAAAATTACAAAAAATAACCTCAACAGCAGGGACAAGTAAATTCCCTAGATTTATAGCAATACAAGTCATTCCCCAATTGAGAAATGGTCAAAAGATATGAATCCATATTGTGGGCTAATCTTAGGTTTCTTTCTTGTTCTTAAAAGGTTATCTGGAGGTAATTATGGGAAGATGGCAGTGTGTTAGAACCAGGAAGGGCACAGACTCTCCACAAACACTTCAGTAAAGCTCTAAAAATGAATGAGGAGAAATGATAAAGAAAGCCAATGAGAAACTGCTTTAAGCTCTTGCATTAAGTCTAGGATTGTAAGTGTTAAATTACATATTTTAAAAGAAAAGCAAGCTACGAATAACAGAGCTTTGAAGCTTTGAATCCTCCTCTTCTGTTCTACTATGCAAATGAAAATCATCATCATACTTCTTGTGAAGTTCTGAGTTCTCAAAATTGAAAACAAACTGCTTGGGAGAAACACAACCTACAACTTAATAATGCTGGATTCTTATCAAGGCTTCCAGCTATCTCCTACCAGGCTACAAACTCTATGAGAAAAGGGGAAGTCTTCTCTTTGTCTCTCACCTAGTGTTCAAGCATCCTACTGTGCACATAGGAGGCACTTTACAAAAGTATGTCCAATGAACAATTCCAGGTAGAGCCCCAGAGCATGGGAGAAAAGTACAGAAAGTAGAGAGGTACAGTAGAAAAAGCCTGGATATTGAGAACCACATTTTAGGTCAATTCCATTCAGCAAACACTTCTTAAGCTTCTAATATGTAACGGGTATTAGGGATTAAAAGAAAGGCAAAGAGTCTCTGCTCTCAAAGAACTTACATTTTCCTGGGGGTGAGTGTGGAGGAGATATGGAGAAGATGGAAACAGATGCAATATATATGTTGGTAAGTAAATATAAATGTATAGAAAGTAAATATAAAGCAATTTAGTGGAGCAAGAACAAATGGGGAAGAAAGGGTCATTTGTTGAACATGGCATTTGATTTGAATCTTGCAAGGGCACTAAGGATGCTCAGAGGTAGAAGTTAAGAAGGACAGTATTCCCATCAAGAGGGGCAGGCTATGGAAAGGCACTGAGGCAAGAGGTAGAATGTTATTGATGGGGAAGGGTCAATAGGCCCTTTGGCTGAAATAAAGAATGAAGCAGAGTAATATAAAATTCCACGGGAAAGAGACTGGAAGACAATGCAGAGCCAAGATGGAATAGTAGTGGGAAACAGCACAACCAAGCCATCTCCATCTCTCTTCAAACAAACCTAGAAAAATGCACCAGACCAAATCTTGATGGGAAATGCAAGGCAAAGTTAATTTGTCCATCTCAGGTAGCAATAGAAAGACAAGACAGAGAAGTCTGTGGACAACGGGACAGAGTCTAGCCAGGAACACACCAGGAAGAAGACTGCAGTGGCCAGAGAAATGCTCAGACTCAAACTGGGGTATCCTTAGACACATTGGTGGACATCATGATGGGAATGGTGGCCAACTGTCACACACTACCCAGTTTCAGGTCACAGATCCAAGGAAGATTGAAAAGGGGACCTGCACCAGAATGAGAAAGGTGAATGTAGGGGAGGGAGAATCATGGATAGGGAGGTCTTCTTCAGTGAACAGAAAAAAGAGGAATTTCTGAAGCAAGCAGCTGCAGTCGGGTGGCTCAGATCCCTGGGGTGAGAGGGCTCTCAAGTCCAGCTTCTAGCCTATCCTGCAGAGAAATATTCAGGGTAGGAATCTCAAACCAAAAAAAAAAAGCCTATGATTCTGTCACTTTGGAACAGCAGAACTTTCCGGCTGGCTAGTAGGAGATGAATCCAGCAGCATTCTTCGGCAGCTCAAACCCAATCCCAGGTCAGGAACTCACAGAACTCAGACCATGGGGGCAGCAATTTGCCTGCATCAGATCACTTTGGGAGTACTGAAAGCTTATAGGTACCCAGGCTGAGCTGTCCCCGAGACCCTAGAACAACATAATATCCATTACTCCAAGAACACAGCAACAGAACCAGCCTAAACCTTTCCTCCAGAAGTATGAAGAACCCATCCCTGACATAAAGTCTGAATTCAGGAAGTGAACAGGAAGAAGATGCAAATTAAAAAAAAAAAATCTTGCCATAAAGAGATATTATGATGTCAGGGACACTCAAAACACAAACCTAGAAGAGAATGATTCCAAAACATCTAAAAGCTGAGCCTCAGAAAAAAATATAGCTTGAGAATTTCTGTAAGATATAAACAAGAGTTTAAAAAAGAGTTAAAAATATTTTATAAATGAAATGAGAGCACCTGAGGAAAAAACTGGAAAGAAATGAGAGCCAAGGGGAAAAAAAAAGAATTAGAAAGGGAATTAACAGCTTGGCACAAGAGATACAAAATCTTACTGGGATTGGGAAAAAGCCATAAAATATAGCAATAAATGAAAAGCCATAAAAATTTAAACTCTGCAAAAGCCAAAAGCCTGAACATAGTGACCTGTTTAAAATCCTAACTTAGATACAAATTTATATTTTAAACAGAGTCAAAAGGTAAGATACTATGACCTATGAAAGCCAAAACAAGAATATTATGACCCATATGTGACCAGTACATGATCCATACACAAACTTATGTTTGGGCATAACACTGGCTAAACTCCCAAGCTCACTACTAAGCAGAAAACCAAAAATATCCACCAATTACTAGTGATGCACTTTCTAGTTCCTCCTTCCTTTGTCTGTTTTCTCTAATTACCACGAAGATTTTTGGGGTTCTGTAATATCAATTAAGTTGGGCATCTTTGATTGAGTCTTATTAGGTGCTAAACCCCAGGCCCAAACCCCTACCTACTAGGTGCTAAGCCGGTGTGGGCATGAAGCCCTCAGGGTCCTAAGGGGAGTTATCAATCGTAGGAGCCTAAGTTCTGGTCACTCAGATGATGTTTGATGACGACGATTGAAACTGTATAAAAAGAGAGAAGAGTTATTTGCTTAGGGCTCTGACTCTTGGTGGAGTGCTGATGTGGAGACTCTGGACAGCTGTAGTTAAAGAGCCCTCAAGCTTGTAAACCCGGATGTTCAGATTTTGTTAAACTCTGGTAACTATGCACTGAGATTTGAGTAAGACAAGGTCTCTCTGTTGATGTTTGTAATTTGTTTATATTTGCTCTGAAGTTCAGGGTGCTGGCTTTTTCCCCTGAACTAAGTGAATGATATTTGTATACTGGATTAAAGTAAGATTGTTAACCCCTTAATGTTGCTTTCTTTAGTAAAGCAGATCAAAAGTACCTGTGTTGGCAGCTTTCTGTGTGCTGGTTGTTGGTGGGTCTTACACCCTTTACACCCCTTCAGCAGCTGCTAGCAGACTGTTGCAACAGGTTCTTAGCAGGAATCCACTGAACTATCTGGCAACCACCCCAGATTGCCCGTTTTGTAAGTATTCATAATGATTGGATTAAACTACTATCTATAATCAATATGAAAATACTTGGCCTCTTCCTTTGGTATCAGAAGAACACCCCACAGTTGTGGGGGAGGTACAAGGTTCCCCAGCCAGGGGAATTCCAGACCTTGCACTTATCCAAGGCAAAAATTTTCTAAAAATTAGAATGGACCAAATTGAAGCTAATAACCCCATGAGACAACAAGAAATATTAAAACAAATTCACAAGACTAAAAAATTGAAGAAAGTGTGAGGCATCTCATTTTACAGATGAGGAACCTGAGGCAAACAGGATTAAGTGATGTGCCCAGGGTCACACAGCTAGTATCTGAGGCCAAATTTGAACTCAGGTCTTCCTGACTCCAGGCCCAGCTCTCTGCCACCTTGCTGTCCTTCTTCTGCTGATGGGAAGAGGGAATGTTATGTTACAGGACAAGAGGATTTGAAATAGACAGTGTAAAGGAATGGAAAAGGGAATTAATCAGAGAAGATAAAAAGGACTTTTCCTCTCAAATCATCTCTGCTTCCTAATATTTCTATTACTGTAGAGGACACGACCAATCACCCAGGCTTGAAACCTTGTCATTCTTGTCTTCTCAATCTCTCTCATCTCCACATATCTGATCTGTTGCCACAGCCTATCAATTTTACCTACGTGACATCTCTCACACACACCCCCTTCTCTGCAATGGCACTACCACCACCTAATAATGGCCTTCATTACCTCATTACTAGACTACTAAAATAGGCTGCTGGTTGGTCTCCTTGCTACAACTCACCCCACTCCAAACCATCCTCCACTGTCAAACTGATCTTCATAAAAAGCACATGTCTGACCACAACATCCTTTGTTTTTACTAAACTCCAGTGGCTCCCTATTATTTCCTAGATCAAATGTGGAAAATTCTGTTTGGCATTCGATGCCCTTCACCTATCTTTCCAGTTTTCTTCATTCCTTACTCTAGAATCCAGTGACACTGTCCTCCTTGCTGTTCCTCAAACAAGACACTCTTATCTCTCAACTCTGGGCATATCCACTGGCTGACTGTTCCCAATGCTGAGAATGCTTTCTCTCCTAATCTCTGCCTCTGAACTTCCCTGAAATCCTTCAAGTCCCAGCTAAAATTCCATCTTCTACAAGATGCTTTTCCTGATCTCCCTTGATGCTAGAGCCTTCTCTCTGTTGATTATCTCCAATCTATCCTGTCTGCATCTTGCTTGTACATAATATTTTTTATGTTGTCTCTCCTGTTAGATTGTGAGCTCCCTGAGGGCAGAGCTTTTCTTTTGCCTTTCTTTGTCTAGCAACACTCCTGGCATCTGACTAAGCAGATAACACATCTATAGTGGAGCCAGGAAGCACCTCCAAGAAGCATTCCACAATACAGCAATTGGATCTGTAGACAGAAAGAAGTACTCTGAAGTTGGGATTTAGAGTTAACTAGGTGGTACAAAAGAGAGAATGCTGGGCCTGGATTCAGGAAAACCTGAGTTCAAATCCTGCCTCAGATGCTTACTAGCTGATGACTCTGGACAAGTCACTTAATCTGCCTCAGTTTCTTCATCTGTAAAATGGGGAAAGTAATAGAACCTGTCTCCCAGGGTGGTTGTGAGGATTAAATGAAATATTTGTAAAGCACTTGGCACAGTGCCTAGCATACAGCAGATGCTTAATAAATGCTTGTTCCCCTCCCCCTTTTTTTAAAATTTTTTCATTTTTAGATTGCAACAAACAGTTCTACATAATTTTGGGTTCCAGATTTTCCCCCCTCCCTCCCCACCCTTCCTCCCCAAGAAGGTATGGAGTCCCATATAACTTCCAGGTATAACTAGGCATTGAATTAATTTATACATTTTCTCGTGACTCATGAGAAAGAAGAAACAGAACCAAAAAAAAACCACACAATCCAACAACAAATACAAAAGAGAGAAGAAAAAAAAATGGAGGGGAAAAAAGGCAAGAATGAAGTGTGCCTTGATTTGCATTCATACTTCATAGTTCTTTCTCTGGATGTAGATAGACCTCTCCATCATGAGTCCTTTGGAGCTGTCTCTGCATATTGTGTTGCTGAGAAGAGCAAAGTCTGTCAGGGTTAGTCATCACAGAATCAATACATCTGTGGTTGTGTACAATGTTCTTCTGGCTCTGTTCCGCTCACTCAGCATTATGTCATGTAGGTTCTTCCAGGTTGTTTCCCCTCCCCCTTTCTTAATAAAATCAAGACTCCAAAGGCAAGAAAGTAAGGCTAAAGCAAGGGGAAAAAACTGAGATAGAAGCATGGAAAGTAGGAAGGTAGAGAAGTAGAAGTAGAAGAAGTAGAGAAGTAGAAGAAGAAAGTAGAAAGGTAGGAAGAATTTCAGAGTTCAGGGCTAGGTAAGTATGTTATCAAGGTAGAATAAAGGTGCGGGTCATGGGAGTTGAAGAGGTTAATGAACTAATTAGAGGTCTAATACAAAGGGCTATTTGTCGACAGTAAAAAGGGAGTTTCAGAGAATACTATGGGATAAGGACACAAGAAGGGTAGGAGTGAAGTAGATGGGCATGAGGGAGATAGAAGTGATAGCAAGGAAAGGGAGTTGTTTTTGTTTTTCCCAAGCAGCTTCAAACACGAATCACAGGAATTTGGAGAGGAGAGAATTTGCTAGCTGCAGGACAGGAAATTGTCACACTATTCCCAGCAACAAAGGGAGATGTGCCCTACCCAACAATAACAGACTTATTAAGTGTTCCAGGCACTGTGCTAAGTCTTGAAGATACAAAAGAATGAAGGGAAAAAAGCCAGTCCCTTGTCTCAAGGAGCTCTCAGTCTAATGAAGGAAACAATACACAAACAAGACATAAATTATAGATCATCTCAGAGCACAGGCATGAAGATTAAGGAGGACCCTGATATGTTGATTTTTCTCTCTGTGGAGGCAGGTAGGGAGGAGGGTAAGGGGAGGAAAGGAGAAAGCTCTCAACTCACCCCAACAAAAGCACCTCTCCAGTCTTCTTGTACCTTATTCACTCCCATTTACTTTGTGATCCAGTGACATGGGCCACCTGGATGTTGGTCCATTATGTGCATTTTCACTGGCGGCCCCTATACCTTAAATGCTTCCCTTATGCCTCCTCATCTCCCTTCCTGGCTTCCCCTAAATTCTCATCTTCTATAAGAAGCCTGTCCCGATCCTGATTAATGCAGTGCCTTCCCTATTGCTTATCTCCAATTTATCAAGTCTACTATTTGTATGTACATAGTTTGTTATTTGCCTATTGTTTCCCTCGTAAGACTGAGCTTGAGAGCAAAGAATATCTTTTGCCCTTCTTTATATCTCTAGTTTTTAGCACAATGCCAGACACAGAATAAGCACTTAATATTTTGACTGACTGAACCTAGGAGGCAGTCTGGTTGGTCAGGTGGCAACTGACAAGGAGCAAACTGAAAGAAAGGACATACGGTATTGGAATTCTCACTGGAATGGAAGGCTCAGCAAGAGTTCCAGCTGTTTGGAAGACTGCCATGTGACAAAAGGTAAGTCCCACACAGAACTCTGGTGTAGAAGCACCTCTGAGATCATCCTAATTCAACCTACTTATTCCACAAATGAAAAAATTAAGGCTAAGAGGAAAAATTACCTGCCCAAGGTCATGGAATAGGTGAGGTTAGATCTAAAATTACTTCTAGCTGTAAACTTCTATATTTCCATGGTTTGCCATTTTCTTCCCTAAATCTGACCTCATTCCTCTACAGCTATTTTGGTACCACCATCCTCCCAGCTAACTAGACACTAATAACCTAGGAATCATCTTCAATTCTTCTTTGACATTTCCATGCCAAGTCTTGTCATATCTGTCCTCCTAGACTCTGCCTTCTTCCTTATTTCCCTATTACCATGGAGAGTACCACCATCTTCCCAGTCATCCAGGCTCCCAACCTAGGTGTCATCCTGAACTCTTCATTCTCTTTCGCCACCCCCTCCCCTCCCACCTCATCCACTCAGTCGCTCCCTTCTCTCTTCTGACACTGCCATCTCTGTGATGCTGGTCCTCCTCACCTCACATCTGGATTACTGCAAGAGCCTGCTAGTGGGTCTACCTAAACAAGTCTCTCCCCACTCCAGCCTGTCCTCCACTCAACTGTCAAAGCTATCTTCCTAAAAGTACAGGTCTTACCTTATCACTCCCCACTATCTGAGAAACTCTAATAGCTCCCTATACCTGCCAGATCAATATAAAATCCTTTTTGGCATTCAAAGCCCTTTATAATATAGCCTCTTACTACCTTTCCAGTCTTTTGATATGTTATTCTCCTCTACATACTCTTTGATCCAGTGATACTGGCATCCTTGATATTCCCCAAACAAAACACTCCATCTCCCTATTTAGTACATTTTCATTCTCTTCCTCCTCATCTCTGCCTCCTGGCTTCCCTGACTTCCTTCAAGTCTCAGCTAAAACCTCGACTTCTGTAAGAAGCACTTCCTAATCCTCTTCAATGCCTTCCAAAACTACCCCTAATTTATCCTGTCTATATCCAGTGACATTACCATCTTGGTTACTCCACAAACAAGTCACTCCATCTCTCAGCTCCAGACATTTTCTCTGGCTATCCCCCATGTCAGGAAGGCTCTCCCTCCTCAACTCTACCTAATGACTTCTTTAGCTTTCTGTCTCAACAAAAATTTCATGTTTTACTGAAAGACTTTCCCAACCCCTCTTAATTCTAATGCCTTCCCTCTTTTAATTATTTCCTATTTAATCCTATATGTAGTTCATATATATTTGTTTGCTCTCCCCTGTTAGACTGTGAGCACCTTGAGGGCAGGGATGGTTGTCTTTCTCTGTATCTCCAAAGCTTAGCACCATAACAGGCACATAGCAGTCACTTAAAAAATGCTAGATGACTGCCTACTCCCCCCACCCAATATATTTTATGCCCCATCTCCTCTCAGGATGCCTACAGATGCCCTTAACTGGCCTTCTTACCTCCAGTCTACTCCCTTCTCCTATTCACACTGATGCCCAGTAATCTTCCAAACTGATACCATGTCAACATATCACTCATCTTTTAAAAAGTGTTCAGTTGCTTAAGTTTAAACTCCTTATCCCTGCATTTAAAGACCCCCACAATCTAGCCCTGACCTGACTGTTTATACCTAATTTATCATTTACACATTCTAGCCAAAGTAGACTACTCTGTCCCACTCCATCCCCCTCCATCTCTGTCACCATAAGGTTCATCCTTCCCTTCTCACCTTCTATTCTGGTTCTAGCCACATCAGAATCCATCAGAACCCATGGAAGCAACTCTCTCTTCTTTCTTAATCTCCTTCCAAGGCTAGACCCCAAGAACCTAATCACTTACATAGCTCAGATGAGACAGGAGTCACTAAAACTGTATTCTTTTGAATTAGACAAAAAACTTCCAGGCCTTACTATCTGCCCTGTCTCTATAACTTGTAGACTCTGGCATCATCTGAACTAATATATAACCTGAGGACTCCTTGCCATCTGTCCTAACTGCTGCACCCTTGGCATTTTTAGGCTTTTCCATCCACTCGGCAGCTGAATTTTCTTTTAAATGTTGTGAATTCCTTGAGGGCAGAGACTGTCTAGCCTCTTCTACCTGTATCTCCAGTGGTTAGCACAGTTCTTAGGGCACAGTAAGTGCCTGATAAATGTTCGTTCATTGAATTCATTCACTGTACTGCTTATTCCCACATCCTTGCCTCATTTACCTGTCTTCCATGCTTATCATAAACGTTGTTGTTGTTCAGTCATGTTCGACTCTCGTGACCCCGGGGACCATGAAGTTTGGCAGAGATACTGAAGTGGTTTGCCACTGAAGTCAATTTCCTTCCTTCAAGGTTCTCCATGAGGTATTGCTCACTCTTCCCTATTTTCATACTCACATCCCCCCACTCCCCAATGAAAGTTATCTCTCCCTCCTCAAGTTTTCATAGCACTTCATTCTACTTTATAGCACATTTGCTTGGACATGTCTCAGCCCCATTCACCCATTACATTATAAAATCCCTGAGGAGAGGTAAGGTTTTATCTTTTTCCTTTTTATTCCCAGTACCTTGCATACAATAAACGGTTAATAATTTTTCAGAATTGAACTGACAAGAACCTAGGTCTCACATCTTTTTCTTTTTTTTTTTTCCACATCTTTTTCTAGACCACTGACTCTCACTCATATTAGAAAGATTATGCCACTGACTTGATCTATCACAAACAGCTATAGTTAGTATAAAATGAGATAGTGAAAGCATTTTAAAAATCATAAAGGATCATAAAAATTCAATGGATTATTATGACAACCCAACCAAGTAAGAGCAACTTACAATCACTCATACATTAACTCAGATACTTAAGATATATGAATGTACTGCCTGTCCAGGGGACCACCTCTTATCAGTGAAGTACCAACATGAGGGAGTGTCATTCTAAGTTGACTGTGACTCGGTCATGCTCCAGGATACAGGAGATTCGCTGAAATCTCACTTTTCCCAGCTAGCATCTGGCAACTCTCAAGGCCTTTCATTTTGCCAAAGCCAGGGATATTTTTAGATTAACTGGGGTATTGAACATTCCTTTCACTTGACTGGCAGGCTCACAACCAGATTTTCACATGTAGGGCCTTGGCAAGTTACAAAACAGGCTTAATGTAAAGGCAAAATTCAATAATTAGAACTATTCAAAAGTGCAATGAGCCACCTTGTGAAAGCATGGTTGTCCTGGATGGCCTCTAAAGTCTCTACCAATTCTGAACTGCTTTAAGATGGGCCTTTTCTTCCAAACACCACTGTGAAGTCCAAAGGAAGAACAAATGGTTTCCATGTGTAGGGGAAAAAGAATTCTGGCTTTCAAGTCAAGAATTATGGGTGACGTGGAGGGGCAGGTAGGTGGCACGGTGAGTAGAGCACGGCCCTGGAGTCAAAATCCTACCTCAGACACTTGACACACTTACTAGCTGTGTGACCTTGGGCAACTTAACCTCAATTGCCTTGTCTTTCCCCCCTGCAAAAAAAAAAATTATGGCTGACTAACTCACCAGATAGCCTTAGACAAGTCATTTCCCCCCTCTGAGCCTATTTCTTAGCTATAAAATGAGGAAGTTGGATTAAGGATCTGTGAATTTATTTTTAAAAATATTTTGATAACTGTATTTCAATATAATTGGTCCCTTTGTAATCCTATGAATTTTGTTTTATGCATTTACAAATATCATTCAGAGAAGGGTTCCCTAGACTGCCTGTTCAGGGGCCCAAAACATCAAAAAGGTTAGGTAGTCACCATGGCCTTTCCAGTTGAGCGTTGAAAGCTCTAAATACTTTCCTGCTCTGACCTTGGACATTCACACGTTTATCAAGCACCTGTGTACAGAAGATTCAGTTCATGGAGCAATAGTCTCTTCCAAAGAATGCTAATTCTGTGATTCTCTAGGAATAGGTAAGTATGTGAAGCATTTTGAACTAATTCAAGTCACATAAGAGTAGTTTCTCCTTTTAGGTTGTATGATGCACAGCTTGCAGGGTGGGCCAGCCCCACTTTCTGGATGGACACTCCTCATAGCCCAAAGCTAGACTCTCCTAAGAGGATGACAGTCACAAACCAGAACTGACACAATGACAGCATTATTCTCCAATGTACTTGGCAAGCTCCCTAAAAAGCTTCAGATAAATAATGAAGAGGATACAGTCCTGAAGTCCCAAAATATGAAGACAATCGATAACTCTAAAAGAAAATAACAATGACACTAAGACAATTTTTATTCAGAGCCAACCGTTTTCAAACCTGTGCTTTAATATGACCTTTTGAAATAAGGTCACCCCTTTGCTTAGGAAAGCAACAGGAAGTGTTGTCTTTGGACAAACCTATCTGGGGCAGCTAGGTGGCACAGTCGATAGAACACTGGCCCAGGAGTCAGGAGGACCTGAGTTGAAACCGTGTTTCAGACACTTGACACTTACTAGTTGTGTGACCCTGGGCAAGTCACTTAACCCTGACTGCCTCACCAAAAAACAAAAACAACAACAAAATCTCCCAATAAACTTTTCTGCCATAAGGTCAAAACAAATGACAAAAACACCACCATAAAAAGCCTTTGGTATCATTCCCTATATTTAACAGTCCAACCTTGCCTAGAAGTTTCCTTAGCGACTGGCAAGGTAATTAAATGAAATAGGTCTCCTCTGCCGTGAAATAAATGCATGATGACTGGCAAGTCATTTACCTTCCCTGTGTATCAATTTTTTCATCACTAAATAAGGAGGTTAGGCTAGATTTCTAGGGTCCTTTTTAACTCAAAAATACTATTTCTACTCCAACACATACTGATCTTTCCTTCCTTGAGGAGCTGTAAACCACAAAATCTAGCATCTGATTAAATACCAACCAAAACCATTCTAATTATTTTATGGCTTAAGTCTCGCCTCCTAGACATCACTGCAAGATCCTCAAAGGAGAAGCTGTCTCATACTTTTAAAACACAAAGATGTTCTTATAGAAAGTTCTCAGTAAGGTTAGTGAAATTAAATACTATAATTTAGCTTTCTTGGATTACAGGTCTAGAGCTGGAAAGGATCTTAAAGGCGAAACTAAACATTTCATAATCAAGATATCCATTATTTACCATAACCCATCTTTGGAAGTAAGTTCACTATATTTTCTGAACAAGCCAAATCATTTATTTATTCAAGTTAAATTCCAGGACTGAATGGTCCAACTGACAAGCTTGCTCCCTCCTCAGATCTTTCAAAATACTTGTTTCTATCCATGCCATGCATTTATGGTATGATTTATGTTGTAGTTATCTGTGGATATGCCTCATCCCCTCACCAACTATATCATATCACCTTTGGGAACAAGGGCTCTTTCTTTACCTGCCTCATCCACACCACATTGTTTATTACATGGTATATAGGGAACAGAATTAACACTGTCGGCAGTTATGGAATTGAAGCCATTTTACCCACTCTTTTGAACTTGTCAGTCAGGTCAGGTAAGGTCAAGACAACAATCAGGAGTAGTTGGGGGGAAAACCTACAGAATGGTGCTCAGGGGATTTTCCTTAACCCCCTAGTAGGTAATATACCTACAAATTCTGATATTCAAGATAAATACATTCAATTAATAAGCTAAATTACATGTAACTTGAATTCTTACACTAAAGTCTGCTCTATAAAGAAGGCTTATAGAAGATTCAGGTGATCTAGGGGTTTTAGCTCTGGTTATGCCCCTAATCTCCTATGTGACTTTTGGTCCAGTTACCAGCCAGCCCTCTGTGAGCTTTAATTCCTCCAAGTACATTCACAAGATTTAGATCTGAGAGAGTCTCAGATACCATAGCCTGAAGCACCAGCTTTACAGAGGTATCTAGAAAGTTTATGCTGCCAGCCTGAGGTCAAAGAGGTATCAAGTGCAAAGCCAAGGTTCAAACACACATGCTCTAAATCCTACAAAGTCACACCATCTAACTTTAATTACTGAAGGTTCTGGACCAGAGGATGCTTCTGGCTTGAGCGTTCTAGAATTCTGTTGAAAGGGTAATAAAGATGAGCTAAGACGAAAGTTGTAACGTCTTTCCCTGCTCTACGGGAATGTCAGAAGGGCAATCCATTTCTACAAATGGGTTTTCTAGCTCCCAATTCTCACTGTTCATTCAATTGTCACATAACATGTTTAACTCAATAAAACTGTTGCTCTGCTCCCCTGCATGGTTTAAGATCTATTGACTCATTTGTAAGAAAGTTGTTCACAACCATACCAATCTGCAGAACTGCCAGGACAGAATTTCAACCTATCTGCCATTTTCATTTCTGGGACAATTAACTCCAGTGTTTTACAAGAAAGAAATGCACCTGTGCCCATAGTTATAAAAGCAAACATTCTCACCAGGCTCCAGCCTTCCATTTGCCAGCTACTAACTTGTTATCCCTCACCTCTGACATCTTCAATCTATCCAGCTCAATGCCACCACTTAAGACTCATTTTTTTGCTTTAATCTTTGGCCATGAACACCTACAGAACATTCTGTTTTCCTCTAGTTCTGCAAACTTGCATAGAAATGTACAGAGTTCTTTCACACTTCTGAATCATGGAACATCAGAGCTAGAAGAACCTCTTATTTCACAGATAACAAAACTATAGCTGAGAGAAGGAAAATGACTTGCCCAAAATCACAAAGCAAGACAGTGATTCCCAGTGGATCCTCACCCCATTTCTTGGGAGTGGGCAGGATGGGTAATAGAACCCCCATTTTAAAGATCAGGAAGAAAAGGCTCAGAGAGGTCGAATAGCTCTACTTCTTACTTCAATACTTCAATGATTCCTGATTTTACACCTGTAGATATATTCTCTTTATCAACAACAGAGATGACAAGCCCTATTAAATATTAGTGGGCTAATTTCTAAAAGCTCAAAAAACTTTTCACATTTCATCTATTCAGCCAATGATTTGACACACTTCAAAATCTTGGCACAACTTTCCCTTGAAGCTCCTGCACCTAGTAAGGTGCTCACTGCCTTGTATTTTCTTCAGTTGACCTCTGCCAGCTCCAAAGACCACATCCACCAAAGTGCTTTGCTCTGGCATTTACTCAGTTGGACTCTCTTTGCTTAGATATCTCAAAAAACCAACAACAAAAAACCAACAAACCTATTTAGTGCCTAGAAGGGTCCAAGACTAGGCATTTGGAGGGTCCTGGCCCAGACCACCATTTCATGAGATGCCCAGGCCATGCTCACTTCACTCCCCATTCCTCTATGGATTTCTCTACCTCTTTACCAACAGGCCTGTGGCCCAGATGGATAGATACCCTCTTCAGCTTTATGTGTTGTCTTCTTGCTTTAGAATATAAGCTCTTGGAGAGTAGGGATGGTCTTCTTTGCTTACATTGGAACTGTATCACTGTACCTGGCACATAGCAAGCTTTAGTAAGTGGATTACCTATTTAAGAAAATAAAATATAGTCCCTGTCCTGGAGGAGCTTAAATTAGTATTGTTTACAGATAAATAATATACTTATATGCACATGTATAAGAGTAATAAAAGTCTTACAAGACCAATGGTGGGAGAGATTAATGCCAACTAGGAAATCAGGGTAGATTTACTAAAGGGACCATGTTTTTACCCTTTGATCTCCAACCCTTAACACAGTGTCTAATACATAGTAAGCACTTGATGAATGACAGCTGATTGACTAACTGATAATTAATCTAAATCCCCATCCCAAGTGTGAATAGCTGCTCCACCCAATCCAATTTGTCAACATCCTTCATAAAATGTGGTGTCCAAAGCTAACCACAGAAATCCAGATGTGGTCTAATTTTCTAAGTACCTTCCAAGTAGTATGCAGACAGGGGATTAGGGAAAATATTAGGGATTAATTTCTGTTAACATGTCTGAGGCAAATTTTTTGGCTCTTTAAGAAACTACAAAGTATCTAAGGTAAAGATGAAAATTTAGGTCTTAAAAGAAAAAAAAAACCCAGCTTATTTTGCATCCCAAAGTAAAGAGCAATAGGCTACCAGTCCCAGCTTAGTTAATCCTTGGCCAAAAAACGAATTTGGTTATACAGGCTACTGAGTCATATTTAGAATTTACAACACACTTTTTTATTTCAAGAATATGGAGGGGGGAGGGGCAGAGCCAAGATGGCAGCTAGAAAGCAGGGACTTGCCTAGGGCTCTCCCCCACCCCATAAAAAACGGCTCTGAACAAATTCTAGAACTGCAGAACCCACAAAATAGCAGAGGGAAGCAGAGCTCAGCCCAGGACAGCCTGGATGGTCGCTGGGTAAAGTCTATCACTGGGAGCAGAGCCGAGCCCAGCGTGGGCTGCACCCAGACCAACCAGACCGGGAGCCGGGTGGAACAGGCCCTAGCGCCCTGAAATCAGTGAGCTGTGGCAGTTACCAGACATCTCAACCCACAAACACCAAAAACAACAGAGAAGGTTAATGGGAAAAGCTGCAGAGATAGAGTGAAAGGAGTTGGTAGAGAACTACAGCTGCAGTTGCTTCTGGCCCCAGGTCCATCTGGTGGGAGGAATTAAGTGGCGGATCTCAGCAGGAATGCAGAGCCTGCTCAGATATGAGTCCAGTGCACTTTGGCAGTTCTTGGGGGAGAAGGAGCGCTGGTGTGGTAGAGCTTGCTGCATAGAAATAGCTCTGAAAACAGCAGCGCAGCCCCTCAAGCTTGGAACAAAGCATTCTCTACTCCACAAGCAGTCATACCCAAATGAAAAACTCAAAGGTCAAGTAGTTGGCTGGGAACATGGCCAGGCAGCAAAAACAGACTCAGATTCAGACTCAGACTTTGGAATCTTTCTTTGGTGACAAAGAAGACCAAAACATAGAGCCAGAAGAAGTCAACAAAGTCAAAGAGCCTACAACAAAAGCCTCCAAGAAAAACAAGAACTAGTCTCAGGCCAGGCAAGAGCTCAAAAAGGATTTGGAAAAGCAAGTGAGAGAAATAGAGAAAAAATTGGGAAGAGAAATGAGAAGGATGAGAGAAAACCATGAAAAACAAGGTCAGTGACTTGCTAAAGAAGATCCCCCCCCCAAAAAAAAATACTGAAAAATATACTGAAGAAAACAACACCTTAAAAATAGACTAACTCAAATGGCAGAAGAGCTCCAAAAAGCCAATGAGGAGAAGAATGCCTTGAAAGGCAGAATTAGCCAAATGGAAAAGGAGGTCCAAAAGACCACTGAAGAAAATGCTACCTTAAAAATTAGACTGGAGCAAGCGGAAGCCAGTGACTTGATGAGAAATCAAGATATTATAAAACAGAACCAAAGAAATGAAAAAAAGGAAGACAATGTGAAATATCTCATTGGAAAAACCACTGACCTGGAAAATAGATCCAGGAGAGATAATTTAAAAAATACTGGACTACCTGAAAGCCATGGTCAAAAAAAGAGCCTAGATATGATCTTTCAAGAAATAATCAAGGAGAATTGCCCTGATATTCTACAGCCACAGGGTAAAATAGAAATGGAAAGAATCTACCGATCGCCTCCTCAAATAGATCCCAAAAAGAAATCTCCTAGGAATATTGTCGCCAAATTCCAGAGCTCTCGGATCAAGGAGAAAATATTGCAAGCAGCCAGAAAGAAACAGTTTGAGCATTGTGGAAACACAATCAGGATAACCCAAGATCTAGCAGCTTCTACATTAAGAGATGGAAGGGCTTGGAATACAATATTGCAGAGGTCAATGAAGCTGGGATTAAAACCAAGAATCACCTACCCAGCAAAATTGAGTATCATGCTCTAAAGCAAACTATGGACTTTCAATAAAATAGAGGACTTTCAAGCTTTCTTAGTGAAAAGACCAGAGCTGAATAGAAAATGTGACTTTCAAACACAAGAATCAAGAGAAGCATGAAAAGGTTTTTCTATGGCTATCAAAGAGAGCCCCTCAGCTGTCACTGTTCATTGTCATGCTCATTAAGAGATGGTTTGGGGGCCCTAAATTCCTGGCAAACGATTTTCAGAACCATGACATTGGCTGGGAACACTCCCAACTCTGCAATTCTATGTGCTGAGAAGGTACCTTCTAAATAGACTATTCTGTATTTCAAGGATTATTCCAACTCTATCATTGGCTTAAATTTCTAAGGCTTCAAAACAATCCTGTGGGTCTATCAGCTGTGGCCCACACCCTGCAGTATAAGTTAATAGGAAAGTGCTCAGTCCCACTCCTACTCCAACACCTGTTGCTGATGCTCCCGAACAAGGCTAGACAGGGAGCTATGTACCACCACGGCGGCTCTTGCCTCTGCCAAACCTCCTAACTTTACAGATGAGGCAACTGAGGCCCAGAAAGAAGAAAAGACATTACCAAGGTCACAAAACTATTTCTCTTCCCTCTCACAGCTCAACCTCTCCCCATCTTACTCATCCCTCTAAGATGGTTCTGTTCACACACCACCTTTCTCCATGAAGCCTTCTCTGTCCTTAACCCTACCCAAAAGAGATCTCTCCTGAATTTGACCTCATAGCATTTGTAATCTAAACTTTATTATATTTATCCACCTACTAAGCGGTAAGCTGCTGACAGAAAGTCAGTAAGGCTCACTTAACTTTATAAATCTCCCTTAGCACTGTCCTCATGCGAGGTAATGATCAATCAACCAGCATTTATTAAAGGGCCTACTGTAGCCAGGAGAGAGTTGGCAGACATAAGTATATACTAAATAAATATAAATCAACAAGCAGCGCTTACTATGTTCCAAGTGCTAAAAATACAAAGTATGACGAAAATTGCCCCTGCCCTCAAGAAACTGACATTCTAATGTACTCCATACAAGTAAATGGAAGCACCTTAGAGGAGAAGGCTCCAGCAGCTAGAGGTCTCCCAAAGAAGAGGAATATCTCAATTACTTACATTTGTGTGTCATTTTAAGGCTTACAAAGCACCTGCCCCACCACAATCCCAAGACGCAGGTAGTGCAAGTAATCAGAATCTGAACAGTGCAGAAGAAGGCAAAACTCATCTGCTGGAGTTAATGGGCAGAGCTAAGATTCACCATGTGCTCTGAATCCAAGCCTCATGGACTTCCCATGATGCCGCACTACAGCACCACTACACAGAATGCCACACACACTCACACCACACATATGCCACAACAGGCTATACCACAACAGTACCACCCCTTCTCACTGCTGAGTCTTTCCCACAATCTCCATTTTGGGGAAGGGCACAGACTCATCCTCCAGACCAAGTCACAGTGCTTCCCCTCCTCCTTTTCAGCTCCCTTGTGTTGTCTTCTCTCTTGCTGTCTTGGAATACAGGCTCCTTGAGGGCAGAGACTGTCTTTTTTGCTTAGCACAGTGCCTAGCACATAGTAAGGGCTTCATAAATGTTTGGTGACTGAGGGCCAACCCACCAAGCTCTCCCTACCTCTCTATAAATCCAACCCTTCCACCAAAGCCCATCTCAAAATCCACCTAATCCAATCTAAATGCCTCTATGACTGCCAGGCACAAAGTAAAGAACTGAGGATTCAATTAATAAAAAAGACAGCCCCTGCCCTCCATGACCACACCCAGGAATCTCTCCAAATCTGACCAACATGTTTCAGTCACGTTGTACCCAACTCTCCATGACCCATTTGGGGTTTTCTTTTGTATGTGTTTTTGTTGTTGTTCAGTTATTTCAGTCACGTCTAACTATTCGTGACCCCATTTGGGGTTTCCTTGGCAAAGACACTGGAGTGATTTGTCATTTCTTTCTCCAGCTCATTTTACAGATGAAGCAAATAGGGTTAAGTAATATAGCTAGTAAGTGTCTGAAGCCAGATATGAATTCATGAAGATGAGTCTTCCTGACTCTAGGCCTCACTGTGCCACTTCCATCCTTTCTAAGGGAAGCTGAGGGATTTGCATAGCATTGCATAAGATCACAATGAAAACCCAGGTATTTTTACTCCAAATCCAGGGCTCTTTCCACTGCATGCTACAGACTCATCTCCTGATTTAGGGTGATTAAAAAATTCTATCTAGAGGAATGTCTGTCCCATGCCACCCCCACACAGCCTCACCCACACGCACTCCCTCCCTTTCATTCTAGACTCTACCACTAATAATTTCATTTAATGATGGATGAATCACCTTGCTTGTCTTCAGTTTCTCCTGTCAAATGGGCACAGTAATACAATATTACCTGTTATTGTGCTCCTTGTAGGTATTGAAGCTAATTGTAAAAACTAAGAGTTTATTAAAGTGTGTAAAATATTAAAAAAAAAAAGAATATGGAGGGGGAGCTTCCATGAAGTATAACAGAATGAATACTGAATATGAAGTCAAAAGACCTGGGTTCAAGTTCCAGTTCTGTCACTATGAGTATGACCTTTAGCAAATCACTGAACCTCCCTTGGCCTTGGTTTCCTCTGTAAAACAAAGGGGTGGGACTAGATGAAGGGAGCTCTAAAATCCTGTGACTATGATCTTCCCTGTAGGTTCTACCCCTCCCCATCCTCCAAGTACATGTGTCCTTTAAAGAAAGGATCCACTGCATTAACCTCTCAAGAGATCCAATGATGAAGCAGTGCAAATGTGAGTCTTTTCTATGTGGAAAGGAAAGAAGAGAAGGAAACAGCAACGATGGTTTCTCCTTGATCCAGTTTGAAAGATCAGCCTTGACAGCAGATAAAGTGGGCCCGAATGGGACTCTGCCAATTCCAAGTTTTGGGTTACTTGCTCACTTTGAGCATGCTTGCTCATCTATAAAGTGTGGGTACTACTACTTTCAATATTTACTTCACAAGACTGTTGTAAATCTTCAAAGCCCTACATAACTGTTAACTACTCTTATGCTCTTCCAAAATCCCCTATGATCTATAAGATAGCAAAGTTATATTTGCTGTGAATCACAACAGATGATGGTTTTGCAAAAGCTGTTTTTTATTGTAAGGCATTATCAAGTTTCTTAGGAAGTTATCAATAAGTCAAAACAGAATTTATCAATAAGAAATAAAACAAAAAGTAAACCCAGAAGCAGGGGAAAAAAAGAATAGTATTACATTATCGTTCTAACAAGTGTCCTGGTCTTGAATTTCTCATCCCTCCCAAGTCCATTCCTCACTGCTACCAAAGCCATCTGATTTTCACCTTATTTATATCAAAACCCCAGGATGACACACAATTGCCTACAAGACCAAACTTGAAGTTCCTTAGACTTCATGGTGCTCTGTTATCTGGCTACAACTTCCTTTTCCAGCCTTATCTCACAACTACATTCCTCCTCACACTAGGCTACTGTATCCCCTAAACACCCTGTTCTTTCTTGTGCTTCCTGCTCCCTGTGCTGAAAAATGCCCAACACCCTCTCTATAGTTACTCCCAACCTCCCCCTCCTTTTTTGGCTACTTCCTCCACAGCTGACCACACCACAGTCCCCAGGAAGAATTTCTGCCCTGGGGCCCTGTTCGCCTGCTTGTTCATAGCTTTTCTTGGACCACTATTCCAGGAAATCCTCTCAGCCATGTTTCACTTCACTCCCTCCTCTCTAATCATTACCCCCAGTCTCCTGGCCATCCCAGGGCCTATGCACATATTCTTTCCCTCCATTCTTCCCCACCTTAGTTGCAGAACCACTATCAAATCAACTCTGACCTTGTTCCTGGATGAAGTATATCCACTTTCCCCCACCCCAATCCTGGGTAACTTTCAACCAACTATCTTTGCCAAGAAAACCCCAAATGCAGTCACAAAGAGTCAAACATAATTAAAACAACTGAATAGCAACCAAAAAAACATACATTGGTCTGTTCTGTCTTGCCTAAGAGATTATAAATTAGAGGACAGGGCCATGTATTTATCTTTTATCTCCCTCAAACCTTAGCAAAAAATTCTGTACAATTCAACTAAAAAAATACATGAAACACCTATGTACAAGGTCCTATGCTACTGCCAGGTAGGGGGAACCTGTGACCACATGTGGCCACAGGTTCCCCACCCCCGTAAGACTACAGGCACCTAAAGTTGAAATGTCAGTTGTACCCTTTAAGGAGTTTATGATATTGCAAGAAGAGATAAAATATGTACCTAAAATGTAAGTTAGAACATGATGAAGCACACAGGGAAGACCAGAGAGTTGTGAGAGTTTTAAGGAAGGGTAAGGAACAGGACAGGGGATAGGGAAGTGGATCATGGAAGCTTTTATAAAAGACAGTAGGAAATGGCACATATCAGCTTGACAGATGGAAAAACTTTCTAAAACTGGAGTCCAAATCAGAACAGGCTGCTTCTCTAGGGAGAATGTTTCCCTTCACTGGAAACCTTCAAGTAGCAGTAGCTGGAAATGTGAGATTAAAGGTCAAGAGAAAGGAGTTGTTATTGTTGTTCAGTTGTTTCAGTCATATCTGACTCTTTGTGACTCCATTTGGCTTTTTTTTTGTCATTTCCTTCTCCAGCTCATTTTACAAATGAAAAAAGTGAGGTAAACTAGGTTAAGTGACTTGCCCAGGGTCAGACAGCTAGTAAGTATCTGAGGCCACATTTGAACTCAGGTCTTTCTGTTTCTAGGACCAGCACTCTATACCACTGCATCACCTAGCTGCCAGGAGAAAGGTTGGTGTTGGATGTATAGATCTGAGAATCATCTGCAAAGAGAAGATAACTGAATCTATGGGAGCTGATGAGATCACCAAGTGAAATAGCACAGAGTGAAAAAGGGAATGGGACAGAGCCTTATTGGAGGGACAGGGACATCCATGGTTAGTGAATATGTCCTGGATGAAACCCAGCAAAGAAGGCTGAGAAAGAGCGGTGGGACAAGAAGGAGGAGAATCAAAAGACAGCAACGTTACAAAAACCTAAAGAGAAGAGAATATCAAGAACAGAGACTGATCAACAATGGCAAAAGCTGCAGAGGGGTCAAGAAGGATGAAGACTAAGAAAAAAAGCCTTAGATTTAACAATTAAGAAATCATTGATTACTATGGAGAGAACAGGAAGCAAGGCTGCAGAGAGTTAAAAAACTAATGAGAGGAAAGGAAGTAGAGGCACCAATTGTATATGGTCTTCTCAAGGAGTTTAACCAGGAAAGGGAAGGCAGATATAGAAAAGTGGAATATTAAAAAAACCCAAAAACTGATGATGACCATTTTGTACACTCAAGACTTTAACACAAAATAGAAAGTTATTATTATAAAAAACTAATCGATTTTGAGACAAAGAAAGAGAAATAGATCAATGAAGAACAGATACTCTAGACATACAAATATATACAGATCAGTCATTAATAAATCAATAGAAAATAAAACTTAAGAATTCTTTTGTTTTTTAAACAAACATACTTGATGACACTAGATACAGATTTGGACATTTAGACCTGCATCATACCATATATCTCAGTGAATTCCAAATGGATAAGAGAAATTTTCTTAACCCTATAAAAATGGAAGAAAATTGAGTAATGTATTTATCTCAACTAGAATGGAAATGACTTTTGTTTTCCAATTTGACAAACATAAGTTATTACGAACTTGAAAAGTATGCCTGATTACACTAAAATGAAAAATTTTATACAAAAATTTAAAAGAAAAATAAGAAATATGGGAAATATTTATAGAAATTACAACAGAAATTAATTCCTAGACTATATAGGGAACTATTAAAAATTTACAAAGTATAAAATGAACAAACGGTCAAAGGCTATGAATAATCTTCAAAGAAGGAAACAAGTGTGGTGTATGGTGATGGAATACTGTTGTGCTATAAGAAATAACAAGCAGGATGTTTTCAGAAAAATCTGGAAAGACTTACATGAACTGATGCAAAGTGAAGTAAGCAAAACCAAGAGAACATTATACACAGTAACAGCAATACTGTACAATGATCAACTGTAAATGAATTAGCTCTTCTCAGCAATGATCCAAGACAATTCCAAAGGACTGATGATGAAAAATGCTATCCACCTCCAGAGAAAGAACTGATAGAGTTTGTTTGAATGCAGATTAGACCGTATATTTTTTAAACTTTCTTTACTTTTCTTTTTTTGGCCTGTATTTTCTCTCACATGAAGACTAAGAAAAAAAGCCTTAGATTTAACAATTAAGAAATCATTGATTACTATGGAGAGAACAGGAAGCAAGGCTGCAGAGAGTTAAAAAACTAATGAGAGGAAAGGAAGTAGAGGCACCAATTGTATATGGTCTAATGACTATTACGGAAATATTTTACATGACTACACACGCATAACCTATATCAAACTGCTTACCTTCTCAATGAAGGGGGAGAGGAGGGAAGGAATTAGAGAATTTGGAACTCAGTATTTTAAAAAACAAATATTAAAAATTATTACATGTAATGGGAAAACTTTTTAATTAAACAAAGTTGATAACTGTTTGAAAAATCTTCAATCTTATTAATAATCAAAGAAATACAAATTAATAAATACTGAGCTTTGATTTCAAATCCATCAAAATAGCAAAAAATAATTTAAAAAATGAAACTCAATACTGAAAGTGTTCTAAAGGAATATTTCTAATCATTCATATCTGTTGGAATTGCAAACTTTTTGGCATGCAAACTGCCAATATACAGTAAAAGTTACAAAAATAATTATAAGCTCTGACCCATTAATACCATTATTAGGAATATACCCTAAAAGTGTTATTTAAATAGAAATTTATTATGTCCAGAGCATCTTTCCTCTTTCAATGATTTGTCTAATTTTATTTTGTCCAGTACCAGATAGTTTTATATGTGTGCTCAAAAATTTCAAAAGCAATGTTACTTATAAATGCAAAGAATAGAAGCAACTGAAATTAAGAATAACAGATATGAAGAAAATAAATCCATAAAAACCTTTATGAAATTATGCAAAGTGAAAAAAACAGAACCAAAAGAACAGGGTACATCCTGATAATGACCAATAATGTCCACAAAAAAGTGAAGAAAAAATTCTGATGAAAACTTAGGGGGATTTTCCATTAAAATTATGGAATTTTAAGTACTAAAATTTATTTAAATGTTGAAAATCATGTTTAATCAGTCTTACTGTTTACTATTAAATTAATAAAAACCACTAATTTAAAAAATAGGCACACTAAGATCAACTGAATATTGGGAGCCTATTTATTACCCCAGTACTTAAAAGGAGTCTACTAGCTGGTTAGTGACAAAGCACAGCATTAGAAGAACCCAAGTCTTCTTACTCCTAGGGTTTTTTGCTCTATTTCCTCTGGGATCTACCCACGGCACCAAGCTAAGATAATTACCTGAGTATCTAATAATAGCTCACTAATGTACTGCCTGACATACAACATCTTGTTTGATCCTAATGCAACCCTTTAGGTGGTATATTACAGGCATCATTCCCACTTTACAGATGAAGAACTGAGGTCCAATCATTTAACATTTACTAAGTGCCTACTATGTTCCAGGCACTCTGCTAAGCTTTGAGAATACAAGGAAAGGCAAATAACAAACAGTCCCCATCCTCAAGAAGCTGACAGTTTAATGGGGGAAACATCAAGAAAAGAGTAAGTACAAACAAACTAAAGAGGATAAATAGGAAATAATTACAAGAGGAAATGCACTAGAATTAAGAAGAAGTGAGGAAGGTTTCCTGTAGAAGATGGGATTTTAGGTGTGACTTAAAAGGAAATCAAGGAAGACAGTAGGCAGAGATGAGGAGAAAGAGCATTCCAAGCATAGAGAGGACAGCCAGAGAAACTGCCAGTAACTGAGAAATGGAGTGTCTTGATCAAGAAACAGAAAGGAAGCTAGTATCACTGTATTAAAGAGTATGTGGCAGGAAGTAAGGTATAAGACTGGAAAGATAGGAGAGGACTACGTTATGAAAGGCTCTGAACACCAAACAGAGAATTTTGTATTTGGTCTTGAAGATGGTAAGAAGCCACTGAAGTTTACTGAGTAAAGGAGTCATATGGCTAGACCTGTGAATATAGGAAAATCACTATGGTGGCTGAATGAAGGACGGACCAGAGCCAGGAGAGACTTAAGGCAGGAACATCCACTTGCAGGTTATTTCAGTACAGGGGTGAGGTGATAAGGGCCTATACTAGAGCAGTGGCGATGTCAGAGAAGAGAAGGGAGCACATGAGGGAGATGTCACAAAGGTGAAATCAATACGCCTTCATAACAGACTGGAAATGGGGGTGGGGGAGAAAAAGTGAGAAGCCAAGGATGACACCTAGGTTTCAAGCCTGAGAGACTGCCCCCTATCGTAATAGGTAAGTTAGGAGGGAGGGGAAATTGAGGGAAAGATAATAAGTACAGTTCTGAACACGCTGAGTTTAAATGTCTACTCAACATCAAGATGTTGAGCTATCTGAAAGCAGTTGAAGACGTAAGATTAGAGGTCAACAGAGAGGTTAGGGCAGGATAGGTAGATTTGAGAATCATCAGCATAGAGATGGTTAAGTCCATGGAAGCTGAAGAGATCACCAAGTGAATACAGAATGGAAAAAAGAAGAAGGCCCAGAACAGAAGAACCTTGTGAGACTCCTATGGTTACAGGGCATGATCTGAAAGAGGATCCAGAATAAGAGACTGAGAAGGAACAGAAAAATAGGTCAGGAGAACTAGGAGAGAGTGATGTCCTGAAAAACCTAGAGAAAAGAGAGTATCAAGGAGAAAATGTTGATCGACAGTGCAAAAGGCTGGAGAGAGGTCAAGGAGCATGCAAATTGAGAAAAGGTCACTGGACCTGGCAACTAAGAGATCATTAGTAACTTTGGAGAGAGCAATTTCAGTGGAATGATGAAGCTGGAAGATGGATTGTAAGGGGTTAAGAAAGTGAGAGTAAAAAAAGTGAAGAGATCTATTGTAAATAATTTTTTCAAGGAGTTTAGCCACAAAGGGCTGAAGAGATATAGGTTGATAGTTACTAGGCATCATGGAATGACCAAATGAGAGTTTTTTGAGGATGAAGGAGACGTGTTTGTAGGCATTTGGAAGGAGCCAGCAGTCTGGGAGAGACTGAAGATAAGTGAGAGAGTGAGGATATAACAGAGAGGACAATCTGTTAAAGGGATGAGATGGAATGGGATTGCTTACGTCAACAAAGGGGTCTATCTTGGTAAGGAGTAAGTAAGGCCATCTCTTCATGTAAAACAGGGGTTAAGGAGGAAATAGGGGCAGAAGGCATCTCAGTGATAATGAGATGAGGATGGGGGAAGAAGAGGGAGCTCACAGAGAAATGGCCTCAGTTTTAAAAATATAAGTCAGAGTTCTCAGATGAGAGTCTGGTGGAATGGGGAACCATGGGAGGTTTGAGGAGGGATGAAAATGTTTGAGCCATTGTGGGGAGTGGAGAGTGAGTTGATAAAGGAGGTAAAGTAGGACTATCTAGCAGCAATGAGGGCCCAGCTGAGGTTGTGTAACATAAATTGTAGTGGACCCAGTCAGAAGTGTTGTGTGATTTTCTCCACCTTCATTCAGGAGGGTATGTGTAGGAGCAAAGGTGGCTGATAGCTGTTACATGAAAGATTACAGGAACTGCTCTAAGTCACAAGGCAGAGCCATGACTCTGACCTAGGTCTTCCTAGTCCAGTTCCAGAGTTTCCTACTATACTACACTGCTCCTCTGATAGTCAAAGTTCTATCCAAGTCTCTTAGAAGGACTTCACATAATAGGGGCTTAATAAACGTTTATTGATTGATTAACCAGCAAAATGTTTGTTGAACATCACTACCTGTATGATTAATGGGGAAGACTGGCTAGATGATCTCTACCACCTCTTCCAAAAGTGAACCCCTGATAGGCCATTAGCCTAGATCTCTTCACCAACAAAGAAACTACAAAACAAGGGAAGGAAGATCCTGCCCAATTTCTTCCCTCCAATATAGCTTGGGTACCCATTTTCACTTAAAATTACTAAGCTACAGTAACAGATGAACAAGCACCCACTTCAAAGAGCCCAGGCTTCCTAGTCCATATCACATTTGATTAGTTTATACCAAGAAGAGCTAGCTAACAGAGACTCTAGAAGCCAGCTATACATAAATTCTTCTAAAGGAAGTTTTTGATTTCTGAATAGGCAAGAAATGGTAATGGCCACGATAGCATGGAAAAACTTAAAGTCTTTAACAGTACCCTTTTCAAGGGATGCAAAGCTCTAGCGACCTCCAGATAATGAAGGGAAGGGTCTATTTAGTTTGCAGGAAGACAGATTTGGAGAGTGGTGCAAACAGCTCTAATTATAGTCATCATTATCAAAAGGCTAAAGTGGATTAAATGACTAAAACAACTGAAGAGGCATTAGTGTAAGTCTAATAGGTTCCCAGTTGATGAGAGTAGACAAGGCTGGTAGCTTACAAGATATGCACAAAAGAACAGGGCCATTTGGGGAAATCTGTTCTCTAGAAAGGTAAATGACAAAGAAAAGAAGAACTAAACAATTAAGTGTCATTGTGAGACAAAAACCATTGAGAAGACTGCAAAGCAATCCAGCGGAAATTAGATTTGGACCAAAATCTCACAACTTACCACAATAAGCTTTAATTAGGTATATGACCTAGATAAAAGGTGCCACACAGCATAAACAAATCAGAGGAGCAAGGAAGACAATACCATTAGCAACTATGGATAATGGATGAGTTTATGACCAGACAAGGGATAGAGATGATCATAAAAGATTTGTTTAGTTGATTAGTCATATCCAACTCTTTGTGACTCCATTTGGGATTTGTCATTTCCTTCTCTAGCTCATTTTACTAATGAGGAAACTGAGGCAAAAAGGGTTAAGTGACTTGCCCAGAGTCATACAGCTAGTGTCTGAGGCTAGATTTGAACTCAGGTCCTCCTGATTGCAGGGCCAGCACTCTTATCTGCCATGTCCCCTAGCTGCCCCTTACCTCATAAAAGATAAGAGTGGACAATTTTGAAGACATAAAATTGAAAAATTTTTCCACAAACAAAATCAATACAGTTAAAATTTAAACAAACCTTTTTTTAGTTAACCAAAGTTAAGAGAGAGTCAATGAAAATGTTGATTATGATAACGTACTTTTTTCCTTTCTTTTTTTAAGTCTTTGTTATAGAGACAACTCATTATAGGGAGTGAGGAAGGAGGTATTTGGAAATGTACGTGATATAGAAGAAAAGAAAAATCAATAAAGTCAGTGTTAAGGCATTACGAAGTGTTTAAAATGTCTACTTATCTGGGCTAGGACTGTCATTTCTAGTCTGGATCCAAAAGTCACAGGCTTCCTGTTGTGACTGCATCTTGAGTTTTCACTGGGTTTCACTGGAGCCTTAGGGCAGCACTTATGGATGCAATATCCAAGGCCTCAATCAACACCAAACCCTGGCCATCTAAGCCATATCTGAGAAATAGCAAGAAACCTTCCAAGTACTGTCACTGAGCTATAAAAAACAGACAGGGTGGGGAAAACACACTTCCTCTTGTTCACCACCATTGCATTTGGTATCTACTCTGTCTGGCATGTTACTCTGGAAAACTACTTGTCTTGTGTTAGTTCAGACCACTGATCCTATCAGGTCGATTAGGATATAAAATAGTTAATTCGACTAGATGACCTGTATGGTCCCTTCCTACTCTGAAGCGCTAAAAATTCTTAAGAAATCCATGATTACCTTAAGGGATCAGAAACCACATTATTATAGTCTACTCCTAAACCATGGTTGTTCCTGCGCCACCTTCTCTCTCAATATCCACTTAGTGATCTCATTAGCTCCCCAGCTTCAACCGCCCTTACGCAAAAAATTATCAAATTATGTACCCAACTTCACTCCCCTAAGCTATATCATCAATTCAAACTCAACTCGTATGAAAATGAATGTGTAATACTCAACAAACCTGTCTCTAGGATAAAATATAAGCTCCTTGGCCAAAGCCCTTCATAACTCTGCCAAACAGGTCTTTCCAGCTCCATTTCATTTTATACCTCCCCTACCTCTAGGTTCCACCTAAACATTCCTCACATAAACACCCCTTTTAACTACTAGTGCCCTTCTTCACCAACTACCTAGTATTTCATTCCATAGTCCTCATTCTCTTTCTAGTTGTTCTTCATGTGCTTATATTAAGTCCTCATTGTCTCCTGATAGAGCATGAGCTCCTTGCAAGTAGGGATCCTTCCATTCTGTATTTCTAGCCTAGCCTAGTCAACTGGGGCCCTTGCCCCCAATCATCCTCTATTTCTGGGAGCAAATTCCTTAATGCTTGGCTCCCCTTCACACCTTTCTGTCTAATCAATGCCCAAGCCTTGCCAAATCTACAGCCACAGCTCTCACAGGCACCTTCTCCTCTCCTTTCTACTCACATGTCATCATTCAGGCCCTCCTAACTTCCATCCAAACCAACTCCCTTCCCCATCTACCATACAGTTGCCAAAATCATACTGATAAAACACAGGTCTAACTATGGTACTCCCAGGCTCAGAAATCATTAGTGACTCCCTATGGCTGAAAGAACAAAATACAAACTCCTCCATTTGGCATTTAAAGCTCTCCAAAGTCTGGCTCCAGCCTAGCTTTACAGATTGACTTTCTATCAAGCAGACTCATAGCAAACTGGTCTACTTGCTAATCCCCAAGTCTCCATTCCATCTCCCACTTCCTTTGCCTTTGCTCAGGCTGTGACCCATCCCTGAAGTGCACTCCTTCCATCTTAGTTTCCTTTAAGCTTCACATGAATCACCAGTTCCCAGAGAAGCATCTGATGATCTCCCTATCTCCAGGCTCAAATTGTCTTGTACCAGCTCTTTCTATATATATGCTGTATCTCTTCCTCAGAGAATGGATACATATTTGTATTGTTAATGCAATGGGAAGATCTTTCCCATCCATTAATAGGGTCTGAGTCACATGGAGCCTGATGAGAGAGGAGCTTGCTGAATGCGTGGACCAGGAAATGAGACAGAGCAGTCAGAGATGGGAAAGAGAGAGCAGGGAAAGTAACTAGCATGAGTGACAGGAGTGGGAACTCCTTAAGGTGTTCATTCGTGGGAAGGCTTGGGGTACACTGATAATGTGTATAGATTTCTTTGTCGCTATGATGGATCTGGCTTTCTGGCTTTGGAACAGATGTTTTGGTTCTGTCTTCCACAAAGAGAGTCTTGCGATTCACAACTATGCAGACACACTGACAGCAGCCGCAGCCGCTGTATCACATTAGCACTACGACATTCCTTGAGGGCAGGGCTCTGTTTTTTATTTTGACCCAAGCACGGTGCCTTTATATAAAGAGGTGCTTACTGAATCTCATGTCTATGGAAAGAACAAATAAATTCATGCCTAGAGTTGGCACTCTCATTGTGAGAGCTAAGAGGTTATTTTAGTAAAATGGCTTGCTTTCATAAAATCACCACTGCCCATGCATAAAATGTGCTTGAACTTCCATACTACTTCTATTTCAATGAATAAGAGCTGGATGGAACCATGGATGATCTAGTTCAGCCTCACACAAAATCTGAAATCCCTCCCACAGCTGGCCTGAAAATCTACTTTGATCCTGTATCTGCCCACCTACTTCCACGGACATGGGCCCAAGCCCCTTCTGGGGAAACATCATAACTGGCCTGTTCTAGGTGTGAGTGAGGAAGCTCTTCTTATTAACGAGTTGAAATCTAACTCCCTGAAACTCCCAACTAGCTCTGATTAACTCAACTTCTCATCATGGTATCTGTCACCAGCAAATATAATAAGCAGAATACACAGAAAACTAAAGTATGGGTCAATCCATAAACAAGCATTTATTAAACACCTATTACTTGCCAGCCCCTGTGTTAAGCACATAAAACAGTCCCCTACGCCCCGAGGAGCTCATATTAAGTGGATAACAGATAAGCTTAACCTTCCTAATGAGTATAAGAATTTTGAATTTTGGAGCTTGAAAGGACCTCAGACCATCTAGTCCAATCCTGTCACATTTTACAGATGGAGACCTTGGGGCCTACATAGGCAAAGTGACTTCCCAAAGTCACATAAATGGCAGCACTAGGGTCTAGAAGACAGGTCTTACAATTATTTAATCTTCTTCTTCAAAGGGATGTTAGAGTTCATCTAGTCTTGCCTGATTCAATTCAGGTCAACACATATTTCATTGCTGTTGTTATTCTTCACTCATTTCAGTCGTGTCTAACTCTGTGACTCTATTTGGGGTTTTCTTGGCAAAGATATTGGAGTGGTTTGCCATTTCCTTCTCCAGCTCATTTTATAGAGAAGGTAACTGAGATCAAGTTAAGTGACTTGTCCAGGGTCACACAGCTGGCAAGTGTCTGAGGTCAGATTTTAACTTAGGAGGATGAGTCTTCCTGACTTCAAGCTGTCCCAACATATATTAAGCACCTACTATATGCAAGGCATTGTATTAGACACTGGGATTATAAAGACAAAAATCAAATGCCCTGTCTCCAAGGAGCCTACATTATGGAGTTCCTTCAACAATATCTGGAGCAAGTAGTCATTTATCCAGCATCTGTTCTTAAAAACACTCACTATCCCATTTTCTGCCAGCAATTTTACAACACTCTCAATTCTAGAATAACACCTGGATTCAAGGAATAAGATTTGTCTTAGAAACTATCCAATTATTCTCCAAAAAGAAGCATAAACACGACAGACATATTGATTCTGTGATGACTAACCTTGATAGGCTTGGCTCTTCTCAGCAATACAAAGTTCAAAGACAACTCCAAAGGACTCATGATGGAGAGAGCTATCTACATCCAGGGAGAGAGCTATCTACATCCAGAGAAAGAGCTATGGAGTCAGGATGCAGACTGCAGCACGCTGTTTGCTCTCCTTTTTTTTTCTTTTGCTTTTTTTTCTCTTTTTTTTTTGTTTCTTTTTCCTCATGAGTCATTCCATTGGTCATAATTCTTCTTTACAACTTGACTACTATGTAAATAAGTTTAATGTGAAGTTATATGTAGAAGATATATCAGATTCCATGACATTTGGGGGGGGGGAGGGAAGAAAATCTGGAACTCAAAATCATGCAGAACTGAGTGTAAACCAAAAATAAAAAATCTTAATTAAAAAATAATAATTCTTACCTCCAAAAAAAAAAAGGAGAGCTCTGGAATGTGCATTACTGAAGGGTATTGTGTGTGTTTTACGAAGTGAAAATTATGATATTTTATTGACAATAAATTGTAATCAAAAGGCAAAAAAAGAGAAGTATAAACAAAAACCAGTTCACCAAGTGCTAACTGTTCCTCCCTATGTTTTTAAGATAAAAAGGGTGAAAAAAAATTAGAGATACAATATCCAGAGAATGACAGATATAGCATGTAACTTCTATAAAACCTCAACTTTCCTTTTAATCCCACTTGGTACCTTCAGTTAGTCACAGAATTTTAAAGCCAGAAAATATCTTAATGTTAATCTAATCCAAGCTTGTAATTTTATAGCTGGGGAAACTGAGGTCCAAAGCTAAGTAATGAGTCCCACAAAGTCACAAAAGTGATGGGAGCAAAACCAGGACTAAAACCCAAGGATTCTTGACTCCCAAAGTGCTCTTTCTGCTATAGCATGAAAACTGGAACTAAAAAAAAAACTCTTTCTAAACATTGGCATAAAAGTCTGTCTATTACTAAGTTATTAAAGATTATGAAACTGAGGCAAAAGATTAAAGCACTCCTGGAAAGTGTTTCCATTGTGAGAAACTAGAAAGTGCTAAAGAAAGGGATGTCCTTTTCATCAGTCTTTTCTTCCATCATTTTATCTCTTTAAGCTTCTTAATTTTACGCAATTATCCATAATGGCTATCAGCACAAAAAAATTATAGCTAAATAAATCTAAGACTATATACAGGTCCTTTACAAAAAGTCTCCTCTGATGACATACTGCTGTATGCAGTTTGTCCTATGTTCTCCACAGCTATGCCAGTAGAATGCAAGGTTTTACCTACTGTTCCACCAAAATATAATTCTATCTATCTACCGTTTCAGGACTTGTACCTCAAGAAGAAATAGGACCAATGGATAGCTAACCACATTGAGAGGAGTAAATCATTACCAGGTTAGCCACAGAACTTCAAGGACAACCTGAGTTCTACTGGAGTTACAATTCCTGTGGGCACAGGACACACAACAGTGAAATAGAAATTGGCAACCATTGTCTTAACAATTATTTTTCTGCCCTGAAATAGGCCAAAAACAAATGATTGTCACTCTTTATTGGTTATGTTCAATCACCGATTCTAGGCAAATAAAAAAAAAAACTTTTCATAGAACCTCCAAGTTGAAAGGGGGCTTATAAGACATCTAGAAAAAATTGAGCATAAATTTCCTCCACAGAATCAGAAAAGTGGTCATCCTGTTTCTAAGATTATCAGTGATGTGGAATTCACTCCATTCAGAGGCCGCTCACTCCTCTGAACAGTTCTATTATGAAATTTTCCTTATATAGAGAGGTAAAATTTGCCATCTTTTGGTCCTATTTCTTCTCCTTGAGGTACAATCAACAAACATTATTAAGTCCCTGTTAAGTGCCAAGCATGGTTCTGGGCACTGAAGATAGAGAAAAATGAAATCGTTTCTGCACTCAAAGAGCTTTCTTTCTGTCAGGAGAGAACAAGTATACAAGAAAGTATATACAAAATAAATATAGGTAAAATTGGGGGGCAAGAGGGCACTAGCTGCTGACAAAGAAAGCCTTCATGTAGAAGGCAGAGGTTTGAAGGAAATAGTATGGAGTCTAGGGGGCAGAGCCAAGATGGCAGGTGGAAAGCAAGGACTTGCCTAGGGCTATCCCCCAGGACCCTCCAAACACTCATAAAAATGGCTCTGACTAGAACTACAGAACCCACAAAATAGCAGAGGGAAGAAGGGATCCAGCCCAGGACAGCCTGGATAGTCGCTGGGTAAGGTCTATTGCATGGAGCTGGGAGCAGAGCAGAGCCCAGTGTGGGCTGCGCCTGGACCAACCAGATCGGAAGCCGAGTGGAACAGGCCCCAGCACCCTGAATCAGGGAGCTGTGGCAGTTACCAGACATCTCAACCCACAAACACCAAAGACAACAGAGAAGGTTAGTGGGAAAAGCTGCAAGGACAGAGTGAAAGGAGTTCTTGGTTTGGCCACCACCCAGGGGGCAGCCGAGGGAGTGCAGCTACAGAACTACAGCTGCAGCTGCTTCTGGCCCCAGGCCCACTTGATGGGAGGAATTAAGTGGCAGATCTGAGGAGGAATGCAGAGTCTGCTCAGATATGAGTCCAGTGCACTTTGGCAGTTCTTGGGGGAGAAAGAGTGCTAGTGTGGCAGATCTTGCTGCATAGAAATAGCTCTGAAAACAGCAGCACAGCCCCTCAAGCTTGGAACAAAGTATTCTCTACTCCACAAGCAGTCATACCCAAATGAAAAACTCAGAGGTCAAGTAGTTGGCTGGGAACATGGCCAGGCAGCAAAAACAGACTCAGACTTTGGAATCTTTCTTTGGTGACAAAGAAGACCAAAACATACACCCAGAAGAAGTCAACAAAGTCAAAGAGCCTACATCAAAAGCCTCCAA
>CM053622.1:52007705-52094744 GCA_028646595.1 Phalanger gymnotis
AGCCCTGCTTCCCTCTGCCACTTTGTGGGTTCTGCAGTTCTAGAATTGGTTCAGAGCCATTTTTTTTTATAGGTTTTTGGAGGGACTTGGTGGGGAGCTCACGCCAGTTACTGCTTTCCAGTCGCCATCTTGGCTCCGCCCCCCTTATAAGGGGTTTTTCAAGATGGAAGAAACATATTTGTAGGCCCAAGGAAGGAGCCAGGGATAGAAAATGACAGAAGAAAAAACAGAGAGGAAATGATTGTGGGGACAGGACAACTGGTTGGAGAAGAAAGACAGGAGGGGATGAGCTCATGAGCACATGGATACAAGTTGGACTTGGTGAAACGGGTCACCTCTCCAGAAAAAGAAAAGGAGGGGCATTGGGAAAGGGTCTTGAGAGCTGGAGAAAAGGGCAAGGAAGAAGTTCACAGCCAAGGAGGTAAGAAGAAAAGGGTTGAAATGGTCTATGGGAGAAGGAAGAGTAAAAGGATTATTTTGCTGCACTGTGGTCCCAGTTGAGGTTAAATAACAAATCAGAAGTAGACCCAGTTGTCCTGGTGTGATTTTCTTGGGCTCTATTCAGTAGCAAATGAGTAAGAGGAGAAAGAAATGATGTGAGTAACCCAGCATTGGGGTTTGCTAAAATATGAACGTAGAAAAGACAAAGACAAAGGGGTTTTGAGAACAGAGGGCTATGTGGAGTTCAATCAGTTAACTACAGTATGGGCAAGACTGAGAAGGGAAGGAAGAGAAGCCAAAGGAGGGGTTATGGCTTGGAGAAGGATTAAGTGGTAGGGTGATTGGAGGTCATGGTGAGAATAAAGAACAGGTTTAGGAGGGGTAAGGGAGAAAGAGAATGACAGGAGGTTATGATCATAAGCAGTCCTACACCTTCAAAGATGGGGAATCCATCACTCTTGAGAAAGTCCATTCTACTTTTGGATAAGTCTGATTGTTACGAGGATTTTCCCAGATTTTAAACTTAAATTTGCTTTTTTGAAACATTTACCAATTGTAACTGGTTCTGCCCTTGGGAGCCAAACAGACTAATTTCCCCTCCCACAGTTATCATGTAACTTTAAGCATCCCTTCTCCAATGTAAACATCCTCAATTCCTTCAACCAACTGTCATTTGACATGGACAAAAAGCCCTCCGCCATCCTAGCTGGCCTCTTCTAGACACTCTATAGTTTTTCAATATTTTACTTAAACTGTGGCAGCCAGAAGTGATGTGTACAGTATGACTATCACCTTACTAGTTCTGGGCACTCTACTTCTCTTAATGAAGCCTACACTATCTTGGATCCCACAGCACACTACAGATTCATACTGAACTTGCAGTTCAGCAAAATCTCCAGCCTTTTTCCAGGCAAACTGTTATTGAGCCACGCCTCTCCTTTCTGGTTATCTATAAAATGGATTTCTTTGTACCCAAGTTCAAGATTACATTTATGCCTACTGAATTTCATCTTGTTAGATTAGGCGCAGTGCTCTAACCCAGGGTTGTCCAAAATGCAGCCTGAAGGCTCATGCCAGCCCACAGGGCAATTTATGCAGTCTGCCTACAAGCACAGAAGTTTACATAAATGCTTTAGTAAAGGAAGCCCAGCTACTGCAAAGCTCTCACTAATATGGTAAATCAAAATATACTGTCTATTGTTTCAATAAAAACCTAAGGCTGGACAGCCCTGCTATAACCTATTAAGATCTTTTTGAATCCTGTCATCCAGTGTATTAATTATTCTGCCTAAATAGGACAGGATAAGCACAGATCTTTAGGATACCTGCATGGGGACCTGCCACAATGACACTGAACCCCTAGCCTTTGGGTACGTTGATCTAACCATTTCTGAATCTACTCAATTGTATTACTGTCTAGCGTTGTCTCCATTTTTTCCAATCAATTGGCCAGTGTTTATTATGAACTTACTATGTGTCAAGCATTGGGCTAAGCACAATAGAGATACAAAGACAAAAAAATGAAACAGTACCCGCCTTCTAGGAGCTTATGTTCTATCATGGGAGATATGTGTATATAGATTTAGATATGTACAAAGTAATCCATTTGGCCTAATTACGAGGGCCTCATTTTTGAAAATGTGACTAATAATAGTTCCGCTGCTTCTTTTGTCTGAGTGTTAATGAAATTAAAAATAAGCAGGGAATGATTTATGTAGTATAACACAATAAAAAACCCCTTTCCTGGATACTCTCTCTTCTACTAGTTTCCATGATCCTCCTCTTTCTGAGTTCTCTTCCCACCAGAAAGACAATTCCCTTTCAATCTTCTTGGCTAGAAGATTCCTCTACCTCCCACCCTAAGGCCTGGTCCTGGGCCTTCTTTTCATTTTTTCTCTATTCTATCTTATTTGGTGATCTCATCAACAATCCTATGGCGTTTAAGACCATAGATTTAAATCTAGAAGAGATCTCAGAGGCCATTCAATTTAATTATTATATCTGTATAAATGATTCCCAAATCTATATATACAGATGGAAAACCTCTTATGAACTCCAATCCCATCAACCAAAAACATTTCTTAAGCATTCATTCTCCTAAGAACAGGAGATATAAACAAAAAGTGAAAATATTCCTTGTCCTGAAGAAACTTACATTCTAATTATTCCTATATCACTAACCTTATCCATTTGGATATCTTCTCAACATTTTAAATTCAAAATGTAATTCATTATCTCCTCTCCTAAACAGACTCCTCCTCCAAATTTATTTTTTATGTCCACTGCCACCACCCCAATCACTCAGGTCCACAATTTCACAGTCATATTTACCCTTCCTTTCTTCTCATCTCACACAGCCAATCAGCTGCCAAGTGATGAAAGTTCCACCTCCATAACAGCTCACTTCCATCCCCTTCACATATAGCTACTGCTCAATTTCAACTCTCAATAGGCCTATTGCAAGAACTTCCTAAATTTTTCTCCCTAATTCCAGTCTATCCCCTCACTAAGCCAACCACTACTCAGCTACCAGAATAAACCTGCCTAAGTGAAAACTATCAGCATAAGAGACCCTATTAATACCAAAATCACAAATATCAAAAGGTGCAGAAAAAGTACAAATTGACACAGCACTCATATTTTTTGAACACTACTAAAAGGCATAAATATAAACCTTTGCTTACTCTGGTAAACTATCTAAAACCGAAAGTTAGCATTACTTATAATAGAACTATGCTATAAGCTTTTCCAATAAGATCAGAAGTAAAGCAGTAAGCCCAATGTTACTACTATTACTTAATACAATCCTAAAAATGCTAGTTCTAACAATAAGGCAAGAAAAATTAATTGAAGGAATAAACATACGCGAAGAAGCAGAATTATTGTTTACAGATGACACGGTTTAAAGAATTCCAGATTTTCAACTAAAAAATTAAAAGAATAACTTCTGTAAAATAGATATGAAATTAACTCATAAAATTCATCAGCCTTCCTTTGCGTTACTACTGAAATCCAGCAGATGGAGACAAAGAAATTTCATTTAAAATAAGTACAAAATGTATAAAATATCTGGAAGTTAACCTACAAATTCGGTCACGATTTACATCTACACAACTGCAAAACATCTTACACAAAAAAGGGAAGATGAATAACTAGAGAGATATCCATTGCTCCTGGTTGTTCTATGCCAATATTTTTTTAAAATGAAGATGCATTAATGGAATACTATAATGTAATTAAAATGGACAATTATAAGGAATAAAAAGAGCTATAAAAAACTTATAAAATGACACAAAATTTTGAAAAGCAAAAGAGTAAACAATAGAGAAAGATTAAATAATGTTAGGATGACCATAAGGTAAATAGCTACACTTCAGAGTACTGATAGAGAAATATCAATCCCTCCTCTCTGCAGAGAGGTGGTGGTAGACTATAGGTACAGAATGACATGTATTGTCACACCCAGGCAACACGTTGGTTTGTTTTACTTTGCTAAGTAAGGAGGTGTAGAACTGTGGAAAGATGAAATCTAGCATCATAAAAATGGGTTCAAACCCTAACTTCCACTTGGAGAAAGTTCCCTCACTCTTCTGAACCCATTTCCTCACCTATAAAACATGGAGGTTGGGCTAAATGTTCTCTAATGTTCCTTCTAGCTCTATATATGATCCAATGAATTATCTTCTTTGTTACAGGAGGATTCTAAAGGAAGTTCGGGAGTGGGTGTGTTAATCACTGGGGAGCGATACTGATGTCAAACAAAAAGTATCAATAAAACATTAACTTAAACAAGTAAAAGTTTTAAATGATCTAAGACACAGATGAGAACAGTCGTGCCTCTAATCAAAAATCTTTAGTGACTACCTACTCAGTAAATAAAGTTTAAATCCCTTTTACCTGATATTCAAAGCCACTAGACCAGTGAAAATTCCAGGAGTCAAGAGTTAGCATAGCCTAGTTGTCTGTGTTATTATGGTATTGTTCTCTTCCTGCACTTCCTTCTACTAAATTATAAATGCCTTGAGGACAAGAATTTGAGTACCTGCTCTAGTACTCTACCCACGAGAGACGCTTAATCAAAAGTTTATGGAAATGCTGAAATGCTCAAAGTTTCCCTACGTATGCAGTGTTCTTCTCTCACCTTATACACAGCACAGGCCTGACCGCGTCACTTCCCTGCGTGGTGAATGACTGAAGAAACTGCAGGCAGCTAAGTGCTGAAGCAGACAGGGCGCCAGCCCCAAAGTCAAGAGGACTTGAGTTCGGACACTTACTTAGTTGTATGACTTTGGGTATTTCACTTAACTTGTCTACCTCAGTTTCCTGATGTGTAAAAATGAAGATGACAGTAACAGTACTACATTGCCCTGGAGGAAATTCTAGCTTGGTATGTCTGAGAACAACAGTGAGGATACAATGAGAGAACATTTGTAAAGTACTCTGAAAATCTCAAAACAATATATAAATATTAGCCATTATCAATAAATGCCTCTTACCTCTAAGATCAAACACAATCTCTTCTTTTTGGCATTTAAAGCCATGGTTCCAACCTACATTTTTCAGCTTATTACATATTACTTGTCTTCACTGGCCTTCTTGCTGTTCTTCACACGCCAGCATTCTATTCCCATCTCCATGCCTTTCATGCCTGAGATGTATTACCTCTACAACTTAGGCCGTTTAACTTCAATCTGGAATTATACTAAAAAAGTTACTAAAATTGTAATACCTTTTGACTCATGGATAGGTATACACACCAAGAAGGTCAAAATTAGACAGAAGGGTCCAATATACTATTAATTACTTAAGAGTAACACTTTTTTATAGTTGTGAACAACTAGAACCAGAATAGATGCCTGACAACTAGGGAATGACTAAGCAAACTGAAGTATAATAGAATATTACTGTGCCATAAGAAACAGTAAATGTAACGATCAAACTTAGCCCCAAAGAACAGATATAAGAATTGCCTCAGGGCAGCTAGGTGGCACAGTGAGTAGAGCACTGGCCCTGGAATCAGGAGGACCTGAGTTCAAATCCGGCCTCAGACACTTGACACGCTTGCTAGCTGTGTGACCTTGGGCAAGTCACGTAACCCCAACTGCGGTGCCTTCCCCCGTCCAAACAAAGAAGAAGAAGAATGTGCCTCCTTCCTTTCTTTGCAGAGGTGGGAGACTAAAGAGATGAAACAGTAAATACAAATGATGTTAGTTATTTTTGCTAAACTGCTTTTTTCTTCCACTTTTTTATTCCTTGTGATAAGTGATCGCTCTATGGGCAGATTAGTTGAAAATGTATTTGGAAATGAAGATTATGTAAACTCAAAAGATAACAAGGAGAAAAAACATTCTAAATCCCTAGCTTCCTTCAAAGCTAGTTTAAGTATCACCTCCAAATGAAAACATTCCTGATTCTCCTCCCACCCCATAAATTACCTGGCATTACTTTTTCTATATTGTGATTTACTTACATGTGCATAGACTGTATCTGCACAGTAGAATGTTAGTTCCTTACATCTCCATATCCCTCTTGCCTGGCACATTAGAAATGTTTAATAAATGCTTGATGCTTTTGAAATCCTACTCATCCTTTAAAAGCCAGTTCAAATGCCACCTTCTGTGATTCCTCACCTCAGCTGTAAATGATTTTCTCTTTCTCTAATTTGATTACCATCTCTATGTTGACAATTCTGAAATCCACCCATCCTGTCCCAAACTCTGGCTACTCTCCAATCTTGCATTTCCAAGAGCCTTTCACACATCTCACACTGGATGTCCAGAAAGACCTCTTCAACTCCATGTGGCCCAAACAGAACTCACTCTCTTTCCCCCGCCCCACCACCACCTCATCCCTTCCCTATTACTGTAAAGGGCAAAATTATCCTCCCAGGCCCTCAGGCTCATAACCTAGGCATCATCCTGGACTCCTCACTATCTCTCACCCTCCATGATTAAGCTGTCGTCAAAGATTTCACCTTCGTAACATCTCTCCAATACACCCCATTCTTGCCTTTGACCCTGTCACCCCTCTAGTGTAGATTCTCATCACATCATACCTAGACTATTGCAACAGGCTGCAGGTGGGTCTGGGTCTGTAGGCCTCAAGTCTCTCCCTACTCCAGTCCATCCTATATTCAGTCACTCAAGTAATTTTCTTAAAGTGCAGGCACCCCTCTAACTCAATAAACTCCAGTGATTCCCTATTGCCACCAGGATTAAATACAAAATGCTCCATTCAGCATTCAAAGTCTTTCATAACCTAGCTCCCTCCTACCTTTCCAGTTTTCTTATACCTCACTCCTCTACCCTACTCTTCTTCCGATGAAGTGACACTGTATCTCTTGGCACCAGGCATTTTCTCCAGCTGTTCCTCATGCCTGGAATGCCCTCCCTCCTCCTCTCAGACTACTAACCTTCCTGGCCTCCTTTTAAGTCCCAACTAAAATCCCATCTTCTACAGGCAGCATTCCCTAATCCTTCTTAATTCCAAGGCCTTCCTTATGTTAATTATCTTCTTTTTATCCTGTATATAGTTGTTTGCAGTAAGCTCTTTGAGGATAGGGGCCCTCTTTTGCCTCCTTTTTTATCCCCAGCAGTTAGCATAGTGCCTGGCCCATAGAAGACACTTAATAAATGTTTATTGATTGATTCTAACTTCAGATAGTTCTCTGTACTTCTCCAGCTATCACTTTCTATCTTGCACTCTAGTTATTTCAAAGGTATTATTAGTTATAGAATATTGTATATTTATGTGTCATATCTCCTCTGCTGGTAAGCCCTAGACCCTGCCCTCTCAGAGCTAGCTAGCTTACACTCCAGCAGAGGAGACACAACAAACATATAAATACATTACAAAAGGACTGACTGAACAAATTAGTTACTAGGAATAACAACAATGGTCAATTTTTAGAGTTTTTCTTCCAAAATAATTCATCTAAATACAAGAAAAAAAGCACCTAACTCTTCTCTTAAAGTTAAGCTCCTAATACCCCTCTTTTTTTATATAAGGACATTTTCTATAATCAGATTGGCCTAGTAATGATTTACTACATGTGGCTTTTTTGGTTTATTAGAGAAGAAGAAAATCAATAAACATCTATGAAGAGAAAGTCCAGGGCTGAGGACTCAGACCATCTGGATTATGCAGAAGTACAGGAAGTGATTCTTAAATCGGAGGTAACAGTACTCAAGAGTCTACATGTAAAACTTGACAGAAGGGGGTGGCTGAACAGCATCAAGTCTAAACAAATTTATTCCACACTGAAGATCTAAATTAGACTTCTTGCCTATTTCATTTTTTCTCTGGAGATTGGTAATGGCAACATTCACTTTGGCTCCTTCAGAAGCTCAGAAAAAAGAAGAAGACCTGTTTGGTTGACTATGGAATCATTGGTTGACTAACCAAAAAAACCCAGAAGATTAGGGCCATAAAAGTTGTTCATGCTTTGCAAAAGAGTGGAAAATAGTTGCACGAATAATTAGCTTGTCAAACTAAAACAGAGAAAAACTAAAAGAATTTAGGCTAAGACTCAATGACATTGCCCTGGAGGAAATTCTAGCTTGATATGTCTGAGAACAAGCCTTGAATCATACCCCACGAATAGCAGACTGCAATACTGAGGCTTAGACTGCTCTTATCACCTCGATGCCTTGCGTTCTCCAAACACTAAAATTTAGAAACATAAGACCTTAGAGCCAAAAGAGATCTTACAAGTTCTCTAAATCAATGATCAAATGAGGTAATATCTGTAAAGTGCTTAGCACAGTGCTTGGCACATAGTAGGCATTTTTTAAATGCTTATTTCCTTCCCTATATTGCAATTCCCCACCCCCACCCTCCACCTTTTTACAGACAAGGAAATAGCCCTGATGAGGTAAAAATGACTTGTCCAAAATCACACAGCAAACTAGTCTGAGAGCCAGGACTGGAGCTCAAGTCATCCAACAATCAGGTGGGCAGGAAGCCGTACACAGGACCTATGTAACTGCGTATAGCAAAAATCAACTACTCATTTGCTGAAATATTTAAGTACCCAAATGCTTAAAGTATTTTGCCAGGTGCTAGAAGACAGATGTAGCCCGAATGTCTCAAACTCTCACCTAAAATAACTCAAGTCCAAGGACCTGGGGGAGGGAGAGGAAAAGCAGAGGTGGAAGGCTGTCAGTCTAGAGCACTTAGAGCAACACCAAATTGCTACTGCACAGTCCATATACCATTGCCTGATCAGTCACTATAAGCAGTTTATCTACGTACACTTTACTTCTGAAAAATGTAAGATTCGCTGACAAGGGGACCATGCAATGCAAAAGTAAAATGTTGATTCGTTTTACTTGACTATATTTGTTATGAGAGAAGGCATTTGTGGGGGGGGTTGGGGGCAAAGCTGGACAGTAGTGAAAGATACAGGAAAAAAAAAGGAAATAAAAGGGCAACAATAAAACACTTTTTAAAAATACACTAAAGAAAAAAATTCAAAATGGGACACAATCAGAGCAATTTTGTTACCACTCTTGTTAAATGTAACAGTTTTAAAAACCCATACATAACAAAAGTTGAAGTTTCATAAGCCATTCTCTTTGTTGTTTTTTTTTTTTTGTTATTGAAATGTTCATGTTTGTTGATGGCCATGTTCATTTAACCCTCCCCCCCCCCCACACACACACACACACAAAAGTAAAGGGTTTGCTAGGAGATAATCTTACAGTCAAGGCACAAGGGGAAAGAGCAACTGAGAGGGAGAAAGCCACTCTATTCTTCTACAAGACCCTCTCCCCTTACTGAAGATTCCTATTTTTCCCCTCCAATTTTTTGATCACTCTTGTCTTGTTTATTAACTGACTAAAGCCTAGTCCTGCCACTAAGGAGCTATGGGACCTTGGGAAAGTCATCTAACCTGTTTCCTCATCTATAATATGACTGGGGGGAGGGAGAGGAACCAGAAGAGAGGGACCCTACAGAGAATTCCTAGACTTGCCTTAACTATCTGACTTAAGTCTTTGAATCAACATTCGTTTTTCCTGGTTATTCAAAGTCCCTCAAATGTTTCTTCTAAGGGCGGCTTCTCCTTCCCATTCTTCTTCCTCTCTTGGACCTCAAGAAAAGCCCTCTTTCAAAGCTTAGCATATAGTGTGGCAAACACTTGAATTCTTGTTCCAGTTTACTTACAAGAATAATTCTTCCAGTCTTAAAGTGCTGGAACAAACTAATGAATTACTCCCTGCATTCCTCCAGCTCACACTGTCCATTAAGGTCACATCTTTATTTCAAAATCGTTCCTTCTTTCTGCCAAATGAAGTGACAAAGACAAACAGTGAAATGCCCAGAGACTTCCAAGATCCTTGTTCTAGCTGCGCTCCTAAGGCAGCAATAAGTTAATAACAGAAGGGATGCAAACCATACTCCCAAAGCAAAACTTTCCCAATACTGATCTCACTCAGGGAGAAAGAAGAGTGAGATTCTCAAGTAACAGCCTGAACTTGATATACCTTCGCTCACAAACACCACGGCTCACCAAGTCCAAGCCCCTTGTTTTCAACTTGCTGAAATCCTGACTACTTAACGTCTGAATCCAGGCATCTGCCAATCAATCCAAACATCGTACCTTCACACACAAAAGAAGAGGGAGTCGAAACCTGTACAATTTCTCCACCTTCAGTCAAATAAAGACTCCTAAAAATCCGATAATGAATTTAACACCATACTTATTCAGGAAGCCACTGCCAGTTTCAGAGACGAGCAAATTACTCAGCAAGAAAGAGAACTGCTGAACAGCTAAATTTTGTCACAGGGGTGTCTTGACTAGCTAAATAAAGTTAACCCCTGTATTATCTTTTTTAAAGAACACAATTTTTGAAGCATTTTAAAGACAAAACATTCAAGTAAAACAGAAATGGTGAATGATACTCTTGAGGCTTGCACCAAAGGTCCCTGACGCTTAATTAAAAGAAAGACTATTAGTGTTTACTTTATTAAGCTTCTGATAGACAAAGGATCTTTTCTCCTTACAGCTAGTTCATGTTAGACATAAACTCAAAGAACGAGTTCACCCAGAAACTCATACCTTAAAGAATCACACCCAACTTCTTTCCCACTCAAGACCTCCTCCAAGGCCACCTCAGGGAATGGAGGTAACCAGCATCCAGTCTCAAAGGCAACCAGTCTCAGTTCAGCAACAAACTCATCCAACCACCCAGCCTGGCAAAGTGCAGAGAGCCTCAATCTCTTTTTTTTTTTTTTGGAGTGGGGAAGGCAAGGCAATTGGGATTAAGTGACTCGTCCAAGGTCACAGCTAGTAAGTGTGTCAAGTTGTCTGAGGCCAAATTTGAACTCAGGTCCTCCTGACTCCAGAGCTGGTCTCACTGCACCACCTAGCTGCCCCAGAGAGGCTCAATCTCAAGACCTATCACCAGTTGGCTGGAATTTCATTGGCCATAGCAAGTCATGGAAACCATCTAAGGTGTGAAGTAAGTACCTAAGCCAATGAAATCACAAAACCCTCTGAAGTATACAAAGCTGTTATCTACATACGACTGGACTTCAACTTTAAATTTTTACATGAAGCCACAGACACTGGTTTAAAAAAATAAAATCAGTGCCTTCTTAAAATGGACCAAAGAGAAAAATCATTTTCAGTAATAGATTCCTTCAGAGCATCGGTTGGGAGTGGCAACAAGGGGACTGAGATCTGAGCACATGAGTCACAGCCTGCCAAGCAGCTGGTTAGAGGAAGAAGGAGGTGGCAGTTTCTAATATTTCTAACAAATTTAGGGCTCTTAATCAGACACCATGCAGATGGTATAGGCCAAAGGTTAGGGAAAATTCATGACACCCAGGAACCTGGTTTGTAAACCTGAATGCATAGAACAATGCATAGTACACTGATGAAGTGAGAAGCAATATAGTTTAATAGAAAGAGCACTGGATAGAAGTCAGGAGTTCTTGGTTCTCAAACCCTGGCTCTGCTGCTCTATGTGATCTAAGACAGGTCATTTCTCCTTCAGGGGTCTCAGCTTCCTCATTTTTAAAACAAGGAAGCTGGACAAGATGTGTTCTAGGCCAAAGAAGTGGCCTAGATTTAGCAACCATCTAGTGCAGTACTCTCTTCTGACAGGTGAAGAAACAGAGAAGAGGCAGATTTCCCCAAGGTCACAGAGATAACCAACAGCACAGTTAGAACTGGAACCTAGCTAGGTCTCTTAACTCCCATCCCAGAATGTCGTGCTGCCTTTTTCAGCTCTGAAATGCTATAGTACTGGTGGAAGATCATAGGGATCTTAGATTTCAAAGTAATCAGGAACTTCAAGGTTATCTAGTCCAGCAACTTCATCTATCAGATGAGGAAACTAAGGCTGAGAGATTCTGTGCCTTGTCCAAGGTCACCGTGAGTAAAGCCTTCTGTATTTTGTTGTCGTTCAGTCATGTCTCACTCTTCATGACCCCACAGACCATACTTTCATGGGGTTTCCTTGACAAAGTTACTGAGGAGGTTTGCCATTTCCTTCTCCAGTGGATTTAAGTTAAGCTACTTACCCAGGATCACACAGCTAGTAAGTGTCTGAGGATGGAGTTGAACTCAGGTCTTCCTGACTCCAGCCCTAGTTCTCTACCCACTGAGCCACCTCGCTGCCTCCTACGGCTGGAATCCAGATGCTACAATTCCAAAACAATCTCTCTCCACTGTACAACATTCATCAGTACTAACCAGCTCTTTAGTAAAGGTAATCGATGTCCAAAAGGACCACAAAGTTCAGAAATCATACTTAATTCCACACCTGTATCCTGTGCAGATCATAAAATGTCTATTGTCTTGGGTAGTGTTTCTGAAAGGAAAACATTCACAAAGATACAACGGAGATCTCTAAATATAAAGTTACTGCAACCCTTCAACAAAAGAATAGTTGATCCTAACCAGCTCCCTTTTCTTCACTGAAAGAGAGCTTTCCAAGTTAATGGAAGGTACTCCTTTGGTAATGGAGAGAAAGTATTGAGAGTTGTTTCTGATGCTTGTTGATATCTCAGGAACTGAGTCAACTCTGTTGATAAAAGTTAAAAGACCTTAAAAGTTTATTCTGAGGAAGACTCTAAATGCATAACTATGTAACTTTACAGGATGTCTACAATGCTTCTAACTGAACCAGGCAAGGGGGACCAGGCAAGGACAAAGGGGAAAACTAACGACTAGTAATACCAAACCCGAGTAATGTTAGCTCATATTTAGATACGGCTTTTATATATGGCCTTACAACCCTATGAGATAGGCAGGGCAAGGGTTATTTACATTTTAAGTGAGCAAGTGGAGATTTAGAAAGGTTATTTAACCCAAAGGCACACAGCTACAGGGCCTGGCTAAGCTGGTACTCTAACCCAAGTCTTCTGACCACGAGGTCCAGGGTCATCTCCTCTATACCAGCCTACCCCTAAGCACTCACTAAATATTTGTCTAATGTCAATAGTAAAGCCCACAGAGTCCTTTTGTTGGGGATGGGGGTGATGGAAACCATTCAGGGGCTACAGGCTGAACTAGAGCACTGACATTTTATGACAAATGGCAAGGCTAGGACTTGAAGCTCAAGCTCCTAACTCCCAGGGTCACCCAGCTGCCTCTCCAGTTCTTTCAAAAACGACCGTATCCACCCAATGCTCAAGAGCACTAAGACATTTAAAGGTCTCGTCAAGGAATTGTTAAATTACCCACCTGAGTAAGTTTTAAACCCAAATGTTCTGGTTAGGCAAAGGATTAAGCTGTGACACTACCCAATGGAAATGCCGTCTATTTAGCAGTGGTGAGATGGAAATGCCCAAATCACAACAAGCAAAGTGTCCAGGCTTACAGCTCACATTAGTGACACAGGAAGCGAAAATGGGAAGTGAATGGACACGCAAGTGGCATGAGCCTGGATACAGACTCCGGGCCTGTCCCACCTAACCCAAAGTAAAAGACAGTAAAGTAAAAACACACCAAAAGGAAGATGGTATGGTATTAGACCAAGTTTCAGAGCACCCTTCCTAGGCAAACTATGGGGAAATGAGTACATAAAGTACACGGTCTGTTCCATCATGTCATATCATAGGCTAAGAGCTATAAGGGCTGCTGGAAATTATCTAATCCACACCCTCCTTTTATAGGTGAGGAAACTGAAGCCCAGATTGAGGAAACTCGGTCAAGGTCACATTACTGGTCTGTGGAAGGGTCAGAACCAGAAGTCAAGTCTCCCAAGTCGTTATTCAGTGCTCTTATCACTAGACCATGCACACTGCCCCACCGTAGTCCTACCTTCCAAACACTGTCCCCAAAGAGCTATAGAGGTTCATTTATGATACTTTCTAATGAGAAGATATTTTCTGTTTTCAAAACGAGTTTCCATTAAGAAGGCATAACCTAAGTCTATCTTTCTTTCTTTGGTGTCAAGTCTCATTGCAAAGGGGAAAGTACTGAATCCCAATTGCAGGATGACATTGGGTAGGTAAGATGACATGAATGGCTATTTTGTATTAACAAGTAGTTTACTTTCATAATGAATTCAACTCAACCCAGCCAACTCCCTTAACTGATTCTGCCATCCTACTATATATCTAACCCTACCCACCTACTTTGTCAAGGTTGGAAGGTACCCTTAGAGCTAAGGACAGGACTTAATTCTTAAAGTTATCTCCAGAAGGAGGTCAGTACACAGTACAAAAACAGCAGAGGCAACAAAATATAAAACCACCAGAAATCAGCAATTCACAATGTCAGAGAGGAAAAGGGCCTAAGAATTAACCCAGTTCAACTCCTTCATTTTACAGGGGAAACAGGCCCAGAGGAGGACCATGACTTGCTCAAGGTCACTTCCCCACTGAGCACCTCAGAGCCAGAAGAACCACAACCTAAGTCTTCTAACTTCCAGTTGAGATCAACTCTTACTCTAGGCAACCTCCCTCACTAGACAGAACTCATCAGGGGTCATGAATCTGCAGTCACTGATGTTTCTTATGTTACATCATAAGCAAGTTTGAAAGGTCTAAGTTTTCCTTCCTGCTGACTGATAAGCTGGTGCAAATAATTCCTGCAACAGCAGGAACCCCTCTGAACAGGATAAACAAATCAAATCTCGCTTGGCCCCAGTAATTGGCAGCATGTCATGCAAAATATCTACTGGTGGCTTAGAAGGACATTCTGTGGAAATGTAAACTTAAAATCGAGTAGACAGACACATGACAACAGAGCAAGTAGTTCTATGATAAAGCGAACAGATATGAGTATGGGAGAGGGTGTTAGCAATTTATAGGTTGGGCTACTGGTGTATTTTGCTAATATTACATTCACCAATTTAATACTCAGTGAGTTATGATCACCACCTATCTGAGAGGTTTCTAACATTTTCTTTAAAATGTGGCATTTATTTGCTTCCCAGTTCAAAGATTTTAAAAGTTGAGATCTAGTTACGTTGTTTTAAATGAGCAAGAAGATTATACTTACTTTTTAACATTCGCCTCCCCATTAGGAATCCTTCGCAACTTTTTCTTTTTGAGAATTTTCACAGCTCTCCGGCATAAGGTTTCAGAGTCCAGCATCTCCTTCACTTTTCCATAAGATCCTTCTCCGAGTAAATCCCCCATCAGGTATTTGCCAATGAGTTTGGCTCTTTTTCGTCTTGGCTGGTAGATGACCTCGGTGGAGTCTATTCGGTGGATAAATGTGTCCATACCCACAGACATCAGTTCACTTTCTGTAAACATGCCCAACTGCTGTGGTTCTGCCAAATCCATCCTGGATTAAACTCCTTAACCAGGTTTCTTTAGACACACTAGGATCCCTTAATCCAATCTCGAGTTCTTGGTTTTCCCAACTTTTCTTCTCAAAACAAAACAAAAACAGAAGAGAAAAAAAAAAACCCAAGTCTTCCAAAGATTGTACTAACGTAATTCAGTAGTCCCTGAAAAGGGTCTAATGCACCCCAAGTGCCTGGCTCTCAAGCAAAAAACAAACAAAAAAACAAAAAACATCAAGAATTTTTGCTCAGGCACCTGGCTTGTTTTTGACCCGGTCTCACTGCTTTGGCTCAGCCAGGTCTCTTCACTCACTGTTGCCCCTAAAAAGGCCCAGATTGGGTTCTTAAGTGCTAGGTCATTCTCTAGGACTTTAGACCCTTGGACAAATACAGAAGGAAAGTGAAGTCTTTTCAGGACTTTCCATTACCATCGTGTCATGGCTCCCAAATACAAACTGGGATCAGCAGTCAGAACATGCTCACAGATTTTTTGCACCTTGAATCCCAAACTTGACCCCCTTTGAAAATAAACTGGTAGTGGAAATTTGATTGCTTGAACGAGTTTCCTCTACTGAATATCAATCTCTTGTCCCACTCCCGTGCCCCCCAACACACACACACACACACAGGCTCCTCCCCTTTATCTGCCAAAAGTTCAAAGCCCTCAACACTTATCAAGGTTTCACAGGGGGCATCCCTTCACCCAGTCTTCCAATTCCTCCCACTGCTTCCCTCCCGAAAGGTCCCCTACTGCCAGCCCCCAAAGGTCAATGTGAAGACCCTGATCTTGGGGAGCCTCCACCAAAGAGCTCCTGGAAAGAGATCAGAGAAGTTTTCCTTCCCACCCACCCCGACCCCGGGGAAATCCCTCCCTTCAATAAATAAACCCGGGGGGAATGGGATAGGACAAACTAACCCAATCCCAATTTTCTCGGTCCCCCTCCCCGAAAAAGTGACAGGTAGAGATGAGTACCCCACTCCTCCCAAAGGAAAAAAAAGGGTAAGGAGGAAGGAGAGGGGCAAACTAAACCCCCACGGTGCTACAGGCGACCTACTGACCCTACAACCCCTTTAAAAACAGAAACAAAGAACAAGTTGGGGGCGCGGGGCTGGGGAGGGGAAGAGAAGTAAACTTAAAAGAAGGGTTCTCACGCCCCCCCCTCCCCCGCCCTCCCTTCCCTTTGCTCTCGAGGAGATCTCCAAGCGCTGTCTCTTGCCAGCTCCCCTCCGCCCGTCCCGGTAAGACTCCCGGCGGCGGGGGCTCCGGGGGTCGCCGCTGCTCCCTCGCTCCTTCCCAAGGTAACAGGCGGGGGGCTGGGGGGAAGGGGCTGGGGCCTCGGGGGCCCCGGGAGACCTGCCCCCTCCCCCCAACCCTCCGAGTCCCGGGCAGCCCGGGACCGGGCCGGGCCGGGGCTCGGCAGCCTCTCCGGACCGGGCTCGCTGAGGGCGGGTCCCGCACCGCAGGCCGCCGCCGCTCCCCCACAGCCGGGCCCCGCGCGGGGCAGCTCTGAGGAGGCCGGGCGGCCCCGGGCCCATCCAACGCGGCCCAGTCGGCACCGGGCCCGCTACGCACGCAGGCGGCGAAGGAGGCAGGAGGGAGCGGCCGGCGCCCGGGCTCGGTTCCCCCGGCGTCCCCGCCTCACTTCAGAGAGCTCCGGACGGCCGCCTCCCCCTTCCGCACCCGACACGCCGCCGCCATCTTGTTTACCTCCCTCCCCCCGGCCCTCCTTGGCGCCGCCGCCGCTGCTGCCGCCGCCGCCCTAGGCCCCGCCCCCCGCGCGCGCCCGGCCACCGGCGTGAACGGCCGTTGGCTGGCGCCGAGGGGCCCCCACCCTGCTGTCCTGGGCGATTGGACGGTTTGGACCAGAGCGGGCTCCGAAGCAGGGATTGGTTCCCAAGGGGAACCGCCCTGGAGGGTGGAGCGCGATCTCTGATTGGTCAGGGGAGGGACCCATTCTGAGGAGAGGGCGGGGAGCGGCCCACTGAGGGGGAGGATGCGGGATGGACACTCGAAAGGGGGGAAGGGGAGGGGTGAGGTTAAGTGGAATTGGGGGCGGGGCCAGAAAGCCCGGATAAGAGGGCAGGTAGCTAAAAACCAGTTCATAGGATTTACAGCTGGAGAGTCCACGATCCTGGAGACGATTTTGTCTAAGCCTCTTATTTTATAGATGGGGAAACAAGCCCAGAAAGGGGAAGGGAAGTCATTATCAGAGACAGGGCATGAACTCAAGTCCTCCGACTCCAAATGTACGTTCTTTACACCCACCAACTCCTAGGCTGCTTCTCAAAAACCTCTTTTTAAATCCAGAAAGGCTAATCGACTGGCCTATAATCAGATGAACAGCAAACATCACAGACCCTAGGGGCAGACCAGTCCAGCCCTGAATTATGCAGATGAGGAACTGAAATCCAGAGGAGGTAATATGACATGCGCAAGGTCACATCGCTAATAAGTAGCCTCGAAGGGATTTGAACCCAGGTCCCCACACTCATCCACCTTTCTTCCATTATACCAGCCTCTTTTGTGGGAATGGGGATGACACTGAACTGGAGGAGAGCTCTCTGCTCCTACTTGGGCACCGCTGCTCCCAAGCCTGTGCTCACTGCTCTGTGCTTGCCTTGGCCAAATCCTGCTAGGACCCTGTAAGCCTCTTGTTGTTGACCCAGGTTGGGAGAGAAGAGAGCCTGAGGGCCGTAAGAAGTTAGCACTTCTATTGCAGTGGGGGCCAGGGATGGAGCGCTGACCTGCTCGCATGTTTACCTGGGGAGGAATGAGCCCAGCTGAACCTCCATTTAAAGAGGGCCCAGAAGCCCAGCTAGCACTAGGTTTTGACTCCACCATCCATCTCCATGCCCAGCTGGGTTCGCTCTGCTACCTTGTCTTCCTTTCCAGCTTCCTTTTGTGTGTTGTCTTCTCCCATTAGATTGTAAGCATGTTGAGGGCAGAAACTGTCTATCTTATTTGTATTCCTGGTGCTTAGTACAATGCCCGGCCCCACAGCAGGTCCCTGAACAATGTTTATTGTGTAGAGTTCCTAGTACAGCCTGGGGGAAGACCCAGGGAACAGCAGCAGGACAGGGCTGTAAGCGACTAGGCTGCTTATCCTAATTCTAAGATTTTCTTCCTCCATCCCAATGGTTTGGCTTAACCGGCTCTGTAGAGGTGAGGGCACACACCTCACTCTGGAGACCACTGCTCTTGGTCATCAGACACCCTTCACTCCACCTTTGTCAAAGGGAGGTGACAACTGCCAATACAGAAATGTTCAGAAAAAATATTGGGCTGTTTGACCTAGAAATACCACTACTAGGTCTGTAATCTAAAAAAGATCTAAGAAAAAGGGAAAGGACGTATATGTACAAAAATATTTATAACAGCTCTTTTGGTGGTGGCAAAGAATTGGAAATTGAGGGGATGGCTGAATGAGTTCTGGTATATGATTGCGATGGAATACTATTGTGCTATAAGAAATGATGAGCAGGCGGATTTCAGAAAAAATTGGGAATACTTGCATAAACTGATGCTGAGTGAAGTAAGCAGAAGAAGAAGAACATTGTACAGAGTAGCAGCAATATTGTATGATAATCAACTGTGAATGACTTAGCTATTCTCAGCAATACAGTGATCCAAGACAGTTCCAAAGGAGTTAGGGTGAAAAATGGTATCTGAATCTGATGAGGTGCTGGGGTGCTTGTGCTTGGAACCCTAATTCTAACATCACATTTCTCCTTAGCCTCTGCTTGGGTGCCTATGCCTGGACCCCAGTTCTAAAATCACATTTCTCCCTAGCTTCAAAGCATTGACCCTAGCAGTTTCTCTCCAGTCAAGGGCAGCATTCCTTAGCAAAACACTTATCTCTTCTCCTGATACTGTGGCCAGATGCACATATAGAATTTATTGGTCTGACTCCTTGTGTACATGCTAATTGGCTGTGCACTGGGACATAACAATATTTACTACTTACTGACCTTCCTGATATGTATCCTAGACATAGTCAAATGTATACTCCCTTACATTCATCTTGTCTAACAAGACATTTGATAGAAGCCACCTGGATATTCCCAGTCGGCGGTAACCAATGGTCAAAACCACACGCCCAGGTAGCCCTCCCACCTTGGGCTATTTCCCGGTGAAATCTGGGTAAGATACCTGTGCTTACAAAAAGTGCATGTTCCTTTAAGAACTGACCACCCTTTAACCACTCACTAATCCCACCCCAAAATACCTAATTGACAGGTTTCATCCCCAAATCTCCTATTTAAACTTTCCCTGTAGCCATGTAAGGTTGCAGGTTCCCTAAGGACTCTTGCCCACTGTAAAGCGTAATAAATCTTTGCCACCTTGACTTGAATGTTTGAGATCATGAATTCATTCCAGATGGCTCCAACCCTCTCTAGCATTCAGGTCTTTGAGGGGCACTCCCTCTCAATGACCCCATCTGGGAACTCCAGTGTTGATGTTCCTGGACCTGAATTCTCTCAGCCCTCAACACCTCCATGGAAAGAACTGACTGAGTCTGAATGCAGATCAAAGCATCCTTTTTTTTTTTTTACTTAATTTTTCTTGATTTTGGGGGTGGTTTTTGGTCTGTGTTCTCTTCTGCAACATGGCTAATATGGAAATATGTTTTGCATGACTGCACATGTATAGTCTATATCAAATTGTTTTCCTTCTCAAGGAAGGGGGAGGAGAGGGAGAGAGAGAATTTAGAACTCAAAAAAACTTTTAAGTTAATACTAAAAGTTGATTTTACTTGTAATTGGAAAAATAAATTAAAAAAAAAAAGAATGTTGGGATGTTTTGTTCTTGTTTTGTTTTTTTCTTTTCCTTGTATGCCCAATGCATAGAGCACAGTACCTGGGACATTGTAGGTGCTTAAATAAAAAAATGTTTGTTGACTGACTGACTGGGCTTAGACTAGGCTCTCATGTGATCTTGGGTACCCAATATTCTATGGTATAAAGAGAGCTATATTAAGAGTCAAAGAAACTGAGTTTAAATTTTAGCTACGTGGTACAATGGTTAGAGCACTGGGCTGGGAATTAGGAAAACCTGAGTTCAAACTTGGCCTCTGACTCTTACTAGCCGTGTGGCCTTGGGCAATTCACTTAATCTTGGCCTGCCTCAGTTTCCTCATCTGTAAAATGGAGATAACAACAGCGCCTGCCTCCCAGGGTTTTTGTGAGGATCAACTGAGATCATATTTGTAAAGCACAGTGTCTGGCATACAGTAGGTGCTATGTAAATGCTAGCTGCCTATGTGACTGCCAGTCATCCTGATCTCTATCTTGCCACTGGACCCAGATGGCTCAGGAGGAGAAAGTGAGGCTGGTAACTCTGCACGTACCTCCTTCACTTAAATTCAATTCATGTGCAAGTCCCCTGATGTCATGATCCTCTTTGAGAACAAAGGACAAACAACCTGTGAGTAGTTGGAGCTGCCCCACTGGGGACTCAACTGGCCATTTCCAATTGAGCAACTCAGCTCCTTCCTTCCTTCTCTCCTTTCCTCTCCTCCCCTCCCTTATACTATACTATCCTCTTTCTCCTCTCCTCTCCTCGTTTTTCCTCTCCTCTCATTTCCTTTCTTTCCTTTCCTCCCTCCCTCCTTCCTTCCTTCCTTCCTTCCTTCCTCCCTTCCCTTCCCTTCACTTCCCTTCTCTCTGTCCACATAGGGTATCACACCCTTACTTTTGGGTGCTCTGTGCAAAGGAATATAAATTTTAATTACTGAAACCTAGCAAAATATCTTGGGGTTTACTGGCTAGATTCCTCTCTTAAGATCATGCCTTAAATCCAATTCACTCTGGCTCTCATTGATTGGCCAACAATAGATCCCAGCCCAAGCACCGGTTAGCCATCGTTGTTTGGCCCCGATAGAGGCCATTCCTTGCCTCCTTCTTGTCTAGCCCTAACCACCAAATGGGCATTGCCTCAGTCAAAGTGAGAACTGGAAAAGACCTCCCACTGCATCAGGGCCATTTCTAGTCATCCTGATTTATATCTTGATGCCTCTAGAGGAGAGAGTGAGGTTGGTGACTTTGCACAGCCCTGCCTCACTTAAATCCAATTCACTTGCAAGTCATGGCATCATCTTCCTGAAGTCATGGTCCTCTTCGAGAAAGAAAAACAAACAATAACAACATTTGACTTTGGGCAGCTCACATACCTACACTGAGCCCTAGTTTCCCCATCTGTAAAATGAAGCGATTGAATTGGATGACTTACTAAAATCCTTTCCAGCTCTAAACATGACCTGTCAAGCTTCCAGTCCTGAGTATGAACCTTCAGATCTTCTCTGGGCCTCTGTCTCCTCACCTATAATTTGAGGAGGCTGGCCTAGATGACCTCTTCTCTGATATTCTGTGCCCTTTATTCAAGGGCCATTGTAATTTAACCCTCCCTGCTCTGCTTTAGTTCAAGAAACATTAATTAGCACTTACTCTTTACAAGATACTGTGCCCAGATGGCAGTTCCAACCAAAAACAAACACGATTCTTGCCCCTAAGAAACTTCTATAATACCGTTGTATTATTGTATGCTACATTACATATTGTATGCCACAAAGAGGCTGTGAGCACAGAGACCCTGGGATATGTAAAGGGATGTCTGATCTCAATGATGAGGGAACTCCCTCTAGTGAAACCTATTACAAAGTATCTCATCTTCTCATGCTCGGCAGCCACCCCAAATCTCATAAATCCTCACCAGGGTCTCCATCTAGGTGGATGCCTTTCTGTATATTTCGTGACTTGATATCGATACTAATGGAGCCTCCTCAAACCCTGTTCTTTGGTTTCACTCACTGTGACCTCCAAGCCTCCAACCCTCTCATGCTTTCTCAGGCATCACACCTGCGCTGACTACGTGCTCCTTCCTCATCTTGACCCCTTGGTAAACCCCGTTTGCTAGTTCAATTCCACCCTGTCGCCCTTATATTACTGCCCATCTTGCCTTGCCAAGACTCAGCCTTGGATCACTCCCACCATCCACTGCTTTAGTTCCTACACATATGCTGCTGAATGAAGGTGGGGAAAATCATGAAACTGCAATGTCTGCATCCATTACAAATGTATTATACACAGCTGCTGCTAGACACTCCTTTTACAATTCTCTAATTAACTCACTATCCCATTCTTTACAGAGGTTCATCCAAACCTTTTCATTCCTCTTCAAACCTCCCCTGGCTCCCCCTCTCCCCCCAACTCCCCCCACCCCTCTCAGCTGAGAACTTTGCCTCATATTTTCCTGAAAAAAAAAAGACGAAGAGATTTGCTGAAAGCTCCCTCTTCTCTCCTCCTGTCTCTTATCACCCAGATGCCTTGTGCCCCTATCTCCCCCTTCAGCCCTGTCTCACATAAAGAGATGGTCCTTCTTCATGCCAAGGCAAACCTTTCCACATGTGTAAGCATTCCCATTCAATTGATCAACATTTACTAAGTACCTACTATGTGCCAGGCACTGTGCTAAGCACGATTCCATTCTATCTTTGCCAACAGATTGCCTTCTCCACCACCTTCATCTTGTCCCTTAACTTCAGTCTCTCCCTAGCTACTGGCTCCTTCCCTACTGCCTAAAAATGTCTCCTCCATCCAAAAAAACAAAACAAAAAAACTCACTTGATCCATCCCTCCCTGCTAGCTATCGCATATCTCTTCTCTCTTTTGTGGTTAACCTCCTCAGGGAAAGACCCAACACCACCATTTACAGTAGGCAACTCCATTTTCTTTCTTCTCACTCTCTTTTTAAAATCTCTACAATCTGGCTTCAACTTACATCATTCAACTACAACTGCTGTCTCCAAAATTACTAACCATTTCTGAAATGGCCTTTTTTCACTCCTCATCTCTCTTTAACTCTCTGCCACCTTTGACACTATCAATCACTCTTTTCTCCTTCATACCCTTTTCTCTCTGGGTTTCTGTGACACTGTTCTATCTTGGCTCTCCTCCTACCTCTGTGGTCTCTCCTTTGCTAGATCTTAGTCTGGGACACATCTACTAAAGATAGGTGTCTCCCAGGACCCTCTTCTCTTCCCCCTCTAAACTATTTATTTCCCTTAGTGCTCTCATAAGTTCCCATGGTTTTTAATCTATTATTATCTATATGCTGAAGACAGCCCTAACCGCCATACTTACATCTCAAAGTGGATATCCCCTAGACATCTTAGGCTCAAAATGTCCAAAACTGAACTTATTATCTTTCCCCCAAAGTCCTCCTCACAACTTCCAAAATTCCTTTTTACTATCTAGGGCACTACTATCCTTCTAGGTACCCAGGTTCACAAGTTAGTTGGCATCCTTATCTCCTCACTCTCATATCTCATACCCCCAACCCTCTCCCAGCCCCATAACTAATCTGTGACAAACTATTGGTTTTACTGCTGTAACGTCTTTCATATATGGCCCTTTCTTTCTTCTGACACTGCCACCACTCTTCTTCAGGAGGATCCCCTCCTTCTGGACTATTGCAATCCTCTCAGCTAACAAATTCATCTTTTTTTTGGAGGGAGGAAGGAAAGGCAATTGGGGTTAAGTGACTTGCCCAAGGTCACACAGTTAGTAAATGTGTCAAGTGTCTGAGGCCATATTTGAACCCAGGTCCTCCTGATTCCAAGGCCGGTGCTCTACTCACTGCAACACCTAGCCGCCCCCTAATTGATCTTTCTAAAGTATAGATCTAACCATGTCACATACACACACCACTACCACCACCACCACCACCCCGATTCAATAAGTTTCTGTGGCTTCCTATCCCCTCCAGGATCAAATATAAAATCTTCTGTCTGGCATTCAAAGCCTTTGCCAGTTTTTATTTTTTATTTTTTATGTTTAGTTTACAACACTCAGTTCCACAAGTTCTTGGGTTCCAAATTTTCTCTCCCTTCCCCTCCTCCCCCCTTGCCCCCAAGACAGCATGTAATCCAATGTAGGTTCTACATATACCTTCACATTGAGCTTATTTACATAATAGTCTGGTTGTAATGAAGAATTATCACCAATGGAATGAATCATGACAAAGGAGAAACCAAACCAAAAGAAAGAAGAAGGAAAAAAAAGGAGAGAGCAAAAAGTTTGCCTCAATCTGCATTCAGATTCCACAATTCTTTCTCTGGATGTGCATAGCTTTTTCCATCATGAGTCTTTTGGAGCTGTCTTTGAACCTTGCATTGATGAGAGGAGTCAAGTCTATCAAAGTTAGTCATCATATATACCATATGTCTGTAATTGTGTATAATGTTCTCCTGGTTCTGCTCCCCTCACTCAGCATCAGTTCATATAAGTTATTCCAGGTTATAATGAAGTCCATCTGCTCCTTATTTCTTATAGCACAATAGTATTCCATTACATCCATATACCGCAATTTCTTTAGCCATTCCCCAGTTGATGGGCATCAACTTTTGACACCGTTGACCACCCTCTCCTTCTATATACTCTCTCCTATCTGGGTTTTATTGACACAGTTTATCTTTCTCTTCATGCTTGCTTGACTATTGCTTAGTTTCTTTTGCTGATTCATCATCCTTGTCACACCCACTGACTGTGGGTATCCCCCAACACTCTGTCCAGAGCCCTTTTCTCTTTATACGTTCTCACCTCGTGACCTCATCAATTCCCATGGGTTCAATTACCACCTCCATACAGATGACTCCCTGATCTATACATCCATCGACAGTCTCTCTCAAGTTCCAATTCTAAATCACAAATTGCCTTTTTGACTTTTCAAACTGGGTGTCCTATAAACATCTCAAACTCAGCATGTACAAAACAGAGCTTCTCGATACTTGTATGATCCTGGGCAAATCACTTAACTTCCTTCAGTCTCAGTTTCCTCAGCTTTGAAAGAGATAATAGCACCTCCCTCACGAGGTGGTATGAGGATAAAATGAGATAATATATACAAAGCTATATAAATATTGCCTGTCTTTACTGTCATTATCTCCTCCTCCTCTTCCTCCTCCTCCTCCTCCTTCTCCTCCTCCTCCTCCTCTTCTTCTTCCTCCTCTTCCTCCTCCTCCTCCTTTTTCTGCCTCTGCTTCTGCTTCTTCTGCTTCTTCTTCCCCCAAAACTCACCTTTCTCTTGTACTTCCCTATTACCGTCAAGGCCACCACCATCCTTCCAATTACTCAGATTCCCAACCTTGGTATCCTCCTTGACTCCTCCCCCACCCCTTACTCCATGTATCTGATCAGTTGCCAAATCATCCCATTTCCCCCATATCTGTTACATCTGTTCCTTCTCTCTGCTAACATAGCCACTACCCTAATTCAGTTCCTTCTCATCAATTCTGCCTTACACTACCATAATTGCTTCCTAATTGGCCTCCCTGCCTCCAATCTCCCCAACTGGAATCCATCTTCCACAGAGCTGCCAAAGTGGTTTTCCTAAGTTGTAGTAGCTCTGATCATAACATCCTCTCCCCACTACCAATAAATTCCAAGAATTTCTTTTGATTTCAAGAGTCAAATATAAATTATGTGGGCAGCTAGGTGGTGAAGTCAATAGAGTGCCATGCCTGGAGTCCAGAAGACTCACCCCCCTGAGTTCAAATCTGACCTCAGACACTTACTAGCCTTGTGGGCAAATCACTTCACCCCATATGCCTCACTTTCCTCATCTCTAAAATGAGTTGGAGAAGGAAATGGCAAATCATTCCAGTATCTTTGCTAAGAAAACTTCAAATGCGGTCATGAAGAGTCAGACATGACTGAAAAAATGATTCAACAATAAACTATGTATCCGGTTTGGCATTTAAAGCTCTTTACAGGCTGGCCACACCCTACCTTTCCAGCCTTATTGCATGTCACTCCCTTACATTTACGCTATGGTCTAGCCTAGGTAGGGAACCTGGGGCCTCCAGGCCACATGTTTTACAGAACAAATCTTTTTATTAAGGGGAGTTGTTCTGTGAAGTTTGGATTCCGTCAAAGAGCTGTACTTGAGGACCTAGAGGACCACATGTAGCCTTGAGGCCACAGGTTCCTGTATTGACAAGGCAAAAATCACAATATAGATGATAATTGTCAATCTGCCTATGTGGTTCTGTATAGCAAAATATAAGAGATTCTCCATATAGAAGGTAGAAGAAGTAAACCATTTATTCAGATACCAGAGGACCAAGTCCCATAACCAATGAGTCCAATCCATCACAGCAGCAATGAACTCAATGCACAATATTACAGGAAAGAACCACTCCATTCCATAACCATCCAGCCTCCTACTGGGGCATTGCCACCAAATTCACAGCCAGCAGGTCTACTCTTTCCCTCATCTCTAACTTCTCTCTCTCTCAGCATTTCCTATGACACACCTTCCTTTTCCTCTCAGCTAGCTCCTCCCACCACATGTGACCTAAGCAGGTCATGTGGCCTATCAATGGGTGGGAAAGATCTTCAAATCTAAATTGTCATTACATTTGGCCCCAAGATCTTTCTTATCCATTACATAGGTCAATGGGGCAATCAATAGGAGTTTGGGGATGACTGATATCAACAGAACTTTACAACAGTATAACAGAGATAACACAAAATAAGTCAAACGAATGGGGCTCGAAATCTTGGGGAAAGGGACGAAGGTCTCATCTTCCATAGCTTCTTCCTGCTGAAATTGGACGTAGAACTATCCCTGCCCCAAGAGGTCAAGAGTCTTATTAGAGAGGTCAGTTCTTTAGTTGGTGTCTGGAGCTTGGCTGATGCCAGGTCCAGGGATGACACATCACGATCGTGGACAGTTCCAGAGGTGACATATGAACACATCAGAAGGTGACATCTGGCTTAAGCAATCAGGCATCTGCAGATGGATAGTACTAAGCCTGCAGGAAACAAATCTCACAAACAAATTTAACAGACAAAAGCCAAAAAGAAACAAGAAAACAATCATAGCCTCATTCACAATAGAATATGTAAGTCGAGGATACAACATGATAATAATTTTCTCCTGGATAAACAACAGTTACAATATTATCTTTCCCATGTGCTATAATTTCTGCAGCCTTTAGAACATCTTCTAGCTTCCATTTTACCCATACTTTAGCTCATAATTTTATTCTATCAGTAGAACCAAACCCTTCCATTCTTCCACTAGTTATTTTGGAAGGAGGGTCAGTCTTCACAAGGGGTATGGTTTCACAAGGAATAATAATCAATTAAACTGGTCTATCATTTTTATAAAACTGTATAAGTTCTTTACCCAAATTCTGGAATGTCACAATAATTTCTCCTTGATAATTAGAATCTGTCGCTCCAGACAATACAGGTATTTCTTGAGCTGCTAATCCTGATTTATACAATATCTGTCCAAAATGATTCTCAGGGATTCTCGTATATATTCCAGTAGAGATTTTTCTTATCTCTTTTCCATCCAACCAAAAGTCCTCTAAACAATGTAAACCATATCTTTCCAAACCAGGTATTCCTGGATACAGTGGTGGGACGTCATCCCTCATAGTCCAATACTCAATATATGAGATCTTACGTGTTTCTTGTTTTCTAATTTGCAGATTTGGGGTCATCATTCTGGCTAGAGGTGTACTTCCTCCCAATGGTCTATTATTTAAATTACATAAAGCAGTGAACAAATTATCCCTCCAATGTTGATACGAATTATAACTTACCTTTTTTAACTATCCTTTCAATAATCCATTCACTCTTTCAATTAACCCAGATGCTTGTGGATGATATGGAATATGATATGCCCATTCTATATTGTTCAATACACATTATCTCTTCATTTTGAACTGTGACCCATTGTCAGTTTGAATCTGCATTGGGGTTCCCTAATTTAGACTTATGATGTCTAGAGTTTTACAGGTGTTTTTCTGAGTTTCATTCTTATAAGGACAAGGCACTAGTATACCTGAATAGGTGTCAACACAGGTAAATATAAGTTTGCATCCTTTATCTTGGGATAGGGGACCAATACAATCTATCTGCCAAATTTGGGCTGGAACTTTTCGCCTTGCTTTTTCTCCAGTTACTACCCTAGGGACAGTTTGTTCTTTTTCTAATTGACATATATAACATTCCTCTGCTACTTGTTTTAACAATGAATAAGATATACTCATATCTCAATCTTGTGCCCACCAGTGTATGGCCTGGACCCCTAAATGGCCGGTTGTTTGGTGGACCCATTGTGCTAGTGCTGGATCATCAGTTGGTGTCAGAGTAGGGAAAATATGTTCAGTAGCAATCTTTGCTAGTCAGTCAGGATGTGCATTGTACTCACATTCTCGCATAATGAGGGCCACATGATCTTTCCATAATTCTTTACCCCAAACTTGTTTACCATGAATTTCCCAGTTTTGACTTTTCTACATGGGCATCTGTGTAGCTAACCCATTAGCTATTGTCCATGAATCAGTGAATATATGACACCGTCCTCCTTGTTCTGCTTTAATAGCTTGATGTACTGCCATAAGTTCAGCATATTGACTACTTCCACCTATCCCAGTACTTTCCAAAGTTTTCTTAGTACATGGATTATGGGCTACTGCTTTCCAATGTCTTTTATGGACCAAATATTTTTCCTGTCCCATCAGTAAACCATGCATATTTCTTCCATTCTTCAGTTAATCCATCATATTCAGCATTCCATTTTACCAAGGACTGTACCAACTGTTACTTTGGTTCAGGGGGTTTGTCATTTCCATCAGTGTCTATATTTGCTATAGATTCACATAGAGCAGAAATTCCACTTTTGCCTGTTTTAGATCTATTTTTAACATACCATCTCCATTTAATTATGCTAGCCTTTTGTGCATGTCCAATTCTGTGAGATGCTGGGGTACTCATTACTCAGGTCATAATTGGGATTCCAGGCCTTAATATCACTTTATGGCCCAGAGTCAGTTGTTCAGTCTCTACCAAAGCCCGAGATGAAGGAAGTTTCCTAGACCAAAATCCTAAGGGTACATTTCGGCTTTGTTGTTTCTGCCATAAACTCCAGTTCACATGGGCATCACTTTTTATTTCACCAGGCCACTTTGCATAGGCCATAAGTCCAGAGCCAATTGTATAGCAGCCTTGGCTTCTTCAAATCTTTACTCTGCTCAAGCCCCCAGTCAGATTCATATATTTTCCTAGTAACTTTATATATGGGTTTCAAAATCTGTCCTAAATGTGGGATGTGGTACCTCCAATATCCAAACGGTCCTATGAACTTTTGGGCCTCTTTTTTTTTTTGGAGGGAGAAGACAGGGCAATTGGGGCTAAGTGACTTGCCCAAGGTCACACAGCTGGTACGTGTATCAAGTGTCTGAAGCCAGATTTGAACTCAGGTCCTGCTAACTCCAGGGCCAGTGCTCTACTCACTGTACCACCTAGCTGCCCCGAGCCTCTTCCTTCCTAGTGGGGATAGCAAAATTTTGAATCTTTTGTTGGGCTTGTGGGGGAATTTCTCGCAGTCCTTTATTCCATCATATGCCCCAAAATTTTACAGTTCGAGCTGGCCCTTGAATCTTTGCAGGGTGAATTTCCCATCCTTTGCTTTTCATATGCCCAATTAAAAAGCGTCAAATTCTTCTCCACTTCTTTTACCTTTTCTCCCTGTATCAAAATATCATCTATGTAGTGGGTAAGCTGTATACCAGGTAACTTCAATTCATCTGAATGTTCAGCCACAGTCCTATGACAAATAGTTGGGCTGTGCAAATATCCTTGTGGCAGTTGGGTGAAAGTACATCGTCGGCCCTGCCACGTAAAAGCACACTGGTTCCATTGTTTGGAGTCTATTGGGATTGTAAAGATAGCATTGGCCAAATCAATAACTGCGTACCAAGTCCCATCATATTTCTGGATCCTTTCCATTAAGGTACGTATCCGGAACAGCAGCATATGAGGGTGGAGCCGCTTTATTCAATTGTCTGTAATCCTCTGTCATTCTGCACGTTCCATCTGACTTTCATACTGGCCATATAGGATTATTCCTTCAAGTCGTTGTAGGGACTAACGCTCCTGGTCTATATCCTTACTGGCCTACAAATGATCTGTCTCCTCTCCCTGGGATTTTGCACTGACTGTCCTCAATGTCCCCCCCTCTTATCTCACTCTCTAGTTCCTTCAAAACTCAGCTTGAGCTTCGCCTTCTACAGGAAGCCTTTCTTGACTGCATCCCCCACCTACCCACCCCCAAAGCTACTATTCCCTTTCCTTCCAAAATAATAATTATTTCATTTAATCTTCACCACAACCCCTGGAGATAGGTGCTATTATTGCGCCCATTTTACACATGAAAAAACTAAGGAAAATAGATGTTATGTGATTTGCCCAAGGTCACACAGCTAATAAGTGTCTAAAGCCACTCTTGAACTCAGGTCTTCCTGACTCCAAGTCCAGGGTTCCATCCACTGCACCACCTAACTGCCTTCAGAACTACATCATATGCCTTTGTATTTATTTTGCACATACTTATGCCTGTTCTGTGCCCTGTTACATATGTAGGCTGAGGGTTCAGTTCATTTTACTTTTGTCTTTGTCCTCCTTAGTACTGTGCCTGACACAAAGTAGGCATTTTGTAATTGTTATTTTCCTTGTTGATTGATGTGTGACTAGCCAACCTCCTCTTTCAGTCGTACCTTCCTCTTATGATGGCTATTCGTCCCTTCTGTGCAGTTCCTCATTGGTAATACACAACAGGCTATTCACCCCACCCCCACTCCCCATCTGCACCCCTACGCACCTTCTGGTGGTATTTCCAGTGACCTACAATTTCAATGCTTCAGAAGTCCTGGGATTCCATAGCTTGCGGCCCTCTGGTGTTATCAGGAGGATCCTGATGTTTTGGTTTATTTATTTTGTTTTTAAAAGATGAGCTTTTGTGAGAGAGAAAGGCTTGTGGTAACTGACAGACTTGGAGTGCTGGGTCACTTCCCAGAGGTAAGCTAGCCCATTGCAATTTCTCCTGTTCAGCTCTAGGCCATATTCTTTGTGCATCACTGATAAGATGCAAATGAAAAGGATAAGACCAGTATAGCTGTGGGGACAAAATGCTCTAAGGAAATTTGAGAAGGGACAGTGACTTCCACTGGCAGAATCTTGGAAGATTTAAGGAAGGCAGGAACACCTGAACTGGCCTTCTATATTCTAAGTTTCTTCTCTTATTGGACTTACTCTGATTTCCCTTTGATGTGATCCCCACGGGCAACCTCCTCAGGACCTTGCCCTCCTCTGCCCTATCCTGACTGCTGCATTTACCTAAATATCAATGGGCTTTTTCAGGTTCAGAAAGATAGGCCTGGGATGGGGGGACCCTTGTCTTCCTTCTACCCCTGCTCCCTCTCATTACCCAGTCCCCACAAAGTACCAGATGTCTCCTCCCTATTGGATGCTGACCTCCCACTGGAGGTAACCCAGCTCCATGCCCACTACCTCTTCCCAGCAGTCATTGGTCAGAATCGGGCACTCATATCACTTGGACGAGCAAGGGAGTACCCAGCTATAATCTGATAAAATGGAGAACCACTGGTCCTTCCCATATGCCCTGTCTCTAAACCCTCCGGAACCTCCGATATTGCCATCTGACTTTCCCTTTCACCCTTAGGACTCTTCAGGGTTTTGTCGTCCACCCTGGGAGTATATTGCAACAACTGCTAGGCCTTTCCAACTGCACTGCTGATGCTCCATCTTGCTTTTCTATTTATATCCACAGCACTTGGCACATAATAAGTGCTTAGTAAAATCTTTCCCAGTCCTGTCCTTCTACTATAGACAGAGTTGATCTGTTTAACAGAGGTGGGGAACCTGTGGCCTCGAGGCCATGAGACTCCCCGCTACTGGTTTAGAATATGTTTCAGTACTGATTATTTATTTGCCTGAGTCTTCTGCACTAAGATCTTCCTCTGCTGCAACATTGCAACAGAACTGTGGATACACTAACAGATCACAAGTTCTTACCAAGCTGAGAGTATACCTGTGGGTCTGGTGGCAGCTAGGTGGTGCAGTGGATAGAGTGCTGGACCTGGCCTCAGAAAGACTTGAGGTCAAATCCAGCTTCAGACACTAGCTGTGTGACCCTGGGCAATTCATTTAAGCTTTTTCTGCCTCAGTTTACCCAAATGTAAAAAGAGAATAGTAATAACACCTACGTCCTAGGTGATCCTGTGAGGATCAAATGAGATAATATTTGTAAAGCACTTAGTGCAGTGCTTGGCACATACTAGATACTTAATAAATGTTTGTTCCCTTAGTGACAGATGGCATGCTTGTGTGGTGGACCAGTCTAGCCAAGCATAGCTTGGGTTATGAGCTTCTTGAGGAGAGAGGCTGTTTTGGCCTTTCCTTATATCCTGTAACAGCAAGGCAATAAACACATCAATGATAATCATGAATATGCCTATGTAGTTCTGTATTGCAAAATATGAAAGACTCTCCATATAAAAGGAAGAAGAAGTAAAACATTTATTCAGATACCAGACAACCATATCCCATAGCCAGGCAATCTGCTTCCACAACCAGTCAGTCCACTTTATCGTAACAGCAAGGAACTTAAAACACAGTATCACAGCATGGAACCTCGCCAACCCAAAAGCTCTCCAACCCCCTGCTGGGGTCTTCCCAAAAACTCACAGTACAGCTATCACAGGTTGGCTGGCTTTACCTCAGCTCTATCATAACAGCCATAACAGCTCTCTCTCAGCATTTCCTGTGACACAACTTCCTTTTCCTCTCAGTAAGCTCCTCCCTTTACACATGACTTAGGCTTCCTGTGACATAAGCAGGTCACATGGCCTATTAATGGGTGGGAAAGATCTTCAAATATAAATTGCTATTACATATCCCAAGCATTTAGCACAGTGCTTTGCCCAAAGTAGGTGCTTAATTGACTTGAAGACTCAACTATCAAGACTCACCACCTGAAAGCTGAACAGCAAAGAATGAGTTCTTTTTTCCCCCAAAGTACTTTACAAAGAGAGAAGCAATATGTTTATTATTATCATTATATCATTATTAATAATATGTATATATTATCATATTATTGTTAATCACATTTATATAGCACTTTAAGGTTTGCAAAGCATTCTTTCACATATATTTTATTATATGGTATATATTTAACATATATTATGCATATATACGTATATACATATGCATATATACATGTATGCATACATACACATACACATTCATGCTTTCTCAAGTAAGTATTGAATGGCTTGGAACTAACTTTCTGGACCCCAAAACAAAATTACATAAAAGCTCTGATCCCTATGACCTCTTCCTCATGGGATTTCATAGCACCTTATTCACCTACCCTACTCCAGTGTAGAATATGGTACTGTCAGGTAAGAAGGAAAGAGTCCTGGCCTAAAAGTCAAGAAGATCTGGATTTGAATCTGGTCTCAGATATTGAGACCCTGGGCACTTAACCGCTGTCTGCCTCAGTTTCCTCATCTGTAAAATAGGGATAAGAATAGCACCGACCTTCCAAAGGTGTTATGAGAATAAAGTGAGATAATACTTATAAAGCACTTTACAAACCTTAAAATGCTATATAAATGCTATTATTAGTAATATTAAAGGCATTTATAATAATGTTAAGTCTCTAGAATCATAATGGCATTTATGTATTAATCATATATTCTGTATATTAATTTATATATTAATATTCAAGTGATTAAGTTACTAATTTATATTTTATTAACATTTATGTAATACTACTACTACTGCTACTACCACTACCACTACTACTACTACTACTACCACCACTACTACTACCACTACTACTACTACTACTACTACTACTACTACCACTACCACTACTACTACCACTACCAACACTACTACCACTACTACTACTACTACCACTACTACTATGACCATTACTACTACTACTACTAATAATAATAATAATAATATGCTGTAGTAGGATGTGAGAAAAACAAGGAACCCTAAAGCTGAGGACCCAGAACCAAGATGCCAGGAGGCATAGAGTCAATGTAGAGGATCACACCTGGATTTTGCCCTTCACTGGTACTGTGAATGACATGGACTGGATATTGCTGAGGAAAGGAGAAGGTGCCTCTCTGGGAACCCAGTCAGTCAGTCTATCAATGCCTACTTTGTTCCAGACACTGTGGAACATGGGGGCTGTGGATTCTGATAGAAGTGAAACAGACCCCGTCGCCAAGGAACTTACATTCTAACAGGGAAAACTAGCCTCACATGTCTATGTATATGCAAAGCACAAACAAAGAGGGGGTGATCCTTGGAGGAAGGCAGTAGACCCAGAGAGAGCAAAGAAAAGCCTGCTACAGAAGCAATGTGTTAAAGGAAGCCAGACCTCCAAGAGGTGAAGATGAGGAATAAGAACAAATGGAAAAGGATTGATTAAGCACTTACTGTATACCAAGCACTGTGCTTGAAAAAAAAATAGGACTTTTCTCTGGCTGTCCTCCATGCCTGGATTTCTATCCCTCCTCATCTCTGCCTCCAGGCTTCCCTGGCTTCCTTTAAGTCCCAACTAAAATCTAATCTTGTACAGAAAGCTTTTCTCCAACCCTTCTTAATTCTAGTGCTTTCTCTCTGTTAACAATTTCCTATTTCTCCTGTCTGTAGCTTGTTTTTATTCTTCTTTGTTTTCTTCTCTATTAAATTGTGAGGTCAGAGACTGTCTTTTCCTTTTTTTTTAATATCTCCAGCTCTTAACACAGTGCCTGGCACATAGTACACACTTAATAAATGTTTATTGACTGACTGTTGACTGGCTGACCAACTAAAGATACAAACTAAAGAAGAAATCAGTTCCTGATCTCAAGGAACTCCTGTTCTATGGGAGGAGGATGCCACATAGAAGAGAGTTCAGCTGCAGGGAGGAACTTCTGGATACAGCGTTCTGTGGGTTGCCAGGGCAAAGACATGGATGGAGATGGGACATGAAGATATTTGTGAGGAATAGCTAGAAGTCTAGTTTGACTGAATCCTAGAATCACAAAGGCACCCAAGGTGTAATCATCCTGGAAATGGAAATCAGAAGAGGTCAGGTTGTGAAGCATTTTAAGAGCCAAACAGAAGAGTTTATTTATGACCCTACAGGTGATAAACAGTCACTGGAATTTATTAAGTAGGAAAGTGATATGGTTTAAAAAAATGAGCCTTAGGAAAATCACCTCAGTGAGTGAGTGGAGGACAGATTGGAACACAGAGAAATTTGAGGCTGAGAGACCAATGAGAAGGTTTTTGCATTAGGCAAGAGGTGAGAAGGGCTTGAACTGGGGTGGGGTCATGTGAGTGGAGAGGAGACATGGATGAGAGATGTTGGAGAGGTAGAAATAACAAGATTTGGTTGAGAATGAGAATGAGGAATCAATGGTGACACTGGAAGGATGTGACTGGAAGGATGGTGGCATCCTCCAACAAATTATGAAAATACCCTACAAAGGGTAGGTTTGGGGAAACAGTAGGAGAATGAATTCTGTTTGGGACATGTTGAGTTTGAGATGCCTGTGGGATATCCTGTTCAAAATGCAATTTGTGACTGCAGCTCGTTAGAGAGACTAGAGCTGGATATAGAGATCTGAGAGATGACAACTGAGCTCAGGGGAACTGATGAGGTCACCAAGTGAGAGAGTATAGAGAGAAATTAGAAGAGACCCTGGGACAGTGACTTAGGTGGGGGGCATGAGAATGGAGGAGATTGATAAGAGGTCATTCAGGTAGGAAGAGAACAAGAGATATCAGTGTTATAGAAACCCAGAGAGAAGGGAGTATCTGAGAAGAGAAGGTGTATCTAAGAAGAGAAGGTGGGCAAGTGTCAAAAGCAGAAGACAGTCAAGAAGGATGAACACTGATACAACATTCTGAGATTTGGTGAGTTAAGAGAGCGTCTGTAACTTTGGAAAGAGACATTCCAATTGAGTGATGAGGTTGGAAGCCGGCTTGCAAAAAAAATTAAAAGAAAGGGAGAGGGAAGTACAGTTATCCTTTCCACATTGTGGGGGATTAGAGGCACAGTACCATCCCCTACTCCTCACTTGATGATCTGGAAAATTCGTGTAAAATTTTTTGGCCCTTCCTCCATACCAGAGAAAAAGTCTGAATTTTTTCTTTTCCTTTCGTGAAGTGTTGATGTTACACAACACTACGCATATATTTTATGCATTTCTGAGTTTCTAAACTTTTCTGGGTCATCCGCTATCCTTTGTGTTTTGTCTGCAGCTTCCACAAAACTCCCCCAAATTCCCATTTAATTTCTTATGCCGACCCATGATATGTTGAAACTGAGATATGAAAGTTCCAACGTGGAAGGGATAATTGTAGAGGTAAAGAGTGTAGACTTTTTTTAGATTGTTGGGGTTTTTTTTTCAAGAAGCCACTTAGGGTAGTACTATAAGTACTAAGTCAGCCTCTGGTGAAAGTGGGAGTTTTATTGGTAGACTATGGGCTCAAGTATAAACAGTTTCTATCTTTCTGTTGTATAAATCGAACTTGTCTCGTATTTACTGTGTGTTAGCCTTGCAGGGGGACTGAGGGATCTTTTGGAGAAACAAGATGAGCCAGAAACTAAAGTTTTAAGGGTTAGAAACTAAAGCACCCCAAGTAAGAGCATAAACCAGAGAATTTTTAAACTGAGGGCATTTAATGGTAGTTTAAAGTGGGGGCTCCAAAGGGTTATGCCCATCAAAAGTGAGATTTGTCAGCTTCTACCACTCTGAAAACACTTTGAGTGTGGTCCCAATCACCATTTACTTCTATTTCTCCAAGGATCAAGCTCATTAGCTTCAGAGGGGTTTATCCCCAGTAAGGCTGGCCATTTGATGATGAATTCTTAGGCCCTGGCAACCCATAAAACAACAAAAAGTACACAATTGCTCTCAGTCCTGTGTGGCCGCCTTCTGCATCTAAGGTTATGGTGACAGAATGACAGAAAGGGAAGCAAAGAGATCTAAGAAGTACATGGTTCTTAGTCCACCTACAAACATTTATTTAGCTATTGGCATTCTAAATGAGAGCTCCTTCGCCAATGACCAACAAGTGAACATAGTCCTGGGGGAACTGAGTCATGTCAACCATGGTTGGCATTCTTGCTGTAAATGAAACCAGAAGACTAAAGAAATTCACAGCTAAATGAAAGGCACACTCACATACTTTCCTTGGAAAATAAAATAAAAGAGTTAGTTGGCAACCAGAAATATAATTTCTTAGGATGCTTGGTCATCTCAAATTGCAGTGCTCATGGTAACTATCTGCAAAAAGATCGTGATGAGAACATTTGAAATTTAGATGCTAACATCTGTTTCAAGGACTGAGGTAGAGAAATGCTATGAGGCATGTAATTGTTATTGGCCCTTAGACTACTGGCTAAAAGTGAGGATTTTCTGATAGTTTTCTGATCCTACCCAAATTACCTGCCAGCTGCACTGCATTCTCTCTCTCTCTCTCTCTCTCTCTCTCTCTCTCTCTCTCTCTCTCTTTTTGGAGTGGGGAAGGCAAGGCAATTGGGGTTAAGTGACTTGCCCAAGGTCACACAGCTAGTAAATGCATCAAGTGTCTGAGGCCAGATTTGAACTCCAGGACTGGTGGATTGATAGAGAGAAAGATAGATAAGTTTGTAAGGTGCTTAGTATATGCCAGTCATTGTGCCCAGCATTGGGGATATCAGAACCAGAAAGCGCTCTCATACTTGCCAACAAGGAGTTCCCAGTCCAGTGGAGGAGACAATGCACCAAGGACCGTGAAGAGACAAGACGGAGCCGAGATAACTTGGTGGAGAGACACTCACATTTAGGGGAGCTGGGAAAGGCTTCTGGCTGAAGCTTGAAGAAGCCAGGGTGCAGAGGTGAGGAGAGACACAAATAGAGATATAGGAACAGCCTGTGAAGTGACACAGTCAGGAGATGGGATGTCTTGTGAGGAAGAGCAAGGAGGCCAGAGTCTGTCCATATGGAAAGTGGCAGGAGGAAGGCCACTTCCTGCCATTCACGACTCAGGGATTTCTATGGTGAAACAATGCCTGCTGAAGAGTCCTCTAATTATCTTAGGAGTTTCCAGCCCCCCTGGCTGCAACCCTCTGGACCACCCCATCATGCTCCAGAAAACTCCACCCTAGAAGCTTATTTCAGCTCTGGAACTCCTACGTCGGTGGTACCTCTGGCCCTGAGGCTCCTCCTGATTGGGATGGCTCCTCCCAGAACCTCCATTGAAGAAGGCTTCCCGGGCCAGCCATCTCTTCATTTCCTCTTCTGGACTTTTCTATCACACTCCCCAAGCCAGCTACCTTCTCCCCACACCCACTTCAACCTTTTCAGCTCCCCTACCACATTAGAATGTAAGCTCCTCCAGAGAAGGGACTATCTTTCTTTTTTGCATGTATTTGTATTCTCAGCCCTTAGCACAGTGCCTGGCACACACATAGTAAGAGCTTAATGAATGCTTGTTGATTGAGCTAGAAAAACTAATGATGCTGGGAGTCATAGTGGGAAATGACAAAGAGTTTTCTAATGGATTGGTGAGTCAGAATTCAGGGAGTTCAAGCAGAGAACAAGATCCCAAGAGACCTCCATAAAGACTTTATGAGGAAAGGAAAGAACTTCTGATGTTAGCAGGTATACCATATGCTTTCCTTCCATGTGTGCTTTACTACCATTATACTTTCCATCTGAGCCCACTATCTGCATGAATGTTGTATGCATTTCTGAGGGAGTGCACCTCAGACTTGGAGGAGAATGTTCCATCCTGACTGCTCTTGCTATTTCACCTTAGAAAACTTTTTTTTTTTTGCTAAAAGCTAAACCATCTAGTGGCTGGTTATTCATGAAGAGCATCACCAGTAGGGGCTCAGGAATTGCAGTTATAAGTAACCTACCACAGAGTTACTCCAAGAACCCAAGGTAGTAGTTGTTTCTCTGGGACCTCACTCTGAGTTAGAGCAAAGGGTGGAGACAGAGGAGTGACCCTACATGACTGCACTGATGGAAAGCTCTCTAGGTTGCTGATTCAACAAAATAGTATAATATCGTGATATAATAGTGCTATCTAATAAGTGCTGGGGATAATAGTAGATATAAATAAAGGAAAAAGTCACTGTTCTTAAGGAGCTCCCATCCAAATTGGGGAGATACCCTTAAAACAGCTACGTACAAGCAAGATAAAAGACGGGATAAACTGGAGATAATCAATAGGAATGTCACAAAATTACCCCTCTCTCCCTCTCACCTCAGTGTATCTGGTTCTACCCCACCAATAAGAAGCCAATCCCTATGTCCTGTTTTTCCTGTTTTCCCCTCCCTCCAAATTGTATAATAACGTATGATAGAAACCAATGATCAATTTCTTTAGCAATCGAGAACCTTGGATTTTGTTTGTTTCTGGAACTTTGTGCATTGCTAAATAAATTGATGTCCAGATGTAACTGCTCACTGTCCTTATTCTACCATAACACCAGATCAGAGAATACATGTGAGGTGTGAGGTGTGAGAAGACTGGAGTATAGGAAGGGCCAGGTTATAAAAGGCTTGAAAAATCAAACAGAGGATTCTCTGTTCGGCCCTGGGGAACATAGGGAACCACTGGGATTTACTGAATGGGGGAAGTGACATGGTCAGAGCTGAGCTTAGGAAGATCACTGTGACGTCCGAGTGGAGGATGAACTGATGCAGAGAGGCCAATCAGAAGGCTGTTGCAATGGTCCAGGCATGAGGTGATGAGGGCCTGAACCCGGGTGGTGGCAGTGGCAGAGGAGAGAAGGGAGTGTATTTGAGACACGTCAGGAGAGTAGAACCAACAGGTCTTGGCCACAGATTGGATATTGGGAGTGAGAGATGGCACTTGGGTTGTGAAGCTGGGTAACTAGGAAGATGATGGTGCCCTGGACAGGAGCAGGGAGTCTATATTCTTAAAATGCAGTGCATATGAGGGGCAGCTAGATGGTGCAAAATAGTATGATCTAGAGGTTAGGCAGTTTTCATCCACTAATTTTTGTTTCCTAAATGGATGGGTAGCCCAAACATTTTACTAGCAAGTGGTTATGGCTCTTATTTAGGAAACTCTGCAATATTCTGGGACTTCATATAAGAAGTCTAATGTCATCCACAAACAGGATCTCTTGGAGCTGAGGTGTCAAACGCACAGCTCACAACAGTCTCAAGAGCTACCAAAACCAAATTAAAATCTAATCAGGAAATACTTAACAAAATAAATAAAAATATAAGGAAACATAGGTAATATTGCATTTTCAAAATAATTTGTGGCCTGCAGGGATCTTATGTTCAAATTAGTGACACCTCCCCTCAGCTCTTATTTGAGTTTGACACCACTAGCCATCTCTAGATAATGCCTCTTCGACTTGAATCCTGGGCCAGATGTATTCTAGGACAGGGAGGAGTGAGCATGTGTCTCTCTGTTTTATCCCTCTCTTGACATTAATGACTTCAGGGTTGTTAAGGTTACTTTATATCATTTTCACATATGCAAGACACACCTTATTGGTGTTTTGCTCTACCAAAGCAGGTGTTTTTATAAGCACAATGTGATCTAATGTAGATGACAATGACGATGATGATGATGACGACGATGAAGATGACAATGATGATGATGAAGATGATGATGATGATGATAACAGCTGGTATTTATACAGCACTTCAGGTTGCAAAGCACTTTCCCTATGTTGACTCATTGGATCCTCACAACAACTCTTGGAGGTAGGCACTATTATTATCTCCATTTTACAGAGGAGGAAACTGAGATACAACCAAGTTAGGTGACTTGCCAAGGGTCATACAGCTACTCCTGTCAGAGGCATGATTTGAATTCATATCTTCCTGACATGCTCTACCCACTGTGCCACCTAGATACATTTTTCGGTCTTCTGTGGAATTCGGCTTGTCAGCACCTGCCTGTTCCTTGTTATTACCTTAATTAAAGATGCCCTCAATGTGAGCACAAATTATTCTAATGAAATTAGATAGATAAGAAAGTAGTCTCCTCATTCAGTCACCTGTCTTCTCTTTCACCTTTTTTTATTTTTTTCTTTTGGTTAATTGGGTTTGAGATCCCCGCCCCCCCTTGGTATCTGCCCTGCCTCCAGATGTCTGATGCAGCCCCCTGGCTGCAACCCTCTGGACCACCCCAATGAACAGCTATGCCTCACCACCTTCAATAGTGTGTTGCTGTCCACACAGATCTCTTCTGTGTAGACTTGGTCTAATCTAACTGATTTTTCCCATCTTCATTTTCTTCAGCACATTTTCATTTCCTCTAACATAACTGTTAATGAAATGATTTGATGTCATTGAGATACACCTGGAGGAAGAACTTTGGGAAGAGATCTTTGGGAAACAATGCCAGTCAAAATCAATCCATCAGTAAGCATTTACTAAACACCTACTATGTGCTAGGCACTGTGAGGGCAGAACCAGAACACTCGGCCCAGTGAACAGACAAAGAAATCTGATGGAGATGAGCAGGACTGGTTGACAGGTTCCATGTAGAACTTGTTTGACTGTAATGGTACTTGATGTTAAATTCGTAATCATTTTTTTTTAAACAGGGGAGGAAATGCTCAAGGTGAGAAGATTTATCTCGGATGCTGCCCCTTGCCCTCCCCTCACCCCCAGCCATCTTCTCCACCCTGTTGATGACTAGCCTCTCTCCTAGATCCACCCTATATTCTCTGGACCTAATCTTCTCTTCTTCTCATTCAGCAAACCACATCTGTCATACTTCCTCAAAGATCTCAATAAATAAGGTTCCTCCATGCTAGCCTTTCTGAAGGGCTGCCACTCAGAAAAAGGATCAGTCTGGTTCTGCTTGGCCCCAGAAATCAGAACTAGGAGCAACCAATGAGTGCAAATGGGAAGAGAGCAAATTTAACACTGAGGAAAAGACAAACTCCTCAACAGTGAAGGCCATCCCAAAGCGGAAACAGCTGCCGCAGATTCGACTATCATCTCTACACCAATGATTCTCAGCTTACTTATCCAACCCTAACCTCCAGTCTTGAGGCAGCAACTGCCCACTGGACGTGCCAATGTCCTGTAGACATCTTAATGTGTAGAAACTGAACTCTCTTTCCCTGAAAATACTGCCCCCTTCCTAACTTTCCCCTTACTCTCAAGAGCACCGTCGTCCTCCCAAGCTCCAGCCTACAAGTCCTCCTAGATCCCTTGCTCCATCTCCCCGCGCAGATCGAATTTGTCGTCACACCCTGTCGATTTTTGTGGTATCTCTCCTCTCCACCCCGTCCTCTCCTCTGACTTTGCTACCACCCTGCCGAAGGCCCTCATCACCTCACCCTAGACGAGTATAGTCACCTACAGATGGGTCTGCCTGCCTTTCCCCGCTCCGGCCCACCCTCCATTCAGCTGTTAAAGCCACTTCCCCTCAGCTGAGGCAGTGCACTAAACCTGAAGTCTATTTGGCAAGAACAGCCCTTTCTAGTGGTTTGAGCTTAACTCCCCCATAGAAACCCCAGGCTTCCCCAAGCCAGGGGACTGGGATATACACACTACTACTGTCGCCTGCTGAACATTTGTGTAAACTTGAAGGAAAGTGGCAAGTCAATTCTGTAAACACTGTGAACTGTTAAAAAAAAAAACAACAATAACCATGACAGCAGCAGTTGCACCTGGCTAGAGGCCAGATGGCATCGATCTCTTGGAGAATGTTTCTGTAATGTTTCAAGGGTAGGTGCTAAGAGCTGGTCATTTCCTTAGAGGTCAAGGCAGTAAACGGGAGCATCTCTGGGACCGTTCTCCTTAAAAGGCATACCCATTTCACATCCATTTCTTTGTCTGAGATTTTAGTGAGGCACGTGGCAATTCAGTGACTTCCCCGGGGTCACGCAAACTAGCAAATGTCAGAGGTAGGATTTGAACCCAGGGGCAGCTATGAGGGACAGCGGATAGAGCACTGGGCTTGGAATCAAGAGGACTGACTCATCTTGCTGAGTTCGAATCCAGCTTCAGACACTTACTCGCTGTGTGACCCTGGGCAAGTCACTTCACCCTGTTTGCCTCAGTTTCCTCAACTGTAAAATGAGCTAGAGAAGAAAATGGCAACCAGTACAGTATCGCTGGGGTTGTGAAGAGGTGGACATAATTTGAACAACAAGAAAAACAACACGATTCTCTATCCTGCCACTTTCTCTCTTCACGAAGGCCCAGTGACCTTGCCAAAAGGTAAACACCACTGACAGTTCCTAAGTGGGGATTGTTATCAGTCAGTTATCTAGAACTGAGATCTGTGCTACCTTGAATTAAGCTTCAAGTAGAAAGAATGCTGCATTTGGAGTCTGAGAACCTGGGTTGGGATCAGACCCGGGTCACTCCACTGTGTGACTTTGCTGAGCCACACTTTCCTCATCTGCAAAATGAGAAACTTAGACCAGATGACCTCTGAGGCCCATCCCGGCTCTGATTATATGATCCTGTCTATGACCTCGATGCAGGGAGGCAGCCTGGGTCAAAGAAAAGAATGAGGGACTTGGAGTCAGGATATATGGGGTTTGCAACTCGGTTCAGATATTACTTGTATGACCTTACCACTTGCTTAACCTTTTAGGGTTTCAGTTTCATCATCTGTAAAATGAGGGTGATAGTAATAGCTAGCATTCGTGTCGAACACCAATGCTTGGGGCAGCTAGGTGGTACAGTGGGTAGGGCACCAACCCTAGAGTCAGGAGGACCTGAGGTCAAATGGGGCCTCAGACACTTGACACATTTACTAGCTGTGTGACCTTGGGGAAATCACTTAACCCCAATTGCCCTGCCTTCCCTCCCCCCCCCAAAAAAGTCAAGGCTTACAAAGCACTTTATATAGGAAAAATATGTGACCCAGAAATTCCAGCCCAAGGCTGGATACCCTAAAGATGTTCCTGAGAAAAAGAAAGGTTCCATATACACAAAATATTTGTAGCAGCGCCTTTTGTGGTAGCAAGAACTGGAAACAAAGTAAATGCCCATTGACTGGGGAATGGCTAAACAAATTGTGGTACAGGAATGTAATGGAATTCAGATAATAAGACTCAAGGCTTTAGATGTGAAAAAAACACTAAATTAATAAAAATCATTTTTAAAAAGAGCAGAGATCCTAAGACGAAAAGGTAAATTTTACTTCATATCACAGTTATCACTGAGACGTGAGTGGATTGAACCCTATGATTGGCATATAGAAGGCTCTGGAAGGATAGGTCTTCTTTTAAAAAAAAACAAATAGGTTAAAAAGTCCATGGGAAGATGTGCTCGTAGCAGGAAGTGGGAGGGGGAAGGGGGAAGGACACAGTGTCTAGCACGCAGATATAGTCATACGAGGAAATGCCGAGATCATGGGAGTGTGGCAGAGAGCATCTGAATGAAAATGTAAGGTGCCATTGTCTTCGGGTTGTACCTAATCTGAAAGAAGAAATCACTGAGTTCTGCAAACATATACCAGCACAGGCACAGAAGCCTGACCCTCCTTCCCCTCAGCACCCAATGTTCTTCTAGCCGTTGCTTCTGGGCTCAGAGCCTCCTGCCCTCCCTAAGGGATCCTTTCTGAGTGTAGTAAGACATCTACAAAAAGGGAATGCCTGAGTTTGACACTCAAGACAAGAAACTAAATGGTCAAAGTACACAATCTTCCTGAAAGAAATCATCCTCGTTCTCAAGAATACAAACTTTTAAAAAAAAATCAATCCATTAATTTTTTAGTTCACAACACTCAGTTCACAACTTTTTGAGTTCCAAATTTTCTCCCCCTCCTTCTCCTCCCCTCTTCCCTCCCAAGACAGCATGTAATCTAAGTTCTACATATACCTTCACATTAAACTTATTTTCCCAATAATCAAGTTGTAAAGAATTATAACCAATATAATGAACCATGAGAAAAATGTCACAAAACCAAAAGAAAAGAAAAGAAAAAAGAAAAAAAGAGAGAGAGCAAATAGTTTGCTTCCATCTGCATTCAGATTCTGTAATTCTTTCTCAGGATGTGGATAGCCTTTTCCATCATGAGTCTTTTGGAGCTGTCTTAGAACCTTTGTATTGTTGAGAAGAGCCAAGTCTATCAAAGTTAGTCATCACAGAATGTATCTGTGGTCGTGTATAATTTTCTTCTGGTTCTGCTCCCTTCACTCATCATCAGATCATATAAGACCCTCCAGGTTCTCATGAAGTCCATCCGCTCTTCATTTCTTTTTTTTTTCTTCATTTCTTAAAGCACAATAGTATTCCATTACATTCATATATCACAATTTGTTTAGCCATTCCCCAATTGATGGGCATCCCCTTGATTTCCAATTCTTTGCTACCACAAAAAGAGCTGCTATAAATATTTTTGTATGTATGGGAAGAATACAAACTTTTAACACAATGAAGTGGACATGAGAAAACCAGGTGCTTCCTCTTATCCTTAGGACAAGGGTGGACATACAGGGAATTTTCTATTGGCAGAGCAAGCAGAGTACCATCTACTTCTCAGCTTCCAACAGCTATTTTGAAATGAACTAAATAGGAGAAAACCAAGTGAAAAAATATAAAACAATCCTGAGGAGTTAATGTTATGGCAAGTGGTCATTCCTGATCAAGAGCCTTCTTCTTGAAGCTGGACACGTATGTGCTTTATAGAGACTCTAATTCCTATGGATCACACTTACATAAGGTAAAGTAGCACTTTCCTCCAGCAAGCATGCGGGAGAGATGGTACAAATATCATCCCCACTTCAGAGGTGAGCAAAGTGAAGCTCAGAAAAGGTCAAATGACTTACTGAAGTATCTACAGTTAGGAAATGTCGTAGCCAGAATTCACACCCAGTTCTCCTGACTCCAAATCAATGAGCATTTATTAAGTGCTTACTATGTGCCAGGCACTGTGCTAAGTGCTGGCGATACAAAGAAAAGCAAAAGACAGTCTCTGTTCTCAAGGAGCTCATATTCTAATGGGGGAAACGAGATGGAAATAATGATGTACGAACAAGCTCTAGACAGGATGAATTACAAATAATCTGTAGAGGGAAGACATTAGCAGTAAGGAGGATTGCTGCAGGCCAGTAGGACTGGAAGAAATTGGAGCAAGTCAGGCCTCAGGCCAATAGCTTTTACATGTGGAAGCATAGTGTGGAAATCACAGTAAAGAAAGGAACTAGTTAGGAACAGGTAGGTGGCCAAGTGGATAGAGCACCAGCAGGAAGGCAGGAGGACCCGAGTTCAAATTTGGCCTCAGATGTTTACTGCTTACTAGCTGTGTGATCCTGGGTAAGTCATGTAACCCCAAATGCCTCAAAAAATGGATGTTTCCTTTGTGACTTGGCTCACCCACTTCCTTAATGTGGACTAAAACGTCAGAGAAATTTTTAACAACTGAAACTAGCTTGGTTTGGCCTTTGGAGAGGGGGCGGGACAAGTAGATGGTGGCTAACTTTCATTTCAAAATAACCATTTGTTGAGCATTGAGGGCCTGGTTTCAGAAGCAGAGACATGACAAAATATAGCCTTATTTATTAAAAGTTCTTGAGAGAATTCTAGAAAAAGGAGACCTGGAATAGGAGGCAGACCTGGGTTCTAGTCCCAGTTCAGCTACTACTTAGCTGTGCACATTTAGGCAATCTTTCCCCTTCTGTCAAATGAAAAGATTGAACTAGATGGCTTCTGTAGAATTGGAGGCCATGGATTTCTACCTGACCTTTCTACGAATAACAGCTTGGAGATCTGCTTTGCCAGATCAAGGAATCTGGGGGAGATCTGCCTCAGTTTCTCCTTCTCTCTCATAAATTCTAAGGCACTAATTCTCTCCAAAGTTGCCATGATTTCCACCTCAGCAGCCAGTTCTTTCTCATGTTTTCAGAGAAATCTGAGAAGACTCATATCAACTGATGTACAGTGAAGTGATCGGAAAGAGGAGAACAATTTACAGTCAGAACAAGAATGAAAAGGCAAACCATTTTGAAATGCTTGCAAACTCTGAGCAGTGCAGTGACCAGCCACAATTTGAGAGGAAGAGGAGAAAGGGAGAGAAAAGAAGGAAGGAAGGAGGTAGGGAGAGGGAGAGAGAGAGAGAGAGAGAAACAGAGACAGAGACAGAGACAGAAAGAGACAGAGAGACACAGAGATACAGAAACAGAGAGACACACACAGAGAGAGAATAGATTTCTAGCAGTCAGTATATAGTAGATCTTTGGCAGGATGTATTTTTATCTTATGTGTGACGATTACAGAAGTATGCTCACTGCTGGAAATCTATTCTCTCTCTCTCTCTCTCTCTCTCTCTCTCTCTCTCTCTCTCTCTCTCTCTCTTCACCCCCATCCGGTGAAGGAGACAGGCAAATGGGTATCACGATAGAAGAACTGATTTCTGAATCCATACCTAGCCGCACTTGGGAAAGAGTTCATTCTTCCTTCAGCCCCTGAATGCCACCCCACCCCCCACGTGCCCGCTGCACATACTTTTAATTTTATATAAGCCAAGCTGTCTGTTTTATCTTCTGTATTCCTCTTTATCCCTAGTTTGGTCATAGATTTTAGTTTCTTTCTTGCTCCTCTAATTTGCTTATGAAGTGACCTTTTACAAAACATGACGTTTTTATTATACAAATAATGTGTCCATTTGAAACTTACCATAATAAACCCAATTTCTGTCAGACTGACGTCTGGTTTTCCCAGCAGTTTTCAAGAAAAAATTAGACCTTATTCCAGTAACTGGAGTTTTTCTCAGCTACTAAGATAGTTTGCTTTTATTTGTTGAGTACCTAATCTTTTCCGATGATAGACTTCTCTATTTTTAACCAGTACCAAACAGCTGTGATGATTACTGCTTTGTAGTAGAGTTTGAGATCTGGTGTTACTAGGTTCCACCCTCAATTTTTCATTATTTCCCATGAGATTCTTGACCTTTTCTTCCTCCAGATGAATTTCATTATTATTTTTATCTAGCTCTATAAAATAATGCTGTTGCATTTTGATTGGTATGGTGAAGAATAAGTAAATTAATTTAGGTAGTGTTTTATTTTTATTGTAGTGGCTTGACCTACCCATGAGCAATTAATTATTTATCCAATGTTTAAAGTGTATCTATTTCTGTAAAGAGTGTTTTTAAAGTCATATTCGTATAGTTCCAGTGTATGTCTTGGTAGACTCCCAGGTACTTGATGTATTCTGTATTTAATTCTAAAGTAATATCTAAAGGAATTTTTTTGGTAATAAATGGAAATGCTATGTCATTTATGTGGAGTTATTTTATATTCTACAACTTGACTGAAGTTATTAGATGTTTCTTAATTGAAACAACTAATACTTTCAATAAAGTTGTTGAATGACCTAAATGGTACCCTTTAGAGTTCTCTAAATAATTCATCATATCATCTGCAAAAGTGAGCCTTTCATTTGCTGTCAACCAGCACCTGTCCTCATCACAATGCCCTGGTACAGATGCCTGGGGATGTGGTTGAGACCTCCTCTGACCCTAGTTCAAAGCTTCTCCCTAGACCCTGGAATGCTCCCCAGCATGGTGTGCTCCTGGCCCCATCCCAGTGTCCAGTGTCCAAAGACCTCCCTGTCTGCCTCCCTATACTGAGCTAGGCTAGAAAAAAGGACTCATTGTAACTTTTTTCCCCTGTATTTCCACATCAGGACTCAGTATCTCTCCCTCTCTCTCCCTCTCCTCTCTGTCTCTGTTTCTCCCCCACCCCCTCCGTCTCTGTCTCTTCCCACACCCTATCTCTCCCCTCTCTCTTTGCCTCTCTCTGTATCTCCCTCTTCTCTACACCTCTCTCTGTCTCTTTCTATCTCTCCCTCTCCTCTCTGCCTTTCTGTCTCTGTCTCTCTCTGACTTTCTCTTCTCTATTTCTCTCCCCTCTCTCTCTCTATCTTTGTCTCTTTCCCTTTCTCTCTCTCCCTCTCCTCTATACCTCTCTATCTCTTGCCTCTCTCTGTGTCTCAGTGTCTCTCCCTCCCCTCTCTCTCTTTGTCTCTCTCCCTTCCACCCCCATTCTTGTCTCTCGCTTTCCTATCTCACTGTAATGTTAACAGAATAGGAAGATCTTCCCCGTCCATTAATAAGCCTATGTGACCTGCTTTGAGCTCTGACCCAGCTCACAGCTATGATACATCCTTAGTCACAGAGCCCATTGCGGGAAGGGAACTTGCTTAGGGGAGGTTTGCTTGTAGGAAGGCTTTCACACCTTTTGGTACTAAGTTGATTAGGCACTGAGTCATGAGGGTTATGAAGTGACCTTTTACAGAGCCTTCTGGCTCTGAGAAGTGTATATATACTCTGATTTGGTATTTTGCTTATGAGAAGGATCTTTTGATTTCCTAGTTGAGACTGTGAGTATTCAGACTCACCCCACCCCACACCACCCCACCCTGACTAGAGTCCCCGAAGGAGCTGTTGGCTTCTGCCCCAGTCCCGATACAGGCAGCACTCCCTTCTGCTCTCACCTTTCCAAAGGTCGAACATAGGCATCTCCGCTCCTGCTCCAGGGCTCCATTCCAAGCTCTGCCACTCCGGTCCGATTCTGAATACAAGACCCTTTCAGGGCATTCCCCCCTCTCCAGCACAGTCTGGAGCTGGGCTAATCCATTCGAGCCCTGGCTCCGGCCATCCCCACATCACACAGGCTGGTTTTATTCCCACAGTTGCTGCTCTCACCTCTCTCCTCCACAGTGCTAGTGGGGTAGGGAGTGGGAAGCTGAGGTTATCTCCCAGGGGCCCTGCTCTGGGCACCTGGGAAACCGCCCCCTCAGGCTGCTGCTGCTCCTAGGCCTCCATAGAACCATAGTTGCCACAATTGGAAAACAATTATCCTGGTCCGCATGCTTTCCTTTTAGTTTGCAGATCCTGCCCACTACTTCATATGTAATGGCAACAACCACACTGGCACACCTAGGATGGCTGCTAGCAGAGGTTCTTAGATCTGCTTTAGTAGGAAAGATAGCTGTGTAAGGGGTCAACGATCTTTTTAAATTACATTTACTAGTTCAGAGGAAAAGTCAAAGTCATCACCCTGAACTGCAGAGAGAATACAAACAAAAAATACAGAGAAACTATAAGGAGAGAAATAAGGACCAACAGACAAGGCTCTACTGCCTGAATCAAAGCAATATTGCTATACACTTCACATACATCCCTGAATTAAGACAGCCTTTACCTCGAGCGGTCTGGGAACTCTGAACATATAGTCACTCAGTATCTCCACCAGGAAATCACAAGGTCCTTCTCACAAACAAGCCCCCAAAGTAAAACCTCACCTCACCTTCGGGGACTCCTTGGTGGGGGTGGGGGAGGACCTCGGAGCTCAGAATTCAGCCCTAGAGCAAGATAAAAGCTTTGCAGCAAGGCTTTTCTGCTAGGATGGTTTGGGACCCTGGGGGAGGGTGGAGTTGTCTATGGTGGGCGGGGGGAAGTAGACCCCTGAGGACCCCGACTTGTCGGCTTTGTTGTTCAGTGCCCCTCAGGACTTGGAAGCCAGAGTTGGAGCAGTGTGGGGAGGACATACCCCCAAGAGGATTTTTATTTTGACTTTTGTTTGTGTTGGAACTTTGTTCATTACAGCATGCTTGTACCTGAGAGTTCCCGGAGGACGCCTGCATCGGCATCGTGGGGAGAAGAACTGGAGGGGGTCCACAGAAATGGGGAGCCTCAACATGGCTCAGGAAAAGGAGAGGAGGGAGGCGGGAGGAGGGGGTGGAATTTGGTAGTCAGCTGTTGGGCGGGGTCAACCACCTCCAAAACAAGGGATCCCTTCTGGACTTCAGACAGGAAGAGCAGGAGGGAAGAGGAAGAATCACCTCCCCTGATTCTCTCTTTCTCTTGTTTGGTCAATCAACACGTTCCTTAGTCATAGGTCTGACAGGTGCCTCTTTCCAAATTCTCTTAGATGACCCTTAAAAGAATTCTCCTGGCTAGGAGTGAAAGGAAACAATAACTGTTCCTTTGGTGGCCAGTAAACTTGAGGGTCTTCCCCTCCCAGTTTGATTTAATTTTTTTTTTTTAATGAAAGGGGACATCCCTGGACTCACTTCTTAAAGAGGCCTATGCAGTGTGTGAGTGTTGCCTCACTCAAAGGGACAACTTGAAAAGACCTTAGCTTAAAAAAGGCCACGTTCTCCCACCGCATCCTGGGCCACCTCCTGTCCTCCTAATGGATATCTGGCCTCCTGACCCAGGTGGCTCTGAGGGGAAAAAGTGAGTCTAACTTTGCTCAGCCTTCTCTCACTCAAACCCCCTTCATTTGTAAATCACTTCATCATGTTCCTGCTGTCCTGGTCCACACCGAGAACGAAGGACAAGCCATGCCAAGACCCGTTCTGCCTCTCTGGCTAGCATGCCTCCCAGGCTGGTCCGGTTCAGGGTGGGGGGGGGGAGGGTCCCGGGTTCCAGCCTGGCGAGTACAATGTATCTGTGGCAAAAGGACTCTTTGTCAATACTCCGCGCCTTCCTGTCCCAGTCTCCCTGAAAGAATTCTTCAAGAAATGAATCAGTGGGATGGAATGGAGGTACGCAGACCCCAGAGGGCCTGGGCGCAGCAGGGATGAGGGCTATATCTGAGCCAGAGCAATGAGTGTCCAGGGGGAAATCAGAGGATGTCAGATTAGGGTGAATTGGCGGCTCATGAAGTCTGCACGGGATATTCCCTGTGGCTGGGAACAGGAAGACCCTGACTTCTGGAAGGAGAGGCGAAAGGTGGATTTAGTCTCTGCCAGAGACTCGCAAAAAGTGACCCAGCAATGCCGCCTTGTGGGGCTCCCAGAAGCTTGCCCTCTCTCAGGGGAGCTTGTTGGGGCAGTCCTTGGCTTCCCCCTTGCTCTTGAACCGATGGCTCCGTGTCTTCGTTCAGCTGCTGGCAGTGGGAAAGTCGATTGGCTTTCAGCTTGCTGGGGTCATGAGAGCTCGAGTACCCTGAGCTCGGGATAATTTCGCAGTTTGGCCCGGCGATGCGACACGTATCTTTTTGGTCAAAAAGGTCAATTTTCGCCTGAAGAATAGTGGGGGGCAGTGCTCTGGCCACTCTTGGCAATGGGGAGACCAAAGCCGGAGAATGCCAAGGGGCCGGAGGGAGGCAGGGACAAGAGGGACTCCGGAGAGAAGGACAGACTCAAACTTCTCTCAGTGTGTGTGAAGTAGAGATGAATGGACAAAGAAAAAGAGTGGGGGCGGTGGTGATCGCAGCTAGGCACAGAGGACTTGTGAGAATGAATGAAGGTCAGGGGCAGCGAGGCGCAGTGAGTAGAGCATTTGCCCTGGAGTCAGGAGGACCTGAGCTCAAATTGCCCTCAGACACTTGACACACTAGCTGTGTGACCTTGGGCAAGTCACTTAACCCAATTACCCTGCTTTCCCCCCCCCCAAAAAAAAACAAAGATTAAAAAAAGAGAGTGAAGGTCTCTTGAGGACAGGTGGTAGTCATGAGCAAAACAGACTTTAGGAGAGAGAACTGGGGTGGAGGGGGAGGAGGCGACCAACAAGGATACAGATACAGAAGAGACAGAGGGAGAATATGACAATGTGTGAATGAGAGACACTTGTACCAGAAAGAAAACGGAATGCAGAAGGCAAGAACGTGTTGTTTCAGAAAGATACAGTTCTGGGAGCGATCGCCTATGATGCTGGAGCAGATTCTCTTCTGCTTCAGCTGCAGTCAAAAAGATCAGCATAGCAGTCACGACCAGTGGCCTAGCATCCCAATTCTTGAAGGTTGAGGGAAATGAGGTAGAGGAGGAAAGAGCCATGAAAGCAGAGAATCTGGAACTGAACACAAACTAACTAAGGAAGAAATGCTGGGCAAATGATGAAAAGTGCCACACATCTCCAGAGAAAGACCTTACAGGAGCCAAATGCAGATGGGAGCATACCATTTCTTTAAATCTTATTCTCTCCCCTCCGCCCGGCCCCCATGGGTTTTTCGGTTGTTCTTGTTTCTTATATTGTGCTTTGGGGAGGGGGCCTCTCTGATGCACTTGTCTAACTTGCATCCAATTGTTTATGGCCTTCAGGGGGAAGGGAGAAAAAAGGAAGGTTTGACGGGAAGGAGGGAGAGAATGAAGCTAGAACTTCCAACTGTTAAAATTTCTTTTATACACGACTGGAAAAACAAAATGTGAAATAAATATTACATGGAGTTGAGGAAAAAATAAAATTGGAGGAGGAAAAAGGAAATTTAGAATGGTCAAATGCTCTCTTTTTTGCCATCCCCTCTCTCCCTTTCCATAATGCAAAGAATAGCATACCCATTCTCTAAATGAGGTCACGCAAAACACATTTCCACATTAGCCACATTGCCTCAAAGAAAACATCATCATAAAACTTCCCGTTCATATCCTTTGGCCGTTTATCAAGAGGGGAATGCCTCCTATTCTTAGAGATTTCACGAAGTTCTGTATACATTTTAGATACGAGACCTTTATTTGATAAACTGTCTATAAAATTTTCGCTCCATTTTCTGTTTTCCTTCTTACCTTGGCTACATTTTTTTAACAAAATCTTTCTCACTTAATGCAATGAAAATTATCATCTTTACACCTAACTTTGGTCTCTATCTCTTGTTTCTTCAGAAATACTTCACCTAGCCATAATTCTGATAGGTAATATGTTCTGTGTTCTCCTAATTTTCTTCTAAAATCTCTTTTATATCTAGGTCATGTATCCATTTTGACCTGATCTTGGTACAGGGTGTAAGATATTGGTCTATGCCCAGTTTCTGCCATATTGCTTTCCAGTTTTCCCAACAGCTTTTTATAACCAAATAATGAATTCTTCTTCCCAAATATTAGGTCTTTACACTTGTCAAATACAAGCTTATGAATGCGGATTTGCTGCTTTCAATTGCATGTCTTCTTTATTCTCCATTGGTCGCCTTTCTATTTGTTAGCCAGTACCAGATAGTTGTCATAATAACTGCCTCATTATACAGTTTAAGATCTGCTAAACCTCCTTCCCCTACATTCATTACTTCTTTTCATATGCTTGACTCTTTTTTTTTTCAAATGAATTGTATTCTGTTTTTCTCATTTACATTCGAAGTTGTAATTACGATTTGTGAATTGTGCTCCATCTTATTTTGACTCACTACTTTCCTTCTCATCTTACCCTCTGGGGTTACCTTCTCTTGTCCCCTTACCCTCTTATTCCTAATTTTAGCCAAGCCTCTAAAAGTCCATCCCTTATCTATTCACACACACCCAATATTAATCTCTACACACTTCTAAAAGTCGTTTCCTTGCCTTATCCCCAAGTTTGCTCATCTCTCTACCAGTTCAAAAGTTTTCTCAACCTCTTCAGATGTATGTGTGGTTTCCCCTTTAACGCAGGGGAGAGTGAGGTTCCAATATTAGCAGCCCTCCACCCCCACCTGATTCCTCTGTATTAGTTCTTCCTTTCATGCCCTGTTTTCCTGAGAGAGTTTCCCCTTTCATCTTTTTCTTAACCAATTTTTGTTTTTTAGAATCACCTCATGCTGCACAGCTCAGCCCCAACCTTTCTTTTAAACTGCTTAGTAACGGTAAGAGTTGTAAGAATACCCTCCTCCCCTACTCCTTTTTCTTGTACGTATTCATGTCTTCTTTGTCCTTTGGTCATTTACTTTCTGTCCCTTTCTTTTAGCTTTCCCACGTCTGGGAATGGCATGGGATCCTTGACGTTTAATGTCCATCTGGATTTCCAGGATTAGGTTTCTAGGCCATGCTGAACTTGGCTGTGGATGGTCTATGATCTCAAGTTTGTCCACAAGGCAGAGACGTCCCATCTTCAATTTGTGAGGCTGGAGGGGGAGAGGAAAAAAAAGGGGGAGGAAGCAGAGGCATAACCATGTCTTCACCAGGTATTGACACCACCTTGGTGTCTAGATTGCTCATGATTTCGTCACTCCTGCGGGAGGGGAGAAGAAAAGAGGATGGAGGCCCCCCACTTGGAAGCTCTCCAGTACCACCAACCTCAGGGAAACCCCCAAAGGCTTTAATGCCCCTCAAAGCTAGTCCCCCTTTCCACTATGTCCTCCCCTCCCTAGGCCAATACAGTTCCCCCCCCCCCCCCCCATTTGGTCAGAATCCTAGTGATTGTTCTGATTGAGAAGAGGGACTCCATGAGGAATGCATCCTTTCCTTCAAAGAGAGCCCCATTCCAGACAAACCCCACCCCACAAAAAACAATTCCTTTATTCTCACACCTCTTTATTTTTGATCAATTATTTCCCTAGCTCCCAAACTCCCTCTCTCCATCATGTCCCCTGGCCCCAAAGCCACTATGGCCACTCCCCCTGGGCTTTGCAAGGGGATCTCATACCAGATCTAAGTATGGACACCCCTTTCCTTCAGAGACACTGGGGTAAGGCTTGATTGTGGAGGACAGGCTGCTGCCCTTCACTCTGAAACATGCAGCTCCCAGCACCTGAGCATGTTCTGCCAGGAGAACAACATGAAGTCCCCCCCAACCCAGCCAGCCAGCCTACTGCTCCCTTTCTTGGGAGGGCTGAGGCAGAGCTCACAAGAGAAGCAAAGCTGAGGTCTGCTAGCCACCATCTCCCTAAGCTGCAAATCATTCACCCAGCCCTCTTCTATCCATTCATTCCGTTGCCTTCCCTGTGGCTTAGCCCAACATTCCCAGGCCTAGCCTGGGCTCAAGGAATAGAATTGGGACTCACAGGAGAACAGAAAGTAAAGAAGACCCCTGGGGGATTTAATGAATTCATGCCCCCACCTAACCAGGGCCTTCCTTCGATAGGCAGGCTGGCTGGAAAGGAGAGGAGGAAAGAGAAAGGAAAGGAGAAAGGGATGCAAGAAGGAGGGAAAGAAAGAATAAAGGAAAAAAGTTTTTCCCATCCAGCAGACATATTGATACCTACACAACTACACACACACATACACAGAGGCCTGGAAGACGAGGGCCAGGGCAGGCAACAGAGAGCTGCCTTGCTGTTGTTCCTGCTGTTGCTGACCTTTGGATGAGGATCAAACCAGAAGGAGAAGGAGACCCAAAGGCCAGGGATCGGCCTTGGCTGGGCAGGCTGTTTCCCAGCTTCCAAAATCTATCTATGCAGGGATGGGCCCCAGCACACGTAGCCATCCAGCCAGACACCTACTAAACTCCTTGGCAGGCCTGGCTGGGACATGGTGAGGAGTGGTACAGGAGTCCTAGGGACAGGAAGGAAAGGAGATTGTTGAATGTCGGGATGAAGGGCAGAGGGGCAATTCTCACTGCCAGTAGTTTCTTTATGAAAGGTTTCAAACAGTGGGTTAAATCCACAGAGTCTCAATTTGAGAGAGAGGTGATACTGTATTTGCAAATAGATTTGTAATTACTAAATCTTTGAGGACTGTTGGAGGAAATCGCAAAGTGCAGGCTGACTTGGTCCACCCCAGGTCCAAGAAAATAAGGCCCTTAACTCTGCCCAGCCATCCTCTGTCCGGCTCTCCAAACCTGTATAAATGTCATTGCGCACACCCCTATTAACCACTCTGGAAAGCTTGGAACTTTCAAAAGATCTTTCCTTTCACTTTTCTTCCCTGAACTGATCGAGTTTGGAAATGTAAGGATTGGATTGACAAGAGAAAAATAAACTTGTAAGGAAGTGTTTGAAATTATACTTGGGAGTTTTGCAAATTAACGTAAGGTAGGAATCGATTTGAGAATAACTTTTGAATTGGTGTGTATTTTGAACTTAGAAATCTTGCTGTAAATTATGAGACTCATACTCATTTTTATAATCTTCAGCTTTAATGTTTTGTAGCTAAGAAGAAAGACCTCTAGAGAAAGGCCCCCTACTCTTGTGCCACATCCTTTCAATGTTTAGTCTTAATTGAGATTGACAGCCGCCCCTTGCTCTAGAGGGAATTTCAGCTAAATTGAAATTAACATGAAAGATTTACTAAGAAATTTTTCCCCTTTGTCTAACCAGGCTAATGTAATTTTGATTGGATGATACAAACCTTTCTCATCTTCTGATCTCTTCCCCCTTGGAGAATTAAGGAAGTTGTAAGAAATAATGTGAGAGGAGGTGAGAAGCCTCATCATTTTTACTATTTATTTACAAAAATACTGAAATATACGTAAGGCTAGACCCCTTCAGCCTACTGTTTGTTAAAAAAAAACCAACTTCTACAATGGATTCTTTGGGTGGTACAGTATGTCTATTGAGAGAAGAGAAAGGAAGGGAGGGAGGGGTAGGACTTGGAGAAAGATCAGACCCCAAGATTCCAGCCCCAGCCTTTCTCCAGGTGATCCTTTCACCAATTTTGGTAGTGAATAATTAGTCTAGGTTTAATTGCTAAAGTTTGTATATTTATGTTCAATTTAAATCCAAGTGAGCTGTCTTTGCCCACCCAATGACTGACATCAGGGAAATGTGTTTGAAATGGCAAAAATAAATTTTTGCCCTTTAAGACACACTTTGATCAAGGTTTCTCTATAACGGCCTTCATTGTAATCACTTAGAGTTTCAGCAATCAGTGTTTAAATTATTACTGTAATTAACATTATTAATAATATTAAATTATTAAAATATTACTGTTGTGAAAGCTGTTTGTATGTGAATTTTGGTAAGAATGGAAAAATACGACTCTCTTGATTTATAAATTACAAAGTATTAACTCTCTCCAGATTCTGAAAAGTGAAGAATAAGTAGGCAGAAAAGTAAGCAAGTATTCTTAATTTGGAAAACTGCTTTCAGTTGATCTCTGTAGGCAACATAACAGATCTCTATTGTTAATTGTGATTTCTGTCTGGCCACTGGACCCAGATAGCTCTGAAGGAGAAAGTGAGACTGATAACTTTTCAAAGCCCTCCCTCACTTAAATCCAAGTCACTTGTGTGTCATGGCAACACCTCCCTGAAGTCATGGTCCTCTTAGAGAAAGAAGGACCAACAACAACATTGAGCATCACTGACATGCCTGATGTCATGGTCCTCTTTGAGAAGGAAGGACAAACGACAGCAAGAACAAGCTGTTAACTGAGTTGGGAGAAGACAGACGCCCCCCCCCCCACTCTTTTTACTGTATTAGCAGGACATGAGCCCCTGCATGCCTCCTAAAAGTTTTCATAATTATGAAAAAAAAACCCTTAATGGATTTTTTAAAAAGTATTTGTCCCACGAACTTCTTTCTATGTTGGGACTAGGAACAGGCAGTGCAGATTTCTACCTCCTTTTGGGAAAATGAGAGAGACTTGGAGCTCTTTGATTTCCTAGAGAACAACTGAATTGTAACTAATCAAGCAACAGGTTATGACTGTGATAGATTAATGAAGAAAATCACCTAGGGGGAAATTAACTATACACTGTGGGAAGTTTAAGAACAGGATGTGCTAAAGTTATGAAGGGAATATTCAGTAGAATAAATAGAGTCTGGGATATGGTTGAAATGTAAAGGAAAGTTGGGCAGTCTGAGTAATGGGTTTGGGAGATTTGGAAAGAAATATAAAGGCTTGAGGGTAAATACGGGAGATATAAGAAGGTTTGGGTTTTCAAACCACAAGAAAGATGTATTTTTTAAGAAGATAAGAGAAGTTTTTAAGCATGTTCAAAGGATCTGAGGAAGTTTGATTTTGTGTAAGTAGACAGATTGAGAGAAAGCCAATAGAAAAAGTTATAGAGGGTTAAGGAGAAATTTGATAAGCAAGGTGTTGCTGAGTATGATAATTGGGGTAGATTAGTGTCACTTTTAAAATCTTTGGCAGTATATTAGCTGGCAATAGTGAATCACATAATGTGAAATGTTTGGAATAAATAGCCCTTGTGTAAAATATGATATTAAATAATTGAAATTTTAAACTGAGATTCCTTATGATACCATTTGGAAAATAGATCCAGGTGCAATCCGGTCACATTTTAGGTAAAATGCGTCTCTCCTAGTAAGATGCTTTTGGTTAGCCAAATCTTATTATATAGGACTTTAACTGTTTCCTTGGTTCATTCAAACTGAGAATTATTTAACTCCTTCTGAGAAAACATTCAAAAGTTTCTGCCTGGGGAAAATGGACCACATCCTGCCAGCATCAGATCTTAGGTCTTTTTTGCCTGGGCCGAAAACCAGTCCTCCAACTAGAATCCAATAATATTTAGCCTGGCACACTTTAACCTAACCTAATTATCACAGGTGTGAATTCAAACTGGTAAAGTTTATATGTATTTTTTGATGTAAAATTAAAGATGTGTATATTGTGAAACTTGGTAATATCAACATTGTTAGAAAAACAGATTCTCTGGTAATATGAATATTGCTAAATCATAAATTCAGTCCAAGGAAAATCCTCTTGACAATTGTGTGGATAATTGTCTCAACTGGAAAGAAGGAAGGGAGACCAATTAGGAAGCCATTACAAGGTCTTCTAGATCATATGACCAACCAGATGTGTTAGAAGTGATCTCTTTCCCACCTGCATCTTCCCAGTTAGGCTCTCTCCTAAGCCCTCAATACACGTAGCTTTGTGTCATTTGCTTTTGTGACTCTTCCTCCCTTGGTCACTGTGTCTCATCTGATTTCTTGCCCTGAAACTTCCTTCTTTGGGGGAACAGGAGCAACAAGATGGCAGACTAGACATTTTCTCTGATTTCCCATAGGTTCTCAAACCTCTCCAAAATAGAAATGATGTGCCAAAGAAAACAATTCCATTGTCTCCAGTGGTCTAGGGTGCCCAGAATACTGAAGAAGATAAAAACCCCAGACTGGGGCATTGATGCTCACCGACTCTGAGCTCACTCAATACCCCTCCTCCGCCTCCCATTCTAATAGCAGCAAGGTTGCACTAGCAGATCCAAGGATACAACAAAGCCTTACATTAAAACCCCACCTTGATGCCCATCAATTGGGGCATGGCTAAACAAGTTGTGGTACAAGAATGTAATGGAATACTATTGTGCTCTAAGAAATGGGGAAGATACGGACTTCATAATAATCTACACGATATAATGCTGAGTGAGCAGAGCAGAACCAGGAGAACATGGTACACAGCCACAGATATATGGATTCTGTGATGACTAACCCTGATACACTTGGCTCTTCTCAGCAGTACAAAGTTCAAAGACAACTCCCAAGGACTCACGATGGAGACAGCTATCTATATCCAGAGAAAGAACCGTGGGGTCTGAATGCAGATTGAAGCACACTGTTTGCTCTCCTTTTTTTTTTTCTCTTTTGTTTTTTTTTGTTTTGTTTTGTTTTGTTTCTTCTCTCTTGTGATTCATTCCACTGGTCATAATTCTTCTTTACAATTTGACTATTGTGAAAATAAGTTTAATGTGAAGTTATATGTAGAAGATATATCAGATGCCATGCCATCTTGGGAAGGAGTGGAAAGGGAAGAAAATCTGGAACTCAAAATCATGCGGAACTGAGTGTTGTAAACTAAAAATAAAAAATCTTAAATTTAAAAAAATAAATATATACTTGTACCTTAAAAAAACCCTTACACACCATCCCCCTTCCTTCTTTCTAGTGTCCTAGAAACCCTGCCTCCAGGATGCAGAAGTTGTCAGCTCCTGTCAGGCTTTTACTTCTGAAGACAAATTAGCTGTCAAGGCCCATGTAATCACTACGCCTCAGTGCTGCAAACTTCTGAACTGCTAGTGCCAGAGAAAGTAGATTCTGAATTGCTGGTACCAGGGCAGAGAACTGAGGAACACAGAGAGCGAGATGGGTCAGCTAGACAGGACACCATGTATGTGTGGGGCTATGCAGCCCTGAGGGAAACTTTAAGACACAAAATGGTTAAATTTAACAAGTGAATTTAGAAACAACTAGTTTCTAAAGCCATGAGGAGAAAGATATTCAAATACAAAGGAAAAAAAAACATTTTAATAATGCAAGACTATTTCAAACCTGCTAGAAAAAAACAGAAGAGGGAATAGAACAAAGTGCACTGAAGAGCCACGGAGCAAAGTAGGTTCAAAAATGAAAAGTTTGAAACACGTTCAGAAAGAAAATCAGAACTGAAGAGATTTGCTTCTTAAACACTCCAAACAACAGAAGTATAGCAGGCAAGGAGAGCGACAGAGTGACAACAAAAAGACCAGTACATGTCTAAATGTTCACAACGAGATAGATGGGTGAGGACAGAAATCTGATAGCTGTAACAGTGAAAAGGTGGACGGGAGTCATTATAGACAGAACAGGCAACCCCCTCCCTACAGGTGAATCAATACGTCTTTTGTGGTACTACCTGACAACATGGGAGGGTACATAAAAAGGGAATGAGGAGAGCAGGGGGATAGAAAGGATTGTGCGATGCATCAGGGTCAAATCAAAGGCTAACAATGAGGGGAAGCTGACCTCTGTGGCCTTGGAAAGAAGAGTTTACAAAAGAGAGAGTGAGGAGGAGGGAAGAAAGAACAAAAAGGGGTCAAGAAAGGAAGGATGCCTTATTTTGGTGGTGGGAGGGTATTCCACTGATGAATGTGCCTATGGATGAAGGGAGATAAGGAACTTATATTGGCTATAACCTGGAGGATTTGGTATTTGAATACTTGTCCTGGGAGGGAGGTGGAGTTGGAACCTCTGGGAGCAACTGGTACCTGCAAGAGCAGGAGAACATGGACATGGGGAGCAGATTTCCAGGAAAACATAAGGAATAAAGGTCAACAAAAGAGAGAGAGAGTACAGATCAGGGTTGCAGAGAAGGGTGCTACTATGGAGCAGTGTCCTTTCTGACACTTGTAATAACTGACATTTTTCTGGGAATGAGGCACAGTGGGAAAGGGAAATCTGTGAGGTGAGCCCTACAAGGTAATGGCAGAAAATGCCTAGATGGAAGAGCCTAAAATGAATACCTTGGAAAGTTATGAAAAATGTAGAGAAAAGAGAGAGAAGTCAGCTAATTTTAGGGGTCATGACTCAGAGAATGAAGGTCCAGAGTAAACAGAAGGAGAAGATGGGTAATGGAAAGAGAGAAATGCTTTTTGGAAAGAAGTGCAAAAGATGGCAAATTAAAAAAAAAAAAACTACTGAAAAGAAAACTTCCTGCTTCCTTGATGGTCCCCTTCTCCCATGGGTGAGTTTCTCCTAGAAACACCATCTTAAGGAAGGGCTCAAATTGGTCATCCTTCATTCCCCTCCGGGTTCTGTCTGATTTTCCAGACGCCACCCTCCCCTTCCACTGTGCCCGGATATTTAGTCTTTCCCTCATCTCCTCCTATCTCCTGTGACAAAAATGTGGCTCCCCACATGACTCAGCCTCCCTGGCCACCTTTTCCACTGCAAGCTTCTCCTTCACTCACTCTTCTTGGTTCACTGCTCGATCCTTGTTATCACTTCCTTCTACCTCGATCACTCAGCAATCTCTCTTCCTTCTTCCTTTCTTCTCATGCTATTCATCTCTACCTTATCAAAATCCTGGTAGCTGTTGTCTAGAGACCTAAGTCACTCACCTTCTTTCCTCTTATAAGTTCGGTACTTGGCTCCCAATTTTCATCTCCTCCCCAATGCCTGCTCTCCTACTAGGGGACTTCAACATACATATTTACTCTCTCTCAAATACCCCAATCGCTTAGTTCCTCAACCTACTTCTCCATCCCACCTCAATCACACCCAAAGATGGTCACACTCTTGATTTTACCATCACCCACAAATGTACCACCTCTATTCTAAAATCCTTTTATCTGACTATTATCTATTGGCTTTTTTCCTCTCTCTATCTGCCCTCCCTTACAAAACCCTAGTCCTCATCCACGCTGTGACTTCCAATCCATTGACCCCTCAATTCTTCTCCAGGCTACCTTCCTTGCACTAGCCACTTTCCTTTTCTGCTCATCTTGACCCTTTGGGGATCACGATCCAACTCTACACTGTCCTCTTATCTTGAGTCTGTAGCTCCCTTATTTCATTGATTATGCCCTGCCAAGACACTCCAACCATTGAGCACCTTCGCTCCTACACATTTGATGGTGAAAAAAAGTAGAGAAAGTCACTCAAGCATTATGACTGGATCCACTACAAATTAACGTTACACAGTGTCAACTAGGCTTTCACTGCTGCAAGGCAATTCTTCTATACTTTTCTATCAATTCACTATCCCAATTTCCACAGTTTCTCTTCAAAACTTTTCATCCCTCTTCAAGACTTTTATGACTCTCAGCTGAGAACTTTGCCTCATATTTCACAGGGGGAAAATGTGGCTATTCACCATTAGCTCCCTCTCCTCTCCTCTTCCCTCATATCCTGTTACTCGGACACCTTCTGCCACCATCTTCTTCACTCCTGTCTCACATGATGAGGTGGCCTTACTCTTTGCCAAGGCAAATCCCTTACCGACTCAAGTGATCCCATTCCATCCCACTGCCTCCAATAGACTGGCCCCCTTGTCAACCCCACTCTATCACTTATCTTCAATCTTTCTTTGTCTCTTCTGCCTACAAACAAGCACATGTCTCCCCATCCTTTAAAAAATGATGATTTGATCTTCTTAACCCTGGTAAGTTATCATACTATGTCTTTTCTGCATTTTGTGTCTAAACGCCTTGAAAAAGCCATATACACTAGCTGCCTCCACTTTCTCTCTTCTCACTCTCTTCTTGGTTCCTTACAATTTGGCTTCTGACCTCATTGTTCCATTAAAACTACTCTCTCCAAAGTTACTAATGAGTTCTTAGTTTACAAATCCAATGGCTTTTTCTCAACGCTCATTCTCCTCAACTACTCTGCAGCCCTTGACCTCACCCTACCCTCATTGATACTCTCTTCCCCCCAGGCCTTTGGGATACCATCCTCTCTTGGTTCTCCAACCTACTTGACACTCATTCTCATTCTCCTTCATTAGATCCTCATCCAGACCATGCCCTCTAACTGTAGGTGTTCCACTAAGTTCTCTCCTGGATCCTTTGGTCTTCTTCTATATTACTTCTCTTGGTGATCTGATCAGGTCTGATGGATTAAATGATTAAAATACCAGATCAAACTATCCCGCCCCCCTCCCCTCAACCTCTAATCTCATATCTCCAATTGCCTTTTAGACATCTCAAACCAGATCTTTAGCTCAACACGTCCAAAGCAAAATTCCTTATCTCCCCTCCCCCAACATTCTCCCCAGTTTTACATTCTTTATTCCTGTAGAGAGTAACAACATCCTCCCATTCTCTCAGGCTCTCACCCTAGATGTTGTCTATGACTCCTCACTATCTCTCAGTGTTGCCAAAGCCTGTTGATTTCACCTTTGTCTCATCTCTTGAATCTTCACCCATCTGATGTTACTCACACGCTGGTACAGAACCTCATCACCTCTGCCTCCATCACTGCAATAGTCTCCCAGTGGGTCTGCCTGCCTCAGCTCTTTACCCTCTCCAGTCCAGCCTTCATTCAGCCGCTAGAGTGATTTTCCTAAAGCACAGGTCCCACCACGTAACCTCCATTCTCAATGAACTCCAGGATCAAATACAAAATCCTATATCTGGCATTCAAAGCCCTCCGTAACCTAGACCCCTCCTACTGTTCTAGTCTTCTCACACCTTACCCCCTGCCACATACTCTTCAATCCAGGGACACTGGCCTTTTCCTGGCTCTTCCACTAACAAGATGCTCCATTTCTCGGCTCTGGGCGTTTTCTTTGGCTGTCCCACATGCTCTCTCTACTCATCTCCAACTATGGGCTTCCCTGGCTTCTTTCAAATACCACCTCCAACAGAAGGAAACTTTTCCCAACCCTTCTTAATTCTGATTACTTCCTATTCATCCAGTTTGTGAGCTCCTTGATGGCAAGGACTGTCTCTTACCTTTTTTGTTTTTTTTTTTTTAATCCTCAGTGCTAGGTGCAGTGCCTGGAATATAGTAGGCCCTTCAGAAATGTTTATGGACTGACTAACCTATCTATAGGTAAGAAAGATGTTTTTTTTCTTTGCTCCTCTAATTGGTTTATGTTATAATCTTTTATATCTAAATTGTGTGTCTATTTGGAGCTTATCTTAGCATATAATGTGAAATGCTGGTCTAACCCTAACTTCTACCAGACTGCTTTCCAGTTTTGTGAAGACTTTTTGTCAAATGAAACATCCTGAGCCCAGGAGTTGGGATCTTTGACTTTTATCAAATACCAGGTTACTGGGTTCATTTACTTCTATAAGTTGGGTACCCAATCTGTGTCATTAGTAGACTTCACTATTTATTAAAACCAGAACTGAATTATTTTGCTTAATACATGGCAGTATAGTTTGAGAACTGGAGTTGATAGATCTCCTTTCTTCCTCCTTTGAAAAAATAAGTTCCCTTGAGATTCTTGACTTTTTATTCTAACAGGTAAATTTTATTTATTTACTTAGCATGTAAAAGTAATCCATTGGTAGCACGGTATAAAACTGAACAAGTAAATCGCTAATATTGTCATCTTCATTATATTGGCTCAACCTACCATGAACAATGAGTATTTTTCCAATTACTTAGGTCTGTCTTTATTATGTTTAGTAGTTGTTTTCATATAGGCCATGTGTGTTTCTTCGCAGGAGGACTCAAATGTTGCTCTTACATTTTGAATTTTATTGCTGTTTTTAAAATTTTCTGATGTTGTTTAAACAGGATGGGCGGCATCATAGATTTATTTCACAGAGTGGAAGAATTTTTGGCCAGTGTGGAGAGTGGTCAAGAGTTGAGATTCCAGAATCCCCCTTAATTCTATCTGTCCTCCACTCCCATACCAGGCAGTGAGGAAAATCGGGATCGATACAATCTCATAAAATCCTAAAATGCTTGATTTAAAACATATATAAAATGCTCATGCAGGGTGAGAACTCAATACCCCAAATGTGGCAATTACACAGCACCTTCTCAGAGACTGCCAGAAAATTCAATAAAAATTTAATTTTCAAATACTAGTATTTCCAAAGGTAAACAGATAGGGTGCAATGTTTGTTTTGTCCACGAGGTGGAGACATTTTACAGGAAAAATTGTTCATCATCAAAGAGGACCAATGACATCATGAGCTGATATCTTGACCTGTATAAATTGGATTTAAGTGAGGCAGAGTTGCACAAAGTCATCAGCCTCACTCTCTCTTTCATAGTCATCAAAGTCCAGCGGCAAGACAAAAATCAGCATGACTGCCGATGGCTGAGGATGAAGTGTATGACCTTGGAATCTTCAATGCCTGACCGAGCTCTAAGTGCTTCAGCTGCCTTCATGGCTCATGGAACAAATTGTTTTCATCCACTCCGCTAGAGGAATTCTTCACATCATACTTGGAGTAGACATCTCTTGAGTCACCAATTGGTGTGAGGCCTCAACCTGCAAGATGCTTTTACTGGTGTGTGGCTACTGCACGTGCTACAGCTTCTTGGAGCCAAAGGTGAGAGTTGGGTAAAAAGTGGACAACAAAAGTGGATGAGCAGCCCTGAAAATGGCTTGGCAAGCCCTCACACCAAAGGCACTAGTCCTCCCTGAACACCCCGTATGTCCACCAGGAAGAATCATAAATACATCCAAGGACAGATGAAGAAATGAATCCAAACGTAACAGTAGACCAGCAAATGAGAGCGCAGGCCTATGAACAGGAACAGAAGGCCCACCTGCATTTCTGATAAGTCTGTTTCTGGAAGTGTTGGTAAATATTGTGGAGTGGAGCTCCTCCACCCCAACTCCACCGCCATGTCTAACTTCAGAGCACTTCTAAGACGGTGATACTGGCCTTCGGGCTGTTCCTCAAACAAGACACTGCTCTCCTGGCTCCAGTCATTCTCACTGGCTGTCCGCCATGCCTGACATGTTCTCTCTCTTCCTGCTACAGACCTCCCTGGTTTCCTTTAAGTCCCAAATAAAATCACATCTTTTACTGGAAGTCTTTCCTAATCCCTCTTCATTCTAGTGCCTTCCATATATGGAAAAAATTGAGACTCTAACATATGATTGGTGGAATTGTGAACTGATCCACCCATTTTGGAGAGCAATCTGGAATTATACCCAAAGAGTTATAAAGTGGTGTATACTTTCACCCAGCAATACCACTACTAGGTGTGTTTCCCAAGGTGATCAAGGAAAAAGGGAAAGAATTTATACGTTCTAAAATATTTGTAGCAGCTCTCTTAGTGGCAGTGAAGAACTGGAAATTGAGGGGATGCCTATCAATTGGGAAGTGGCTGTACAAGTTGTGGTATATGTTCGTGATGGAATATTACTCTGCTATAAGAAATGATGAGTTGGTTGATTTCAGAAAAAAAAAAACATGGGAAGACTTACATGAACTGATGCTGAGTGAAGTGAGCAGAACCAGGAGAACATTGTACACAGTAGCAGCAGCATTGTGTACTAATGGACTTTGATAGTCTTAGCTCTTCTCAGCAATGCAATGATCTAAGTCAATTCCAAGTGACTCATGATGGCAAATGCTATCTGCATCCAGAGAAAGAACTATAGAGTCTGGGTGCAGATCGAAGCAGACTATTCTCTCTTTCTCTCTCTCTCTCTCCCCGCCCCTCTCTGTCTCCCTCCCTCCCTCTCTCTCTTTTTTCTCATAGGTTTTCCCTTTTGTTCTGATTCTTCTTTCATAACATGACTAATGTGGAGATATGTTTAATATGATTGTATTTATATAATCTATATCAGATTATGTGCTGTTTTGGGGAGGGGGAAGTAGAGGAAGGGGAGAAATTTAGAACTGAAAATCTCATAAAAATGAATGTTGATTGCTAGCTGTGTGACCTTGGGCAAGTCACCTAACCCCAATTGCCCTGCCTTCCCCCTCTCAAAAAAAAATGAATGTTGAAAACTAAAAATAAATAAAATTTTAAAATTAAAAAATAAAAAACAAGTTAAAATTGCCAATTAAACATCAAAGGGATTTCAAAAAAATTAAAGATGGAATGAATAAAATTAAATATAAGAAAGCTACTGAATTAACAAATAAAACTAGGACCTAGTTTTTGTGGAAAAACCCCCAATAAAATAAATAAACCATTGGTTAGTATGATTTTTGAAAAAAGAATCATTAGTATCAAGTCACTAGTATAAAAATGAGAAGGGTGAATACACCACCAATGAAGAGGAACTCAAAGAAATTCTAGGAGGTGGGTTTTTTTTTTGCGAAATTATATACTAATATATTCAACAATTTAAGTAAAATGGAAGAATACTTACAAAAACGTAAACTGCCCAGATTAACAGAGGAGGAAATAGAATACCTAAATAAACCTACTTTAGAGAAATAAATTGAACAGACCATAAATGAGCTCCCCAAGAAAAAGGCATCAGGACTAGAAAGATTTACAAGGGAACTCTACCAAACATTTAAAGATCAACGAATCCCAATATTAAATAAATTATTTGGAATAATAGGCAAGGAAGGAGTTCTACCAAACTCCTTTCATGAAACAAATATGGTGCTGGTACCTAAACTAGGAAGAATAAAAACAGAGAAAGAAAATTGTAGACCAATTTCATTAATGAATTTGGATGCAAAAATCCTAAATAATAAACTAGCCCATTTTGCCGATAGGGAAACTTAGCGAGGGAGGAGAGAGGGAGACAGAGAGAGAGAGAGAGAGAGAGAGAGAGAGAGAGAGAGAGAGAGAGAGAGAGAGAGAGAGAGAGAAAGAAGAAAGAAGAAAGAAGAAAGGAAGAAGAAAGAAAGGCTGTGTGTTGCCCAACTGGCCATTTCTAGTTGGGTCCCCAGTGGGGTAGCTCTTACTACTACTCAAAGAGGTTGTTATTTGTCCTTCATTCTCAAGCAGGACCATGACATCAGGGAGGTGATGCCAACACATGCAAGTGAATTGGATTTAAGTGAGGAAGGGCAGTGCAAAGTCACCAGCCTCAGTTTCTCCTCTAGAGCTATCTGGGTTCAGTGTCAAGATATAGATCAGGACAGCTGGAGATGGCCCTGACTGGAATTGGAGCCAGACCCTGATGCTTCAAATCCAACCTCAGACCCTCACTAGCTTTGTGACCTTGGGCAAGTCTTTTACCTTCTCTCAGTTTCAGTTTCCTCACCTGTAAATTGGAAAAAAAAAATAGTATCTACCTCCCAGGATTGCTGTTGCTAGCTGTCATTATGATCTGAGTTCCCATTACCATTGTTATAATTTTAATTTATTCCACTAAAAATGTACTTATTGAATAAAGAGATACCAGAGATGGCCAAACTTCTTCCTTCCCCAGCTTGGAAGCTGGTCACTAGCAGACCTGTCAAATAAAGACAGCAATTCAAAGCAAAGGTAAAAGAATGACCTAGGGGCTACCCCTCTCCCACTCATTTATGATCTGCCTTTTGTTTATTTGCATGGTGGCCTGGAACATCCAGAGGGCAGAAGGGAGGCCAGCTGTCCCAGCTCCAACCCCAACCAGCCTAGAGCTCAGTGGATAGAACATTTGGTCTGGAGTCAGGAAGACCAGATTACAAATGTGGCCTCAGACACTAGGCTGCCTAGTAGACAGAGGTCACTAGCAGTATGACCTTGACCTGCCTAAGTTTCCCTATCTGCAAAATGGGGATAATAGTAACACTTAGCTCCCAGTGTTGATGTGAAGATCAAATGAGATAATATTTGTAAAGCATTTAGCACAGTGCCTGGCACACAGTAGGAGCTTAATAAATGTGTCTTTCCTATTGATTAGAGAAATGCCCATTAAAACAACTCTGAGGTCCCACTTCACACCTGTTAGATTGGCTAATATTACAAGAAAGGAAAATGATAAATTTTGTAGGAAATTTGGGTGTAGGAAATGTAGGAAAACGGGGACAGTAGTACATTGTTGGTGGCATTGTGAACTGATCCTACCATTCTGGAGAGTAATTTGGAACTATGCCTAAAGGGAAATCAAACTGTGCTTACTCTTTGACCCAGCAATACCACTACTAGATCTGTAAACCAAAGAGATCATAAAAAAGAGAAAAGGACCTACATGTACAATAATATTTATAGCAGCTCTTTTTGTGGCAGCAAAGAATTGGAAATTGAGGGGATGCCCATCAAATGAGGAATGGCTGAACAAGTTGTGGTCTATGAATGGAATGGAATGCTATTGTGCTATAAGAAATGATGAGCAGGTGCTTTCAGAAAAACCTGCAAAGATTTATATGAACCGATGCTGAGTGAAGTGAGTAGAAGCAGGAGAACATTGTACATAGTATCAGCAACATTGTACAATGACCAACTTTGACAGACTTAGCTCTTCTCAGCAATGCAACGATGGAAGACAATTCCAAAAGTCTCAGGATGGAAAATGCTATCCACATCCAGAGAAAGAATTGATGGAGTCTGAATGCAGATTGGAGCATATTCTTTTCACTTTTTTCAGGTTTCTTCCTTTTGTTCTGTTTTTTCTTTCACAACATGACTAATGTGGAAAATCCTTTATATGACTGTACATGTATAACGTATATCAGATTGTTTGCCTTCGTGGGGAGGGAAGAGGGAAAGGGGGAGGGGAAGGAGAAAGAGAGTAAAATTTGGAACTCAAAATCTTCCAAAAAATAAATGTTGAAAATTGTCTTTACATGTAATTGGGAAAAATAAAATACTATTAAAATGTTTTTAAATGTGTCTTTCCTTCCACCACCATTCCCTTCATAGTTTTGTTGAATGGAGATCCTGAAATGGCCAGAGAGTATGCAAACTGGTAATCTAGGATGTGATAGCAGTTAAAAGGAATCCCAGGTCGGATACCTGGCTGAATCCTGGTATCTCTGATTGGCACAGGAGAGGTGGTCAAGAGAAGAGACTTCATCTCTGCCTAGGATTCTTGCCCAATGCCTGGCTGAGTAGGAGTAAAGGTTATTCATAGCCCTCAGGTGGGCACAGAGGTAGCTTCCGCACCTGCTTCCCTACCACACACACACACATTTACAAGTTAATAATCACCACCACTCCCAGAGTTGGTAGGAGAGAGTGATATATGACCTAATCAATAATACATTGTTTAATTTGGATATTTTAATTTTTGGTAGATAATCATCCATTTCCCTGAAATTCATGGTTTTCTAGAACATAATTGTGTATAGCGGGTACCAAGAATTTGGTTCAACTGGTGTACATTTTTATTTTGGTCATTTCATTTTCCTCTCTCTTTTTCACATGATTGACTTTGTCATTTTAGTAGAGAGAAGAGGAGTGGGAGAAGGCCCTTTTGTTTCCCATTGTATCTACACTAATTTTCGAGATTTCACATTTTATGTTCATTAAGGGTTCATTTAGTGGATCTCAATATTTTTAGTTACTCTCCTTTTCTAGTTTGTTCATGTGTTTTCAAAGATATAACTTCTAACACGTAATAGGGGAAGGTGGATTTGTTCATCTAGTCTTAGGGCCCATCTGACAGTCCTTTACATGTGAAACAGAGGAGAAAGACAAGCTGCTGGGTCAGCGGAAGCCTGGATCTCCATGGTGCCTGCTCCCTAAGGACCCCCTCCCAGTCCTGCCTACCTGAATTCTTCTTGCTCCAGATCCCAATTCTAGCAATGACTACAGTGATGAGGAGGAGAACAACAGCAATGTCCCCCGCAGTGAGCCAGGTGGGTGAGGACTGTGGCTCTAAAATGGAAAAGGGAAGTAACAGGCCCTGATTCCTCTCTGGCCTGAGATTTCACTAAGCCCTCCTTCACCTCCCCCCAGTAACTTCGCATCCCTCTAGTCTTTTGGGGGTGTGGGGGATGGCCTTTTCCCAGCCCCTCCTCACTGTCTTTACCCCACATCAGGGTGAGGGGCTCAGACTGTCCTTCGTGCTGAACTCGCCAGGTATATTTCCCTTCCTGGTCCGAGGTCATCTGCACAGCTGCCCATTTCTGGAAGATCCGGTCTCCTGCAGGCCTGGTTTCAATGAACTACGTGTCTTGGAGCTGTTCCTCCCCATTCCTCTGCCAAGTTAGAGAACTCTCCGAAGGGTAAAAGTCCTGGGCCCGCCACTTAGGGTCACCTACCCATCGGGGGCAGTGTGGTGGGTCACTCGGGCAGAGGGCGGGTCTGGAGGCAAAGGTCAGAGGCATTTCCAGGCTCGCCTTCCCCCCTCCCCTCCAGGGGCACAAGGACAGGTGGGGCCAGGGGGAACAACCCTGAATGCAGGCCCTGAGGTACATGGAGTCCCTGGGGGTCGCAGGGAGGCGGGGGGGCCTGGAGTGCCTCGAGCACTCTGGTGGCCGTGCGGTACCTGTCCTCTTCAGCGTCTCCTTCCCCATCTCCAGGCACTTCTTCAGCCTCGGCAGGCATATCTCCTCCACGTGGGCTTTATGCCCCTCTACGTAGCTCCTCTCCAACTCCAACTTGCGCTTGGCGTTCGGAGCCTGGGGCTCCGATGCAGTTCATGTGAGGATCCTTACGTCCAGGGAGACGTCGTAGACGTATTAGTCAAACCCACCTCGCAGTCGAACAGACGCTGGAAGGTGCGGACCCCCTCCCAGCCCCCAGCCCCGGGGTCAGCCCGGCCAGACTTTCCCCACGCGGCTCTGATTCTGTGACTCACCCACCCGGGACGGCCCCGAGGTGGCTCCTTTAGCCTCAGGAGCTCCCGCCCCACCCCCCACGTCCCCAGTGGGAGCCGCGGGTGATCGTGGGACGGCTCCGACCCGGCCTGCCGTCCTCCACTCTTCCCACGTCACGCACCGTCCGCGCTCTGGTTAAAGTAGCCTACAGGGGCCGCGGGTCCATTCGGTAACCCTATGCGTACGCCCCGAAGATCCGCGTCTGCCCCTCCCAGCAGTCCGATTCTCCTGGCCACCTGCTCCGTCCAAGCCGTCCGCGGCTCCTGCCTCGCTCGGGCGGTCGCTGTGGAAGCGCACAAACTGCCGACCGTCCACGTAGCCCACGGACATGAACCGCGGACCCCCGAGCTTGGATCCGGACACGGCGGCCTCGAAATACCTCAGGCAGTGAGAGCCTGAGACTTGGGGACCCGGGCCAGGAATTAGGGAAGGCACCGTGTAGTCTGCAGCCAAACCCGGGGCAGGACCCTTGACCCCATGCCGACGGAGGTGTGACCCCAGACTCCCAACCCAATGGGTCCCGAGTTGCCTCCTCTCCCCCGGCCTCCCAGCCCCTCCGCCCCCAACACTGCTTGCGCACTGAGCAGGGAGGTGATAATTCTCGAGACGATGGCGCTTTGAGATCAGCATAAAGTTACCCCTGGAAAGGATCCAGAGATAATCTCCCTTTTACAGCGTAGGAAACTGAAGCCCGACGATGTCGAGAGATTTTTCCAAGGTCATAAAAACAGGGAATCGCAAAGCTGAGATTTGCGTGTCCATCCTCTCATTGCAAATTCAATCTTCTTTCCCCAAGCCCAGGCTGGGCTCCAGACAGTCCTGAATGAGCCTCCTCTGGGGAAGGAGACCAGGACCCTTCAGAGCATGTTGGGGTCAGCACTACGGGAAAGGCAAGGAAAGGGCTAGATGATTCCATTCTTTATCATTTCCAGCTACCAGACCGTTCAGACCAAGTCCTCTCCCGTCTTTCTTCTTGTGATCTCAATGGCACTTAAAAAAAAAATTTCACCTTCCCCTTCCCCACAGCACAGTTGTCTGGTGCATCAGTTTTCTAGGGAAAAAATGTCAACAAGTCTTGAGATTTTTCCGTTCTTTCAGTGACATCTCCCCTGCAAAAGATTAGGATGCAGCCTCCTCAGCCCTTCTCTCCCTCAGCTGCTAACACCGGCCTCTCTCAGATTCTTCCATGTTCTTTTCCCCTTCCCCGCCCCCCACTCCTCTAAACAGTAGTTGTGCAAGACACTGCCTTGGTCAGGCCCCATCTGGAGGATTATGTTCGATTTGGGGCACCACAGTTTAGAAAAGGTGTGGACAGTGTGTCCAGAGGAATGTGTCCAGAAGACAAGGACCAGAATGGAGAGGGGACCAGAGAACTTGCTGTGGAGGATTGGGAGAAGGAATTGGGGAAGTTTGCCTAGGAGAAGAGAAGATACTGAGCAGAGAAGATGGTTGTCCTCAAGTATTTGAGAGGTTGTTTGGAAACAGACTCAGAGGAGTCCAAATGGCACAACTAGGACTTGAGGGAACATTGCTGAGAGGCCGATTTCACCTAAGGATTCAGTTTGTCTAGAGATGTAATGATGCGCCTCTGGAAGTCATAGCTTCCTCCTTGGAGGTCATCAGGCAGAGACTCAGTGACCGCATGATTAAGATATAGAAGGGATTGCTGTTCAGATAAGAGCTGGAGTAGACATCTAAGATACCTGGGAGCTCTTAGTCTCTGATTCTGAGTTACCAGCCCCAACCATCAGCATTCATGCCTGCAAGTGAAAAGGCCATTTTCTCTTCCCAGCCATTCAAATAGGAGAGGGAAAGAGGAGAAAATAGTCTAGGACCCAAAATATACATATTCCTTTTGCTTAATATGAGTTTTAATATAGTGTTAAGGCTGCCAGTTTTCAGGGTACAGAGGGTATGGAATTCAGTGACTTTAGCTTTGTTAACTGCAGGGCTGCAGGGAGCAATGGCTCCTATGCATTGTAGGCCCTAGACCCTAGAGATGCTCCTGCCCAAAAGAAAGCACTAAGAAGCAGAGTCCAGCAAGTGTTGGGGCGGGGGGGGGGGAGGGCATAGGGAGAGAGATGGAAGAAGAGAGAAGAGAGAGAGATGGAAGGAGAGACAGGGGCAGGGATAGAGGTGGGGGAAGGAAGGAGACAGACAAAGAGACAGAGAGAGGAGGAGGAAGGAGAGAGCCAGAGAGAGGCAGAGGGAGGGACAGACAGGGAGAGGACACAGAGAGATGAGAGAGAGATATGGAGATGGGGAGAGACAGACGGAGAGAGATATGGAGAGATATGGGGGGGGGGGCAGAAGAGAGGAGAGGGAGAGCCAAAGCCTTCCTACCTGGAGTGAAACAGCTGGAAAACAGCTGCCTAAGGAAGGAAGCCTGGGCTAGTCATTCCTTTGACTCTTAGGAAAAGGAGAGCAGGGACAGAGTCAAACTCTCACCTAAAAGTGGCATCTGAGACTAGAGAAATCACTCTGCCAACTTCTAGAAGTTGGGAGGGAAGGACCAGGCTAATGTGTTAAGAATTCTAGGCTGTCCAGAAAAGAAAATGGCCAATGCTAAGGGGCTGCAGGGAGACAGGCCCATTGGTGCCCTTTGGGTGGAGCTGTGAATTGGCCTAGTCATTCGGGAAAGCAGTTTGAGACTGGGTCTCCAAAGTGATCCTATTATGAGTGATGCCCTTTTACCAGGCAGAACCACTTCTAGGTCTTGACCCCTAAGAGAGCAAAGAAAAAGAAAAGATAAACACACACACACATACACATATATATATATATACATGTATGTGTGTATACGTATATATTATATATATACATTTTAATTATAACTCCTTTTTAATGGCAAAGAATTGGAAACTAAAGCAGTGTGCACACATTTCAGACTGGCTAAATATATTTCGGTGGGAATTATGATTGAGGAGATGGGGAGACACAGAGGGAGAGATATGAGGGGGAGAGAGATATAGAGAGAGATGGGGGGGCTGCCTTGTATGAATCAATGCAGAGTGAAATAAGCAGAACCAGGAGAACAATTTCTATTAAGAACAACATTGTAAAAAATAAACAATTTTGAAAACCTTCCTAATCCTGATAAACACAATGACTGACTATGGTCCAACATAATGGTCCTCTGATTCCAGAGGACCAACAATGGAGAATGCTACCCACTTCAGATGATGGACTTATTCAGAATGAGACACATGTTTGGACATCTCCATTTTGGGAAATTTTTTTGCTTGATTTGTGTCTATTTATTATAAGACCCTTTGTTTTCTTTTTTATTGGGGGGGGGTAAGTGAGGGGAGGTAGAAGGAAGAAAAAACAAATTCTTGATCATTAAAATAAGTTTTATTTATATTTTAAATTTTTAATTAAAAAGATAATTGAAATTTAAATTTTAAAAGATGAAGTCTATCACTTATTAAGAAAGGGGTTACAAGGACTGGTGCACCGTGGTCTTGTGAGGTACAAGAATTCCAGAATGTGAAGAGAGAGAGACCCTGGGAGGCTTTATGTGGCTGACTAGGTCCTATTGGCAGAGCTTTCTGAGAAAAAGAGATACATAGAGCTCAAGAGCCCTGAAGACCTTCTCCATCTTGAGAAAGAAACACATGATATCTTCCCAAGCCCTGCAGACAAGGACAGAAAGAACCAATAAGATAGGAAGGATAGTTGCATTGCCTGGGCACTTCTACCCCTGGTTCTCTACCCTGGGCCACCAACGAGCATTTTACTCACTCCTCTGCATGTGGGGGGCAAATGCTACCTGGTGGCATCTTGCTTTACCTGGGAAGCTCTCTAGTCTTTCCCAGTGGAAAGAAATGAAATTGTGAAGTTTCATCCCCGCCCCTGTCTCTCCTTCCATCTCTCTCTCTTCTCTCTTCCTCCATCTCTCTCCCTACACCCCCCCGTCCCCCCCCCCAGCACTTGCTGGACTCTGCTTCTTAGTGCTTTCTTTTGGGCAGGACCATCTCTAGGGTCTAGGGCCTACAATGCATAGGAGCCATTGCTCCCTGCGGCACTGTTTACAGTTTACTGCAGCAGTTTACAAAGCTAAAGTCACTGAATTCCATACCCTCTGTACCCCGAAAGCTGGCAGTCTTAACATTCTGACATTACCCCATAGAAACAAAGCAGACTTGTAAACGTCTTACTTTGGGCGGGGGAAGCAATTGTGGTTAACTGTTTGACTTGCTTCAGGTCACACAGCTAGTAAGTGTCAAGTGTCTGAGGCTGTATTTGAACTCAGGTCCTCCTGACTCCAGGGCTGGTGCTCTATCCACTGCGCTACCTACCTGCCCCAAGCGGCTCACTTTTAAATAAGCTTGAAGGACCCACACTAATTCTTAGATGCTTTGCTCCTTGATCTGTTCTCATAATCTGTCACTTTGTCTTCCTTGTATTTCTCTGGATCTTTATCCGTTTCATGATGATTTTGTTCTGCTTTCCTCATTCCTCCTGCCAGGATGCCCTCCAGCAACATCACTCTACTTGGCATCAATCACACCTGTGTTTCTATTTTCAACTCATTCCTCTACCCTAGTTTCTAAATGACTTAGTTTCCTCATTTCCAGAGATTTCTCAGCTATTACTAGGACTCAATTAGTACCTTATTCAAAGAATCCATCGCAGAATCAGAGTTGGAAGTCACCTGAATAGTCACTGAAATTTAGTCCAACCTGACCCCTCCCACCATAGCCTTGCAATGATTCTCTTCTTTTTTTTTTATTAGATTCTATTTCTCTCATAAATTCATCCAGTGATTTTTATTGCATCTTGGGAATATTTAGCTTTTTTTGGTTGCTGTCACTGCTTTTCCAGTTCCTTTTTTCTCATTGCTCTGGGAGCCTCAGCTCCTCTTCCTCCTCCTCCTCTTCCTCTTCCTTCTCTTCCTCCTCCTTCTTCTCCTCCTCCTGCCTGAACTCCTGCCAGCTTTGGCCTTCTAGTAGCTGCTACTCCAGCCTTGGGCCAGCAAGCCTTGCATCCCAACTCCTTTGAACCCAGAATAATGGTTTCCCATTATGATAGACTTCTTCTTTCGGTTCACATTTCTCTCTTGAGAATTTCTGATGATTTTGCTTCTTGTGTCATTTTTATTGCTGTTTTGATGATCATTTTGTGGCATTGGATGGACTTTCTTGTGCCATTTTCCTGAAAGTCTCAATTATTAAGCTCTTCCAAATTGAGGAAGATTCCAAAAGAATTGAAAAGTTCTGAGTATTTGTAGTATTAATGTGATGGAAGATCTTCTCCACCTATTCAACAGGCCTCAGGTGGGAAAGCCTGATTATATCTTTGCTTGTAAGTAGACCTAAAGCCCCTACTTACTAGGTGCTAAGCCCATGTGGGTGTGAAGCCCTCAGGGCCCTAGGGGAGTTGCTAAATCCAGAGCCAATGATATGGGCACTGAGTTTTAGTCAATCATGAATTCAGCCAATCAGAGACCCGAGTTCTAGCCAATCAGATGCCGGCTAGGACTGTATAAAAAGAGACCCCAAACCAGAGAGCAACAGAACTAGGAGCAGCAGAATGGAGAGTGGCAAGATTCAGAAGCAGACATCGAGAAGACATTGAGAGAGAGCCAGCATTGAGAGACACTGCAGAGCAGAGTGTGCAGAACAAGAGAGAGTTGCTGAGATTAAGGAACTCGGAGTCAGCAGAGCTGCAGGAGAGAGTGCTGAGTAGAGCGTTAGGATTCATGAGTGATTGTTTACAGGAAGGCCCCAGCAGGGGGGATGGGGGGGGAGGTTACAGTATGACTTGGCTCCTTGCTATAATACTTTGCTATAATTTCCTTGTTGCTACACTAAAGTGGGCTTACTGGTTTTGGAATATAATTGCTACTATATGGAATTGGAATTACTGGTCCTGGGATTGGATTCTCTTGTGTCTAAATAAATGTTATACTTTCTCTGCCTCCTATCTAAAGAATTTCTTATACTTTGGGATTCCAAACCATTTAGACATGTTCATGGTCATCTTTGAGATCATGAATCCTGCCTTACTGCTATAGTATTTTACTACCACCGTGCCAAATAAATAAATAAATCAATGAAGAAGACAAAAGTCACTGTCAGCCACCCATCGGCCTATTGTCTCCTCTTTGCAAAATCATTATGAAAATAGTCTCTGCACATCTAGAGGACAGATTCTATTAAAAATGGAGAAAGGGTAGGACATTGTGAAATAGTTTGAAAGCACATATCTTGGATCAGGTCACTAACTAACTGAAAAGTAGAGCATATGAGATCCCATGATATCTACTGTGAATATTTTTTTAAAGCATTTGACTCAGTAGAACTAAATGTGCCCTTGACGGCTGTCATCAAACAGATTAACTCCCACCATATGTTAAAAGGAGAGAAAATTCTTTGATAGACACTATGGAGAAATTTTCTATGAAGTGCGGAGTACTGTTTTGAAATGGCAACATTTATTCACCTATATGAAGTAGACATAAAGGAGGTTTCAAACATCAGTTATACCAGTCCTATTATAGGAAAGGAAATTGACTCTCAGCAAGGTAGTAAATAAGAATACCAGGATCAGAACCCAGAACATTGAGTTTCCAATGTTATTTATGTTCCATTGCACCAATTCGTCAGTAGCATGGAGCATCTTGTGCCTTGAATCCAAACAAAAGAATAATCCTCCCAGGATGGCAGGATTCTCCAATTCCTCCCTTTCCCATATGAGTTCACACAAATTGGATCAACACTACAGAGCCTCTGAAGGGGTATCTATGGCAATATCAAAAGTATTGCTCTATCCGTCCATACAACGAAAAAGCAAAGTGGAGAAAGCCCCAATATTGCCTGGACTCTCACTGACATGGGCCTCCATGGGCAGTGTGTGCATTCAGACTGTCTGGTAGTGTCTTGGATAGGAACACCAAATGAACAATTAGCTGGACCCAGAATTGAATAGAAGAAGAGTAAACTGTATTTTGTTGGAGAAATTGTGTGGTGGTCTCAGGAATTGCAAACTGCCCATCTCATTAATGTCTGTTTGTACTGACGACATGCATGCCTATGAGTCAAAAACTAAAATTACAATTAAAGCAACAGAAAAAAAGCATAATTAGGCATCAAGAGCCTGCAGTGGGTTACCAACAACTTGCCCAAGAGGAGTGGCATGAAATCCATTATTAGATATATATATAGACCAGGAAGGACATGGTCAGACGTGTAGTGAGGAGAATCAGCAGATGGGTGGACATTAGCAAGATATTTAAGAGAACCAGAAGGAGGGCCGTGGCAGATTCATTGAAAGATGGACAAGCATCAAGGAAGAAAAAGTTCCCTTTTAGACACTAAGTCACAGTTAGTAACCTGTTTTACGTGGGAGTTCCTTGGGTTCCTCACCTGTACAAGCAAGAAGGGTGGAGTTCAAACTTCACACTTTACAGAACAAATCCTTTTATTAAGGGGATTTGTTCTGTGAAGTTTGGATTCAGTCAAAGGGCTGCACTTGAGGACCTAGAAGGCCACATGTGGCCTTGAGACTGCAGGTTCCTCAGCCCTGGTCTAGTCCTTCAGGATGAGTTTCAAATTCTCTTAAGGAATTGAGTAATCACTGACATTATCTTCAGCTCCCTAGCTGTCAGTCAATCAACAAACTGCTTACTATGTGCCAAGAACTGTCCTAAGCCCTGGGGAACAGGGACAAACAAACAAACTGTTCCTGCTCTCAAGGACCTTACACTTTAATGTTTAAATCACTGTGTGAAACTCCTGGGAAGCCCCTTGGTGAGTCCTGACATCACATGCTGTCCCTGTGGACTTCCCCCTCCAGCCCTACCCCATGTGGTCAGGTGGCTTCTAGGCATCTTCTCCTGGCAGCAACACCTTCCCCTGTCTCCTTCCCCACCAAGTGAAGGGAGAAGACCTGAAAGGCACCTGGGGCAAGCTCCATTCCAAGCTGAAACACACAGAATGCCTTCTGCCTTTTTAAAAAAAAGTGTCCCCAGGTTGACAAGTGGAATCTGTTTGACTTTTGGGAAAGCCTTGTATCATAGTCCTGAGTCTTTTACCTCCAATTTCTGTCTTCCTTAGAACCTGGAGATGTCAGAGTGTAGAGGTCACCAAATGCTCCCCTGTACAGGAGGAGACTGAGGCAGCAGGTGCCACATTCCTTTGATCAGAACTGGTTTTTCTCCAGACTGTTGCCAAGCAGTTTGGTGAACAGGCCGGGTAAGTAAGGACCTTAATTTCTGATGCAGGTACTAACCCATGAACTTCAGAGTCACTAAACTGAGGGACCCTGGGCTCACTTACTGGGATCCCCTAGAACTCTTTTTTCTCCACTGATCTCTGTGGTAAGTGGTAAGCCACTTTCCTCATCCTCGCTGCCAAGGTATGGCATTTTTCCTGGAAGATGCTCAACCAGAGGCATAACCAGCGTAGGGTCAATAGGGCTTTGTCCTAAGAGTAACCACATGTAGAGGGTGTCATGTTGGTGTCAGAGGATGGTGGTGAGCAGATGCAGGCCTCGGGGTGAGAGGGTGACCAGGTTAATTCTGCGGGCTCCTATTCTGAAACCCATTTGTGTAGCAGGATCTGGGGAAACCAAATTCAAGGATCTCATCCTTCAGGCTCTTCCCAACCAAGAAAAGGAGCTATGAGGATGCTTAATTCAAATGCTCTAAACCTGGGCACCCACAGCCAAGAGTGTGTGTGTGTTTACATGTTGTCTCCCCCATTAGTTTGTGACCTCCTCAAAGTCAGGGACTCCCTTAACATCCAACATGGACTGCTAGGACCACACATGGAGACGATGGTGACGATGGAGAATGTGCAATGCCATGCAGTTACCACCTTATTCCAAACATTTTATCAGAGAGAGCTGAGGAAAATGCCTTCATTGCTTATAAATGGGCTGGGCCTCAGACTCATTAACCAATTTGATTCATATCTGGAATCTGGCAGAGGGAGCTTGCCTAGAGAAGCTGTTAAAAGCAAAAGGAAGGTGGAAGCTGTGGCTCTGGTGGTCTAGACCCATCAATTATATCTGAAATGTCAACTCTGCTAGAACCAATTTTAGTCTATTAAATATGGAGTTAATCAAAATAGATTTTAAAAAACAAGTCCACAGACCCCTGGTTACAAACTCCTGAGCTGAAGGATCTGGGCCTTTTCCCTCTCCTGGCTGGGCCTCTAAAAAGGCTGGAGAAAAAGGGCTGTGATTGGAAGACAGGGTCATAGCCTCCAGGGCCTCTATTTCAGGAGAGGCCTCAGCAGAGTCTTCTCCCATTTCCTCACCAACTACATGGCTATTGGACTTCTCTGGACCTCTCCATCAGGCCTTCCTTCCCCAGGGCACATCATTGGGAAAACTCATTATCCTGCAAGTCTGATCAGTGCTGACATCTTCTCAGTACCCTCTGTCCCTCTGATTGGACCCTCTGACTAGAGAGCAGGGTTATAGGCTCCAGGGCCTCTGTTAATGGACGGAGACTCAGTCCAATCTTCTCCCCATTTACCACCAGCTACCCCACTTTGGACCTCTCCATTCCCACCCCCTCACTGGGTACCTCCTCCTCTGCCCCTTCCTTCCATACCATTCTTCCCATTCGGCTTCCTTTTCTGTGTTCTCTGCTCCCATTAGATCATAAACTATGTGAGGGGAGAAACTGTCTTTGTTTTTAATTGTATTTCTATCCCCAGCATTTAACATAGTACCTGGACATAGTAGGTGCCTAAGAAATGTTTATTGACTGCCTGAAATCATTGCCCAGGCTTATAGGGACACTGAAGGAAAACAGCCCGGGACAATGCCTCTTCTTCCTAGTAACCCTCTCCCCACGCTCATTATGGGAAGATAGATCCTTTGGAAGATGAGCTCCCCATCCCCCCTCAGCTGCTACACAGCAGAGAATCCTGGCCTTTTGCTCCACCTGCCAAGGGTCAGGCCTCAGTACTGGGGAAGAAATTGATATTTGTAGTCTAGCCTGCGCACAATCTACATGTGTGGTCAAAGCGCACAAGTGTGTTCAGAGCAATGTCTTTTGGGTTCTCTTTCATGTAGAATGGGCTAGTTCCTCTCCCGCCAAAAAAAAAAGGAAATTGTCCCTAAGTTTTGATTGGTCCAGGCAACTAGGTTTTGAGCTATTGACATGGTTTCTCAGTTCCCTTGGTTCTTCTGGAAACCAGGAGATGTCGATGAGGAGGCAGAACATTCTATTCTTGAGGGAAAGGGGAGGTGGAGTGTTTCTTTGGAGGAACAGCAAGGAGGTCAACGTCACTGGATCCAAGGTGGCAGGGTCAGAGTGGTGGGGTATAATAAAATGCAGGAATGGGAGAATGGGGACTGAGGACGGGTTCTGAAGGGTTGGAAGCCACATGTTTTTCTATTTGATCCTGGAGGGGATAGAGAGCCACTGGAATTTATGGGATAGAGGAGGGACATGCTTAAGAGACAGCTAGGGGAAGGATGGACCAAAATGAGAAGAAACTTGTGGCAGCTGACCAACCACGGACTAATGTAATCTCTTAGGAGCGGTGACATGGCCCAGAGTATCAGAGGAGAGAAAGAGGAAATGTGTGAGAGATTTTTACAAAGAAAGAGTCAACAGACCTTGGGAATAGATTGGATATAGGAGGTGAGAAAGAGGAAAAAGTCCAGCCTTGATATCTAGGTTTGGAGGCTAGAGGACCAAGACTTAGACAGGGAGTTATGGAAGTGGTAAAGGTTTGGGGATAAAGCTAATGAATTCCATTTTGGACACGTGGAGTTGAAGGTGTCTACCAGACATCAGATGCTCAACAGGCAATTGGAGATGGGAGACTGTAGGTCAGGAGAGAGGTTAGTGCGGGGCAAATAGATTGGAGAGTCATGAGCACAGAGAACAGAATTGAATCCATGGGAGTTGAGGAGATCACCCAGTGAAATAATATAGAGGAAGAAGAGAAGAAGGCCCAGGACAGACCCCTGGAGGAAACTCACAGTCAGCAGGCCTAACCTAGGTGAAAACCCAGTAAAGGAAACTGAGAAGGAGCAGTCAGACAGGTCAGCACAGAAATGAGACAGTGATGTCATAAAAACATAAAGAGAAGAGATTATCAAGAAAGTGAGGGTGATTGACAGTGCCAAAGGTTGCAAAGAAGTCAAGAAGGATGAGGATTGTGAAAATGCCATTAGATTTGGCAACTAAGAGATGGCTAGTAGCTTTTTAAAATTAAATTTTTATTTCAGTTCAGTTCTAAATATTCTCTCTCTCTCCTCTCTCTCTCCCTCTCTTTCTGTCTTTCTCTCTCTCTCTCCTGTCTCTCTCTCTCTCTGTCTCTCTCTCTCTCTCTCTCTCACACACACACACACACACACACACATTGTCCCCTTTCCCTACACACTGAGAAAAACAAAATCCATTACAAATACGTATAGTCCTGAAAAACAAATTTCTTCATTAGCTATAGCCAAAAAAACCTAATAGAAAGAGAAGAAAAGATCCTTCGATCTCCTCTGGAGGTAGACAGAATGTTTCATCGTGAGTCCCTTGGAATTCTGGTTAGTCATTGTGTTGATCAGAGTTACTAAGTCCTTTAAAATTGGTTAGCTTTATAATATTGTTATTATATAAATTGTTCTGCTGGTTCTGCTCATTTCATGCTACATCAGTTCATACAAGTCTTTTCAGGTTTTTCTGATATCATCCCCTTCATCATTTCTTACAACACAACGATATCCCGTTGCATTCATATACCATAATTTTTTCAGTCATTCTCCAATTGATGAGCACATATGCTTAGTTTCTAATACTTTGCCACCACAAAAAGAGCTGCTATAAATATTTTGTACATCCTTTTCCTCTTTCTTTGCATAAATGGCGTAAACCTAGCAGTAGTAGTATCTCTGGATCAAAGAATGTGCACAATTTAATAGCTTTTGTGGCATAGTTTCAACATGCTTTCCAGAATAGCTGGACTAGTTCACAGCTCCACCAATACTACATTAACGCACATGTTTTCCTACATCCCCTCTAGCATTTGTCATTTTCCTTTGCTCTCTTTAACCAAGCTTATGGATGTGGAGTGTATTTAGTTATTTTCATTTGCATTTTTCTAATTACTAATGATTTAGAGGGTTTTTTAAAATATGGCTATTGATAGCTTTGATTTCTTCCTCTGAAAATTGCCCATTCATAGCCTTTAACCATTTATCCATTGAGTAATTTCTTCTATTCTTATGAATTTGACATAGTTCCCTACATATTTTAGAAAAGAGACCTTTAACAGAAAAACTTCCTGCACAGATTTTTTACCCAGTTTCCTGTTTTTCTTATAATTTTAGCTGCATTGGTTTTGTTTGTGAAAAAAATATTTAATTTTATATAATCAAAATTATCCATTTTACCTCCTATGAACTTCTCTACCATCCATGTATCTGACGGTTAATTTCTTCCATGTTCCAATAATTTGTTTATGATGTCCCTCTTTATGTCTAATCATGTACCTATTTTGAGCTAATCCTGGTATGTGGTAAGAGGTGCTGATCTATGCTTGGTTTTTGCCAAACTACTTTCAAATTTTTCCCAAAAGTTTTTAATGCCCCAATAGTAGGAATCTTATCAAACACTAAGTTACTACACTCATTTAATTCTGTATATGGTATACCTAATAACTTCCACTGATCGAACTCTTTATTTCTTACCCAGTACCAATTTGTTTTGACAATTACAGTTTTGTTGCATCATTTGAGATCTCGGACTTGTAGGCCTCCTTACTTCCCTTTTTTAAATCTTTTCCTTTTATATTCTGGACCTTTTTGTTCCTTCAGATTGATTTTGTTGGTATTTTTTCATGTCTATAAGGTAGTTTTGTGATAGTTTCATTGGTATGACACTGAACAAATAAATCAATTTATGTAGCTTTGGAGACAGGCTTCTTTATTCAAGAGAAATGGTGTTAGAGTACTTTTGAAGAGGCTGAAAACAGGCTAAGTTCCTTCACTCCCTCACCATTCTCTAAGGAACCTTCCATGACTCCAGGACATTGCTGACAAAGACAACACGACTTATGACCCAATGTCTTTATTTTAACTCCATCTGGTGCTCAAGCAGGGGGTGTCCGGGTTCTGTCTTGGCAACCCCCAAATCTATGCCAGTCTAGAAACACCAGCGTCCTCAGCGTGGGGAGCACCAATCCAGCCAGGCCCATTTGAATGAAGTAGCTTAGTGAAATCCTAGGGGGTGAACCCTAGAGGGGCACATAGGATTGCTCGGATCCATGAGTACTGGGGAAACTAGGAGGCTGCCTACATGAACCTTTAGGGGATATAGGTAGCTGGGAGAAGGTGAGGGTAGATTCCTGGCTCTGTGTCAATTTTATGAAAGGAGAAAATTGAATGCCAGGATATTTTTTAAATTATTGGGAGCTAGAAAGAGTGCCAGGTTCCTCAAAGAGTTGTGAACTAGACTACCTGGCTCCAGGAGAGATGGGAAAGCACAAGAAGAGCTAGAGGCTAAGATGCCCAGGTACCAAGAGGTTGAAGGCTAGGGGATGCAGTGCCAGGGACCCTGAGAAGTCTATGGAATAGGAACCATGGCTTTGTGAGGGGGTTAGAGGGACAGCATTCAAGTTCCTGGGGCCTTTCACCTGACCAGCTGAGGAGCAAAGGGTCACTTTTCTGAGACAGGAGCTATGGAGAAGAGGTGATATGGTAGCACCAACTGGAGGTGCCAGGCTGAGGGTCCCTGAAGGGAAAAGTCAACCTCGGGCTGGGCAGAGCTGAGGGACTGAAACAGAACCTTGGGAAGCTCACAAGATAAAGACCAAAGCTCCTTCCTCACAGCTGGCCATGGCAGTGCAGGCTTACACTGGTGCCTGCCACCACCACAGGACTTGGCATTGCCACTAGCCAAGGTTCAGGCAAGACTATTGTAGAAGGAAAGAGGAATTTTACTTCTCAGGGTGTCATTTTCTCTATTTAGATTCTGAATCTCCATAGCGATTTTGCCAATCTTATTCTTTAGGGACTTGATTTCATCAGTGGATTTTTTTTTTCCATTTTTTCTTTTACCTCCCTAATTTGGTTTTTAAAATCCTCCTTTAGCTCTTTCAGTAATGCTTTTTGGGCTGGAGACCAGTTCACATTACCTTTTGAGGTATCAGATGTGGATATAGTGTCATTGTTATCCTCTTCCAAATTGGTATTTTGATCCTGCCTGTCTCCATAAAAAGAATCAATGGTCCTTGGGTTTTGTTTTTTTTTTTTGTGTGTGTGTGTGTGTGTTCTTCATGTTGGTTAGCCTTTTTCTGGCTTTACAATAAATTTCTGCTTTGGGGGCGCAGGGCTCACTGTTCCAGCTTTCTTATTCTGGGGATTGTGAGTCTAGTTGTTGGCTTTGTGAATTATAGCCTTCAGTTTCCTGAGGTGTGGGGGAGGGATCTGGCTGCTCAAAGTCTCCTCTTCCCTTGGGGTTGTTCTCCAATACTGTTGCTCTTCAGCAATGGTCTCAGCTCTTTGTTGTTCGAGCTGGGTGTCTGGCACTTCCCCTCAGGGAGCAAGAGTATGTCTGGGCTCCTGGTATTGACCCCTGCTGGCTCTGCCCCTCTGGGACTCAGGTACTCCC
>CM053622.1:52095244-52130309 GCA_028646595.1 Phalanger gymnotis
CCTGGGGAATTCTCTGGGTGGGGAGGGGAGGGATTAGAGCCGTTTACCTGGCCATTATGTCTCCTGGAAGTTCAAGAAGTGTTTGAAACCTTTAGGCTGCAAGCCTAGGGAGCTGGCATCTTATGGCCGGTGGCCTTGCGCTGCCTCTTGTGGCTTCCACAGAGTGCCATCCTGTGTTGGGAGGCCTGGGGATCTCTGCTGGTTTCGGGCGCCCGGCTTTCTCCCAGCCTGTCTCCCACGTGGGTTTTCCGGCCACACACTTCCGCTTTGGTCCCGTCTGGAGCAGCTCCGCATGCCGAGTGCTCTCCTAGCACACAGATTTGTTCCTTAGGCCTTTCAGACTCTCCTGGCTGGGAAATTTGCCCCACTCAGACTGCTTGTGGTTTCTAACTCTCTCAAATCTGCTCAAATTCACTTTTTTATAGGAATCTGACAGAACTTGTAAGAGAACTCCAGTAAGACGCTGTTTTCATGTGGCCATCTTGGCTCCGCTCCGCCCCCCCCCCCCCCCCCCCCCCCCCCCCGCTAGGAAAGAGGAATTTAAGTCCCCCTCCACCCCACCCCTCTGTCCGTTTAACCCTCCGGCTCTGTCTCCCAACACCGAATTGTTTGATTTTTTTCTCCTCAATATCTTTGTGTCCCCATGTGGGGTGATAGAAAGAGCCTGCCTTGGGAATCAAAAGACCAAGGCTGCAGTCCCAGCTCTACTTCTGACCTGCTGGGTGACCTCAGACAAATGATTTTCCCTCTCTTGGGACACGAGTTCTTAGCCTGTAAAACAAATGGCTCAGACTGTGTCTCTTCAGCCCCTTCCAGCTGGAACATCTGGGACTCCATCATTCTGTGTACATCTCTGCAGCCCTCCCACCTGGAACATCTGGGACTCCATCATTCTGTGTACTTCTCTGCAGCCTTTCCCAGCTGAAACATCTGGAACTTGATCATTCCATGTATGTCTCTGCCTAGGTCTCTGACTCCTGGATCATCTTGATATTTCTTTGAGCCTCAGTTTACCCATTAAGGCATGATAGAGCTGGTTCCATCTCTAAGGACCCTTCCAGCTCTGAAGTTCTCACATTTTAAATAGTGACAGGAGGCACTGTGGATATGAAGTCCCCTCTTTCCCGTAAGAGCCCCTTAAAATACTGGAAAACCACAACCACTGTCACCCTGCCCCAGCACAGTCTCCACAGGTCTCTTCTGCATCTTAAAGATCACCTCTCCTGAGCTTGGTTTCTGATCCTTTCACCATTCTGGTCACTCCCTTTGGGACATAGCTTAGCTTGTCTGTGCCCATATTCATGTCCATGTGGAACTAAAATCCAGGCTTCTTGATCCTTCTTGATCAGAGCTCTTCCTTCCTCCCCTCACATCTGCCCCCCATCAAAAATGAACACATTCCTCTACACATGGTCTGATCAAGGCAGAGACTCAGTTTTCTTCATAATAAGATAGCGATATGATCCAGCTCTGTACTCTTACTAGGTCCCTGCATCTCTGTTTTGGGACAGTCCTCGGGCATGAAGGAGTCCTTCCTGGGAGGAGGGAGGGTTCCCCTATTGACCCTTGCTTTCTATGAGTGAAGTCACAGTGTCACTCCCCAGTGGAGAGGTGGCTATCGATGAGCTAAGTCCCTCCCAGGTACCCAACTGACGTCTAAAGAGAGGCCCTTGGGCAGCAAGAGACTTCAAATAACTCTTTCATGAGTTCCAGTGCTGAGAATACCATGTAAAACCATGGAAATTAGTTCAATGCCAAGTTTTAACGGCAAATGGTGGGGAGGGATACCAAGAGAAGGGGAAGAGGCCCCCAATGCTTGGGGTGCTGTGTGCAACCCCCACAAATGACCCTGCCCTCCAGGTTCCCTGTATACCCTGCACCAATGCTTGGGGTGCTGTGTGCCTCTGGTGGGGGTGCAGTGTGTACCCCCCACAGAGGACTCTGGTTCTGCAGGTTCCCTACAGCCCCTGCATCAGCAGTTGGGTTGCAGTGTTCCCTATAGACCCTGCACCAATGCTTGAGGTTCTGTGCACCTCTGGCTGGAGTGAAGAAGAGTTGCTCACGACAGAAAAACAACTGAACCACAATTGCATGCTTTTGGCACAGCCTGTGCAAATTGCAGACTTGGGGCACAGCTTGTGGAAATGCACGGAGGGGAGAGATGGCATGTCAGGGAAACAGTTTGGCCAGAATACAACCTGTGTAAAAGATCGAAACATGAAACAAGCCTGGAAATATAGATGGCTGCTATAATTCTGATCTACAACTTGACTATTGTGTATATGTATATGCAAAGGTATATGTAGAGCCTATATCAGATTACATGCCATCTTGGGGGGGGGGAAGAAAGGGAGGGGAAGAGAGGGAGGGGGAGAAAATTTGGAAGTCCAAAACTTGTGGAACTGAGTGTTGTAAACTAAAAATAAAAAAATAATTAAAAAAGAAATCTAGATGGTACCAGTTACAGGGGAGCTTTAGATAACCAAACTGAGAAGGTTGTGTTTTCTCCTGCAGACACAGGGAACCACTAGTGATCCTTGAGCAGGGACTTTGTTTCCTTACCTAAGGGGGCATAAAAACAATTCATTTGACAAAAATTTCCTAAATGCCTACTCTATACCAAGCTCTGTGCTATTGGAGGGTGGAGACAGATAAATGAGGTTCTGCCTTTAAGAACCTCACAGTATAGTGTAGGAGGTAACGCACACAAATAACAATTCAAAAATGAGGTGCTCTCATCCTTCCCAGAGGTGGGAGGTCCTCCAAGTGTTGTCCATTGCTCACGTATTTAAACTTTTTTATGCCGATTTTTAAAAAATATTCATTAGATTGATTTCTACGCCCCCACCTTGCTTTCTTTCTTTGTCTTTAGAAAATACTATTTATTATAGAGGATGGCTCTCTGGGAGAGAGAGGGAGGGGGAAGGATACTGGGGGAAACTGTGGTGATATAAGTAACAAGACATCAACAAAAACATTTCAGAAAACTAAGCAGAGATCTGGGCTTTGGGATCTTATACCTTAAGGAGCAAAGACAATGGAATGGTCCTGTTTGCTGTCACTTAGATCTCCCCTCATTGTGGATTCATGGAATTCTAGAATCTCAGAGCTGCTAGAGAACCCAGGATGGTAAAGTGGAAGGAGTATTGAATAAGAGCTAAGAGTATTGACTGAAGATCGAGATTGGGGTCTTGGCCCCATGGCTCCTGGCCAGCTCCGCGACTTTCACAAGTTCCCGAAACTCTTTCTGAGCCTTAGTTTTCCCAGCTGTATAATGAAGACCTTGAAGATCTCTTCTAATCCTAATATCCCATGACCTAGTAATGCAACTCCTACCCAAAGCATGAATCTATGTAGACCAACAAGCAGCAAGTGGTTGTCCAATTTCATTCATCCCTTGACCAGTTCAACTATATACTATCCTCTGTTCTTCAATGCCTTGCCCTATCACCATTCGTGTCTTTTGAAACCTCCGCTTGGGCGTTCCCCTCCAAGCCATAAGACTTCTCTATTCCTACTCTCATTCAATCTATTAGATGAAATCATGCAACCATTGACTAGGTCCCCTAAAATGTCCTGTTATATATAATGTCAATTACATATAATTGTTGCATGACAATTCTCTTATTCTTCTCTAAAGGGCCCTCTATCACTCTTTCTGCAACAATTGTTCCTTCTTCTCTTACCTCCGTCTCCCTATGCTCCATTCTACCAGTTCCTCCTCATGAGAGACCTAGCCTCCTGTTTCACTGAGAAAATTGAGGCCATCCACCATGAGCTCCTTCTTCTTGACTCTTCATCTTCACATCCTGCAATTCCATTCCCCAGTATCTCCACCCATCTACCACTCTCTAAGAAAGAGTCAGTGATTCAGTCAATAAGCATTTTTTAAGTGGAGTGTTGGCTAGGACTGGAAGGAAGGCAGGGAAGTTGGGAGACAGAGACGAGGAGGAAGAACATTCCAAGCATAGAGAAAAGCCAGTAAAAAAAAAAGAGTTGAGAGAGTATCTTATGCAAGGAGGCCTATGTCATTGGTAGTCTTTATCCTTGCAGAGGTCAGCCCTTCTACTTGTACCCTTGACCCCATTCTCATCTCCCCGATAGCTTTCCCCTTAGATCATTCCCTCTTTGATCATATCTTCAATCTAGGGATCTGTGGTTGGCCTGAGGTGCTTAATATTTTTAACAATGAGTTGACTAAAGATATGCCAAATTTGAGGATGGTCCAAAACTAGGAAGGTTTGCTAGCCTATTGAATGATAGCTAGGATCCCCAAATACTCCCAGAAGCTATAAATGTCAAGCTGAATCCATGACGAAATGTAATAGCGATCAATATTAAGTCTTAAAGTTGGGTTAAAAAAAATCACAAGTTCAAGATAGAAGATATATCAACAATGTGCCTGGCACATAGTAGGTACTTAATAAACGTTTATTGACATGACTTAACTTGACTCAGAAGTCATTTATCTGAAGGTGATGTGAAGGTTTTAAGGAAATACAGACTCAGTATGGATCACTACTGGGCTCTGCCGGCCAACTCCAGGCTCCATTAAGAGAAACGTGGGAACCACAGCTAGAGAGCCAACAATCATGCCGTTCTGTGCTCTAGTCAGATGACTGGCAGTACTGCACTCAGTTCTGTATGCAACAATTTAGGAAAAACATTGATAAACTGGAGAGTATTGCCCAGAAGACAATCAAGATGATGGCATGCCTTAGAGATCATGCCTTGTGAGGACTAGCTGGAGGAACTGGATATATTTAGCTTGGGAAGAGAACATGACAGTTGTCTTCAAGTATAGTATCTCTCTTTCTAGAGGCAGCCAGTCTGGGCCTGGAGTCAGGAAGAGCTGAATTCAAATCCAGCCTCATTCACTTACTAGTCGTGTAGCTCTGGGCAATTCACCTAACCACTGTCTGCCCTAGTTGCCTTAACTATAAAATAGGATCATATCAACACCCACTTCCCAGGGTTGTTGTGGGGATCAAACGAGATGCTTTATAAAAGCACCCAGCACCATACTTAGCATGTAGTAGGTACTCAATACATGCTTCTTCTCCTTCTTCTTCCTTGCCTCTCTCTCCCCTTGCCAAATGGAGCACTGGGGCTTTGGCTACTTGGTTAGGAAGCAAGAATATAGCAAATAGAAGTGCCAGGGCAAGGTAGGGAGGGAGTGATACTATGGACAAGGCTTCCAACCTCATCACTCCAAACTAAGCTGCTCTCTCCCAGGTGACCATGACTGTTTAGTTGCCCAATTTAAAGATTTTTTCCCCCATCTTTCTTGATTTTTTTTGAAGCATTTGACGCTGTCAACAAACCTATACTCCATGGATTTCCATGACACCGCTCTTCCAGTTCTCTTCCTACCCTTCTGGCTGCTCTTTCTCATTTTTCTTCACTGGACCATCTATGTCCTGTCCTGTCTCTAACTGTGTATGTACCCCAAAGCTCTGTCTTGAGTTCTTTTTCCTCTCTACACACTTTCCCTGGGTAATTTCATCAGCTGCCATGAATTCAACAATCATCTCTATACAGACAATTCCCAGATCCATTTGTCCAGTTGTAGTCTCTTTCCTGAGCTCCAGTCCCATATCACCAACTGCCTATCAGACATTTCCAACTGAATGTCCTGTAGTCATCTCAAACATAATATATCCAAAATAGAACTCATTATCTTTTCCCCAAATTTACTCTTTTCCCCTGATTTCTCTGTTTCTATTAAAGGTATCAGCATCCATCTAGTTACACGGGTTCGCAACCTTAGATTCATCCCTAACCAAATGTATTTAATGAGTAACCAAGTGTTATTGATTCTACCACCACAGTATTTCTTTCATCTAATACTACTTAGACTATTGCAATTTTTTATATAACCAAAATTATCTACGTTACATTTTGTAGTGCTCTCTATATTTTCTTTGGTCCTAAATTCTTACCTTATCCATAGATCTGACAAATAAACCATTCTATGCTCTCCTAATTTGCTTATGGTATCACCCTTTATGTATAAATCGTATACTCATTTTGACCTTATCTTGGTAAAAGGTGTGAGATATTGGTCTATCCCTAGTTTCTGCCATACTGTTTTCTAGTTTTCCCAACAGTTTTTGTCAAATAACGAGTTTTGTTCCAAAAGCTTGGATTTGGGGGTTTATCGTATTCTAGATTACTATGGTCATTTACTATGATGCAATTTGTACCTAATCTATGCCACTGATCTACCACTCTGTTTCTTAGCCAGTAACAAATTGTTTTGACAATTACTGCTTTTTAACACAGATTGAGATCTGGTACGACTAGACTAGAACCAAATGTTCCTTCACTTTCTGTTGTTTTCTTCATTGACTCCCTTGATATCCTTGACCTTTTGCTCTTCCAGATGAATTAGATTATTGCAATCACTGGCTGATTGGTTCCTTTTCTCAAGTATCTCCCCTCTCTGGGGGCCATCTCCAGTCATCCTGATGTGTATCTGGTCACTGGACCCTGATGGCTCCAGAGGAGAAAGCGAGGCTGGTGACTTTGCACAGCCCTCTCTCACTTAAATCCAATCCACTTGCATGTCATGGCTTCACCTCCCTGATGTCATGGTCTTTTTTGAGAATGAAGGACAAAGAACAATCTCCCCTCTCTATTCCAATGAAATGATCAATGAGGATCAAGTGAGATAATATTTGTAAATTACTTGCCACTTTACTGCAATAAGTGCTTAATAACCACTTGTTCCCTCCCTCATCCCTCCCCTTCTGAACACAGCTGTCAAAGTACAGTAATATTACTAAAGTACAGGTCTGACCATTTCATGCCACCCCGCCCCCCCCCCCACTCAGAAAGCTCTAATTTCTGCTTAGGATAAAATACAAACTCCTCTGGTTAGCATTCACAATCCGTCCCTAGCCTGTTTCCAGGTTTATTTATTCTATTCCCTTTCATGCACTCCCATATTCTGCCCCAAGTGACTCTGCATACAACATTCCATCTCCCATCTCTCAAGCTCTGGAGGGTCATGCCTCTTCTCACAAATCCTTGTCCTGAAGCTACTCCTGCCACCAATTAAACAAAAACCACTAGAACGGAGAAGACTGGCCCCATGATACCGAATTTGCTTCTACAGAGGGGATACTTTGGAGGAAGCCCCATGCTCTCTGTTGTACTTTCTTATGCAAATGACCTGCTCCTTTTGACCCACAGATCACCTCTCCTCTCCTTGGGTATCACCGTGGATCCTTGGAATAGGAATTCTGCAGCATCCGCACTGGTCTTCTCTGGCTGGTAAAGCCTATGACACTCAAGAGTTGGCTAGCTTTGCTACCCATTTCTGGTTGATAGCATCTAACTTGTCATGATATGTCAGACTATAAGCTGGTAGGTTGTCATCCAGCCATACTTGGAAGGATAAGTCATATACATGGTGCCAGAACTTGTCAGTTATGGCTCATTCCAAAGCCAAAAAATCTAATTTGTTATGGATAGCGAGTCTCACTATTACTGAGTTTTCTACTGGCAAATGCCACAGACTCCTGATGGCCATTATTCCTCTGGCATAAAACCTCTCACAAAGCCTTCTTAGCTGGTATCAGTACATAAAACAAAGGGCTTGCTTGCACCCACAAAAGCCAATACATAATGGGTATGTGCTCGGATTATAAAAGCACTTGCTTTTATTGACTCTAAGAGAGTAGATCGCTAGCTACTCAAGGTGCTCCATCTGAGTGTGCCAACAGATGGCCCTTAAAACCCTGTGCTATCAGCTTAACTAACCATGCAGGTCCAAGCTGAAGGTGAGCCCTTGAAGATCCCTCTGAACATTCATGAATAAAATATCTTTTCCCCCTTACAAAGCCTCTCTGGCCTCTTATCTAATACAGGGGCATGATTTAATGTCATCAAAATTTATAATTCACTTAGTTTGTCCCAACAATAATAATAATGTTATTGAGTTGTTTCAGTCGTGTCTGACTCTTCTTGACCCCATTTGGGGTTTTCTTGGCAGAGATACTGGAGTGGTTTGCCATTTTTTCCAGCTCATTTTTACAGATGAGGAAACTGAGGCAAACGGGGTGAAGTGACTTGAACTCAGGAAAGTGAATCTTCCTAACTCCAGGCCCACTGTGCTATCCACTATTCCACCCAGCCACCACCGCCACCGCCACCACCACTACAACAATAATAATAATATCTCCATTTATATAGCATTTACTCTGTGCCAGATACTACGCTAAGTGTTTTACAATTATTCTCATTTGATCCTCCCAACAACCCTGGGATATAGGCACTATTATCATCCTCATTTTACAGATGAGGAAACCAAGGTTAAGTGACTTGCCCAGAGTCACACAGATAGTAAATGTCTGAGGTGACATTTGAATTCAGGTCTTCCTGACTCCAGGCCCAGTGTTCTATCCACTGGGCAATCTAGCTGACTGCCTAAGATCTTAGAGTCTTTCCCAACTTTGTGTGGCTTTGGTTATTCACACACATGTACACATTTGTATGCTGTGTGTATTTATGCATGTATATGCATGTGTGCATTATACATGTGCATACATATCAGACACACATGGTGCATATGTGTATAATGTATCATTATAAGCATGTGGAGATGTATGCACACATGTAATACATGTATGTATGTGTGAATATGTGTATTTATTTTTGCAGGAGGAGTTTCTCCTCTCCACAGGACTACCCCTGCTTACCTTTGCATTAGAGGGGCCTGAAATAGCTATCTAAGATTGTTTAATGCTGAACTGCAGTAGGACATTTTAAACAAGAAAATAAGACCTCCATATTTCATGAAAAGGGCAGCTAGATGGCTCAGTGAATAGAGCTTTGGGCCTAGAATCAGAAAGAATTGAGTTCAAATCCAGCCTCAGACACTTACTAGTTGTGTGACCCTGGGCAAGCCACTTAACCCTGTTTGCCTCAGTTTCCTCATCTGTAAAGCCAGCCGGAGAAGGAAATGGCAAACCACTTCAGTATCTCTGCCAAGAAAACCCAAATGGGGTCATGAAGAATCAGACACGATTGAAATAACTGAACAACAACTTCATGCAATTGGGGCAGAATGAAACTTTAGCATAGATGAGTGAGCCTCATGGTTCAGTGTGGTAGTAGCACTATACCTGGGTAAACCACCAGATGGCGCCCCAGCTCCCTCTCTTTGAACAGGTGGCTGGCTGAAGACATCTATACAAGTGGATACCTCATTTTCCTTTAACTCTTCTCTCTTTCCTAACCTCCAAAAGCGGACACCGGGATGCCAGAGGCACTCTGGAGCTCAGATCCATGCTACCCATTTATATTACAGAATTAAGTACATTTACCAAATGGAATTAAAAGAGAAAGACGCTGCATTAAAACTTCCACATCAGTGAGTCCCAGGCACTCTTCGAAAAGTCTAAAAGCTCAGCTTCTCAGTGGCTGCAGCTGCTGCAGGAAGATGTGTAAGCTCAGCTTCCCTTCTCCGGGCACGGATGCCCTTAGGCGTGCTTGAATGCTTTTTGCTAAAGCAGCAGTGCCCCTAGGCCCCAGGATCAAAGTCTTGCGGGGAAAGGATCAGTGAGGAATGTCTTGCTGCCAGCCAGCCCAGCCAGCCAGACAAACAAAAGCCTTCTGCTTTAGGCATTGTAATAGGCAGGGTATTGGAGGTCCCAAGGTCAGAAAATGCCACAATCACCTCTCAGGGGCCACCATGTCACCTCCATGAAGCTCCCCCACTGCTGAGCACGGTCCCCACCTCCTTTTTTCTGCTCTCCAGGATGCCTCTAGCATCCAGGTGTCCAACAGTAGTCTCAGCGAAGTCCATGCTCTGACCTACAGGTGCCCAGGGGAGAGGGGGGTGCATTTAACAGACAGAATGAGCCCCATACTTTAGCATGAAGCCAACCCATGCTACAGAGCTTCACTCTGGTGTGTCTGAAGTGCTTCTGTGAGGGATGGAGAGTCCATTTTCATGTTTGAAATGTCCTATTTTGGGTCACCATTAAGCTACCTTCAGTAAATCTTTTCACATTTAAAGTCCCAGGCAACTCACTACCAGTTCCCTGTATTTCCTATCCTTGCTTGGTATTTAAAGGATCCAGCAATTGCAGGGCAGGAAACCCAAGGTATTTCCGACACACGTTACATATAATAGTAATAGCTAACATTTATATAGTGCTTACTATGTGCCAGGCACGGTGCTAAGCACTTTACTTATCATCTCATTTGATCCCCACAACAATCCTGGGAGGTAGGTGCTGTTTTTATCCCCATTTTACAGATGAGAAAACTGAGGCAAATAGAAGTTAAAAGACTTGCCCAGTGTAACACAGCCAGTAAGCATTTGAGGCTGGCTTTGAACTCGACTTCCTGACCCCAGGCTCAATGCTCTAGTTGCCCCTACATATAGAATGAAGGACATTTACCGACTAAAACAGAAAAGGGAAGGTTTAACGTTAAAGCCCTCCAAGATGTGAGTGTGCAGACCAGAGCTCTGTGTTAATGTGAACTTTCTAACTCTCTCCTTTGTGTTCTTGAGCTCAGCCTCAAGCTGTGGGTGCTGAGGCAAGAACATCCCAAAGCCAGTTTTATGCTTTGTGGGGCTTGGTCCCCTGGAGTCATGAGAAGGGGAGGAGAAAGGGGAGGACAGGCTGTTTCACCATGACTCCATTCTCCCCATCTCCCTATAAGGTCATTGATGATAGTCTTCTCCAACTCCAGGAGATCTCCAGGTGAATCTGGGATCTGACGATGCTTCACAAGCTGGTCACCAGTGGGTCTGTGGTCAGGAGCTTCAATTCATCCCCCACCACCTTATTCTCTTCCTTAGAGTTTCTTCCACCAGGTCATCACCTGGCAAGGCACTTTCTCTACCTTTTGCCTGGCTTCCTGAGTCTCCAGTTGTTTCACCAATTTGGCTAGCAGCTGTTGTGGGGGTCAAAGACCAACACAAGCCCAACAACAAGAACCCTGCAAGCCCAGGTTCTTTCAATCTGCTTTACTGAGGAAAGTAACATTAAGGGGTTTAAGAGCTTACTTTAATTCAGCATACAAATACCATTGACTTAGTTCGGGGGAAAAAGCCGGCACCCTGAACTTTGGAACAAATTCAAACAAATTACAAACATACCAAATACAATTCATAGTTACCAAGAAAACCAAGTCCAGACATCCGGCAAGCTGGAGGGCTCTTAACTACAGCTGCCCAGAGTCTCCACATCAGTGTGCCACCAAGAGTGAGAGCCCTGCACAAATGGCTCAGTCTTTTCTTCTTATACCGTTTCACATGTCATCAAACGTCATCTGAATGACCAGAACTTAGGCTCCTATAATTGGCTCTTGAGTTAGCACCTCCCCTTAGTACCCTGGGAGCTTCACACCCACATAGGCTTAGCACCTAATAGGGGTTTGGGCCTGGGGCTTAGCATCTAGTAAGACTCAATGAAATACACTGAATTAATCAAAGGAAACAAAAGCCAGTCTTCAAGGGCACTTGGTTGAACTGAGTGCTAAGAGCCCATTTTGCTTACCAACACACCAGTGCTGACCATAAATAAAGCACAATGATTTTCCTTCTAAATGTCTGCCTCATAGTGGGATTCAAACAACCTCAGGTACTCCGTTTACATGAATTCCCTGAAGTTACTTAGCCCCACGATGCTCAGCCTTTTGCTGCTTTCTGAATGGATCGAAACATGTACCATCTGCCCACTGGGGGACCTTCAGAGGGCCATATAAATGCTAGCCATTATTATTATTATTATTATATGTTACACATACGGGAGGCATTTAACATCATCGAAGACCTTCTTATGCGTGTGTGTGTCCCAGCTATCTACAAATGGCACCAGAGGGCTCAGGCCATGTCGTCCCTTCTTATCCTTCTTCTCAACCACATGCTAGCCTGCCGTCTTGTCCTCACCTCCACCTTTTAGAAGACTTTAGCTCCCTTTGAGACTTAGCTCAACTTCCTTCAAGACGCCTTTCCTAGTCATCTAATTGTTAATGGTGTCTCCTGCCCCAATCTCTGTCTTTATTTTGTACGTATCTTAGATGCACCTATCAGTGAAAATACTGAATCCTATGTAGCAGAATGCAAGCTATTTGAGGGCAAAGACTATACGTCCCCAGCACCTAGCACAGCAGCTGGCAAATAGTAGGTGCTTAATAAATGCCTGTTTGTCAATTGCTATGACCATGAAGGAGATCATTAAGAGGCTTAGCAATACTGGCATAATTCTTCACAAACTTAACTGGCTGCCAAATTCAAGGGATGGTCTTCAGTTCTCTAGGTGATAATATTTTCTGTCTCAGTGCTCACTCCTCACGGAGATGTTATGTGACCTATTTATGCGACAAAGGCTCCGAAGAGCTTGACAACTTTGGGTCAGTGGTTTCTAGATGACTTCTGACCACCAGTGGCCTTTTCTCATGGCCTCCCAACATATTTCCAATAATAGCTAGCACTTATATAGCGCTTTAAGGTTTACAAAACACTTTACAAATATTATCTGTTTTGCCCTCACAATGACCCTGGAAGGTAGATGCTATTCTTACTTCCATTTTGTAGATGAGGAAACTGAAGCAGATAAAGGTTAAGTGACTTGCCTAGGGTCATACAGTTAATATGTACCTCAAGGTGGATTTGAACCCAGATTTCCTTGACCCTAGGCTCAGTGCTCTATCCACTGCACCATCTTGTTCAGTCGTGTCTGACTCTTCCTGACCCTATTTGGGGTTTTCTTGGCAAAGATACTGGAGTGATTTGCCATTTCCTTCTCTGGCTCATTGAACAAATGAGAATACTGAGGCAAACAGGATTACGTGACTTGCCCAGGGTCGTACAGCTAGCTAAGTGTCTGAGACTGGATTTGAACTCAGGCTTTCCTGGCTCCAGGCCTGGTGTTCTATCCACTGCACCATTAAAAGCAAAGGTGTAATAAGCCAAGCTTGCTTCGGGGTGGTCTGAGACCCCAGATTCAAGATTAGACTTCAAGATGGACACTTCTAGTCCATCTTATTAGTTAGCAAAAAAAGTTTTACTTAGCTGTAGCAGGGGAAGTCCTTTATTTCCCTCAGGCAACCAGGAAGCCATGCCATTGGCCCAAGGCCAATCAAATCTCAAGGATGGTTTCAATGCCTTTTAAGGAAAAGAACTAGCCTAGGAAAAGGACCTATGTGTACAAAAATATTTATAGCAGCTCTTTTTCTGGTGGCAAAGAATTGGAAATTGAGGGGATGCCCATCAACTGGGGAATGGCTGAACAAGTTGTGGTATATGATTGTAATGGAATACTATTGTGCTATAAGAAATGACAAGCGGGATGGTTTCAGAAAAACCTGGGAAGACTTGTATGAACTGTTGCAAGCATGGTAGGCAGAACCAGGAGGACACTGTAACAGCAGTATTGTACAATGATCAACTCTGTATGACTTAGGTACTCTGATCAATACAACGATACAAGACAATTCCAAAGGACTCTTGAAAAAATGCTGTCTACCTCCAGAGAGAGAACTGAGGAATTCTGAGTGCAGACGGAAGCATAATTTTTTCACTTTATTTTTCTTGCTTTTGTTATTGTTGTTGCAACATGGCTAATATGGAAGTGTTTTACAAGATTTCACATGTATAATTGATATCGTATTGCTTGCCTTCTCAATGGGCAGGGGAAGGGAGGGAGGAAGAAAAATTTGGAACTCAAAAATTTTTTAAAAGAATGTTAAAATAAATAGTAATTTTTTAAATAAATAATAATTTTAAAAAGAAAACAACTAGCCTAGCCCACATGGCAGAGACCTTGGTAAGTGTTCCTCTTTCCCCAAGAAGGTCCCCACAAAACATTTTGTTGGCATATGCTCAGATTGGTTGGCAAATGGGTAGAGGAAAGCCCTCTTTTCCCTATCTTCTTTTGCCATTAGAAAACAATTGTACACATTCAAGGATCCAACCCTGAACACCATTGGCTGCCTAATGGAAAACCCAAGGTATCTTGAACTCCCTGAAGGGTACACCATGGGAAAGGCATATGGATTATGTTGCTCTGTGATGGTTCTAGTGACCATCAACTCCTTTAGGTGTTACCTGACCACTTCCAGTTCCAATGGAGGAGTTTTCTGGGTACCCTTCTGGATACCCTTTGGAAAAGATTGAGGGTGGTCAAGGTGAATTGTATGTGTTGCAAATAGGAGAAAACTTCAGTTTGGCATATCAACTGCCCTTTCCCCAACCTGGAAAGAGAGCCCTATTTCTCTGTCTTTTTTTTTTTTTTTTGGAGGGGGGAAGGCAGGGCAATTGGAATTAAGTAACTTGCCTAAGGTCATACAGCTACTAAGTGTGTCAAGTGTCTGAGGTCAGATTTGAACTCAGGTCCTCCTGACTCCAGGGTCAGTGTTCTACTCACTGTGCCATCTAGCTGCCCCTCCTATACCACCTCTTAAAAGGGCCAAAGTCTCCCACTGCATGCCAGGACATCTCCAGTCACGCTGATGGATATCTGGCCACTGGACCCAGATGGCTCTGGAGGAGAAAGTGAGGCTGATGACTTTGCACAACTCCCTCATAACAATCTTTTGCTATGCTAGCTTATTTATACTCTTGACTCTTCTCTCTCCTCCCCTCTGATCAGCTGCCAAATCTTGTTTCTTCCTCCACAATATCTCTCATATCCAAGCCCTTCTCTCCTCTTGCGCAGCCACCATCCCAGTTCAGGTCTTCATCTCTTTTCACCTAGACTAGCAAAACAGCCTCCTATTGTTCTCCTAGACTCAGATCCCTCCCCTCTCTAATAGTCTTCCACACAGTTGACAAAGGGACATTTCTAAAGCACTGATCTCACTCCCTCAATTAATTCCAGTTGTTCTCTAATCCCTTTCGTATTAACCAAAAACCACTCCCCTGCCATTCATAACTTGTCACCAACTTATCTTTCATTTTCTTTTTTTTAGTTCAATTTTCTTTTGTTTTTAGTTCCAAATTCTCTCCCTCCCCCTCTCCCACTCACTGAGAAGTCAAGAAAAACAAAACCCATTGCAAATACAGAACAAGAGGCAAAACAAATTCCCTCATTAACACTGTCTGGCCTGTCTTTGCAGCCTCCCCTTCTTGCCTTCTCTGGTCCAGGGAAACTGGCCTTCTCTCTGTTCCTAACACACTATAGTCTGTCTCTGTGCTTTTACCCTGTTCTTTGTTGTTGTTTAGTCTTTTTTCAGTAATGTCCGACTCTTTGTGACCCCATTTTGGGCTTTTCTTGGCAAAGATACTGGAATGGTTTGCCATTTCCTTCTCCAGCTCATTTTACAGATGGGGAAACTGAGGCAAACAAGGTCAAGTGACTTGCCCTGGGTCACACAGCTAGTAAGCATCTGAAGCCAGATGAACTCACAAAGATGAGTCTTCCTGACTCCAGGCCCAGCTGCCTTTGCCCTGGACATCCTCTATACCTGATATGTGCTCCCTCCTCACTCCTGCCTCAAGACTCAGCTCCTTCAAGACAACTCAAGCTTCCCCTTCTCTATGATCCCTTTCATGACCCCTTCCACTGCTAGATCCCCCCTCATTAACTGCCTCATATTTATTTTGAATTCGTTTTGTGTATGTTTACCTTGGAGCTAGGAAGAATCAGTTTTAAGTTTGGCTTTGTGTAGCCCTAGACAACTCACTCTCTCAGCGCTCTATGCAACTCTTTAAAACTATACCTTGCTAGACTCACATGTGCAAAAATATTTATAGAAGCTCTTTTTGCAGTGGCCAAGAACTGGAAATCGAGGGGATGCCCATCGATTGGGGAAGGGCTGAACAAGTTGCAGTATATGAATGTAATGGAATACTACTGTGCTATAAGAAATGAGGAGCAGGCAGACTTCAGAAAAACCTGGAAAGACTTACATGAACTGATGTTGACTGAAGTGAACAGAACCAAGAAAACATTGTACACAGTAACAGCCACATTGTGCAATGACAAATTTTGATAGACATCTTTTCTTAGCAATACGATGATCTAAGACAATTCCAAAAGACTCATGATGGAAAATGCTGTCCACATGCAGAGGAAGAACTATGGAGTCTGAATGCAGATTGAAGCAGACTATTTTTCGGGGTTTTTTTTTTGTTTGTTTTTTCTTTCTCATGGTTTTTCCCTTTGTTTCTAATTCTTCTTTACAACATGACTAGTGTGGAAATATGTTTGATATGATTGTACACGTATGGCCTATATCAGATTGCACACTATCTTGGGGAAGGGGGAAGGAGGGAGAGAAAATTTAAACCTCAAAATCTTATAAAAGTGATTGTTGAAAACTAAAAATACGTAAATATTTTTTAAAAAGAAAAAAATAAATAAAATTATACCTTGCTTAGTAGAGTCAATTTCCTGTCCTGGGAGTTCCCTATACCGATGAAATGCCAGGAGCTATCCTTATCCCTATCCTCATATACATACACATTACCTCTGCTAATAGAATGTAAGCTTTTTAAGAACACAGAGTATCTCCCTTTTGTCTTCCCTAGCACAGTGCCTGGGACATGGTAGGTACTCAATAAATGCTTGCTGTTCATTTGTTGGTGTTCAGTGTTTATTTTCTGTATAGTCACCAGTCTTTCCTGAGCATAACTTTGGGATTCAGACGCTCTGTTAGAGCTGTGCCTGATGTAGAAGAGGCCAGGGCTCTATGATTCGTTTGGATTGGGTGCCCAGTGCCCAGTGATGACAGGGAACTGAGTTCCCTGGAATTATATCGGTAGAATATAATCTCCTTGAAGGCAGGAACCATAACAGAAGGGATTACACAGATACAGTGCTATCCTAGCACTGTGCCTTGCCCAGAGACATTTAATAAATGTTGAATTGGATTGAATTGAATCATTCCTTGGGCACCCAAGATCTTTCTCTGTATTCCTAATACTATGCTGTACTAAGGTCCCTGTCCACATAAAACTTCTAAACTTGGGATTTCCTCCTTAGAGCTGGGTGAGTAGCCCAAAAGGGGTATTACATATCAGTTTATCACTCTGTTCAGCCATCCATCCCAACCTTTGTCTATCTATATATCATATCCATCCATCCATCCAACCACAACCATCCATCCAGCTACCTATCATATCTATCATTCATCCAACCAGCTGTCATATCTACTGCTCTGTCTATCATATCTATCCATTCTTCTATTTGCTTATTATATCCATCTACCTATCATATCCATCTATGTATCATATCAATCCATCCACCCACCCACCCACATCTTGCTCTCTATTATGTCCATATACCTATTCACCTATATAACTATCATATCCATCCATCCATCCATCCATCCATCCATCCATCCATCCGTCTATCCATCCAGCCAACCATCTATTCATTCATCTACCTAACATATCTATCATCCTTCCATCTACCTATCATATCCAACCATCTATTCATCTATTTATTATGTCCATTCATCCATTCATCCACCCATCCATCATATCTGTCTGTCTGTCTCTGCCTGTCTATCATATCTACCCATCCATCTCTCCATCCAGTCACCCACCCATCCAAACATACATACATACATTTACTTATCATATCCATCCATCCACCTATTATATACAACTCTCTACCTGTCTGCCTATCTATCTTTCATACATTCATCCACATCTATCATCTCCATCCATCTACCTATCATATCTATCATTTCCTCTACCCATATATCCATCTACCTATCATATCCATCCATCTATCTATCTATCCATCTATCCATCTGCCTATCTATCATACCCTTCCATCCAGCTCTCATTTAGCTAAGAAAGGTAGTGGAACTTCAAAATGACTGGAAAGGATATACAGACCAAAGCCATTTCTTGCTTGTTTGTTCTATTTCGTAAAATGCTAAAGAGTTTCATGTAAATTTTGTTCCTCATTTTGCATTTCTTTGATTATATCTTTGCTAATGATCATTGAGCTTATAATAAATATTTTTTAAAAATTAAAAAGAGAGCTAAAATATCTCCAGTGACTCCCTAGTAGTCTCTAGAATAAAACATAAATTCCTTAACCTGGTGTTTAAGGCCCTCCACGGGACTTTCTAGATCCTGTTATTAACTCAACATTCCAGCCAAAGCAACCCACTTGTTCTATGACTAGCCATTCCATCTTCCATCCAATCTTTTACAAGCTGTCCCTCATGCCTAGGATGCCCTCTCTCTTCATTTCTATCTCTTAGACACCTTAGATTCCTTACAAAATCATCTGAGATTCCACCTTCTACTTAGCACATTTTCTATTCTCAAATTGCATCATATTTCCTTATCTGCATAAATGTTGCCTTCACTCAGCAGGATGAGGGCAGGGGCCATTTCTAATTTTAGCATCCCCAACACCTAGCATGGTAGCTTTGTGCATAGTAGGTGGTGGGTAAAAATTGAATTGTAGTAGAAATTCCTGTATAGGCTGAGAGTTCAGACTAAATGATTTGGTTGGGTGGGGTGGGGGTGGAGGAGGTGGGGGTGGAGGTGATGGGGAGAGCCCATTGCCATGTCTTAGAAGTATGATCTTGGGCAAGCTGATTCTCTCTCTCTGAGCCTTAATTTCTTTTTCATTAAAATGAGGAACTTGTACTAGAAGGTTAAGGTCCTTTCCACCTCTAACTCCTTGTGATCGTATGCCCCTGTAAACTTGGAGGTTTCTCCAAACTTTGAGATCCTAGATGCAAAAAGGAGGGTAAGCTCACCAGGGCCTGGGGTGGTTAAATAACAATAACAGAAAGTATTTATATAATGGTTTAAGGTTTGCAAAGCTCTTTACAAATACTATGTCATTTTGTACTCACAACAACCCCAAGGTAGGTGTTATCATCCCCATTTTGTAGATGAAGACAGGCAGATGGAAGTTAAATGATTTGCCCAGGGTCACGTCTGTATTTGAATTGAGGTCTTCCTCACTCTATGCCTAACACCCTAACCGCTGAGGCATTTGACTTCCTGAAGGAAGTAGACTTAGAATGGCAAAACCATCCCCACCTCCAGGTGAGACTTGCTCTGATACTAGGGTACAGAATCAGGCTGATTCAGGGGAAACCAGGCTTAGCTGAAAGCACTGATTCAGCCTCTGCCTTCCTCTTCTTCCCTCCCCTGGTAATTCCCCTGTCTTGGCTTCAGGCTCATCCAAAGGTGAAGGAGGTTGGCCAACAGGAGAAGGAGTTGGCTGGAGAAGTGAAACAAAAAGCAGGAAGTGAGACTCCAAAACCACACCAGACTGTAGAGCAGGCGCTGCCCCGTCAAATGAATCCCCTGGGAAAGGCCTCCGGAAAGGGGGGGCTCCCCTGAGAGTCTCCATGGCCTGAGGTGAAAGGACAGAAGGGAGAACTGACTAATCTCTGACCCTCAAGAAATCAGGAGATGAGACAGACACAATATCTAAGAAGATGACTCTATTTCCCTACCTGAGCAAATCTGTGATCTCATCCATGTAAGCGTACTCTTTAGGCCAGTGCCAATTATAATCATAGATTTAGAATGAGAAGACTCAGAGCTCTTCTAGTCTAACATTCTCATTTTACAGATGAGGAAACTGAGACCCAAAGAGGTTATGTGACTAGCCCAACATCACTCAAGTAAGTTCCAAGCTGGGATTTGAATCCACGTCCTCCTTGGATTCCAGATCCAAAGTTCTTGGCAGTCAGGACACCACCTATCCATCCATGCCTTTTCATCCTGTGTGGGTCCACCATCTTGATCTATGTCTTTTCTATAAATTTTCTATAGAAGATCTACCCTATGTGCCTTGATTCCCTTCCCAATTGTACTTCTGACTCTGAGGATTTTGCCTCCATGACTCAGCCCCCCTCTCATCCTAGAACTTCCCTTAGCACCTGGGAACTTCTCACCCTGCAATATCCCTCTGCAATGCTGGGTGCCCTTCTCCCATTGCTGGGTTTCTTTCAGGACCTCCATTTTGGGGATAAGCCTTGACTAGTCATGCTTCATTCCCCTCCTGACTATGTTTCTGACTGTAAGGTCTTTGCCACCATGTCCCCAGGTGGGTACACCTTATCCCACCCCTCCTCTTTCTAGTTCCCTTTTATATGTTGTCTTCCCCCATTAGAATATAAGCTCCTTTTTTTCCCTGCATTTGTATCCCTAAAGCTTAGTACAATGCCTGGAATATAGTATGCCCTTAATAAATGCTAGTAAACTCTCTACTTCTCTCCCTTCCTTTGGCTCTCTCAATATTTCATAGATGCTCATGTAACATCAGTGCTTTTCATCTATTATCATCCACTCATGGACATGCCAAATGACCTCCTTTCCCACTTACACAAGTCTATACTTTCCATCACTTTCCATGCACAAGTCACCCTTGGTAACATGCTTCAATCTGCCTGTCCTCACTATGGCATATCGATACCTTTTTAGTTACATGGAGTCGAAATTCTTCTAAGAGCTGGTATTCTGTAGCTTTTGGTCCTTCCAGAATCACAGAATGGTAGAGCTGGAAAAGACCTCAGAGGCCATTTTATTTATCCCATGCCCAACTGACAACACCCTCAGCAACTGATGTTTAACCTTTCTTGGTGTTATGGACCCCTTTGTCTGTCAATTATAAAAGGCCTATAGATCCCTCTCAGAATCATACTGTTAAACGAATAAAATAGAATAAAATAAGAAAGAACCAATAACATTAAAATGCAGTTATCAAGATGTTAAAAAAATTCAAGAACCCCATAAAATCTATCCACAACAACTTGAGAGGGTCCTTATTAAGACCCTCTGCTTTACAAAACCCCCAACAAGGTGGGGCTGTGAATTGATCCAACCATTCTGGAGAGCAATTTGGAACTATACCCAAAGGGCTATAAAATTATGCATACCCTTTGATCCAGCAATACCATTACTAGGTCTGTATCCTAAAGAGATTTTTTTAAAAGGAAAAGGTAAGTATAAAATATTTATAGCAGCTCTTTTTATGGTAGCAAAGAATTGGGAATTAAAGAGGTATCCATCAACTAGGGAATGGTTGAACGAGTTGTGATATGTGATTGTGACTGGATACTCTTGTGCTGTAAGAAATGATGAGCAGGATGTTTTTAGAAGAACCTGGAAAGACTTACATGAACTGATGCGAAATGAAGTGAGAAGAACCAGGAGCACATTGTACACAGTAACGGCAACACTGAGCAATGATCGATTGGGAATGACTTAGCTATTCCCAACAACACAAAGATCAAAGATAATTCTGAAGGACCTATGATGGAAAATGCTATCCACTTCCAGAGAAAGAACCGATGGAATCTGAATGCAGATCAAAGAATACTTTTTTACTTTATTTTTCTTGGGGTTTTTTCATCTTTGTTTTCTTTTCCAACATGACTAATACAGAAATATGTTGTGCGTGACTGCACATGAATAACCTTTATCAAATTGCTTGGCTTCTCAATGATGAGAGAGTAAGAGAAAATTTGGAACTCAAAGTTATAAAAAAAAAAGTTAATTGTTTTTACATGTAATTGGGAAAAATATTAAAATTTTTAAAAATTCCTAACAAATCATAATCCAACCTTGGAGTGAAAGGAGGAGAACAAGCATTTATTAAACAAATACTATGTGCCAGGCACTATGCTAAGTGCTTTACAAATATTATCTCATTTGATAATGTGGCATAAAAAGAATTCAAATGATGGAAAACCCATTACTACCCAAGACATTAATTCCATTTTTTAGATAGCACTAACTCAGTTCAAAATAATGAGCCTTTATTTAATCGTTAGGAAGTCTTTCCTTATATCCAGCCTCAGTTTCCCCCCTTGCAGCTTTTGGCTGGTGGTTCTTGTCTGTGTTCAAAAGCCAAGCAGAAAATGAGGCTGATCCATCTTCTACATAACAACTCTTCAAATAGTGCATTGCTAGGACATTAAATATATATTAAGACTATGGGCTTATGTTAAACATAACTGATATTTAAAATATGGACTGATGAGGAAGAGAGAAGTTTGAGATCATTGACAGTACTGAAGACTTCCAGAAATTTACTCTACCCCAATCTCTTCCTGACTTTCAACTCTGGCCCTTGTCCTGACTCCTTGTCAATTTTTGATGCTTGACCAAGACAAATGTGCTTTTGAACTAATTCAATGGGCTGCCCATTCAGCTGTTTATCACTATCTGGGCAACATGCCTTCTTCTTCTGCTTGGTTTTTTTTTGTCCCCTGCATGTTCTGTTAGGCCAGTCTCTTATGAGTGGCCTGGACCCCATTAAGAAAGTTTGGTCCTTTAGGTATAATGGTTAGAGCAGCAGACTTGGAGTTAGGAAGACCTGAGGTCCAATCCTTCCTCAGACACTATTCATTTGCTATATGGTAATGGTTAAGTCATTTTAACCTTTATCAGGCTTGGTTTCCTCATCTGAATAATGGGGATAATAAAAGCCTAGCATGGTTGTGAAGGATCAAATGAGATGCCACATGAAAAGAGCTTTGAAAACCTTAAAGTCATATATAAATGCTAGCTCTTACTACTTTTAACATTCTGTGTTCCAATACAGTTAGTACCGTGTCACCTGAAAAATGCAGCTTCTAGAGAACCTCTCCCTGCTCTGACATTCTAGGTAGTAAAGTCCCTGTCAGCTCGGACAACCTCTGTCCTAAGGTTCCTCCCAGCTACTTATATCCTTGCTGCTGTCCCAGAACCTCCATTCAAGAAGGGCTCCCAGGCTAGGCATCTTTTCATTTCCCTCCAGGCATGTACTCTTCCTGGTTTCTCCATCATGTGCTCCACACCAGGGTCAGGGGGACACCAGGCCTGGAATCAAGACGACCTGAGTTCAAATCCAGCCTCAGATGCTTACTAGCTGTGTGACCTTGTACAAGTCACATAACCCTGTTTGCCTTAGTTTCCTCATCCGTAAAATGAGCTGGAGAAGGACATGGCAAACCTTGCCAGTATCTTCTTTGCCAAGAAAACTCCAAATGGGGTCACGAAGAGTTGAACAGGACTGAAGCAATTGAACAAACAAACAAAATAAAAATTCCCCATTAGAAGGTAAGGTCCTTGAAGCAAGGACTGTCTTTCTTTGCGCTTTCATCCGTATTTCTATCCCTTAGCAAAGTATCTAGTATATATTCAGTGCTTAATAAATGTTCTTTGAGGGTAGCTAGATGGCCTGATGGATAGAGCACTGACCCTGGAGTCAGGAGGACTTGAGTTCAAATGTGACCTCGGACACTTATTAGCTGTATGACCCTAGGCAAGTCACTTAACTCCAATTGCCTCCCCTACTCCCCCCAAAATAAATAAATGCTTGCTGACTGACTGTTCTCAGGTACTACCTCTCCCAACCTTAGCTCTAACATTCTATACTTACTGTTCTAAAGTTTCTTTAGAAATCAGAAATTTCATGTTCTATGAGCTGGGCCATGGTATTCTGGTTTCCCTTGCTTGGGTGATCTATGATGTCTCTTGAAGCTTTCAGACTCCAGAATTATGAGATGAATGCCATAGCCTGAACTACTCCCATGCCCAGCCACTCAACACACAACACATGGGGGCTGATGGGGCAGCTTGGCCAGTGACAGACAAGCTCAGCACCTGAGAGTGGTGGCAGGGTGCACCTCCCCCTACAAATTACAATGGCAGTATCTTTTCAATCCAGATAGTTCCAAAGCCCCCAGAGCTCGAGAGTCTTCCCTTTATCCAAGGTTCTGGGGACAGAAACTTGCTGGACTGGTTTGCTTTTGTCCTCCTGTCTGCTAACTAGCTGGATCTGGACTGGGTGGAGGAAGTAGCCCCGGAGGAAGAGGCCCAGGTTTCTGGCTAAATTGTTTTTTTTTTTCTTTGCTTCTGTTCAGGCAGTGAAGGAAAGTGCCTCCAGGTCTGTGAGGAGGGGAGAGGCTGATTTGGGGAGAGGAGTGGACCCCCTCCGGTGGATTCCAAGGAACTGGTTAGAGAAAGGCTCTCCCTGCCCAGCTGGAGCAGGGGACCTGTCAGCAGCCCCAGAAGGCAGCAAGTTTGGTGGGTTTCCTCTGTAGGGCAGGTGAGAGGTGGAAGAAGAGACACAGAGAGAGAGATAGGACTAGGCTAGGGAGAAGCCATCCTCTCTTCTAAGCCCCGTCATTCTACAGGTGAGGAAAGCAAGGCTCAGGGAATTTAAATCACACAGGAAGTACTAAATGACCAGAGGGGCATATATAAACCCAGCTCCTCTGACTCCACAGCCTGGATTCTTTCCACTTCGCCACAAAGACACGCAGAGAAAGACAATAAAAACTGCTGTAGCTGGGAGGAGACAGAAAAAAGAAGACCCAGGAAAGGAGGATGAGAGAGAGGAAGAGACAGAGGCTTGGGGGAGGGGGCAGGGAGGCTGTGGAGAAAGAAAAAGAGAGAGAAAGCGGCTCAGAGCAGAGGACCCAGGTTCAAACTGAGGCTGGGCTTTCTGCCTCTGCCAATTGATTCTCTCCCTCAGACCTCTCTTCACCTGTAAAATGAAAGGGTTGGTTGTTAACCCACAAACATTGGTCAAATGCTGCTAACATCAGTTGGTGCCAGGTCCTGGGGATACAAAACCAAAAATGAAACTGTCCCTGCCCTCAAGTAGTTTACAGTCTATCCTGGGAAACAATGTATATACAGACCAGGGTATACGAAGTAAATACAATGTAAAAAAAAAAAAGAGGGAGAGGCATCGGAAACAGATGAGAATAATTAAGAAAGGTCTCATGTAGGAGGGGTGGCTTAGGCTGAGCTTGGAAGGAAGCTGCGAGTTAGGAGGTGGGTGTGAAGGAGGTGAGCAGTCCAGGCCTGGGGAAGAACCAGGAAAAAACTACAGGACCTCGGATTGCTCTTCCAGTGCTAAATTTCATGAACCTTTGATCCTAAATCCCAGGTCTGCCCACATATGACCTGGGTCAAGTTACTTCCTTTGGAACCTGTTTTATCTATAAAAGTATTAAACCCTCATACTGCTGATCTCTTAGCGAAAGCATTTTGCGAAGCAATATGTAAAAGTGAATCATTATTATCAAGGAGTGACTGAGTCAGTCATAAAGAATGATACAGAGAATATTGAGGGGAAAGAGAGAGGCAGGCAGAGGGAGGAAAGGGAGGAGAGAGAAAAAAGGAGGAAGAGAGGGAGAAATTGAGAGACAAGGAGAGAGAGAGATGGAGAAAGAGAGAAAAGGAGAGAGGGAGAAATTGAGAGATGGGAGAGAGAGACAGAGGAAAAGGGAGAAAGGGAGAGAGGGAGGGAGAGAGAAGAAGAAGGACGAAGAGGAGGAGGAGGAGAAGAAGAGTCATGAAGAGAAATTAGGAGTGGGGGTAGGCTATGGTAGGAGGGAGATCTAGAAATAAAAATAAAAACAAAAAAAGACAAGGCAGGGGGAAGTAAGTTAAGAGGAAGAAAGACTGAGAACTGGACAGAAATAGTGAATAGGAGCCAAAGAAAGAGAGGCTCTGAGGAGAGAAAAGAGAGTCCTGGGAGGAACAGTCTGGGACTGGGGGGTCAAAAGATATGGATTCCAGCCTTAGCCCTGCCTTATAGTGACTTATAAGTCACTAACTTAGAGCTTTGTATGACTATTACCCAGCACAGTGCCTGGCACATAATAGATACTTCATAAATGTTGTATTGATTGGTTGATTATAACTCATCTAGTCACCTGTCATCATTTCACAGATGGGGAAATTGAGGCCCATAGAGATGAAGTGACTCGACAGGGAATGTCAGAGGAAGGTTTGAGCTCAGACTCTCTGACTCCAAGTCCAACCCCACTTCCCACTGACCCAAGCAGCCTCCTCTTACTCCATGACCTTAGCCAAATAATTTTTCTATGAGTCTCAGTTTCAAAATCTGTGAACCACTGGAGGTGTAGGGAAGGGAAAAAAAGCTAGGTGGGGAGACTGAGCAAAAGAGAGTTAGGAAAAATGAGATTTTGAAAACAAAAGAGAAAGTGATAAAAGAGAAAGAAAGCCAGAGAGGTATAGAGAAAGTGAAATGAGGAAAAAGAAGGCTGAAGAAGAGAGAGGTAGAAAGAGAAGAAGGGAAGAAAGAAGAGGGACTGGGTATAGGTTGGGAAGGTTTTGAAGTCAGCTGGGAATTTAGGGGGTTTCCGACATGTGAAAAAACACAACCCACATATTAAAAAAAAAAAAGCCAAACCAGGAAGTGGTTCCCCTGCTCAGCCTGGCAACATCTTCTTAGCCAGTCCTTTTCTGGGCCAGCTTAGCAATCAGGCCTCTATTTGGCTGCAGGGCTGGGGTGGAGGAGTCACTGCATGGGAGAAGCACCTGCCAGCCAGCTCAGCCCAAGGATCTCTTCCTGTATGGATCAGAGGGCGGAAATCCCCACTGGAATCATCCCCAAAGAGCTCTTTCTCTCCAGGCTGTCCCAGAAGTCATCAGCAGGGCCCATGGGAAGTGGGGGAGGTGCTCCCATCTAACACCACTGGAAAACGCCCCTGGACCTCTTTCTGCTGCCCGTGCTCAGGTCCCTACCCCTCTCCTTTAGCCAAGGGCTGCCCTGGGCTTTTCTCTATCAGAAGAGCCTCTGTTCACTGAAAAACCCCAGTGGGGAAGAACACAAATCCCAGCTTGGATGTTAGATGGAATATGGGAGAGGGCTAGAAATTGTCAGGAGAGTCTGCTCAGTCTGTGACTCACCATGGTGTGACTGAGAAAGTTCTTTTCATTCTCTGTGCCTCATTTTCTCATGTACAATAAGGAGGCTGGGCTAGATAATCTTTAAGGATGCCTCCAGCTCTGACATTCTGTCTTCTAAGGCCCACCCTGCCAGTTCTGACAGCCTGGTTCTAAGGGCCTTCCCAGCTCTGACATTCTGTGTTCTAAGGGCCTTCCCAGCTCTGAAGTTCTGTCTTTTAAGAGCCCTCCCAGCTCTGATTTTCTGGGTTCTAAGGGCCTCCCTGGCTCTGACATTCTATATTCTAAGGGCCCTCCCAGTTCTGAAGTTCTATGTTCTAAGTGCCCTTCCAGTTCTGACTTTCTGTGCTTAAGGGCTCTCCCACTCTGAAGTTCTCTCTTTTAAGGGTTCTCCCAGCTCTGACATTCTATGTTCTAAGGGCTCTCCCATCTCTGACATTCTGTGTTTAAGGGACCTCCCAGTTCTAAAGGCCCTCTCAGCTCTGACTTTCTGTGTTTAAGGGCCCTCCCAGCTCTGAAGTTCTCTGTTTTAAGGGTTCTCGAACTTCTGACATCCTGGGTTCTAAGGGCGCTCCCAGCTCTACAAAATTACAACATTTGAAAATTGGAAGAGACTTCAGCAACCTTTTAGTTCAACCCATGTACAAAAGGAATCCCCACTGCTACATAGCTACATTTCACCTCTAATAAGCTTTAATTCAATTAATTTCCAGCTATTGGAATCACAGAATCATAAAACCTGGGGCCAGCCCATGCCAGACTAGGCTACATGGTAGGTGACATAGTCTGAGCTCCCTCCTCTGCATAAATGGGTTAAATGGGTAGATTAGGGCAGATCCAAGCAGCATGGAGGGGGGCAGGTAGAGCCACTTGTAAGAGAGGGTAGGAAAGATTTCACATAAGACACAGCTTCTGAGCTATGACTTGAAGGACGATGCCCTTATTCTTTGCCATCTCTACCCCACTGGAAACTTGAATCCTACCCCGGGGTCCTCCCTCTCTGGTAGGTGAGCTTTTACTTTGTCTTTCTGGGGTCGAGGCCTTCATGACACTTCCTAGCTGTCTCCTCACTGTGCTCCATTTCCTGCCCTCCTTCTCACTTTCCAGTGCCCTTTTAGATGTTAGCTTTCTCCACTAGAATGTAAGTTCCTGGAAGGCAGGATGATTTTGCTTTCTTTCCTCCCTCCCCCTTACTTCCCAGGCTTCTCTGTCTCTCTGTTTCTATCTGTCTCTGTCTCTCTGTTTTTCTCCCTCTCCCTGTATCTCTCCTCTATCTCATTCTCTCTCATGGTCACTCTCATTCTCCCTCCTCTCTCTCTCATTCTTTCTTTTATTTTTCTCATTCTCTATGTTTCTCTGTCTCTCTTACCTCTCATTCTCTATTTGTCTCTCCTAGCCTCTTGGTCCCTCTATCTCTTTCTCTCTGTATCTCTCAGATAAGGACCATCAGATGTAGAGATAAGGAAAGAGTGAAATTCAGGCACAAGAACCAACCTGGGCAGGAGATGAAATGTCAGGCTCAAGGGCTACCTAGCAGTCCAGTGTCCAATTTGGCTAGAACAGAAACAATATGAAACGGTGATGGAAAGGTTGGTTGGAGCCAGATTGCAAAAGGCTTTAGAAGCCACATGGACAACTGCATTGTGTTTCGTCCTACAAGAAATAGGGAGCCACGGCAGAGTCTTGACAGAATAGTGCCTCCATCTACCTTCAGAAGTATTTCCGGAACTGTATAGGAGATGAACAAGGGAGCCAACTAGGCTATTTCAAAAATCCAGGTGAAAGGTGATGAGAGTCTGACTTAGGGTGGTGGCTGTGGAAAGAAGGAGATGTGATAAGTGATGAGCAGGTAGAATCATAAAGGCTTGGCACCCAAGTAGATAGATATGGGTGGTAGGGGAGAAGAATGAGTGAAAGCTGACTGAGATAAGGAAGCTAGGTGACTTGAAGGATTGGAGTACATATACAGAGAGATAGGGAAGTTTGGAGGAGATGTGGGTTGGGCAGTGGTGTGTGTGTGTGTGTGTGTATGGATATAATTAGTTCCATTTTTTGACTTAATGAATTCAGGATGTCTACAAAACATACAGAATAAGATGTATGACTGGAGTTCAACTGAGAGATGAGGACTTCTAGTCTCTTCTAGTTCTAAGATCCAGCAAAGTAGACCAAGAAGGAATGGTCAGATAGATAGGAGGAGAGCCAAGAAACAGTAGCATCCCAGAAGAAGGTCAGTAGTCTCAAAAGCTGCATAGAAGTCAAGTAGGATGAAGCCTGAGAAATCAGACAACAGTTAATAGGGAATTGATAACCTTGTAGAAAGAGCAGAATAGGAAGGGCAGAAGTCAGAATCCAAGAGGCAGAAATGAATGGTTGTTGAGGAAGTGAAGGCATCAAGACTTTCCAGGAGACTGGATGTGAAAGAGAGAAAAGATAAAGGATGTTATCTGGAGGGAAGGGCAGGGTCAGGAGAAAGTTTATTTAAGCAGGAGGGAAATCTGGGAGTGTTTGAAGATAAGAGGGAACACACTAGTAGACAGGGAGAGCTGGTATGAGAGAGGAAACGGGAGTGGTTGGTGAGGTAAGCTCATAGAGGAGACGAGAGGGTGAGGATCAAGGACACTGATGAAAGGGTTGATCCTGGCATGGAGAAAGGCCATGTCTTTGGCAGAGATGAGGAGAGGATGGGTGATCCTGTGGTAAGGGAGGTGACTCAGCTTATTGTTTGTGACCTCAATAAAATAGGAGGTAAGATCTTCTGAGAGAGAGGGGAAAGGTTTGGAGTGGGGTAGAGGGAAGGGAGTGTTGGGATAGATGGTTCCTTCCCCCAAGATCACTGAGGTGCTAAATGTCAGAAGTGGACCCTGGTCCTCAAACTCTGGTAGGCAGCTGGGTGGCACAGTGGATAGAGTATCTGTCCTGGAATCAGGAAGATTCCTCTTCCTGACTTCAAATTTGGCCTCAGACACTTACTAGCTGTGTGACCCTGGGCAAGTCACTTCCCTCAGTTTACCTCAGTTTCCTCATCTGTAAAAATGAGCTGGGGAAGGAAATGGCAAACCATGCCAGTATCTCTGCCAAGAAAACCACAAATGGGGGTCACAAAAAATCAGACACTACTGAAATGACCTAACAACATTAACCTGTCTCTAAAACCAGTGTACCTTTTTCTGTATTATGCGGCTCGTCACCTGTCCTCTAAACTTTCCTATCTCTCCGTACATGTACTCCAATTCTTCAAGTCACCTAGCTTCCTTATCTTAGAGTCAGCTTTGACTCATTCTTCACTCCCACCACCCAAAAGACTTTTTAAAAATTATGACCCCAAATCTTTGTATCTATCTCAAGTTGAAAAACCCACCAAAGGTCAACCCTCTCATTTTACAGCCCCCAAATCTCGTTCTGCTTGCATTGGTTTTTACTGTCAAAGAGAAAGACCTTTGGAGATGAAAATCTCTTTTCTTTCTACCTTGGGATGAATTCATTCCTCCCCACCCCAGGCCTGACTAGTTCCTCTGAAATTCCCTCCTTCCTCTAATCCTGTGATGATGGATGAGGCCGGATTCCACCCATAGGCTCACTGCACAATTAATGAAGTAAGTGAAGGTTACTTAAAGGCCTCACCTCCCTCTTTCTCTGCTTCCAGTGTTCTCTACTACCCCTTTCTAGGAAAGTTAGGAAATAAGATCAAGCCTTCCCAGACTCCACCAAGTGAAAGTGGTCTCTGGGGCAGCTAGGTGGTGCAGTGGAGAGAATATCAGCCCTGGAGTCAGGAGGACCTGAGTTCAAATTTGACCTTATTCACTCAACACTTACTAGCTGTGTGACCTTGGGCAAGTCACTTAACCCTAATTGCCTTGTCTTCCCCCTTCCAAAAAAGTGATCTCTGCTGCAGCAAAGTTTTCATAGTACCTTGCTGGGTTCCCCTTTGCCCCCATCACCTGTTTTGTATCATCCTTATTGTTTATGTGCCATATTCTTTCTGCCTTTCCTTCTTCCCCCTAAAAAGCCATTAGATTGTTAGCTCTTTGTGGGCTAGAATATGTTCTTTTTCAGCCTTGGAGCCCCAGCTCCTCATATAGGGCCATTTACATAAGTGCTTAATTGATATTTGAAGGACAGTGTGATGTAGTAGATGGGAGGTTGGTTTCAGAGTTAGGAAGACCTCAGTTCAAATGTCGCCCAACATCCCTTCTTTCTAGGACTTTGTCATCATGCCTCAGCTAGCTCCAGACTAGGCTTCTCTGGACCCCTCCTCACACTGATGAGTTCTTATAGGAACCTCCATTTGGGGGAATGGCTCTAGACCAGCAACCCACAGTTTAAGAAGCACGGAAGGGGTCTCTGGTGGAAAAAGTTTAAGAAGCCCTGCTCTAGACCATCCCTTCTTCATTTGTAGCCACCATGACCCTACCTAGGTACCAACATGAGAATGTAATCTCCTTGAGGGCAGAGACTGTCTTCCTTATTGTTTGTATTTGTACAAACAGCTTTTGTACAGAGTTTAACATAGTGCCCAACACATAGTAATCATCTGATAATGCTTGCTGAAGATGAAATCACAGATCTAGACATCGATTATTTTTTAACATTTGTTAAATTAAAAATAAAAAATTGATCGGGGCAGCTAGGTGGCACAGTGAGTGAAGCACAGACCCTGGAGTCAGGAGGAAAATCTGGCCTCAGACACTTGACACTTAGTAGCTGTGTGGCCTTGGGCAAGTCACTTAACCCCATTTGCCCTGCCTCCCCCCCCCAAAAAAAAACAACAACAAAAAAGAAAATGAAATTGGTCATCTCATTCTCATTCTAGTTCTAGGATCTTATTGCATGATCCCTCTTTCCAGGGATATCTGCTCTCAAAAGAGGGCAACAGAGAATAAGCCATGATGGACTCAAAGGGATTAATTGCTGATGGTAGAATTTCAGGAAGCTTGGGGAAATATTTTTTGGAGGTGGGGGGACAGGAAAGACTTCCTAGTGTCCTTCACATGGCACTGAATGAGACTGCCCTGCTCAAGCCCAGGGCTTTCCCTAAGTATTTTTTCCCAGTTTCAATAATGATCCTTTACTTAAGAAGCAGTTGAAATTCCCAGTATTTATGCAGTCTATTTCACGGTCATTTCACAATCTATGTACCTGTCTATTTTCTATTACCTTTGCAGCCTTGGCCAAATGCCTTAGCCTCTCTGGGCCTTATTTTCTTCAGCTGATAAATGATGGTGTTTGATTAGATGAGCCCTCAGGTTCCTTCCAGCTGTGTCTGCTTTTGAAATTGACACAGCATCTATCTTCTCTGGAGGGGGGTGAGGAGGAGGGAGAAGGAAGCAGGTGGCCACAGAGCAGGGGACCACCCAGAGCTTGCTGCACCAACCTGAAGCAACAACGCCTTCAGCACTGAGCCAGAATACAAGAGCTCCTGCAGACCGGGGTTGGAAGGGTGTCATCTGTTCTTCCCATTACCTAATAATAACTGTGCACATTTATATTAGGTTGTAGGGTTCACAAAGCTTTTTTTTTAACCTATATCTCATTTAATTCTCATAGCAACTCTGAGGTGTAAGTGCTGTGATCATCAAAATTTTACAGATGGGGAAACTGAGGCTCACCCAAGGTCATATAGTCAACAAGTGTTAGGAATGAGATTCTGGTCTTTCTGACTCCAAGTCCGGTTTTTCATCTATTTTCATGCTGTTTCTAATTTGCTCTGGGATCCTTATTACTTTTTAAAAAATTATACTTTTAAAATTAAAATTAAATTAAATTAAAATTAAAAATTATACTTTTAAAAAAGTATATATATAAAAATTATATATCCCCCAATTATACATGAAAACAATATTTTAAATATGTTTTTAAAAATGTTTGAGTTCCAAATTCTCTCATTCTTTCTCTCCTCTCCCCCCTCTCCATACTGAGAAGGCAAGCAATTTGATATATGTTACACATGTGCAGTTATGCAAAATATATTTATATGTTTTTGAAAGTACATTCAACATACGTAATCTTGTTTCATGGAATCACAGATTCGATGGGACCTCTGGGGACATCTACTTCGACCTTCTCTTCCCTTTCACAGTGTCCCTGATAGGGACCTTCGTTTGAACAACATGGCATAGAGGAAAGCATGATGAATAGGGGACGGGGAGGGGAGGAGTGTCTGAGGATCTGGATTTGAATTCTGGCTCCACTGCTTATCACCTTCTTGACCTTGGGCAAGCCGATACGTTTCTCTGATACTTAAATTTCCTCACCTGTAAAGTGAGAGTGTTGGAATGACCTCTAAAATATGGACTCCTGGGATCCCACGGCCTTGAGTGATAACGGTCTATCCATCTGACAAAGCAAACCTTTGCATTGCTGGAGAGTCTGGATTAGTGGGAAGATTTTCTTGTATCTATTGGACAACTTCCTCCCTGCAACTTCCCTCCATCACGTCATCTGCCTTGGGCTGCCCATGGTGTTCTGAAATTTTTCCCATGCTCCACCAAACATCACCATTCCTTTTTTTTTTTTTCAGGGAGGAAGGCAGGGCAATTAGGGTTAAGTGACTTGCCCAAGGCCACACAGCTAGTAAGTGTGTCAAGTATCTGAGGTCAAATTTGAACTCAGGTCCTCCTGACTCCAGGGCCTCTACTCCCTTCACCACCTAGCTGCCCCCGAACATCACCATTCCTACAGAATTCTTGCTCTTAGGGGAGAGACCAGGAGGAATTTAGCCAATCTTCCTCATGTATTATTTTCAATAAAATTTTACTCAGTGCTTCAAGAATACATTAAAGTGCCCGTGGAAAGGGTATATCAATCTAACAGCTAGCTGACATTTACGCAGGGGCTCTCAAAAGCTGTTAGAGCTGAAAACAGTCCTCGGACTTTTGTGACCACCTGTATAGTGCCTTAAGAGTTACACATTGCTCTACAAATATGATCTCTTTTCATCCTCGCAGGAACTCTATGATGTAGGCGCTAACTCCATTTTGCAGTTGGGCAAACTGAGGGGTAGAACAGTTAAGTAACTTGCTCAGGGTCACACAGGATTCAAATTCAGGCCTTCCTAACTTCACTTTGGCCCAACTCACCATCGCAGAAACTTTCAGGACCAAAGTGCCCTGCCCTGGCCATCACTCCCTTATCTGTGGGATTTCCTTCATCAAAACAGCTCCTTGAGGGCAGGGACTGCCTGTCTTGGCTTGGATTATTAGCACTTAGTATAGGGTTTGTCACTTAGTAAAGTCTTTAATAAATGTTTCTTATTCATTCATTTATTCATGCCGAGACACATGAGGGGGAGCTCAGTTGGAGGTAAACAGTTATAACATATTATTAGTAAAATTGCATTTACTTCAAAGACCAACGATGCTGCTGCTGATGTAGCCTGCAGCCTCTACGTCCCTATGTAAATGATCTTCGTGAATTACGGTGGCTGAAAAAAATTTATCACCTGGCAGCCAACCTTCTTTTGGGCTTTCGAAAGCTAAGCTGGGGTAAGGCAAGTTCCAACAGGTCAAGCCGATGTGGAAAAGCTTTGAGTCTTGGTCTGGTGATGGGCAGTGTCTATTGTCAGCTAGTTAACTATGGAGATATTTGTCATCAGAAAATTGGCCATTAGGTTATGAGAGAAAAATGTAATTATTATTAATAATACCTCACACTTACTTGGTACAAAAGGTATTATCAACCTAGCCTTTGACATCATTATCTGGGGAAGCAGCTCCCATAGAGAAGGGACCCGTCATCCCACCAACTGCCACCCACAGAGCAAGCAAACCAGCCTAGAAAAAGCAGCCAGGCATCCTGAGGGAGGCAGCATGTGCCATCCAAGTCAACCAATATCCCCTTGTCTCCCTCAGACCCCAATGGAGAAAGCCCAGGACTCTGAACCTAGGAGCTTTGGGAATAGCAAGGCTTCCAGCCCAGTCCCCTCAGCCATTAGCCTGGGAAATCATCCCTGCCAAAATGCAGCCTGGCAAGTGTTCCTTTGGTGTTAAGGCCACAGTTATGAAAGACACACAAAAGAAAGTCCTTGCCTTCAAAGTTCTTGGCATCATCAAATGGTTCAAATGATATGGTTTTGATGGAATCCTAATAAAGCTGCCTCCAGCCACAATATTCTTTTTTTAAATTTTTTAAATTATTTAATATATTTAGTTTTCAGCGTCGATTTTCACAGGAGTTTGAATTACAAATTTTCTCCCCATTTCTACCCTTGCCCCCATTCTATGATGGTGTATATTCTGGTTGCCCTGTTCCCCAGGCAGCCCTCCCTTCTGTCACCCGACTCCCCTCCCATCCCCTTTTCCCTTTCTTGTAGGGCAAGATAAATTTCTATGCCCCATTGCCTGTGTATCTTATTTTCTAGTTGCCTGCAAAAACTTTTTTGTTTTTGTTTTTGAACATCTATTTTTTAAAACTTTGAGTTCCAAATTCTCTCCCCTCTTCCCTTCCCACCCACCCTCC
>CM053622.1:52130409-52316951 GCA_028646595.1 Phalanger gymnotis
GCATATCGTTATGTATAACCCTTCCACAACACTCATGTTGTGAGAGACTAACTATATTTTGCTTCTTCCTAACCTATCACCCTTTATTGAATTTTCTCTCTTGACCCTGTCCCTTTTTGAAAGTGTTTGTTTTTGATTACCTCCACCCCATCTGCCCTCCCTTCTATCATCCCCTCCCCTTTTTTTATCTTCTTCCTCCTTCTTTCCTGTGGGGTAAAATACCCAATTGGGTATGTATAGTATTCCCTCTTCAGGTCATATCTGATGAGGGCAAGATTCATTCATTCCCCCTCACCTGCCTTCTCTTCTCTTCCTACAGAACTGCTTTTTCTTGCCACTTTTATGCGAGATAATGTACCCCATTCTATCTCTCCCTATCTCCCTCTCTCAATATATTCCTCTCTCATCCCTTATTCATCTTCAACTCACCCTGGGCCCGCTCTCTCTCTCTCTGTATATATATATATATGTATGTACATATATATATATACACATACATACATATACATATATACATAAACATACATATATATATGTACATGCATATTCCCTTCAGCTACCCTCATGAATCGTACAAATCATCTTTCCATGTAGGAACAGCCCCAATATTCTAACTTCCTTATGGGCCCCACTAAACAGCAGGTATGTCCTGATTTAACCACACGAGCTGCCTTTAACCGCACCTCAGGCCTGAGACTCAAGACAGCCACTGCCCCTAGCTAGCCACTACCTCCAGATCCAATTTGCATATTTGAACAGGTGTGTCTTTGCACTCACCATAATCACATCATCCAATTAGCCTAAGACAGGACCACAATACCTAACTATCCATCTTGACCAGACAGGACCACAATAGCCAGCCAATCAGAAAGCAGCATGACCAGGATGTTTGACCACTGAATCACAGAAGGGACCAGTCCCTTATTACCTAATCCCTTAACAAACTCCTCCGGTCTTTTTAATATTCATAATTTCTGTTATGTAATTGCATCTTTAGCCTATAAAAATTCTTGCTTTCTCTGAAGTTGCTGGTTCCTCTTGAAACCTAGCCGACTTCTGAGGGGCTTCAATCCTCAATAAATGCCAGTGGTTGGATTAGAGATGGTCTGACTGAATTCTTTGAGATGACTCCCCCCACAATGTGCCACAAAATTGCAACAGTTTCATCTATGGAAATGACATTTCAGAAGAAGCATTACCATCTGCTTTGTTGATGCACCCTAAGTACCATGGGATTTTTCCATTTGATTTACTGCTGAAACTTCCATTGTGTTGTCTTCCTCATTGGAATGTGAGCTCCTGGAGACCAGGGAATACTTTCCTTTCCTACATGTAAATCCTTAGCTTAGCACAGTTCTTTGTACATAGTCAATACTTAGTGCAATTCTTTGTATATAGTAAGTGCTTAATAAATCCTGCATTCATTTATTCACTCATTAATATATAACTGGAAGAGGAAGTGGACTAGTTAGTTAAGGAAGAGGAAGGATAATTGATTAATCTTCAAGCATTTATGAAGTGCCAATTATAGGCTCCGTTCTGTGCTCCCAGTGATCCCCGACCATAAAAAACCCAACAAAAAATCCCTGAAACATTTCTTGACCTCAGAGCACTTACATTCTAGGGAGGAAGACTGTATGTACACATATAATACAGAATAAATACAAAGTAATTTGAAGGGGGTGGGGGAGGCCTTGGTACAGGATGATTTCTCACGTAGGATGTGGGCCTTGAAGTGAGCTTTGAAGAAAACTGGAGATCTTTAGAGACAGAGGTGAGGCGGGAGGGAGTGTATTCCAGGCATGAGGGACACAGCTTTTGCACAGAGGAGAAAGAAGGAATTTCATACGTGGGAAATAATAGAAGGCTAACCTAGATGACAGTCCAAATGTTACACCAGCATTCCCCCCAAACTATTCCAAAGCCAGAGAAGGCCTTCAGAATTTGGGGGACATTCTCTACTGAGGATTTCATGGAAAGACATGGACCTGAGTTGCATAGGATACGAAGCATGAATGGGTCCTGATTAGTGGAAGGAGGACCCCAGCTTCATCAAAGTTGCAAAGAAAGTAACTACAGCTTTTTTGGTTATGGAGCATTGAACGTTAATTTTCAAGTACAAATATTATTGTTTAATTTTGCAGATGGACAGTTAGTTGATGCTGTGGATAGAGTGCCAGGCTTGGAGTCAGGAAGACTTCTCTTCCTGGGTTCAAATCTGACCTCAGACACTTACTAGCTGTGTGACCCTGGGCAAGTCACTTAACCCTGTTTGATTGAGTTTCCTCATCTGGAAAATGAGCTGGAGAAGGAAATGGCAAATCACTCCAGTAAGAAAATCCCAAATGGGATCAGGAAGAATCAGACATGACTGAAAAAAGATGGAAATTTTACAGATAAGAACACTGAGAGAATGGAAATGACTCGTCTAAGAGCCTCCCAACTTGTATGGAACATAATGAGAGCTCAGCTCCTAGAAATTCAAATTTTTATGAAGCTAAGATTGAAAGGAATTTGGGAAAGAAAGAATATGACAGTGATATCAGTGTAATATGGAGACCACAGAAAGTGTAGGAGAGGTATGTGGGCAACAAGCACAGGATTTAAAATCGGGAGACCTGAGTTCGAATTTAGCCCCTGCTACTCTGTGGGCCTCAGTTTCCTTGTCTGCAGAATGAAGGCACTGAGACAGAAGTAGCTCTCCAACTCTTTTGATGGGTGGTGCTAAACTCTGGGGTAGGGCTGCAGGCAGAGATAATGAATAAGAAGGCTTCACTCAGTTAGTTTTCTCCCCGCCCCTTTGGAGAAGCAGTTGAGTCCCACCCACCTCCCGGAAATGGGACTCGTCCGGGAATGATTTGCATTTGGCTCAGTGTGGAAGCTACTCCCGGAAGCCCTTATCTCCAATTCCTATGGAGGGGGCTGCAGTGGTCCTTCTGGGAACCCTCACACCCTTTGTTCACTGCCTTGGGACAGCTGAGGGACCTGGGGTAGAGGCACCAGAGCTGGATATCAGCTTCTTCTAGCTCCTTACCCAGGGCCCCTGCAAACACAGGCAGCCCCTGAGCAGGCTTTGATTAAGCCCTGACTATGTGCCAAGCACTGTGCTAAACCCTTGAGATAGATAGACTGAAAGACTCCCAGGAAGGACACCTTCTAAGGCGGGAGACAGTTGCAAAAATATGTGTACATAGAAGATATATACAGTTTAAATGGAGATCATCTCAGAGGGAAGTCACTAGTCTTGTGGGAGACTGGGAAAGGCCTCCTACAGAAGGTGGGATTTTCAATAGGATTTGAAGGAAGCCAGGGAAGCTGGGAGGAGGGAGAGTATCCTCAGCACGGGGGACAGCAAATAAAAGGATGGAGGGTCTTGTTCCAGTAATAGCAAAGAGAGAATAAGGAAGAGAGTAAGGTATAAGAAGGCTGGAATGGTAGGAAGCCGTCAGGCTGTGAAGAGCCGGAAAAGCCTAACAAAGAGTTTTATTTTTGATCCCGGAGGCAATAGGGAGCCACTAAAGTTTGAGTGGGGAGCGGATCACATGGTCAGACCAGAGCTTAAGGGAAATCACTTTGATAGATCTGATTGAAATACATAGAAGAGAGGATGTCAGAGCTGGGAGGGCTTTTAGAACAACATAGAACGTCAGAGCTGGAAGGGTTTCTGGAACTTAGAATGTGAGAGCTGAGAGTGCCCTTAGGACCCAGAAGGTCAGAGCTGAGAGAGCCCTTAGAACCCAGAATGTGAGAGCTGAGAGGGCTCTTAGGACCCAGAAGGTTAGAGCTGGGAGAGCCCTTAGAACTTAGGACCCAGAAGGTCAGAGCTGAGAGGGCCCTTAGAACCCACAGTGTCAGAGCTGGGAGGGCTCTTAGGACCCAGAAAGTTAGAACTGGGAGAGCCCTTAGAACCCAGAGTGTCAGAGCTGGGAGGGCCCTTAGGACCCAGAAGGTCAGAGCTGAGAGGGCCCTTAGAACCCAGAGTGTCAGAGCTGGGAGGGCTCTTAGGACCCAGAAGGTCAGAGCTGAGAGGGCCCTTAGAACCCAGAGGGTCAGAGCTGAGAGGGCCCTTAGAACCCAGAGTGTCAGAGCTGGGAGGGCTCTTAGGACCCAGAGTGTCAGAGCTGGGAAGGCCTTACAATAAGATCAACAACATGATAATGATAGGTAACATTTTTGTCACTTACTATGCAGCGGGCACTGTGCTAAAAACTTTACGAATATTATCTCATCTGATCCTCACAACAATCCTGGAGGTAGATACTGTTATGATCCCTATATTACAGGTGAGGAAACTGAGGCAAGCAAGGTCAAGGGACTTACCCAGGATCACACAGCTAGTAAATGTCTGAAACCACATTTGAACTCAGGTCTTCCTGACTCCAGAGTGGGTGCCCTCTCTACCATATCACCTAGCTGCCTGAGACTGACATTTAAAAGGCATTTATTAAATGCTTGTTGCTTGCTTAATGACTTTCCCTTTTTTCCTTTTTTTGCTATCTTGTTTCTATCCTTTTTCTTTCTTGTATCCTTCCCACCTCCAATCCACATCCCCAACTGTGAAAAAGAAAAGAAAAACAAAGCCCTTGTAACAAATATGCAAACCAAATTACAGATTGTCTGAGTCCAGTGGACAACTATGCTTTATTCTGCATTCTGAGGCCATCACCTATTTCCTCTTAGGGTAGGTAATTGACTTCTTAGACCTAATAGAGCTCTGAATCTACAGGTTTTTAATCCTTTTAGGCCTAGAGACCTTGCCCTCCTCCTTTGCTCTTTCATTCAAATTCAGTTTTTGTACTTTTATCAAATACAATCTATTGATGGGGCCCCTGGTGGTTCCCAGCTGGAGATACTAGGATGAAAAAAAAAAAAACAACCCAATACATTCTGTGCCTTCAAGGAATTGACAGTATACTGGAGCCCTATGCTAGGGCAGTTAGGGGACTGCTGTGGAGAGAAGACTGATCTTGGAATCTGGAAGACTCATCTTCCTGTGTTCAAATCCAGCCTCAGACACTTACTGGCTGGGTCACTCTGGGCAAGACACTTAACCCTATTTGCCTCGGTTTCCTCATCTGTAAAATGAGCTGGCAAAGGAAACCCCCAAATCTTTGCCAAGGAAACCCCCAAATGAAGTCAGGAAGAGTGGGACATGTCAGATGTGACTGAACAGCAGCAACAGGGCCGTAGGCAAGTAATCATTATACCGAGTGACGGGGGGAAAGAAGAGACCTAGAGAGAGTATCATACAGTAATATATATTATCCAGACATCGGAGGAAGAAGAGGAAAGCGAACTAATTTGGGAGTAGAGAGTCTGGGAGAGAATCAGGGAAGACTTCATTGAGGAGACAGTCCCCAATGTGAGCCTTTGAAAGAAGACCATTTCAGCAAGCAGGAGGGAGAGAAATTTAGGCAGGCATAGGACTAGAATGCACAAATTTAGGAGATGGCAGGAAGAGATCTGTGAACAGTTACTAGTCCACCGGTCCCGATTTCCCGGAATGCTAGTATCTTCCCTCTGTCGATTTTCTCTAATTTATAATTTGTACGTAGTCGTTTGCATATTCTCTCCAGCATTCAACTATGAGCTCCTTGAGAGCAGGGAATGTCTTTGGCCTGTCTTTGTGGCCCTGGTGCTTAGCACAGCGTCCCAAACACAGCAGATGAGTAATAAACACTTGTTGATTAATTGAATTATAGAATGTGTTATGCCCAAAGAATTCCAAAACTATGTATTCTTCTCAATCCTGCAATACGACTATTAATTCTATTTCCCAAGGTGATAAAGGAAGAAGGAAAAGAAGTCGTGTGTTCTAAAATATTTATGGGAGCTCTCTTTGTAGTGGCAAAGAACTGGAAATGAAGGGGATGTTTGTCAATTGGAGAATGGCCTAACAAGTTGTGGTATATAATTGGGATAGAATACTATTGTGCTGTAAGAAATGATGATCGGGTTGGTTTTAGAAAAACATGGAAAGACTTGCATGAACTGATGCGAAGTGAAGTGAGCAGAACCAAGAGGACATATACAGTAACAGCAATATTGTTTGAAGGAAAATTGTGAACAACCAAGTTATTTTGAGTGCTATAAATACTCAAATCAATTATAAAGGATCTATGAAGGAAGATGCTATCTACCTTCAGAGAAAGAACTGATAACTAGACCTATGCATAATTTGGTTTTACATATATTTATAAATCTATCTCAAATGGTGGCCTTCTCTAGTGCTGAGTAGGGAGGGAGGGAGACAGCTTAGAACTTAAAATGTAACAAAAAAATAAAATTCAATTAAAAAAAGAATTACAGAATGCATAAAGCGGAATAATGTCAAATATATTTGGAAAGCGAGAACTAGAATTTGGGGGGTCTTGAAACAAGGCTTGGTTTGTATTGTATCTTAAAGGCAGCAGGAAGCCACCAAAGGCTTTTGAGCTGGTGAATAAAATGATCAAACCTGTGCTTTAGAGAGGTCATTGTGGCAGGTAAGCTAGAAATTGAGGTAGCTAATTGAGGCAGTGGATAGAGCACAGGAAGTTTGCTTAGTCATTTTCAGTCACGTCTTTCTTATCCTTTAGCAGAGATACTGGAGCGGTTTGCCCTTTTCCTTTTCCAGTTCATTTAACAGATGAGTTAACTGAGGCAAACAGGATGAAGTGACTTACCCAGAGTCATACAACTAGTAAGACCACATTTAAACTCAGGTCTTCCTGACTGCAGGCCTGGCACTGTGCTAAACTAGCTGCCCCTTGTCAGAAGTCAGGAAGACCTGAGTCCAAATCCAGCCTCAAACAACTCACTAGCTGTGTGACCCTGGCCAAGTCATTTCACCTCTGTTTGCCTTAATCCATTAGAGAAGGAAATGGCAAAGCACTCCAGCATCTTTGCCAAGAAAATCCCATATGGGCTCAAGAAGAGTCGAACGCGAGTGAACAGCAATTTTAAACCGGGCAAGAGGAATTTATCCCCAATACAGACGAGAGGTGGTGGTGGCGGGGGGAACGACCAGAAATAGGGTGTGTGAGTGAAGAAGAGGATGGATTCTAGAGACACTGTGGAAACAGAAACAGAAGTTCTTGTCAACTGTTTGCTTGTGGTAGTGGTGGGGGAGGGTGGGAAAGGAGAAGAGACCAAATGTTTCCAAGACTTTGAGCCTGAGGCTGAATGGGGGTACACCCACAAGGGTAGGGAAGCAGGGTGAGGGGTAGGCTTTGGGCAATGATAATCACTTCCATTTTGGATATGTTAATGTTGGAGTATGGTCGGCATACCTAGGTGGAGATGTCTAGGAGGCAAATGAAAATGTAAAACTGGAGTTTGTATGTACATATGTATATACATATACACGCATATGAATATATATCAGTGGTGGAGAGTACTGTGTGTAGAATCTGGAAGACTTGAGTTCAAATGTGATCTCAGACACTTATTAACTCTATAACTCTGGGCAAGTCACTTAGCTTCTGCCTCAGTTTCCTCATCTGTATAATGGGGATAATACAGGATTTCTTGCAGGATTGTTGTGACATTTAAATGAGATATTTGTAAAGTGCTTTGTAAATTTTAAAGTGCTATACAAATCATATCATGCATATGTTTATGTGTGTATGTATATATATATATATATATATATAACGGGACAGAGAAAATACTTGAACTCATGAGAGTGGGTGAGAGGGAGAATATGAAGAAAGAATAGAAGAGGGTCCAGGATAGAACCTTGAGAGACACCCATTTTTATTGCATCGGAGATGGATGGTGATCCAGCAGAGATCAAGGAGAGATCTTTCTTCCTATCTACTTCATTTCCTTTTTTTCCTTTGGGAAGGCAGTTGGGGTTAAATGACTTGCCCAAGGCCACACAGCTAGTAAGTGTCAAGTATCTGAGGCACTCAGGTCATCCTGCCTCCAGGGCCACCTAGCTGTGCCTTCTCTTTCATTTCTATCAAGATCACTACCATCTTTCCAGTCATCTTCTGCTCTTCTTTCTTCTTCACTCCCCCCTCCTCAGAGTCAATCAAGGACCAAGTATTCTAGATTCTACTTCTTCACTCTCTTTCCCATTGGTCCTCTTCTCTCTGCTTGCTTAGCTATTGCTGCTGTTCAGGCTCTCAGGCTCTGGATCTACAATCCTATAACATCTTACCTGGGCTAGTAGAACTGTCTGCCTGCCTCCGGTCTTTTCCATCCTCCACACCATTGCCAAAGCAATTTTCTTAATCATGTCACCCCCACCCCCTGCTCAAAATGCACCAGTGGCTGCTAGTGCCTCTAGGATAAAAATACAAAATCTAAACTCTTCCATTTGGCTTTTAAAGACCTTTATAATTAGGTTTTACCCTACCGTTCCAGGCTTCATGTCTCGGAGAAGCAGCTTGGCTAAATAAAAAGAGAGAAGACTCTGGAATTAGCAGACCTAGGTTCAAATCCAGGTTCTGTCATCTACTATCTGTGTCACCTTGGGCAAGTCACTTTCTTCTCTAGACCGGTTTTCTCATCTCTGAGATGAGGCGGTTGAACTAGATGACCTTCTAAGATCCTTTCCAGTGTTAAGTCTGTGAGCCCATGATCCTTTGCCCAGGCTGTCCTGTTCCCCATGCCTGTAGTATCCACCATCTTCACATTTTAACACCCTGAGCTTCCTTTACAATTCAGCTTGAGGACCACCTCCTAAATGAGGCCTTTCTGAGCTTCCAATTGCTAGCTACAGCCAAATACACTGTACCCTGACCCCAACATCATGATGTCATCATTGGGCCTCTTTGAAAAAGGACAAACAACAGCTGACATAGATTTTGTATTTACTTAGAAGTATGAGTACATTCTGTTTTCTCTGACAGATTGTAAACTGCTGAAGGATTTTTTCCTTCATTTCTTTCTCTTTCTTGTCATATCTCCAGGCTATCGTATTACCTGCTACAAAGCAGATTCTTTAAATGCTTTTTGAATGAATGAATGAATGAATATATTGCATTATGGTCAATGAGGAGGAGAATAGAGAAAAGGTCCCTGGATTTGGTGATCTGGTTGTTGGTGACCTTGGAAAGATGAGTTTTTAGAACATGGTTGATACTTTCACACATATGGAAGATCACTGGCTCTGGCGTCTGAGGACCTGGGTTCAACCTCATTTCCGAGGTAACCTTGTGTCACTTAACCTGCTTTATCTGTTAAATGAAGTTGGTCAAAATGGTTTCTGATGTCCCTCCCAACCTTCACTCTATGCTTTTCTGATCGAGTTTTATCTCCAGGAATGCCCATCTCCAGACATTGCTGCCTGCCTATCTTGTGTGACCCTTGTCAGAGACTTCCTGTAAATCTGTCCCAAAGCTCTACTGAACCGCATATGGTTGGCATGGGCGACAAATTGGGTCGGTGGGTGGGGAGTAGGAGGTGAGGAAGATGGATCAGGAAGTGTCCAAAGGAGGGGGATGGGACAATAACAGCAACAATGATGACAATAGCTAAGATTTATATAGAGCTTTAAGGCATGCAAAATCCTTATCTGATGTGGTCCAGGGAAAGGCCACTGCCCTGAAGCCCAAGAATGGGAATGGGGGGAGGGGGAGAGCGACCTTTTCTATTTCTCTGTCAGTTCATAAGCCAGTAGCTCAAATGCCTTCCCTCCTTGACCAATGGCCCCAGTCACCTGCCACCCTAGGAGAGAAGTTGAGTCCTCAGTCAACAAGAATTTATTGAAAGCTTATTATGTGCGGGGTACGATGCTACTTCATGGTGATACTAAGAAAGACAAAAACAAACAAAAACGAAACAGTCCAAGGTGCTCACGTTCTAAGAGGGAGATGACAGGTCAGTCTATAGGTACAGACAAGATAGACTCATAGTGGATACAAAGTAACCTTCCGAGGAGACAGTAGCAATGGGTTAGGGGGGCGAGGTTACGGGAAGAACCGGGAGAGGTAGCCAGCAGGAGGCGGGATTTTAGCTGAAGAGCCCATATTTTCCATCTATACCTCTTTCCCTCTTCTTTCCTGTCTTCCGAGAGCAAGAGCTCTTTACCTACACAAAGGGTTACAAAGCCCCAGGTTAACATCCCTCTTTCTTCCTCCCTTCTTCCCCTCTTTTATCTTTCCCTCCCCTCTCTTCCCATCCCTCCTCTCTTCTCTCTCCTCCCCTTCCCTCCCCTCCCCTCGCCGGTTTCGGTCTTTCCCCGCCCTCTCTCCGCCCCTCCCATGACGTCTCCCGGAAGTTCGTGTTCAGCACCAAGATGGCGCCTGAAACCCGGAAGTGAGCCGCCGCCGCCGCCGCCGCCGCTTTGAGGCACCGGGAAGCGGAGGCGCCTCTCGGGCTCCCAGGGCGCGCCGCGGCACCCCCTCCGTCCGCGCCCCCGCCCTTGCCGGCTCCGGACTCGGGCCCGAGGTGAGGAGTCCTCTCGCCAACTCCCCCCCCACCCCCCCGCCGGTTCCCTCCCTGCTTTCCCCTTTACCTCCCCCCCCTCCCTAGTCCCTCCGCGGCGACCCCTCTTACTCCCTGTCCCCTCATCCGTGACTCCAGCGGCTTTCGGGAACCGGGGCTTCCACGGAGTTGTGGGGTCCCTTTCGGGACCGGGGCGGCTCTGAAGCTATGGGTCTCTTTCGAAAACCGGGGCCGCCCTGGAGCCGTGGGTTTTTTTTCTCTGGAGCTGTGGGGTCTCTCGGAAACCGGGGCCGCCCTGAATCGGGGTGCGGTTGGTGTTCTTTTAGGGGCTCTAGGGCTGATCCGGAGTTGTGGGGGCTCCCCGGAGTTGTGAGATCACTTTAGGGAACCAGGGTTCCCCGAAATTGTGGGTTCACTTTTGGGAACCACGGTCGCCCTGGAGTTGTGGGGTCACTTTTGGAAACCGGAGTCGCCTCGAATGGGGGTGCGGTTGGCGTTCCTTAGAGATCTGGGGCTGCTCCAGAGCTGTAGGGACTCCCCGGAGCTGTGGGTCCTTTTCGGGAACCAGGGCTCCTCGGAGCTGTGGGGGGTCACTTGTGGGAACCAGGCTCGCCCAGAATCAGGGTGCGGTTGGTGTTCCCTTAGGGATCTGGGGCTGTGCCGGAGCTGTGGGGGCTCCCTGGAATTGTAGGAGCTCCCCAGGCTCGCCCTGAGTCGGGGTGTGGTTGGTGTTCCCTTAGGGATCTGGAATTGTGGAGTCCTTGAGACCCGCCTGAGATTGTAGGATCCCTGTGGTGCCCGTCTCCCTAAAGTTGGGGGTTGGGTGGGAAGGGAGGCAGATTACTTCCCTCCTTGACACCTCCTTCCCCATCCCCGGCTCAGGAGGGAAGTTGGGGCCCTTCTGTCCTCTGAAAAACGAGTTCTTAGGCTCTCTCCTGACATCCCCCTCCATGGTTTTTGCTGCCCCATTTCCCCCCACCCATCTTTGCTGTTGCCTGTGCTAGGGTGCAGAGTCCCAGGGGGAAAGCCAGGACACCCGGTCACTGACTTGGTGTGCCCCTCGGTAAGGCACTTCCCCTGTTCTGGGCCACAGCTTCTCAGTCGGTAAAATGAGGGGGCCGGATCAGCTGGTCTTTAAGAACTTTGCGAGCTAACAAAGTTCTGAGACCGTCTGTGTCATCGAGTCTGTCCTGGCTGCTTCTTCCGTCTCCTCCTGGCTGTCTGGAGTTTTGTTTTGTTTTTGGAGAGGTTGGATGGGTGGGTTTCTGCCTCTTACGGGTTCCACGGCTTTCACTGGGGAAGGGGAAGGGGAAGGGGAAGGGGAAGGGAGTAAACATTTCTATAGTGCCTACTATGTGCTGAGCACCGAGCTAAGGTCTTTACAAATGTTATCTCATTTGCTCTCACAACCACTCTGGGAGGTAGGGGTGCCTTACAGTTGAGGAGGCAGACAGCGATCAAAGGACTTACCTAGAGTCACATAGCCAGGGTCTGAGGCCAGATTTAAACTCATAGCTTCCAGACTCCAGGCCCAGCAGTTTAGTAGAGGGCAGGAAAAGAGAAAGTTGCCTTTAATTATGTAAAACAGAACTGGAGACTACATGGAGAAAGTGATAGGCATACAGATGGGGTCTCCCAAAGTCTCAAAACAGCAGTTCTATCTTAGTTTGACTGGCAATGCTTGGCATGGAATGTAGGTATCTAACCGTAGTGGGTGAACATTTGTATAGGATTTAGTTAGTATTTCACTTGGTAGTGTTCAGCGGGGAGAGCTGGGGCTGTGATTATTTTTAGGTGGTTTGGAAGAAAAAAGGCTAGATGATAATTGCATTGACTCAGAAGGTGCTGTTTGCTTTGGCTCTTACTGTAAATGAACAAGACCCGCTTTTTGAGTGCCTATTATCAGCTTCACAGATATGCCCTTCCTGTCTCTGTAAGCTCTTTAATACCAAGACTAAGGTTGAGATTTTGTGGTGGTTCACTGGCTGTCTTCGACAAGGAGTCCTCAAGCTGGGTTTGAGCTTTGTGTACACTACTCTCTTGAAGCTGGTTTAGACAGAGAGAGCCCTTCTGTAATAACTGGCATTTTTAAAGAGCCACTATCTCATATTAACCTCACAGCAACTCTTGGAGGTGGGTAGTGCAAGCAAACATCATTCCATCTGTTTGACAGATCATTTCTTTGAGATCTAAGCTTTGCCACCTACTGTGTGACTCTGGACAAGTCACTTCACCCACCTCCCCAGACGTCAGCATCTTCATCCTTTATAGCTCTAAATCTCCCATTCCTTGCTTCTCTAATATTTTCCTTACCAAAACCCTGTGAGGTTTCTAATGTCAGTATAGCTACCTTCACCCTATAGGGTTTCCAGAGAAATGGAGCCTTTCAGGGGTGAAGGCACTTATTCATAGGTGGGACTCCAGGTCTTGATTCCATCCTGCTAGGCCAGAGACCTTGGCTTTCCAACTCTTCTTACTGTGTCTCACTTGCCCCTCTGCTTAAAGTCCTGTAATCCTGTGGCATAAACACTTTTATAATACACAGTTCCCATCCATGGAAACTTCCTGCCCTGTGATTTTCTTGGCATAGGACAGACTTCAAGCAAATAAACATATACATTTGTGGGGCTAACAGGCGAGTCCCAAGAAGGCCCCAGTGGTCGAGCTGTTAGCTTATACTCTTGCTGTTAAGAAGAAATACAAGTTGACTTTCATTGTTGGATGGGTTTGCCCTACCTTTAAACAGTGGTTTTTAAAATTCCTATATTTCACTCTGCTCTTTTTGAGCACCCTCATTTACCTTCAGGTTTCTGTTCCTCTTTGTCCTGACATCCATTTTTCTTTGAGAAAAAGATGAAGATTTAAAGGCTTGGGAAGGGGGAAAATATCCTTAAAGAATTGATTGGCAGAGGGCGCAGCCTTTTTGTTTGTTTGCTTGTTTCACTTACTCAGAACCTTAAGCTTCCCACCCCCTTGTAATAATTGGCATTTTTAAAGGGCCACTATCTGTTATTAACCTCACAGCAACTCTTGGAGGTGGGTAGTGCAAACAAACATTCCATCTGTTTGACAGATCATTTCTTCCATGCCTCCTGGTGATTTTAGAGGAAGGTGGAGAGTGCCCTTAGGGGCAGCTAAGTGGTGCCGGATAGAGTGCTAGGCTTAGAGTCAGGATTACTCATCTTCCCGAGTTCAAATTCGGCCTCAGACACTTACTACTAGTGGTTTGTGACCCTGGGCAAGTCACTTCACCCTGTTTGCCTCAGTTTCTTCATCTGTAAAATAAGCTGGAGAGGAAATGGGAAACCATTCCAGTGTCTTTGCCAAGAAAACCTCAAATGGGGTCACAAAAAGTTGGACATGACTGAACAACAACAGAGTAGCCTTGGACTAATGCTACTATACTTTTTTGATTTCTGAGGGAGGAGTTGGCTATTTGTGCCCCTCTCTTCTGAAGGAATACGCTTCACTTGCTTTTGAGCCTCTAGACCTGTTTGAAATGAAATGTGAAAGCAAGATTTGGGGCCCTTGTGTTTTGAAAATCTCTGCTGGATGGAGATTTTGTTATGTGTTCTTGGAAAATTGCTTGCTCCCTTTGTAGTACAGCAGAGACAGCCCTGAATTGGGTTTCCTATAGGTTCAGATCCTGGTTCTTTCACTCACCAGCAGTGTCATCTTGGGCTAGTCACTTCACTTCTCAGTTTCCGCATCTCTGAAAAGCAGGGCTTGGGCTAGATGACCTCCAGGGTCACTTCTGCTTCTACCTCCGTAATCCTAAATATTGGGACCTAGTTCTACCCTTTTTGACCCTTGAGAAAACTGAAGCCTAGAGAGGGGAAGGGACTCATTCACTATCCCATCGGATTCCTCCCTTGGAATCCAGTGCCCTGGTCACTCACTGCTCTTTAAATAGGCAGGAGCAGCCATAGTGCAGATTTATTCTGTATAAACAGGAAAGAACCCACCTCTTCAGACAAAGAATCGTAGAAGGTTGGAGCTAGGAAGAGACCTTAAAGTAAAGAAATTTGGAGATCGATTAAGACCTTAGAAGTGACCTAGTCCATTTTACAGATGAAGAAACTGAGGCTCCAGGGGGTTAAGATAAATGCAGTTCAGGGAACATTTATTGAGTTCTTACTGTGCTTGGCATTTTGGGTGGCGAGAAAAACTAAATGTGACAGCCCCCCCCCACCCAGTTTTGGAAACCTGAAGACAGGGAACCTGACTTGGTCACTTCTCTTGTAACAATGGACCTGTTTTCTGTAAAGTGGGGTATTGGACCAGAGTACTGTCCAGCATTGTTCTGCTGTCTTCTCTGGTGGTCTGAGATTTTCCAAGTTGTCTAAGGGCACGTATAACACTTCATTTTTGACAGGTTTCCACTTCTCCATATTGCCTCATTCCTGTGCTACTAATTTTTTTTTTAAATCAAGCGTGCACTGTCTCTCTTTTCTCTGAGAATTTGAGCCCTTCCCTCAGAAGACAAGGGGTCTGTAATGGAAGTGCTGACATGACTTTTAACTCTCGTTATGAACTAAGATGTGCTCATAAAGAGCTACTGTGCAGTCATTGAATACGGAGCTGGGATTGTAATCACCAGAGACGGAATCTCTCCGGAAGGCCTTCTTAGACCTAATTAAGAAGGCTTTTATGCTCTCCTTTAGGGAGAAGGGACAGGAATTAGCTTGTCTGCCTAGTTTTTTTAAGGGGGGGGGGTGTTACAGCCTAATCTAAAAAAAATTCAAGTGAATTGAGAAAAGGCTGACATTGTAGAGTCATGTATGGCCCCTTGTCAATCCAGTGCCTTTAAAGTAGCACATTTATATGTGTGATTACTAATGGGGTGAGCTTTGATGTACATTGAATAACTTTTTCCATAGTGAGTGTTGTGTGGTTAGACAGCACAACTTGTACTACATGTCTTTTCTGCTAGGGCTGGAGTGGGGAAGCTAGAAACTTGAGGCCTGGAATGAGATAGTGTGGGTAGGACACGCCCCCCCTTCTCTCTCCTTGTCCCTTTTTCCTCACTGGAGGTTAGATCCTGTTACTTTTTTTTTCTTTCTCCCTCGTGTAAATGTTGCTCTCCTGATAGAAAACACTCGGACAAGTTGTTAAGTGCCGTAGCCGTGCTTTGGCTGAAAAAAAGCAGCTTTGAAATGACAGCTGCACAGGACCTCAGAGAGCATCAATTTCGGCCCCCTCATTTTACAGCAGAGGAAACTGAGGCCCAAGTAGTAAGTAGCATTGAGGATTTGAACTCAGGTTTTCTGACTTCAAATCTGGGAACTTTTTCATTACCCTCTTCTGCCTTTCATATAATTTAAGGGCAGCACTGACTTGTTTCGAAGGATTGCTGTGAAGCCTCTAGTTTTATATTTGAATTTCCTTGATGTGAAAGGGCCGAATTTCTTGAGTAAATGTAAGTCACCAGAATTCACTGAGTTAAACAGAAGAGAATGAAGGGTTGAGTGGGAGAATGTTTTTTATGCTCTGGTTTGGTTCTAGCTAGTTGTTTTTAGAAAACCAAGATATTCACCTTCATCTTCATTTTTAAGGCAGAATCAGAGAATCTCTGTGTTGGAAGGGATGTCAGAAGATACCTAAGACAGCATCCTCAAGAAGTCATTCGCCTTTTGCTTAAGTGTTCCTAATGTTAGAATGGATGCTCACCACTGATTTCTGGAGCAGTCTTCCGTGGTAGGGTAGCTTTCAGTGTTCTGAAGTTTCTCCTTGGGTTGAGAGCAGGGATCTGTTTCCTGGAACTTTTGCCTCTTCTTCCTACTTTTATCTTCTGGGAATACATGGAAAAATCTGCATATTTCCCTGACAGCCTCCTAGAGAGTCGAAGGATCCCGGAATGCCCACCCTAAGTCTTTACTTCTCCAAGGCTAATTTTCTGTGGTTCCTCCTGGTTACATTTTCTGAACCTTCTTAAGGTTGTTGGTGTCTCTCCTAAAATATGCCCAGAACTGAACTCAGTACCCCAGATGTAGTCTGCCTGGGGCCATGGATGGTGTGATTAGTGCCTACCTCCTTTGGGACACGAGAATTCTATTCATTCCAGATGTTGCTGCTTCAGCTCCGTTAGCTGCCAGGTCACACTCTTGACTAATACTGAACTTGCAGCCATGAAAATCCCTAGGTCTTTTTTCATGAGAATGCTCTCTGGCTAAGTTCCCCACCCCCCATCATGTACTTATGTAACTGATTTTTTTGAACCCAAGACTGCATTTATTTTTAATAAATTTCATCTTCTAGTTTCTGCCCCTCTGTGTAGATCTTTTTGGATTTCTAAAAGCATTCCCCAGTGTATTGTTACCTAGGTACTGGTTAACGTGTTTGTGGAATGAATGAATGAATTTGTAAGTGAAATGGAAAAAGGGTTGACTTGATTTCATCGTAGGCTTCATTTCTCTATTGAGAAAACTCTCTACCGTTTGTGTTTGAAGAGGCTTCCAGCTCTTAAAATTTTTGTGATAATAACAAATTTGCATCAGATAGTCTTGGACCCAGAGTTAGCAGACCTTGCTCAAATCTCAGTTCTGATACTTGACCATAAGGACATTACATCAACATCTTTGAGCCTCAATTTCCTTATCTTGAAAACAAGAATCCTAGTATGGCTTCTCTTCCAGGGTCATTGGGGGAGAGTACTTAGCCCCCTATGAAAGCTGACCTAATGGTTAATCCTAGCTCTTTTCTGTGCTCTTTGCAAATCACTGAACTTCTGAGGCTTAGCTGCTTCGGGAAGATGAGGGGGGGAAGATGACATGACTTCCAAGATCCTTTCCTGCTCTTCTTTGTAATCAGAAGAGCACTGGATTTAGTGGCGGAAAACCAGGGTTCAAATCCAGCTCTTGGTTACTCTCCGAGTGACCTTGGGTAAGTCATTTTACTGCTTTGCATCACAGTTTACTCCTCTGTAAAATGCCAGGGTTGGACTAGGCAATCCCTAAGGACCCTTGCAACCCACATTCGTGTGATTTCCCTGAAATAGAATCCAAGGAAGTATGTCTACTATTTGGAGACTTAATGCTTTGTGAATGCGCTGAGTTATATGGATCACAGCATAGATAATGGCAGCAATAAAGTTTAATTGAACTGCCTTGAAGTGGTTATACTGTGAGACCCGTTGGGAAACAGATTATATAGGGTTAATGAAAGAAATTCACTGCCCTCTCTGCTAGCTGGCTGTAAAATGGCCATACCTCAAGATAGTTCCAAAGTTCATGGAGGCAATGTCTCTTCCTCCAGTGGGAACGATGTGCCAGGTATTTGAGGCATCTCCTTCCTGTCTGTCTGACTGACTGAGTGGGGAGTTTGGGTTTTGGGGGGAGGCTGGCAGCTTGAAAAAAGAACACTTGGAGTGTTCAGGTAGTAATAATGGAAGCACATTTCCGTAGCAAACTGGGAGATTTCCTCATAATCCTGGGAGGTCTGGAGCACAAATATAACCATCCCCATTTTGTGGATGAGCACACTGACGTTCAATTGCAGCGATTTGCCCAGCATTGTCTAGATCGGGTCCAGTGAAGCAGTGATCTGAACGCAGGTCTCTTCCAGGTTCCTTTTGTTCAGTTTTCTTAGCTTTTTTTGTGTTTCCTAGGCAGGTTGTGCCTTGGTAGGGGTTATGTGAAAGACTAAATGAGTCAGTGGTTTTTTTTTAAGACTTTGAAGTTGAGAAGTGACTTGAATATGTTGTATCTGTGGGTTCCCAGAACCCTTTGGCAGAAGGGGCTAAATTTGAGAAATGCGGCAATTAGGGCCGCCTTGAACCCCATCCTACCTCATCTGGAGGTCTTGCCAAGTGTGAGCCTTCAGACACTCTAAATGCATGGACTTCTCTTCTTGACAGTCAGTAAACATTTATACATGTGTATCATGTGCGGAACAGAGTGACAATGAATACCACAAGAGCTGGTGTCATCGTAGGTACCACCAGCAGAAATACAGCATCCAGATCGAGGCCCGGGACGGTCTCTGTGAGCCTTCCCAGAGCCTAGCTGGGGCATGATGTGCACGAAGTTCTGGGTGGATGTGGACAAGGGGAATGAACATTTCCAGAGGATAGTGATTGTTAGGGTGACAGGATCATCTCAGAGGAGGATTGGTCAAAGGAACTGGGCCTTTTAATCCTGTGGAGGAGGAGACTTAATGGGGGACACAATCACTGTCTTCAGGTACTGGGATAAGAGGGAACAGTCATCCTACTTTGACCCAGAAGGAAGGAGCAGGCATAAGCAATAGAAATTGCAGGGAGGCTAATATGGTTAATAAGAGGAAGAACCTATCAATGGGGTAGAGCTCTTAGCAAGGGGGAAGGGAGTTCTCCATCACTACAGAGATTCAAAAAGAGCCTCAGATTACACACATGGGATTCCTCCATGGGAAGTTGGACTAGCTAACCCTGAGGCCTCTTTCACCTCAGAGGCTGGGTGATTCCATAAATGGGATACAGTGAATAGAACACCTGGCTTGGAGTCAGGAAGACCCAAGTTCAAATCCAGCCTCAGCTACTTACTATCTATGTGACCCTGGTGAAGTCACCTAATCCTGTTTCCTTCAGTTTCCTTATCTGTAAAATGAGCTGGAGAAGGAAATGGCAAACCACTCCAGTATCTTTGCCAAGAAAACCCCAAATGGGGTCACAAGAGTCGGACCTGAACTGACAATGACTAAATACAATAACAAACAACAGCTTGGTGATATGATAGGGAATTTAAGAGTGGCCTGGAGACCATGAAACTCACACAACTCCAACTTAGCCACATTGTGTGTTGTATAATAACCACGTTTTGTTAGCCTCCAGGGAAATCATAAATTCTGAATTTATTTGTGCCTCTCCACCCCAAAATTTATGGGCAAAAACATGTGTCGATGATTCACTGTCTCTCTGACAGGAACTCTCGACTTTGGCTGAAGGATGTTGCTTTGTATCCTTCCTATTGGGTCTTTTGAAAAGCTAGACCCACAGGATGAAACTTGGCCTTCTGGACCAAGAAGAGACACTAAGCATAACATATTGGGAGGTACCATGCTTGGAACGGGGAGAGCCGACAACTCTGCCCTTTGCTGGGGCGTCACATTTAGGATCTGGGCCTCAGTTCTTCACCTCTCAAATAGGGATAATGTCTATGCATTGCCTAGCTTTAGAGGGCTCTTGTTAGGATCCCAGGAGAGGATTAATTGTTAGAGTGGTTCATAAAGAGGTAGGGCTCTGTTGGAGGGGAGAGGTGTCAGACACTTGGCCAGCTATACACACTTGTAGGTGACTAAAATGTAAATATTTAATGAAATTAAAAAAAAAACATAACTAGCATTGCATTTTAAAATTAAGCCAATCTGGGGCCTGCAGGAACCCTTATGTACAGATTGTTGGCCCATTTAAATTTGAGGGACACTACTGCTGTAGTGGATTCCAGGATGGATATGAGATGACCACCCAAGTCCCTTATGACTCAAGGCCCTGTGATCCAGAAGTCATGAAGCATTATCAAAATGGCAACTATTAATTATCCAGAAAATAAGGAAGAAACCCAAACTTTGAGATTCCTCCTTTAATTCTCATAACTTTTAAACCACAGCTTTGTTGAACTTCATGGCATTTTAAAAATTGTTTTCTTTTATACTGATCACCTTTACTTCACTTGCTGTAATTTCCTCATTAGCAGGATTCAGCAGCTTCTTCAGAGTTACCACTTAATCCACTGGGCATGTGATAGAATATTAATGACCTCAACATGCTGTGTTCCCCAGCTCTCTTTCATACCAAAGCCAGTTATTCCTGGCATCAAGTGACCTCCCAGAGGAGAAATGGGTGTCATCAGCCCTATCTGAAGAGCAGCTGATGTCTGCTGTCCTGAAAGGGCAGCTCTGGAGTGGCTGAAGGACACCCACCATTTCACCCTTGGGTAGCACAAGAAGTGAAGAGTGCTGAGGCCCCAGCTAATTACCCCTACTGGAATTTGGCAACAGCCCACACTGTCCTTCTCCAGTTGCTTTGCTTGGAGAGTTTTATTTTCCTTGTTTTACAAAGACCTTGCCTATTGCTTCACCGAGCTACAGTATGGGGCAGGACTGAGGAGCCTGCCCAACGTTGCCAACTAGGAGCTGACCATCCCAGGTAGAAACTTGGGGTGTTTCAGTGAATAGATGTGGTTGCACAGTAATGGGGTGGGCAGGAGCCTGTCTTGGGGGTGTGTGTGTGTGTGTGTGTGTGTGTGTGTGTGTGTGTGTGTGTGTGTAGGTGTGTGCACATGCACACACTTCCCTGTCTTCATATCTGTTTCTGTTGGTCTAGTTCTGAACTTTAGGGAAGGGACACCTTCGGAGTGACATTTGACAACTGTTTCCAGCCGGTTGTTGCAGCTGTATAGGTTTACATCCTGGTACCCTTTTGGCTATGGCAATTAAGCATCAAACCTTACTCACTTAGATGTCACACCACTCACTTAAATACACTTTGAAGAGATCCCTTGGTTTGCCTAAAGTGTTGGTAGGCAGAACTTGTCATCTGAAAGTGGCATTTCCTTCACCACCAGCTGCCTGCCTGTTCAGTGTGGCCGCCACTCTGGGATTCAGATGGTTGGACTGTGGGGCCCTTTATTAGGCAAAAGGGATGCCTTCCAGTCTCTGATTTGTGGGTGTGACTTGGGATTGTTTTATGTGAGAATGAGTTGAAAGCCCCAAGGCAGCTGTGGCTTAGTAATGAGAACACTTGGCTCTTCTCAGTCAGGAGGCCTAGGGTGAAAGTCTAGTTCTGGCATTTACTGGCCTTGTGGCCTTGGGGAAATTATTTAAAGTTTGTTGGCCTTAGTTTCCTCAGCTGCAGAATTACCCTCCTTACCTGCCGCATGATGTTCATCCAAGGAGGCTGTGGCTAGAATGTGTCTTGTAAATGCAAAGCAATCTAGACAGTGGTGTTGTAGAAAGACTGCTTGATTTGCGGTTAGAGGACCCCGGTTTGAAACCCAACTCTGCTGTTTCTTACCTGTGTGACTTTGGGAAAATCATCTAGCTTCTTTGGATTTTACTTTTCTCATCTGTAAAATGGGAGTGAGAAGGAATTGGTGTAGACCATCTCTGAGGTTCCTTCCAGATCTGAGTCTGTGAACAGCAGCTTATAGTAACTGGGCCTGGAGGAGAGACAAGTGGGGCAGAAGTCATGACATTAAGGACTATTATGAGGGGCTTATTTTGACTGGTGCCAGGAGGCAAAACAAGCATCCATGGGGTAAAGCTGTGCATGTCAAACATATTTTTGGCTTAGCATAAGGAAGAATTTCCTAACCATCAGAGTTGTTCAAAAAATGGAATGAATTGCCTTGGAAGGTAACAGGTTCCATGACTGGGGAGGTGTCGAGAGAGAAACTGGGTGTGAGGGCTTTGTCGGGAATGTTAGGGAGGGGTGTCCTACTGCTGCAGGTTTCAGTGGAACTCAGCCGAATGCTGTAATAGAGAGCTCATTGGACTCCAATTCAGGAAAGTCTCAAGTGCTAGTGTTAGCTTTGCCACCAGCTGCTGGATGATCTTAGGCCAGCCATGTCCCTTCCTCAGTTTCCTAATTTGTAAAATCAAGGGGTTTGGCAAAATGATCTCAAGGTCCCTTTCAGCTCTAACTTGCAGTGTTCCAGGGGCTCTCTGGCTCTCAGATTCTCTAATTGAATGATTTGTTAAGGTCCCTTTTAGCTCTGAGCTTCTAGCCTTTTGGGCTTGGTTTCCCAAAATCAAATTTGCAGTTTCATATGAACTTTTTCTTCACTGGAGGAGGTCTATGCATGCTAAAAGAGAAAGGATCGAGGGTGAGTCTGACAAAAAAAAAAAGGCCATGGAAAAGCAGACCTTCTCTGTTACAATCTTCCTAATTTTCCAAGTCGGTAAGAGCGAGAGCAATTTGGTTCCCCAGGGACGCGGAGAATCTGAGACATAGGCTGTTTCTACCCTGATGACTATCTGCCTGTAGGCTCGAGGATGTCTTAATGACTGCACTGGCAGGACTGGAGGTTTTGCAAGGCAGAATTCCACAAGTTCAGACACACACACCGTCGTCCCTTCTGAACACTGCAGCCATCTTTGGTACTGTAGGAGAATCCCCCCTGTCCTACCCCACAGGAGTTACCCTCAGTGGGTGTTTCATATTTTCTTTCTAGTACATTCAAATCACTGTTAGGCAGTGTGTGCCTAACACAGTGCTAAGTGCCCTGGAGGGATATAGAGGTATTAAAAGACAGCCTAAAGACAGTTTACAATCTATACAACTATAGAATGTCAGAGCTGGGAGGGACTTGAGAATATAGAGTATCAGAACTGGAACAGACCTTGGAAAATGTTAGTGTTGAGAAGGCCCTTAGAACACATAGTCGAAGAACTGGGGGAGATTTTACACCAAAGAATGTTCCAACTGGGAATGACGTAGAATGTTAGAACTGGAAGGGATGTTAGGAATCTTTTTATCTAACCCCATCATTTTACAGATGGAGGAATTGCTGCCGAGGTATGTTATGTGACATGCCTATGGTCACAGAGTTAGTTGGTCATAGACTAATTGGACCATGACTTAAGTACACAAAGAAACCAGAGAATGGTACAAGGGTTTCACATAATTAAGTGTTAGAACGTGTGGTTTCTGCATCATGAACTACAGGAAGTGGGACTATAGTTGAACCCTGAAAGACTTGTGGGAGCTGAGTTGGGAAAGAGAAGTGAGGATGACATTGGGCTTGGGTGAGGTTAACAGCTTGAGCAAAGAGGCAGAGGTGGGAGAAGCTATTAAGGGGACAGGCCCGACCAGCAGTGGGGGCTTTTGTAGGGGAGTGATAGCAATCAGGGCTGCATAGCGAGGTGGGTGACTGAGGGGAGGCTTTGGGCCCCATCTGCAGCACCAAAAGGTCTGTCTGCCTATGGGGGATGACTGCCTGCAAGTTTTCATCAGTAAGCTTTTCCCCTCAGTGCTTTTCAAGTTTATGTGCAGCAGCAGATCTAAAAAAAATCAGGGCCCCCAGAGCATCTCAACTATCCATTTAGGCTGTTACTTAGTGCTAGAATCCCTTGCCCTTGGTTTAGTTTCTTAAATATATTCATATCTGCCCCAGCCTTATTGTGAAATTCTACAGTAATCATTTTTGAAGCCAACATAAATAAAAGAGAAATCTTTTACTTAGTCCCATCTCAGAGCTCAGCCTAGGGCTTGGGTGTGCTAGGCTGAAATCTTAACATTTCAGTGAAAAATACTGTGCCTCTATAGATGAGTTCTTTTTACTGGCGTTTGGGAAATCATAGACTATTAAAGCTAGAAGCATAGAGCATAGAATGTCAGAGTCGGGATGGGTCTTAGGATGGATATGGGATGCTGCAGGGACCTAAGGATGGATATGGAATGTTGGAGGGAACCTGAGGATAGAGGTGTCAGATTGGCAAAATGATTGAGGAAGAAGCAGATTAAAATGTAATTGGGAAATGTTTAACAAAATAGATAAGAATACAGTAAAACGCACATAATGCTAAGTCTATATGCAGCAGGCAGAGGCATCAGTTTCTGTTTGAGTTTGATGCCATTGCCATAGAGGCCCTCTAGAACATAGACCGAAAATGAGAAGTGGAAGGTAGGTTTATTAAGCGCCGCAACTAGAGCATTGTGGCCATTCAGTCCTTGTCACCACATGTTAGGAGTATGTGGAGAATGGGACGGCTTCCAAGGGAGAGTAACTATTATGGCAACGGAACCTTATACCAGGATCGGCTGAAGGAACTTAAGATGTTAATCCCAGAAAATGTCGAAGACTAGGGAAAAGAACAACTTTCTCCCACCCCACCCCCTGCCCCCCATATTTGAAGGGCTGTCTTGGAGAAGGAGCAGAACCCATTGTTCTAATAGGTGACAGAAGTTTCAAAGGAGACAGAGAGCTGATTAGTAGAAGTTAGGGCTTCATCATGGGCAGAAGTGTCTATCTGTGGCTGCCTGGGGATGGAGGGAGCTTCCCGTGGACTGTTGGTGTTCAAGCACAGCCTGGGACACTGCAACCAGAACCTGGGATGCCACGGCCTCCTGGATCGGTGACACCTCTGCTGTCTCCCGTGCCTAGATCTCTTGCTTCTACTGGTTTATTTGGCTTCCTTCAAGTCTCAGCTAAAGTCCTGCTTTCTGCAAGGTGCCTTTCCCGGTCCATAATTTTAGCATCTTCGCTCTGAGAAGAGCTCCAGTTTCTCCTGCTTATATCTTGTTTGTACATCGTGATTTGTGTGTTTATCTCCCACTTTACACTGTGAACTCTTTGAGGGCAGGGCCTCTCTTCGGCCTTCTCTGTATCCCCAGAGTTTAGCACGGTACCTGGCCCTTAAAAAAAGGCTTGTTGATTGACTTTTGTAGGCACTGGATAAACAAAGAAAATAAAGCAAAGCTTGCCCTCGGTGAGCTTGCATTCTACAGTGAAGCTAGAGGGAGTATTGCAAAGTAATAGGAAAAGGCAAGGTGATACAGTGACGAGAACACAGGATTTAAAACCAGAAGACCTACTTCCTAGTTCTGCCTTTGCTACTTACTGTGTGACCTTGGGCAAATTGCTGCCGCTTTCTTTCTTTCTTTTGGGTGCTAAGATTTTTTATTTTATTTTGAAAAACATTTTTAGTTAAAGTTTTGAGTTCCAAACTCTATCCCTCCTTCTCCTTCCCCTCCCTGAGATGGTAAGCAATTAGATATGGGTTGTACATGTGCAGTTATGTAAAACATTCCCATATTAGTAATTTTGTACAAGAAAACTCAAAAGAAAAAAATGAAAGCAAAAAAAAAGCATGCCTCAGTGTATATTCAGTCAATATCAGTTCTTTCCCTGGAGGCGGACAGCCTGCTTCATCATTGGTCCTTTGGGATTGTCTTGGATCACTACATTGCTGAGAATAACCAAGTCATTCACAGTTCATCGAACAACATTGCTGTTATCTTTTACGGCCTTCTGGTTCTGTTCACTTCACTATGCATCAGTTCATGTAAGTCCGAGGTTTCTCTGAAATCACCCTGCTTGTCATATAGCTCAATAATATTCTGTTACAATCACATCCCATAGCTTGTTTAGCCATTCCCCAATTGGGCATCCCTTTGATTTCCAATTCTTAGCCACCACAAAAAGAGCTGCTATCAATATTTTTGTACAAATAGGTTCTTTTCCCTTTTTTTTTGGATGTCTGTGGGATATAGACCTAGCTCGCTGCCCCTTTCTAAGCCCTGTTTTGCTGTTTGTGAAATGAAAGGTTTAGACCAGATGGTTTCTAATGTCCTAGTTCTAAAATCTTTTATCTCTTAGAACCCACAAGTCTAAAACAGGGTCTCTCAACCAATCTGTAAATATTTAAGTGCCTGCTCTGTGCTTGGTACTCTAGCTAGAAAAACAAGAGAAACACTCCCTGCCCTAGAGGAGCCCTCTAAGTGAGGGGGTAGAAAACCTGAGGTACAAAGGGGAATATGCAGAATGGATGCCTGCTGTGGGGGTGAGGGTGGGGGTGGGGAGGAAAGGCTCTAGCCTTAGGCTAATCTGGAAGGGCTTTGGGGGAAAAAAAAAGTGGCCTTGGACTTGAATCTTAGGAGAAAGAAGGGATTCTAAGAGCCCTAGGTGAATGGGGAGTGCCTTCCCTTCCTGAGGCTTAGAGAGGAAGCATGTCTGAGGAGTCCTCTGAGGCCAGTTTGGTGGCGCAGTGGCCCACGTGAAGGGGAATCAGGCTGGAAAGATAGGTTGGGGCTGGGTGGGGAAGGACTCGAAATGCCGAACAGGATATTATATTTGGTCCTAGAGAATCCACGGGAGTTTATCATATAGGGTTGTGACGTGGGGAGCCCTGGGCTTTAGGGAAATTGCTTTAGTGGGTTGGAGTGGGGAATGACGTGAGATAGCAGACCAGTTAGGAGGCTCTTGAAATAGTCCAGGTGACAGGTGAAGAAGGGCTGATGCTGGATGAGTGGAGAAAAGGAGAGGAGATGTGTGGGAGAGAGATTTTGGAGCTGGAATGACAGTGTTTTGAGTATGGGGGGGATTGGAAAGGAAAGATCAGACTATGCTTTAGAAGAGTTTACCTTGGTAGAGAGCACTGACCATTGGGCTAATCAGGGAAAACTTCATAAGGAAAAGGGAAGCATCTGAACTGAGCTTTACAACAAGTTAGGACACTTGATTTGCCGAAAGGTAACAAACACTACGGACATTGGTAGACAGAGACTCCAATGGGGCCCCCCAGCTGCTAGTCCAGTGTTCTTTCCCCTTTGCCACCACAGGTCAGAGCACTTTTCCTCATTTAGTATTGTCAACCTAGAGTTTGGTTAAAGGAGGCAGACTAGGAGCTAGCGAATACGGGATCATGGAACCAGAAGAAAGCTTCTGATTACTTTAACAAGAGAGAGAGAGAAGGTTTAAGTAACAATTCAGAGCTGCAGTTTATGATTTCCATATCAAAGAAAGGTTGTTCTTAGGTACCTGGTAGTTGACAGTAGGTCACTTAGAGTTGCAAATGTTTCTAGCCCACAGCTCTGGCTGCAGACTTTCTGTCACCACAGACAATAAAGATACTCCTGGTCTTTGAAATTGCTGAGGCAGGAAAAAGGATTTTTAGCATAGAGCAAAAGCACTTTGGATTATTGGGGTTCAAATAATCTGAAAGGTTTGACAGTATGAAATAGCCTTCTCTGGACCAGATGATTCTTGCATGAGGGAGCAAGTTGGGCCAGATGACCTCTGAAATCAGAAATTCCATGACTCCCTGAGCCCTTTCAGATCAAGCATTTGAAATGCTTTGTGTTGTCTTTAAATTCAAAACTCTATTGTGCTGCCTGAGCAGCGTCTAAGTGTTTCCTTACCCTTTGGGGCATGTTAGATTTTACTGTGAGTTCTTCTGAGGAGTTCGTAGCTAGTTGGTAACCAGATTTGGTAACCAGTTAGCTCAGTCTTGGAAAGGCAGCATGGTGTTAGACATGGAATCACGGAGCTTATTTTAAGTGTGGGGGAAACAACATGCTCGATTATTATGAAATACAAAATGCATATAAAGTAAATAGGAAGCGAGAGGCAGCCTATCCTAGAGGATAGGGAGCTGGATTTCCAGCCTGCCTCGGATAGATAGTGACTGTCGGAACTTATCCAACCAATGCCCAAGCCAGCTCTAGCTCCCTGAGACTCTGAGCTGCTGGACAGTTGTTAATCTGCTGTGGCAGAGGGAGTTTCTTCAGAACAGCAAAGTAACAAGTCTGGGCTCTCCCCCCCTCCTCTGGGGAAAAAAAAATAATTTGAAGGCACAGAGCTGGGGGAATCAGTATCAACGGGGGGAAATCTGGAAGGACCTCATGTCAAGGTGACCTTGGATGGATGGGGGAGTCCAAAAGGCAGGTGAGGAGGAAGAGCATTCTGCACGTGAGGCGGGAGTTGGAAATGAACTATATAAATGTCTGGTGCTGTTCTTTTTAATAGGAGCTAGACCAGGTGACTTAAAGGCCCTTCTGTTTCCTCTATTACATATTCTGTGTCTTAAGATCCCTCCTGGCTTTTCCATTCGCACTTTTTGTTCTAAGGACCCTTTAATTTTCAGTATACTATGTTCTAAGGGCATTTCCTTTCTGATATTCTGTGATTAATCTTTCTAAAGCACCATTTGTGTGATCCATTTAAAGGGATGTTTGTAAGTTGCTTACCATTCTCAAGAGCTGACCACTTTCTATTTTTGAAGTGAATACTCTTCGGTGGTTCAGGAACTATATTTAAAAACAAAATGACTGCTTTGTTCAATGAAGTTTTAGAAAGCTACTCTATCCCTTTGACCTTTGAGTGTTTTTTTCCCCTCTTTTCTCACTGCCTTGTGTGACAGGAAATGCAACCAGTCAAGTTAGAGGCAAGTTGGAGAGTACGACTGACACATGCAAACAAGGGAATGAGCAGATTGGGAGGAAGGTGGAGTGAAGAGGAGGCAGAGGTCACTGATTGAAGCTGAAGGAGCTTCACTGACTAGGCTTACATAGAACAGGCTCAGAACCCCCAGAATCCCAGAGTTTGGAGGGACCTCAGGAGCTCTCTCGTCCAGCTTGAAATCCCTCCATAAGTTTGCAGACAAGTCAGCCAGCCTCTTGAAGCCCTCCATGGACGAGTAAATGCTGCCTTCCAAGGCAGTTTGCCGCACATTTGGAGAACTCTAGAACACACCTAAATCTGCCTCAGTTGGCCTCTTTGGAGCTTCCACCTATTCCAGCTAAGCTAATTCTGGCCATGTGATTTGAGCAGAAAGAGTCTAGACCATCAGCATGTGTCAGCCATTGAACTGCTTGAATACCCTACCTTGGCTGCCTGTCACAGGCTTGCTCTTCCCCAGGCTTAACCATTCCTAGTTCTTGTAACTAATCCTCCTATGAAATGATTTGAAGGTGCTTTCATAGCTGAAGGACCCATAGCTTATCATTGTATTTCCTAAAATGTGGCTGCCAGAACCTAACACATTCTAGATTTGGTCTGCTTGGGCCAGAGTGTGATGGGGATATCACTTGCCCAGTCCTGGATATTGAGCTTGTCTTCATGTAGCCAAAGATTGCGTGAGCTCTCTTGACTTACATAGTACATCGTTGACTTATGTTGAATTTGTGGTCCACAAGTACTCACAGATCTTTTTCAGATTAACTGCTATCTAGCCGAGTCTCTCTCATATTGTGCCATTGAGTCCAAGTGTAAGACTTTATATTTGTTCTTGTTTCATTCCTTAGATTTGGCCCACTGCCCTAGACTGTCACAATGAGCTTGGATCCTGACATGGTCATCTAGGGTTGGCATCCATCCCAAGTTTGTGGCAGCTACACATTTGATAAACTTCCCCCTATACCTTTATAGATAACAAGGTTGGATTGAACTGAATAGTCAATGATTCAAAGAATCAAATCCCTTTTCCTTTTCTTGCCAGCCTCACATCATTATGAATTTAAGTACAGCTGATATTATTCTTGCAGAACCATGGTATGAGATCCTCCTTACCCCGAGGGCAGAGACCAACTGCTCAAAACCTCCTCCCAGATTGGCATTGAATCATGAATGACTACTTTTGGGGTTGGCCATTTATCCCATTCTCTGTGGGTATCTTTACTGTCATCCAGCCCATAGCCCCCTGTCTTTTCCATAAGAATAGCATGAGTCTCTGTTAAATGCTTTCCAAAATCTAGGCCAGCTACAGCATTTCTCTGGTTTGTCATTCATTTTGATATGACATATTTATTTATTTATTCATTCACTTATTTATTTATCCATTCACTTATTTATTTTTGTTCTTTAGTTTGGCCTGTGAGGGAACCCCTTCTAACAATGCAGAGAGGGAACTATTCTGTAATTTCTTAAAGAGTTACCCAGCAGTGGTGGGGTGCAGGTGTGAAGTATTTTGTCCAGGGTCACACAGCCAATAGACGTCCAAGGGCGGACTTAACTTTCTGTCTTTGAGGCAAGCTTTCTGTCTGCAATACCATACTGCCTAAAATACAGCATATTCTCTACAATACCATGGCATGATTTGTTTTGTTTTGTTTTGTTTTAACCAGATTTTTCATTTCATTGGCATAGGGAACTTTTACTAAAGAAACTAGGAAACCCCCTCTACCAATGTAGATTAACTCCTGCTGTATAACAGATAGTTATAGAGAGTTGCCTGTGACCCTGAGAGGGTAAATGATGTCCCCGTGCTCACACACCCAGTATGTGTCAGGTCTTCCTGACTCCAGTGTCCTCTCTCTCTCCACTAGGCCATGTTGCTTATCAGCGACCTGACCTTGATGAGGCCACGAGGGCTCCCTCTGATAGCTGCTCCCGTTTTCAGATGTCTGCCCCTGTAATAACACTCTCTTTGGTTTTGCCAGGAATCGTTTCCTAGTCCTTAGCTTGCAGACTTCATTCTCTTGCTTTTTCGAGAACTGGGATGGCATTTGGCTTTTCTGGTAGCATGATACCTCCTCTGTTCTCTGCAGTAATTCAAAGATCACTCATATGAGCCCAGAAATCACATCCGCAACTCTTTGATCACCCTGCATCATGGACCCAAGTCACTTGAGCTCATGAAAGGGTATCAACTCCTATTAGCTATTGCGATTCTGTCCTTTCCAGTCTACGTCTTACCCTCCTTGGCAGGAAAAACAGAAGCAAAATGAGACACGTAGCTCTGCTTTCTAAACTCTGTTGTCTGTTTAACTCCATTCTATCCGTGCCATCCCCTTTGCTTCATCAGTAGAACTTAAAACAACAGAAAGCCAAATCTTTTTTCCTTCTCTTTAGCTTTCTTGCCAGCCTCATGTCATCATGAGTTTAAGCACTACTGACATTATTCTTGCAGAACCGTGGGAGGAAGAAAGGAAACAAGCATTTATCAGGTGCTTAAGATGTGCCAGGCAATTTGCTAAGTACTGGCAATACAAGTATAAGAAATTCCTTGCCCTCAAGGAGCTTACATTCTAATAGGGGAAGTCCTTTTTGCAGAAGGAAGCTGAAAAATCTAGGGGTGGGAGAGGAAGAATGGTTTTGAAGCCCAGAAATGCTGTGAAGAAGTGGGAGGAGAATAAAGACTTGGACCCCTTCCACAAAGAGCAGACCCTGCACGGGAGAAGGGAGCTGCGCTGTGGCAGGGATACTCCAGAGTGAGAAGACCAAAGGGAGAGGTGGGTGTTCTGGAGCGAGCAGGCTTCAGCTGCTGAGGGACAGGATAAAACAGTAGCTGAGCCAGGCTCTGGAAGCCTAGAAGACAGGAGGAATGGTTACCTACCCTTGCTTCAACCTTTCATTCATACTTTTTAAAAAAACCCCAAGTTATTTGGTGAGTTATTTTTGTATCCCTATCAGTTGCTTTAGGCAACTCCCTTTTCCTTCGTCATCAGAACTATTTTTTTGGTGGGTGTCTTTAGAATTCATTCTTGAGAGTTTCCTGTTGGCTGACTTCCCTGAAGGATTAGAGCCTATGGGATTTTACTTCTCCTTTGTCTGAGTCTTTTGAAATCCATTTTCCTCAAATCTAGGATGCAAGGCAGACTATTCCCTTCATCTTCTCTGTTACAAATTCTGAGATGGAGGGGCTGCAAGGTTCTCATCATTCCAATCCCAGTGGTGAGTATCTCCTTTTTGGTACAAGTCAGATCCAGATAGAAAAGGATAAGTCATAAAACTATCAGCATGATGGGGCTGGAAAGATCCTCAGAATGTGGAATATTGGATATGGAAGAGCTCTTAGCACATAGAATGTTATCAGTTAGAGTGACAATGATCACAATAATAATACAATCACTGGTAGAGACAGTGTAACATATCCCTTCAGGCTGTAGCAATATGTAACCTGGTGGCCTGTTGTGGCTGTGTGGCCTACATCAGAATGCTCAAATATACAACTGGGCGCAATCCTTCTGAATGTAGCCTGATTACAATGCAATTGGGAAATAATTAACAAAATAAATAAAAATACAATAAAATACAGATAACATTTTAAAATTAAGTTACTATGTGGCCTGAAAAGATTCTTATGTGTGGGTTAGTGGCCCTTGTTTCTACTTGAGTTTGACACCGCTGGGCTATATGACCTAAAATTATATATCAGGAGTAGTCTACTGTCTTTCATGGACTGTCATATGACAGACTCCTGTATTCTAAATACCAGATTTTAAAATATCCTGCAGAACTCAATCAATCAGCTGTGCTGGAACTAAACCATTATCACAGACTGAGCTATTTCCCGTAGTCACCTGGATGCAACACCGATTCATTAAAAACTTAAGAATAATATTTATACAATAGATGTCCACATCTCATATTCTTTTTCTCTTTGAGCTACGTGAGGTGAAAAGTTTTCAAGATCTGGAGACCCGGCGGAGGAGCTCCCATCATCCCCTACAGGTGCTGCCTGCACCTGGAGTTGTGCCAAGGGTGCTCTCATGGAGCCCACAGAGGATGAATTTGCATCTACTGCTTTTATTCAACTGCAAAAAGCATTTGTTTGTAGAACATGGGCTATAAAGGAATTATAGTAGGGTAATGACTTTTTCCAGTACTGTTTCTATTTGAACTCTGTTGGAAAAAATGATGATGATGATGGTGGTGGTGGTGGTGGTTGCGATGGTTTGCATTTACAGAGGCCTTTATGCTTTGCAAAGTGCTTCACACACGTAATCTCATATGGTATACATGCAATATGAATATCCCCATTTTTTATCAGCGAGGAAATAAATAGTAGAACAATTGCAACTTGCCTGTGGTCACAGTACTATTAAGGGTCAGAAATGGAATTCAAGCCCAGGTTTCAACTGAATTTAAGTATAGTGGTTTTTTGCACTATTCTCTCAAAACAAGCAATGTCAGAGCTAGAAGAGATCTTCTATCATAACATTGAGCAGGACCTAAATATTCTAATAAGAACTGATGTTTATAGAGAGCATCTAGAATCTGAAAATACATTTTCTTATTTGAGCCATATGACCTCTCTGTGAGGTGAGTACTATAGGTCTTATCCCAGTTTTACAGAAGTGGAAACTGAGGTTTAGAGAGGTTTAAATACACAGCTAGTAAATGTCAGAAGTAGGATTTGAACCCAAGTCTTCCTGATTCCAAGCCTGTCACTTGATCCACTCACTATGCCTTGCTGACCTTAAGAGATACTCCTTTCTGTATGTAGAATATTGAACATCAAATTAGGAAGGAATCTTAGAAATCATTTGGTCTAGCTCCTTCTTTTCTTGCAGGTCTAAATTGAAACCCATTGCGGGGAAAAAAGACATGTCTAAGATCGTATATAAATTATTAGGCAATCTAGGGCAGAACCTACATTTAGTTCTGTTACTGAATTTCATAGGAATCCAGTATGCTAGTGTATCATTTGGAAACACTTTACAGATAAACACTGTTCTCTGGAAGTACTAGATGGAGGTTATAAAGCTCATTCATTATCCTGAATAGCCTTCTTATCATACGCTCTTGCCAGACTAGTCTTCATCATATAGAACTCTGATTACACGGCTTTCCTGCTCAAGTGCAGTCATTAGCTCCCCATTTCTCTAGGACAAAGTCTAAAATCTTCAGCCTAGCATTTGAAGCCCTCTGCATTTTGACCTTTCTCTTCCCTTTTAGCCTTTTCTCCCTCTATTGCCTTTCATGCCCCCTGTGTTTCAGCTTGTCCTTCCTACACCACTGTTGGCTCCTTTTCCTCTTTGGGTCTTTGGAGTGCTGGAATACTCTCTTCCCCAGCTCTGTCTGTATCTTGTTCTTTAAAAACAACAGCAAAAACAACCACAACACAACAACAAAACAAACCAAGAAAACCCCCCAAAACCAGTACTTTTTATTGTTTATTTAACATGTTAAAATTTTTTTTGAGTTCCAAACTCTCTCCCTCCTCCACTCATTGAGAAGGCAAGAAATGTGATGTCAATTACACATGTGGTATTGTGTAAAACATTTCCGTATTAGATGTGTTACAAAAAAAAAGCAAGAAGAATGAATAAAGTGAAAAGATGATGCTTGAATCTGCACCAGACTCTCCAGTTCTTTCTCTGGAGGTAGATAGCATTTTTCATCATAAGTCCTTTGGAGTTGTTTTGGATCATTGCCTTGCTGAGAAGAGCTAAGTCATTCAAAGTCAGTGTGTACAATGCGCTCCTGGTTCTGCTCACTTCACTCTGTATTAATTTACTTAAATCTTTCCAGGTTTTTCTGAAACACCCCTTTCATAATTTCTTATATTATTATATATTATAATTGTTTCATCATCAACATCATCATCAATATTATTTCTTATAGCACAGTAGTATTTCATTACAGTCATAAACCACAGCTTGTTCAGCCATTCCCCAGTCGATGGGCATCCCCTCGATTTCCACTTCTTTGCCACTGCTAAAAGAGCTGCTTTTTGGTATTTTTGTACATATGGGTCCTTTTTCTTTTTCTTTGATCTCTTTGGGAAACAGACCTGGGAGTGGCATTGCTGGATCAAAGGGTATACGCAGTTTTATAGCCTTTTGGGCATCGTTCCACATTGTTCTCTAGAATAGTTTGATCAGTCCACCAGCAGTGCATTAGTGTCCCGGTTTTTCCACTTCCCCTCCAGCACTTGTCATTTTCCTTTTCTGTCATATTAGCCAATCTGAGTGTGAGGAGGTATTTTAGAGTTGTTTTAATTTGCATTTCTTGAATCCATAGTGATTTGGATCATCTTTTCACGTGACTATAGATAGCTTTGATTTCTTTTTGAAAACTTCCTGTTCATATCCTTTGACCATCGATCGATGAATGACTCATATTCTTATAAATTTGACTCAGTTCTCAGATCTCAAATTCATAGAGATATGAGGCTTTTATCAGAGGAACTTAGTATAATTTTTTTGGTCAGTTTCCTGCTTTCCTTCTAATGTTGGATGCATTGGTTTTGTTTGTATAAAAGCTAATTTAATGTAATCAAAATAAAATAAATCCCCTCCCCAGTTTTTTTCTTTCTAATCTTGGCTACATTGACTTGCTTGTGCAAATCCTTTTTAATTTAATGTAATCAAAATTATCCATTTTACTTCACACAGTCCTCTCTATCTCTTGTTTGGGCATAAATTCTTCCCGTATCTATAGATATGGCCGGTAAAATTTTCCACGCTCCCCTAATTTGCCTATGACATCACCCTTTGTGTCTAAATCATGTACCCATTTTGGCCTTATTTGAGTATACAATGTGAAATATTGGTCCAAACCTAGTTTCTTCCAAACTGCTTTCTAGTTTTCCCAGCAATTTCTGTCAAATGGTGATTTTTTTTGTCCCATAAGATTGAATTTTGGAGTTTAACCAAGCATTAGATTACTGTGGTCATTAACTACTTTATATTGTGTACTTATCTGTTCCACTGATCCACCACTCTATTTCTTAGCCAGTATAAGACTGTTTTTTTTTTAAATTTAGCATTTTATTTTTCCCCAATTACATGTAAAAACAATTTTCAACATTCATTTTTAAAATTGAGTTCCAGATTCTTTCCCTCCCTCTCCACCCCCCTCATTGAGAAGGCAAACAGTTTTATATAGGTTATACATGTATAGTCATGCAAAACATTTTCATATTAGTCATATTATAAAAGAAAACATAGACCAAAATAAAACCCCAAGAAAAATCAAGAAGGTAAAAAAGTATGCTTTGATCTGTATTCAAACTCCATTGCTTCTTTCTCTGGGGCTGGATAGCATTTTTCATCATAAGTCCTTCAGAGTTGTCTTGGTTAGTTGTATTGCTGATAGTAGCTAGGTCATTCATAGTTGGTCATTGCACAATGTTGCTGTTACTGTGTACGGTGTTCCCCTGGCTCCACTCATTTCTACTCACTCTGTATCAGTTCGTGTAAGTCGAGGTTTTTCTGAAAGCACTAGCTCATTTCTTATAGCACAATAGTATTTCATGACAATCACATACCACAACTTGTTCAGCCATTCCCCCATTGATGGACATCCCCTCAGTTTCCAATTCTTTGCCACCAAAAAAGAGCTGTGATAAATATTTGGTCATAGTTCCAGATTATTCTCTGTAACGGTTCAGTCAGTTCACAACGCCACCAACATTGCATCAGTGTCTCAATTTTCCCACATCCCTTCTAACATTTGTCATTTTCCTTTTCTGTCCTATTAACCAGTCTAATAGATGTGAGGTAGTACCTCAGACTTATTTTAATTTCTGTTTCTCCAATTAACAGTGATCTAGAGTATTTTTTCATATGGTTATTGATAGTTTTGATTATTTTATCTGAAAACTGACTTCATATTTTTAATCATTTGTCAATTGGAGAATGGGTCTTATTTTTAAAAATTTGACTCATTATTCATTTGAGAGATGAGGCCTTTATTGGAGAACCTTGCTTCAACATTTTTTTCACTCTTAACTGTATTTTCCTCCATCCTATTTCCCTCTACTCTCCCCCGCCATTTCTTCTATCCTCTCTCTCCTTTCACCCTGTCCCTCCTTAAAAGTGTTTTGATGCTGACTACTCACTCCCCCAATCCACTCTACCTTCTATGAGTACCCCTTCCTTCTCTTATCTCTTTCCCCTCTTCCTTTCCTGTAGGGTAGGATTGATTTCTAATTGAGTGTGTAGATTTCTTCCTCTTTGAGCCAGTTCCACTGAGTGTAAGGTACAAGCATTCCTCTCTACCTCCCCCATCTTTCCGTCCATTGTAAAAACTCTTTCATGCCTCTTTTATGTGAGATAATTTGTCCCATTCTACCTCTCCCTTTCGCTTTCTCCCAGTGCATTCCTCTTTTTCACTCCTTAATTTTATTTTTTTTAGATATCATCCCATCATATTCAACTCACACCTGTGCTCTCTGTCTATATATACGCCTTCTAACAACCCTAATGATAACAAAGTTTTTATGAGTTACAAGTACCATCTTTGCATGTAGGAATATAAACAGTTTAACCTTATTAAGTCCCTTATGATTTCCCTTTCCTGCTTACCTTTTTATGCTTCTCCTGAGTCTTGTATTTGGAAGTCGAATTTTCTATTCAGCTCTGGTCTTTTCATCAGGAATGCTTGAAAGCCCTATATTTCTTTGAATGTCCATTCTTCTCCCTGAAGGATTACTCGGTTTTGCTAGGTAGGTGGTTCTTAGTTGTAATCCTAGCTTCTCTGCCCTCCAGAATATCATATTCCAAGTCCTTTGATTCTTTAATAGAGAAGTTGTTAAATCTTGAGTTATCCTGACTGTGGCTCCATGATACTAGAATTATTTCTTTTTGGCTACTTATATTTTTTCCTTGACCTGGGAGCTCTAGAATTTGGCTATAATATTCCTGGGAGTTTTCATTTTGGGATCTCCTTCGGGAGGTGATTGGTAGATTCCTTCAATTTCTATTTTACCCTCAGGCTCTAGAATATCAGGGTAGTTTTACTAGATAATTTCTTGAAACATGATATCTAGGCTATTTTTTTGATCATGGCTTTCAGGAAGTCCGATAATTTAAAAATTATCTCTCCTGGATCTATTTTCAAGGTCAGTTGTTATTTCACATTGCCTTCTAGTTTTCTTTTTTCATTTTACTTTGTTTTATTGTTTCTTGAGTCTCACAGAGTCATTAGCTTCCACTTGCTTAATTCTAATTTTTAAGGAATTATTTTCTTCACTGAGGTTTTGTACTTCCTTTTCCATTTGACCAATTCCATTTTTTAAGGAGTTCTTTTCTTCAGGGAATTTCTGTATATCTTTTTTCAATTGACAAGTTCTGCTTTTCAAGGCATTCTTCTCATTGGATTTTTGCATCTCTTTTATCAAACTGTTGACTCTTTAAAAAAAATTATTTTTAGTTTTCAACATCCACTTCCATAAGATTTTGAGTTCCAAATTTTCTCCCCCCCCCATGGCATGCAGTCTGATATAGGCGCTACATGTAAATTCGTATTAAACATTTTCACATTAGTCATATTGTAAAGAAGACATAGAACCAATGGGAGGAACCATGAGAAAGAAGAAACAAAAGAAAACAAAAAAGAGAGCAAAGTGTACTTCAGTCTACATTCAGACTCCATAGTTCTTTTTCTGGATGTGGATGTCATCTTCCATCTTGAGTCTTTTAGAGTCGTCTTAGATCCTTGCATTACTGAAAAGAGCTAAGTCTATCAAAGTTAGTCATCACACAGTGTTGCTCTTACTGTGTACAATGTTCTGGTTCTGCTCACTTTACTCAGCATCAGTTCATGTAAGTCTTTCCAAGTTTTTCTGAAGTCTTTCTGCTCATCATTTCTTACAGCACATTAGTATTCCATTACATTCCTGTACCACAACTTGTTCAACGATTCCCCACTGATGGGCACCCAATTTTTCCACCACAAAAAGAGCTGCTGTTAAGTATTTTTTGTACATGTGGGTCCTTTTCCCATTTTTATGATTTCTTTGGGATACAGCCCTAGAAGTAGTATTGCTGGGTTAAAGGGTATGCACAGTTTTTTAGCCCTTTGGGCATAGTTCCAAATTGTTCTCCAGAATTGTTGGATCAGTTCATAACTCTACCAAGAATGCATTAGTGTTCTAATTTTCTCACATCTTCTCCAGCATTTATCATTTTCCTGTTTTGTCATATTAGCCAATCTGATAGGTGCGATGTGGTACCTAAGAATTGCATTTGATTTGCAGCTTTTTGGTCTATGTCTTTTTTCACTGGTGAACTCCCTAAAGACAGAGGTGACTTAAACTTAACTAACTTCTCATAACAACCTTGTGTATAGTTTGGGCAATAAACCTGAAAGAATAGATTCTAAATCATTAATGATTTAGAGCTTTTTTTTTATATACGACTATAGATAACTTTAATTTCTTCAGCTGAAAACTGTCTTTTCATATCCTTTGACCATTATATCGGTTGGGGAACGTTGACTCTTTTTTCATGATTTCTTGCGTCACTCTCATTTCTTTTCCTAATTTTTCCTCTACCTCTCTTACTTGATTTTTAAAATGCTTTTTGAGCTCTTTCATGCCCTGAGGCCAGTTCATATTTTTCTTTGAAGCTTTGGATATAGGAGTTTTGACTTTACTGTCTTCTTCTGGATGTGCGTTTTGATCTACCTTGTCACTATAGTGACTTTCAGTATTTTTTTTAAATTTTTTGCTCATTTCTCCGGCCTGTTTCTTGGCTTTTAACTCTTTTAAAAAGTGGGGCTCAGCTTCCAGGGAGAAGAGCATACCGTCCCAAGCTTCAGGAGTTTTGTGCAGCTGTTTTCAGAGATGCTTCTAGAGACCTGTAAGTTTTCAGTTCTTCCAGTGGTATGGTCTAAGGAGAGGTGCTGACTGCTCTCCTGGCCTGTGCTCTGATCTGCGAGTGACCACCGGCACTCTTTTCTGCCTTGGAACTGTGATAAGCTGCACCGTGGCCACAAGCTTTAGTGCGCTTGTGCTCTTCCTCATCCTGGGACTGCCTCCTAGGGCTGTGACCTGGATCCGAGTGTGGGTGGAGCAACAGAGGCTTGCCCCTAGTGCCAGTACAGAGACCCTGTGATCTCCTTCTCACTAGTTGTTGAGCCCCTTTACAGTCTGTGAGTTAAGAGCTCCAGAAGCAGCTGTTGCTGATTCAGTTGCTGCCAAGGCCCTTTCCTGCTTTGCTGGGGCCTGTGCTCGACTGTGCTCCACTCTTACCCTGTTGTGACAGACCTTTCCTGCTGACCTTCTAAGTTGTCTTGGGCTGGAAAATGGTTACATCTTGTCAAAAGGTGGGTTCTGAGGCTCCAGAATTTGTTTTAGGGCATTATTTTAAAGGTCTTTGGAGAGGTTTTGGAAAGGGCTCAGGCGAGTCTCTCCCTTCTCTCTACCATCTTGGCTCCTCCCCTGAAATAATCCAGATTGTTTTATGATTACCACTTTGTCATATAGTTTGAAATCTAGTACTGCTAGACAACCTTCCTTCACATTTTTGTTTTCATTGGTTCCCTTGATATTCTTGATCTTTTGTTCTTCCAGATGAATTTTGTTATTATTTTTTCTAGCTCCATAAAATTTTTTTTTAATATTTTGATTGGTATGGCATTGGATAAGTAAATTAACTTAGGTAGGATTGCCATTTTTGTTGTATTGGCTCGACCTACCCATGAGCAATAAATGTTTCTCCATTTGTTTAGAATTGTCTTTATCTGTGTGAAAATTGTTTTGTAATTGTGTTCTTATAGTTCCTGGGTTTGTCTTGGCAGGTGGACGCCCAATCATTTTATATTGTCTGCAGTTTATTTAAATGGAATTTCTCTGTCATTGCTGGGCTTCGTCGGTAATATATAGAAATGCTTACGTGGATTTATTTTATATCCTTGCTAAAATTGTTAATTGTTTCAGTTTATTTTTTCGTTGATTTTCTAGGAGTCTCTAAGTATACTTTCATATCATCCACAAAGAGTGATAGTTTTGTTTCTTTCTTGCCTATTCTAATTCCTTCAGCTTCTTTTTCTTCTCTTATTTCTATAGCTAGCATTTCTAGTACAATATTGAATAATAGTGGTGATAATGGACATCTTTTCTTTTCCCTTGGTCTTACTGAGAAGGCTTCTAGCATATGCCCGTTACAGATAATGCTTGCTGGTTGTTTTAGATAGATACTACTTTTCATTTTATGGAAAGTTTCATTTATTCCTACGCTTTCTAGTGTTGAGTAAGAATGAGGGTTGTATTTAGTCAAAAGCCTTTTCTGCATATATTGAGATAATTATATGATTTTCATTGTTTTTGTTATTGATATGGTCAGTTGTACTGATTGTTTTCCTAATATTGAACCAGTGCTGCATTCCTGGTATAAATCCCACCTGGTTGCAGTGTATGGTCTTTGTGATTTATTGCTGTTACCTCTTTACTAGTATTTTATTTAAAATTTTTGCATTATTATTCATTAGGGAAATTGCTCTATGGTTTTCCTTCTCTGTTTTGGCTCTTCCTGGATTAGGTATCAGTACCATATTTGTATCATAAAATTAATTAATCAAATCAGTCAATGAATTATTTAATTCAGTGAATTAATCCAGTTAATTTTTAATTACTTATGTTTCCACTGCCCTTTTTTGCATATAATTTTGTTTGCATTATGATCCAAGAGGGATGCATTTATCATTTCTGCTTTTTTGTATTTGTTTTTGAGGTTTTAGTGCCCTAATACGTGGTCATTTTTGTGAAGGTGCCATTGAGAACTGAGAAAAAAGTATACTCTTTTCTATTTCCATTCAGATTTCTCCATAGGGCTATCATATCTAACTTTTCTAAAATTCTATTCATTCCCTTAACTTCTTTCTTATTTGTTTTATGGTTAGATTTATCTCATTTAGATAAGGAAAAGATGATGTCCCTGACTGGTATGGTTTTACTGTCTATTTCCTCCTATAACTCGTTTAACTTTTCCTTTAGGAATTTAGATGCTTTGTCATTCTATGTTTAATATTGATTTTACTTCATTGCTTATGGTATCTTTTAGCAAAATGTAGTTTCCCTGATTATCTCTTTTAATTCAGTTTATTTTTGCTTTACTTTGTCTGAGATCAGGATTGCTACCCCTGCCTTTTTTTTTTTTTACCTCAGCTGAAACATAGATTCTGCTCTAGCCCCTGCTTTTTACTCTGTGTGTGTCTCTCTGTTTCAAGTGTGCTTTTTGTAAATGACATATTGTTGGATTCTGCTTTACACTCCATTTTGCTATTCACTTCCATTTTGTGGTTGAGTTTAGCCCATTCCCATTCCCAGTTATGATTGTTGTTGTTCAGTTGTTGGAGTCATATTTTACTCTCCATGATCACATTTGGGGTTTTCTTAGAAAAGGTGCTGGAGTGGTTTGCCATTTCCTTCTCTAGCTCATTTTACAGATGAGGAAACTGAGACAAAGAGAGTTAAGTGACTTGTCCAGGGTCATAGAGCTAGTGTTGGGTCTTCCTGACTCCTGGTACTCCATCCACTGTACCACCTAGCTACTCCACAATTATAATTACTAATTGTATTTTTCCATCTATCCTTTTCCCTTCCTGTTTATCCTTCTCTCTCTCTCTCTTTTTGCCCTATCCTTCCTCAAAAGTCTGTTTTGCTTCTGATCTTCCCTTAATCTGCCTTCTCTTCTATGAATTCTCCTCCCTCTCTGCTGCTCCCCGCCTTTTATCCTTTTCCTCTCCTATTTCCCTGTCAGGTAGGATAGACTTCTGTACCCAATTGAATGTGTATGTTATCCCCTCTTTGAACCAATTCCAGTGAGAATGAGATTCAAGCATAGTTCCCCCCCTCCCATTTTCCCTTCCTTTGTAAAAGCTCTTCCTTGCATGCTTCTTTTGTGTGAGATATTTTCCCCCATTCTTCCTCTCCCTTTCCCCTTCTCCCAGTGCATCCCTTTTTCTCTTTCCTTGACCTTTTTTTTTTAGTTCATCCCATTATAATCAATTCATACCCATGCCTTCTATTTATGTATATGCCTGTTAACTGCCACAATAACAATAAAAGTCCTTAGAAGTTACAAGTATGATCTCCCCATGTAGGAATATAAACCATTTAATGAATCCCTTACAATTTATATTTCATATTTACCTTTTTATATTTCTCTTGAGTCTTATCTTTTAATGTCAAATTTTCTATTCAGCTCTGTTCTTTTCATTAGGAATACTCGAAAGTTCCCTATTTCAGTAAGTGTCCATTTTCTCCACTGAAGGATTATATTCCATTTTTCTGGGTAGGTTATTCTTGGTTGTAATCCTAGCTCCTTTCCCTTCTGGAATATCATATTCCAAGCCCTCTATTCCTTTAATGTGGAAGCTGCTAAATTTTGTATGATCCTGGCTGTGGTTCCATGATATTTGAATTGTTTCTTTCTGGCTGCTTGCTATATATTCTCTTTGACCTGGGAGCTCTGGAATTTGACTATGTTATTCCTAGGAGTTATCATTTTGGGATCTCTTTCAGGAAGTGATCAGTACATTTTTTTTTTCAATTTCTATTTTACCTTCTTGTTCTAGGATAGCAGGGTAGTTTTCCTTGATAATTTTTTGAAATATGATGTCTAGGTTCTTTCTTTGATCATTGTTTTCAGGTAGTCCAATAATGCTTAAGTTGACTCTTCTTGATCTATTTTCCAGGTCTGTTGTTTTCCTTTGAGATATTTCACATTTTCTTCTATTGTTTTCATTTTTTTTTACTTTGATTTGTTGTTTCTTGATGTCTTGTGGCGTCATTAGCTTCCAGTTGCCAAATTCTGATTTTTAAGAAATTATTTTCTTCTTTCTCTCTTTGTGTTTGGGCAGTCCTGCTTTTTTAAGGAGTTCTCTTCACTGGATTTTTGTGCTTCTTTTACCATTTGTTCAATTCTGTTTTTTAAGGTGTTATTTTCTTCATTATTTTTTGTGCTTCTTTTACTAAGCTGTTTACTCCTTTTTCATAATTTTCTTACACCACTTTCATTTCCCCCCAGTTTTTCCTCTGCTTCTCTTATTTGATTTTTAAAATCCTTTTTGAGTTCTTCCAGGAATTCTTGTTTGACTTGTGTCCAATTCACATCTTTTTTTTTCCTTTGAAGCTTTTTGCTTGTGGCTGTTTTGACCTCATTGTCTTTTTCTGAGTTTTGTCTTGATCATCCTTGTCACCATAATAGCTTTTTATGGTCAGATTCCTTTTTTTTGTTATTGCTCATTTTTCCAGCTTATTTCTTGATTTTTAACTTTAGGTTAAAGTTGAGCTGTGATCCCGGGGTGGAGGGATATTGTCCCAGGCTTCAGGTTTTTGTGCTGCTGCTTTCAGATATCGTTCTGGGGGCATGTAAGTTTTTGTTGCTTCGGTGGTTGTATACGTGGAGAGGTCTGGTCACTGCTCACCTGGCCTGTGCTCTGGTCTTTACTCACTAAGGGACCTTGCTCTCCTGTAGCCACAAGTGCTAGTGTTCCTCTTGGCCCTTGAACTCTGACCAGGTCCCCTGCTCTCCTGTAGCTGCAAGCTCCAGTGCTTTTTTCTGCCTTGGAACTGAGACCGGGACCCCTACTCCCATGTGAGTGACCACAAACATTCTTCTGCACCATGTAACTGTGACCAGGGCTCCTGCTCCCCTGAGGCTGCAAGCACTGGTGTTCCTGTTGGCCCCTGAACTGCATATAGGCAGGGCAACAGGGTTCTGCACCCAGTGCCAGCAAAGGGTCCCCTTTCTCACCAACTGTTGTCTGACTACCTTACCATCTCTGTGCTGAGAGCTCTGGAAGCTGTTGCAGTCTGGCTGTAGCTGCCTCCAAGGCTGCTGTCATTGCCTCAGTCTGTGTAGCGCTGTGGGCTACCTGACCTCTGTGTCATAGACAACTCCCACAGACCTCCTAAGTTGTTTCGGGCTTTAAAAATGTCTCCCCTGAACCCTTTGTTGGCTCTGCCACTCCAGAATCCCATTTGAGGCTTTATAGTCGTTTGGAGGGAGATGTTGGGAGAGTTCAGCTGAGCTGCAGCCTGTACTCCTTCATCTTGACCCCTGTCCTATCTGTGTCTTGTATGCATCCTTCGAAGCCTAGGGCAAATGGCATCTCTGCAGTGAAGCATTTCCTAGTTTCCTCTTGTTCCCTGCTCCCTCTGGCTGGATCCTGTTTCTTTTTCTGAGCCTCCTGTGTCATTCTGTGCTTATCCCAGTTTCTGTAGCACACTCTGCTTTTTTACTGTAGCTTTTTGGTCTATGTCTTCTCTTACCTGTGAACTCCCTAAAGACAGAGATGACTCATTGTACTTAATTTCTCATAGTACCTTGCATGTAGTTTGGGCAATAAGCCTGAAAGAAAGAGCTGTGTTCAATGCTTTCTCTTAGAATAGCAGGGACCCCAGGTGGGATTGGAAAAGCCAGACCTGGGACTAGACGTCCCTTTTCGTGGTGCGAGTCCAGTGCTTTTCCCAGCCTTCCACATTGCCTCAGACTTCATATGTAATATTCCCGTGACCAGCATTAGCAGGGCTTGGTCCTTGCTGCGTTTGTCACTACGTGAACATAGTCAATTTTTAGCATCCCTGTGAGTCAGGCATGTGGACGTGGGTGGATAGAAAGGGAACACCATAACCATAACTGTGCTCTTGCAGGATGGGAGAAAGAAGCCTAGACGGAGAAACAAGGCAAATGGAGTCTGTGGAACTTGGGGCCTCTGCACAATGAGGGACTGATAGATGATCCTGATGACCACTTCTAGCTCTGGAATCCTGATGCCAGTACTTCCCAGCAGTAGATTTTTAGGTTAAGCTGAGGAGACTTGATTGGGCCCCTGGGGCATTTTCAGGCCCTTGATGTGTGTGTGTGTGTGTGTGTGTGTGTGTGTCAGGTATTCAGCAGTGGAAAGACTGGCTTTGGCCTTGGGCAAGACATACCTGTGGTTTTTCAGGTAGGTTCCTTTTGTGTAAGCAAGAGGAGACACAGCAGGGAACAGGGTAAAATATTTCCATGGCTAGAAGATGCTTTGTAGTGGGTAAGATAATAAGTATCTTCTGATAGGTATTGGGTTTTTAGGGGAGACCTTTATCATTGTACCAGTGCTGATTAAAATAAGACAGTCATGTTTTTAGGAAAAGGGCTACCTCTGAATCTGCAAGCTGGAGGACGTCTGGAGGTAGATGGATTTGTAACAACATCTAAAATAACAAGAGTATTTCCTGGTCATCTGGGTTCTGTAAAAGCTGAGAAGCTGGATCCCACTGTCAGTTCTGCCCCTAACTTGCTGGGTCACCTTGGACAGTAGGACCGACCCTTCTTGCTCATGTGTGTGAAATGAAGACTGGACTAAAGGTAACTGTTTCCTTCCAGGTCTAAGCATCCACCAGTGAACATTAAAATCGCCCACATTTAAGATTGCAGTTGAACTGCTCTGCCAGTAGCTCCCTAGGACCTTGGGCCAGCCATATAACCTCTCTAATTCTGTTTCCTCAGCTGTCAAAGCAGGGAGCCCTAGGTGAACCCTAAAGCCTTTTCCAGTTCTTACTCTGTTGCTCCGTAATTCTGTATGAAGCTTTATGGTTCCAAAGTCTTTTTTCCTAAATCTTATTTGAACCTCCCAGAAGCCTGAATGGTCATTAGCACAAACATAGCCTTGTTTTAATTCAACAATTACTTAGCATCTGCTGAATGCCGGGCAAAGTAGACTGTTCTGGAGATTGAAAAACAAAACCCAGCAATCTCTTCTCTTGCAAGAGCTGCCTTTCTGCCCCCTTCAATGATCGAAAGGATCAATGAAAACACATTCATGAAGCACTCGTTCTCTGCCAGGATCTGGGGATATAAATACATTTGTATCCTGGAACTTAGCATTTTATAAAAGAATCCTGAGGCCTATCAAACTGAAATAACTCATCCTCTGAGTGATGAAGCTCAAGCTCGCATCAGGCCTTCTGACTCTAAGTGCAGGGCACACGTCTTTCTTGGAATCATAGACCCTCAGGTTGGAAGGGGCCTCAGGAGCCGTTTTGTCCATGGGGTGCCTGACAAGGATTCTTTCAGCTGGTACAAGCGGCCATCATCTGGCCTTTGCTTGAAGACCTCCACTACTTCCTGAGGGACCCAGGCCATCCTAGGAGAGCCGTCATTGTTAGAAAGTTTTTCATCACATCAAGCCCAAGATGGTTTCTTTGCCACTGTTCACTAATTCTGACCTCCCTGGCTGGGGAGAGTGAAGAAAGGCTGAACCTTTTCCATAAGATAGTTACTCATATCCTTAGCACAGGGCATGGCACACAGTAGGCCCTTAACGAATGTTGATTGACTAAGGATGGAGATCCTCTCTCTTGAGCCTTCCCTTCTCCAGGGTAGGCAACATGTCCGTTTCCTCTTAGGTATGATCCTGAGGCCCTCTGCCGCCTTGTTTGCTCTTCTCTGGCTGTTTTTCCATTTATCCGTGAGGCTTTCAGAATTGAGTGACCCAGATGTATGAGTGATAAAGACAGAACACATGAAACTGTCATGTCGCTGGCCTCGGACACTTGATTCTCTTCGCGCCACCTAGGATTTCTCCTAGCTTTCTCGACTGCCTTGTGTCGAGCCTGTGTGTAGCCACTAAAGTTCCCAGAACGTTCTTAGCACTGCTCTCTGCTGTGTAGCCTTCCTCATTTTGTTCTTATGAAGTTCATTCTGTGAATGTAAATGGAAGACTTCGTTTCACCTTTTTGAATGCCGTCTTCTTAGATGTGGCGCAACGTCATGGCCCGTTTGGCTCTTTTGGAATCTTGACTTCCAGTGGCCTAGCTCTCCCAGCTTTGGTTCATCCACAAGTTAGAGGTGCAATACATGTGGGCCTTTATGCAGGTCATTGATGAAGACCTTGACCAGTGAAAGGCCAAGGTTAGATCCCTGCCCTCTCCCCTACCCCACTGCCTTCTAAAGTGTTATCGTGGCCATACATTCAGCCATTATGAACCAGCTTAATCCAACTATGCCTAGTCCTCATCTCCATGTCTTTTTCACTGAAATAGCATGAAAGACTTTGTTAAAGGTTTTGCTAAAATCTAGGTAGACTACACTTAAAAGATTCTGTGAGTCTAAGCCAGATCAAGTGAATAAGTGAATGCACATTGTGTTCTGGGAGTGAAAACAAAATCTGTGCCCTGGTCTTGTAGAGAGAGAGAGACCTTGATTTCTCAAGTGCTAGCAAGGTTCCCTTGGTTGTAATGGACTATTTAAATAAAAGCCTATTCTGAAACTCTTAATGTATTTCAATCGGAATGACTCCTGATACAATTAGACTGCTTATAGAGCTTTGGAGAACAATTTCCTTAAAGCGACTGAGAGTTCCTAGCCATAGAGGAGAGAGTCTGCTGTTTGTTCCATGAATGGGCATTGCCAGTCCCTTGTCTGCCGGTTCCTATAAATGACTGAAAGGGAAAGGGGTCAGACTTTTTTTTTCTTTTCTTTTATTTTTTTTTAATGCCTAGGTTTATGGGTTGGTTATAGGGAGCACTGGGTCGTGGAAAAGGTCCTTTAGCAGGAGTCAGGAAACTAAAATCAGAGCTAAGTAAAGGGTCAAGTTAGAACATAGAATGTCAGCACTAGAGAGCTGCTCAGAGATGAACTTTTCTAATGTCCTCATTTCCCAGAGGAGAAAACTGAGCCCCAGAGAGGAGGAAATAGCTTGCTTAAAGTCACACCGTTGGTTTGACATTGAACACTGAGTTCAGTGTTTTTTCTTTTTTCTCTAATTTTTATTTTATTTTTTAAAAAAAAATCAAATTCACAACTTAAAACCAAATAGGCCCATTTCCATATACAAAATAGAATGGAAAGTGAGCTGTGAGTCTGTATTACATGCAAGGTTTTTCTTTTATATAATAAATTCAGTGTGTGTTTTTAAAAGCTGTTTTGCTTATCTGTTTCCTTTTGTGGCCTTTTGGTCTCTTCTGTGCATTTAAAAGGTGCCCCCCTTTTTTCTTATTCCTTTTTGTTTCATTTTGATAATCTTGTTACTTCTCCCCTGCCCTTCCACAATTTCTCTCTTCTTTCTTTTGAAAGATGGAAAAACAAAACCTATGTATCATATGAATAATCAAGCAAAAGCAATTTACCGCTCGTGCCAGGAAATGTCTTTCACCTTCTGTACCTTGAGTCCATCACGTCTAGGTCAGGCCATGGGCAGCACGCTTCCTCATTGGTCCTCTGGAATTATCCATTGACCAGAGTTCTTTATAATGTCCCTGTCTGTGGTTTTCCTCACTTTCCTCACTTCACTCTTTATCGTTTCCTAAGTCCCTGAAACAGGCCATCCCATCATTTCTGATGTCGCAATGACATTCTTTTTACATACAGATGTCATATTGATTATTCCTCAGTGGATTGGCCTCCCCTTCATTCAGTGTTCTTTCTACTGATTACATGCTGGCTGTTGTTTGTTCTCTGTTTTGAAGAGGACCGATGACCTCGTGGGGTGATAGCTTGACTCCCTGGTGAATTGGATTTAAGTGAGGCAGAGTTGCACAAAGTGGTCAGCCTCATTCTTTCTTCCAGAGTCATCAAATTCCAGTAGCAGGACAAAAGTCAAGAAGACTGGCTGGGACGTGGGAGATAGAGCTGGGCCAGGAACTCCAGTCTCTGGACTCTCAGTTCCAGGCCCTTTCATCAGTTTGGTTTGAAATATTTAGTAGGCCCCAACTATGTATGTGAGACTCTGGGTATACAAGGTTAAAAAAATAATCCTTTCCTTTGGAGCTTATATTCTACTGGGGGAAAGGTAATGAATATGTACCCAGTCAAGTAAATATACAGAAGAAGGAGAGAGTAGTGATATCAAGAGGCAGCCTCTGAGTTTTATCCTTTTGAAGGTAGCTAATTTTTTAGAGGTGGAGGTGAGGAGGGGCCACATTCCAGGAATTGGGAGAGAGTGGATATACTGGGCAAGGGCTTGGAGGTGAGAGATGAAGAGTTAGACTTTGGGAACCACCCATTAGGGCATTAAAGTAAACTAAGTCTGTAAAGGTAGATAAGAGCCCAATTGTTCTGGGCTTTCAATGCCAAAGTAATTGGTTTTTATTTAGCCCCAATTATGCAATTAATTACTCCTCCCTAGAGGTCTTTTTACATTCTGATGCTAGCTCTCCAACTCATTTATTCTACTGTTGGCAGTACTCTCCCTGTTCCCACTGTGGGCTAGGTTATGAGACCCTTGGCCTTCTCTACCTTCTCCAAGGTGGAATTCAATGGAAAGTTCCCTTGGGGAGGAGCCCCCTGAACATGTTCAGCTAGACTAGATAGTGGCTATGATGGCAGCCAGTTGGTAGTGACTTCTGGATAACTTTGTGCTGTAGCAGACATGTCTTCCGCTCCCTGCCCTCCACCCCCCCATTCAAAGGGAAATGCTTTGCTTAGAGTGCTATAAATGGGGGGGAGGAGAAGTGGGGAGGTGGAGGAGCTAATGGTTTGGGTCATAGTGGCCTAGGTTCATCTATCTAGATCAGATAGTGAGATTTCTTTTATCTGGTGGGAGCTTGGTATAGGTTTTAGGGACTGGCAAAATAGGATGAAACCCAAGACTACCTTCTTTGTAAAAAGGTCATATTTTTGATAATCCTAGGCCATGTATTTGGAGCCAGAAGGGACCTTCGAATCTATGTTGTCCAACCCCCTCATTTTACAGATGAGGAGGCTGAGGCCCATGGCCACACCTGAAGGAAGGAGGAGCCATACCAAGTCCTCTGAATTCACATTCATTGGTCTTCCCACTACAGTTCCCAATAATGGTTGTAGCCTCTATAGTTGACGGTACTTTAGCCAGAGGTGAAACAATGAAGGCCCCTCTCATCGCACTAGTCCTGTTTGCCTTCCAGCATATCCTCCTGCTACCACAACACGATTTTGTGGTGTCAGATTTCATTCAGTAGTTTAGAACCATTCAGTTGAAGCACTTAGAGTCTAGAGGAAGGGAGTGATATGGACTCGTTGAGCAGCACATCAGCTTGCTGACCCCATTACTCCCCAGAATGTTTTTCTGCCCCCAGACCCCACCTTTGCACCTTTTCCACTATTGATGGTCTTAGAGATCTCTGGAGTACTCAGAAGTTTGGTGACTGGGTCACGTGGCCACTGTGTGTGACCTTGACTCTTGCTCTCTGTCTAGCCACAGCTGTTCCTGTGGAGTGACATTAAAAAATACCCAGGACCAGGGGGATGACGGTCTGCTCTGGTCAGATCACATCTGGGATGTTGGGTTTGGTTCCAGACCCCACATTTTGGGAAGGAAGCTGACAGATAGGAAAGTGCAAGGGTGACCTTGACATAGAAGAAGCTAGAGCCCATGCCTTTGGTGGATGGGTGTTTAGCTTGGAGAAGGAAGAGAATTTAGAGGTGATGTGATTTTATTCATCTCACTCTGCTTGGCCCTGGAGGGTAGAACCGGAATCAATGGGGGGAAATCGAGGAAGAGCAGATTTTGGCTTCACGAAAGGCCAAACTTCTAAACAATTAGAGCTGTTTAAAAATTGGGCCTCTTTGCGTAAGTTACTCCTCTGTATCGGAGATTTCTAAGCCAAGATTTTACGAAGGGATTTCCGTTAAAGCCAGACAAGATGGTCTCCGCTCCCATTTGCATCATAAGGATCATGAGATTAAAGAGATGGAAGAAACCCTAGACGTTGATTTTCTCATTACATGGGTCTTGAGATTGAGAGCCATCCAACGATGTCTTGGTCAAGGTCACAGAGGTAATAAACAGAGTTGGGATTTGAATCCACATCCTTAGAATATAGGAAGTGACTAAGAGAGGCCCAGACAAAGTGGTAGGAGGGTTTTCCGGTGAAAGTGGTCACTCTTGGCATGGAGCATCATTGAGGGGTGATGGAAGAATCAGTGGGAGAGTTAGGACTACAGCTTGCCCTTGAAAGAAGGGAAAGCACTGGTCACTAAATTGGTGATAAAAATGGCTTCTCACAGGGACCGGTGATACTGTTATGGTGTAAGATGGATCTTGAGTTGTTGTATTGGTCTTTTTTGGTTTATTTATAACATAATCATTCCAGTAGTGCCCCCCCCCCCAAAGAAAGCCAAACCCAGACAAACTGAAAAACCCAGGTAAGCAGAAGTAATCAGCCAGCAGCCACATCTGTCGGATGGTGCACATTCCATTCCATACATGTCTCTCCCATGTCTACTGAGAGAAGTGTGCTTCAGCAACATTAGCTTTATTATTCCCATCTTAGTTATAATAATGCCCAGAGTTTTTAGAGTTTTAAGGTTTGTTATCTCATTGGGTCCTCACAAAAATCCTAGGAAATAGGTGCTATCATTTTCACCATTTTACAGTTGGGGAAACCAAGGCAGACAGAGGTCAGTGACTTGCCCCGAGTCACACATCTGGTAACTGTATGAGGCCAGATCCCGCCCTCCATTCGCTGTGCCATTTAGCCGCTTTTTGTAGAAAGGGAAAGAAATTGGTTCAAGACCACAAATCTTATATTGCAGGTTAGAATCTAGGTTCTCAGGGGATAGTAACTCATTTATTTTTGTCATTGTCTCTTCCCCCAATGTACCTTACCTATAGTGGGTGTAATATATAAGGTGCTAGAGTCAGGAATACCTGAGTTCAAATCCTGCCCTAGAGAATTACTGTGCGACGCTGGACACTTAACCTCTCTGTGTCTCAGTTTCCTCATCTTTAAAATGAAGCTGGACTTAGTGGTTCCTTTAAATCATTAAATGAGAGAATATGTGGAAAGCACCAAACAAGAGTGTTATTTTGTGCAGAGGACCTTTAGAGTCCCTTCCAGTTCTTAATCTCTGATTGGATGATCACAAGGTACAGTGTGGGAAAGTTAAGTGCTAGCAGGCACTTGATAAATGTTTGAATTGAATTTGGTTGAAGAAAGCAAGTCACTGGGAAAGCAAGAATGAAGTCCTCTTTTAGGCTCACTCCCGACTCTACAGTAGCCTACTCCTCCTCGAAGTTCACCCTGACCCATGGCCCCTTCCTCTGATTGGCTGGGTCCCCCAGAACCCCCGTTTTAAGGAAAGTTCTCAGGCCCACGGTGTCTTCATTCCTTTGGGGTCCTGACTTTCACTACCGTGCTTTATTCTCCTCTCTGCCTCACTCTATCCCCCCCACTTTCCACTAACCTCCAAAAGGCTCAGGATGGAAACTGCCACCCCCATCCAGGCAAAGCAATATGGAGTCTGAATGCAGACCGAAGCAGACTATTTGGTCTCTTTTTTGTTTTGTTTTGTGTTTTCTTTCTCATGGTTCCTCCCATTTGTTCTGATTCTTCTATACAACATGACTAATGTGAAAATAGGTTTAATCAGAATGTATATGTAGAGCCTATATCAGGTTACAGGCAATCTTGGGGAGGGAGGGGGAGAGAATGGAAAACTTACGGAAGTGAATGTTGCAAACTAAAAATAAATAAGTTAATTTGTAAAAAAGAAAAAAAAAGTGTTGTTTTCTGCCCAATTTGGCCATAAACTCCTTGAGGGGAGGGTCTGTCTTTAAAAAAAAAATTATTTTTGCTTTTATTTGTATTTCCAGTGCTTAGTACAGTAGCTGGCTAGTAGGAAGCATGCGATTAGTGCTTGTCGACTTAAATCGTAGCTGTACCAGTTACTAGCTGTGTGACCTTGGGTAAGTCATGTCCCTTCTCTTGACTTCAGGTTTCTAATCAGTGAAATTAGAGCCATACCTCCTGGGGTGGCTAGGATAGAGTGCTGGGCCTGGAATCAAGACCAGTCATTCATCTTCTGAGTTCCAGTCTGGCCTTGGACACATACTGGCTGTGCGACCCTGAGTAAGTCACTTAACTCTGTCAGTTTCCTCATCTGTAAAATGAGCTGGGGAAGGAAGTAGCAAACCACTCCAGTATCTCTGCCAAGGAAACCCAAATGGGGTCACGGAGAGTTGGACGGGGCTGAAACACTGAGCAGCAAGGTCCCTGCTGGTTTAGTTCCAGAGCCTGTGCCCCCATGTCAACATTCAGATCACTTGTTTGTTAGAGTAAGCTTCCCCTGACCATAGGTTATAAGCTTCTTTATGACAAGGATAGGTGTTTAAGGAATGCTTTCTTTGTCTGCCTCTTGACTAGCAATGCTTTTGCACAAAATAACAGCTCTGGTTCAGGGCTTTGCATATATTATCTCATTTAATCAGTCAACCAGTAAGTAAACATTTATTAAGCTCCTACTGTATGCCACAAACCGTGCTAACACAAAAGAGCACACAAAGAGTCAAAAGACAGTCTCTGCCCTTGGGGAGCTCACAATCAAATGGGGGAGACTGATGAGGTGCAGGGTTGACCCTAAAATACCGACGTGCCAGGTCCTGCCGACTGAATTCGACTCAAGCCTTCTCAGCCAAAGAAGAAAAGTTTATTAAAGGTCCGCCATATTGAGTAGACTCTCAGGGAGCCTGAGCATTTGTGACGCTTATGCCAGCGGGCCAGATCAACCCGAGCTGAGCTAGAGTGAATGTGAGCACCTTCATGGAGGCAAAATGAAACTTACATACACGAAGATTGTGAGAGGGATGATGGGAGGAGGGGTTTAGGGAGGGTTCTGAGGAGGAGTCTAAGGAGGAGCTTGGTGGGATTGGGGTGAGGTCAGACTCCAAGAACCAAGAGAATGGGTTAATCCTTTAATTAATTAATTAATCCCTTAATGGGTGGGAAGTAGCTGAAGGCTACCTGGAGATAACAGACAATATAAGCCTAGGCTAGTTTAAGGTAACAGATTTGGGCATAGACACTTTGAGAGGATCAAGGGTGGAAACTAGCCAGACAGTGGAGGGCCAAGCTACGTTAGAGTAGCCTAGTGTCTTCAATCCTAGTGGGATTGAAGCTCAGGCCTTCCTGACTGTCCCCTTCACCAAATGGCCTTCACTTAGTAAGGCTAGGTGGGCTGGGTTGGATTCAATGTCCAGTGACCCTGCCACTGTATCTGCCTCGTAGTGCTCCGTTTCTGGCAACAATATTTATTAAGTTCCTCCTGCCATTGGAGGGCAATTTAAAACTGGAATTGTGTCTTCTGTTTGTCGTGTGCTTAAATGTATAGAGCTAAGGAATAGCTACTGAACCAGGCCGTTAAGAAAGGCAAGGTACCTCCTTTCCTAGGGTTTGGAATGGCTTCATCATCTACTGGCTGATAGTTAAGAGTTAAGGGTTCTTTAGGGCCACCTGGAGCCTGAGGGCTTTCTGCTTCTCTTAGTCCTTGGCCTCTCTCCAGGTCAGATCCAGAATGTTTGCAGGTGCTGAGTACTTTGTTGGCCTGGTAGCTTCTGGGGCTGTTGATGCCCTTCATGGTCAGAGCTGGATTGGGCTTGTCTGTGGTGATGGACTCAATAGCATCTTCACAGGTTCCCCTGAGAAGGTACACTTGGGGACCCCTGTCTGGCATTTTTCTGGTAATTTAATGAGTTGGGAGCAGTGCCAGTGGTAGCAGGGTATGGCTCTTTTAGAGGCCTGGGATTGTCCTCCCTACCCTACTTTGCCCAGTGGTGAAGGCCCAGGATGGATGTGGGATTCATTTCTTCACCATCTATGAAGGGTCCATACTCCTCTTCCCTTGGAAAAAGGCTGTAAATGTTGGGATGAAGAATCCATCCCTTCAGTCAGTCTCAATCGGTTAGTCAGTCAGTAATCACTTAATAAGTACCTATTATGTATCTGGCACTGTGCTTAAAAAGGCAAAAGACATTCCTGCTTGCATGGAGTTTATAAACTAATAGGAAGACAAGCAAATAAGTATGTATAAACAATCCATTTACACGATAAATAGGAAATTATTAAGGGATCAAAGCTAGAATTAAAAGGATTAGTGAGGGATGGCCTCCCTGCCTTCGAGGAATTTGTAGTGTAGTAATTAGCTTCCATACAAATTGGAGTGAGTACATCGCTGTGGAAGTCCAGAAGGCCACAGGACAGGAGAGGGTTGAAGATGGCTTTTACTGTCATGATCTCCTTGTGGTAGAGTTGGTACTGAGGCTTCCTGGAAGTAAATGAGGCTGATCTTTCTATAGGTTAATGTTTTCTGAAGGCCTCTACCTAAGTTATTTCATTGGATTCTCTTCCCAACAACCCTAGGAGGTAGGCACTAATTGAGGCTCAGAAATTTGCTCTTGGCTGCGCAGCAAGAGAAGCTGGTAGCTGCTCTCCAGGTGGGTTTTGAACTGAAGTCCTGCATGTGGCCGGAATGTTCCAGGAGGGGGAGGGGACGGAGAGGAGGGCAAAGGCAGGAAATATGCTATTGGAGAAACAATGAGTCATCCAGTGTGGCTGGAAGGTGGATTGTGCAAAAGGAAAAGGCTATACAGAAAGAGCCTGCAAAGTTATGTTAGACCAGATTTAAGGGAGCCTTGAATGCCAACTCAAAGAGAGCTGGCTGGGTAAAGATGCCACAAAAACAGAAGAACGATGTGGTCAAAGGAACGTTGTGGCGCTTGGGCAGTATGTCAGGGGTGGCTTAGAGGAGAGAAAAAATAAATTTAATGAGAGCCAGAGCTTGGTGAGTGGCATGTGAGGGAGAGGAGGGGCTGTAGGTGAGAAAGCCTGAGGTGAGGGTGGGGGCAAAACGGAGTGAGTATGACATCTGATTGGATGGGGGTGGCCAGTGGGAGCCAAGGAGGGCTCTGTATGTCATCACTGGGCGGGCAGAAATGGGGGAATGAGCAGGAAGGGATCCCAGTGGAGGTGAGGCATGAAGTTCACTCTTGCAGCTGTTGAATTGGAAGGTGTTAGTGGGACACTGGGCTAGAGGTAGTCTGTGTTTGGGGACTGAAAAAGGAATGGAGCTGGTGGATAGAGTGAGGGGGAGGTGAAAGGGTAGGGATGGGAGTGTGACTGATAAGAGTGAGGGCAGTTGGATTTGAGGCGCAGACAGAGTGGCTCTACAGACCGTTGAAAATACTTGGGCCGGAAGTCAGGGCTGGCCGGTGAGACCAGAGGGCTGTTTTCGTACAGAGGGTAACTGAAACTATGGAGTGCATGGAATTGCTAGTGGAGAGGTGAGGGCTGAGGACCGGCCCTTGGAGCAAACTCATGGTAATGGCAGTGGCCCTGAGGCTTTTGCAAGTTTCCTAATTGGTCTCCCTCTGCTAGTCTCTCCCTGGCTCCCTGCTGCTTCTAGGACAAAATCTAAACTCATCAGCCTGCCATTGCAAGCCCTGCCCAGTCTGGCTCCAGCCTTCCTGTCCAGGCTCATTTTACCAGATTTCCCTTCATATATCCTCAGGCCAGCTCCACTGGCCTACTCATTGTTTCCTGACCTCAGCCCTCCTATCTCCTGTACCCACATCTGGAGGACATTGCTTCCCTCCTGCCTTGGGCAGCTCTGTCTCTCTGGCCTACCTTAAGGCTCAGCTGCTGTGGCCTCTTCTAACTTGCAGCTTGTCCTGATCCTCCTAGTTGTTGGTGCACATTCCTACAAGTGATCATCGATTTACATCGTATCCTCACTAGAACAGAAGCTCTCTGAAGGCAAGAGCTGTTTTTATTCCACCTTTGTATCTGCAGGATTTTCACTCTGTACCTGGCACATAGTTGTCACTTAATAAAAGACTGTAACCAAATCTAGGAAGATGACATTTTGTAGGGCTGAATGTCAGGGTATGTACTTGTGAATTGGATTTTGTGAATCCAAGTACAAGAAGGGAGAGACACAGCCACCTAGCTGGCCATCTGAAGATGATCAGGAGGTATGAGTGGGTTGTAAGGTCACTGTGAATCAACAGTGTGACTTGGCATCCAAGAAAGCTCATGGAGCCTTGAGCTGCAGTGGAAAAGGCGTATTGCCTAGGACTAAGGAGACAGCCCGGCCTGGCCACACCACTTCTGGAATGTCTCCTTTGTTTTTGGCCAGCATGTCTTCTAAACGAATGGGTAAGTCAAGGGATGTCTGGAGGAGGGCAGTCAGGATGCTAAAGGGCCTTGAATCTGCCTGAGGGGATGGAGAGGGGCCCTCCCCCAAGGTGCAAATGGAAAGACCTTAGGAGAGAAGAGAGTACTTAGGATACTCATCAGCCTTCCTTCGTATCTGTGGGAGAGGAAATTGTTCCGGTTGGTCCTGGAGCGCAGAATTAGGAATTCTGGATAGAAATCCCAACAAACTACGTAGCAGTTTTGTCTTTCTAGTAGAATGTAAGCTGCTTCCTGGGCAGGAACAACTTTTCCTTTTGTCTTTGTGTCCCCAGTGCCCAGCTCTGTACTTATCATAGGTACTTTACACATGTCTGTAGGATTGCTTCTCAGCTGTTCTTCCATGAAACAAGCCACCTTCATTTCAGCATGACTTATGTCTGCAGACATATGAGACATGTTGGGAGGTGAAGAACATGCCAAGTTAATACTGAGTCCTCTATCCCCTTGGAGCTCTGGGCTGATAGAGGGTATTTGATATTTAAATTGGGTCTAAAGGGGCCCCATTTAAGGAGGGATAAGAGACAGCTTCCTGGAAGCAAAAGCCTTTTTGCTGGCCTTGGAAGTGAAGATGGGGGCAGGGATTCAAGGCGTAGGGAACAACTTGACCCGAGACCTGGAGGTGTCCACGAACAGTAGGTTGTCTTTCGTCTCAGAACAGAGAAGTATATAGGACAGAGGCAGCAGCTTTGGAAGAAATTCGATGCTTTGCTTTGTATCTTTTCATGGAGGGTTGGGCAGGCCGTTAGGTCTCCTGGTGACACTGATGGGGAAATAAGATGCTTGAGACTTGTCAGCACCTTCCAGTTTTCCATGACACCCTTGTCATGGCTGCTGAAACATGACTTTCCAACTGTATCCCTTTGATTGGACTTTTGTATCTTGATTGAAAATTTAATACTTGTGAGTACTGTGGAGCCCATCACATCAGCACAAATTTTAACTTCCAACCCCAGGTTTTTCTTCTTTGTGACCTTTATTGGATTCTCTTGAAGTTTTGGGGGTATCAGTGAGTGTGGGTTTTATGTGGACACAAAGGACAGGTAAAATTGTTCCATATGTGTTTGTCTACTTTTTTTCAACTTTCTTTTTTCTTGTCTTCCTGATATGCCATTTGGGTGTCCCAGTTCTGAAACTTATGGCCACGTGACCTTGGGCAATTCACCTTACATGTCTGAGCCTCAGTTTCTTCCTCTCTTGGGGCTTCAAGAATTTAAATAGTTTTCAAAATTACCTGCCTGGGTCAATTGAGAGATTGTATGGAGAAAATACTTTGTGGGCATTTGGAGGTCTTCAAGGAAACTCTTCAAGAAGAATCAGTCTGCCCACTTGTCAGGATTATTGTAGGAGGGAGATCCCTGCTTAGATATGGCTTAGACAGGATGCCCTCTGAGCTTCCTTCCAGCTTTGAGAACCTGTGATTCTGAAGATGGCAATAGCAACACCTACACCACCTTCCTTTATTATGAAAGAGTTTTCTGAAGCTTAAAGGGCTGTCAGAACACGAGCTGCCGCTGCTGCTGCTGCTTCACCAGCGTCTTTGGGTGCAGGAACTTCGAGTATGAGTTCTGCTAGAAGCTGTTTCATCCCATCCCCATTTCCTGTACAAAGCCCTTATTGAAATCAGAATTGAAGAGGTAACAGTCTTCCCTCTTGTTTTCCATATGAGGAAAAATGAGACCTAGCCAGCCTAAGTGATTTGCCCAAGGTCACACGAGTAGAAGGTAGCCAAGCTAGAGCTGTGATTGGAATTACATATGAGAAGGAACAGCTGCTCTGCGAGAGAATTTCTCTATTGCCCCCGTCCCATGTTATTGTACAAATAGTAAATTGGTAAAGCTGTTTATTTAAAAAATTGATTTTATTATTGGATTAACAATCTATTATAGTTTACAAGGCACGTGACAATGTAGGAGCGATGAATTTTCATAAACTACCTATTTGTTAGGCGCTCTGTGGGGACAGCAAAACAAAAATAGCTCCTGTTTTCAGGTAGCTTACATTCTACTTCCGAATGGGTAGCAGCCTACAAAGCAATTTTTTCTCATTTGATCTAGGCAAGTAATTATGAAAATTATTTAAAGTTACTGCGTCCTTTGTACTCGCTCTACAAACAGATTGAACATCTCTCTCCTGCTGTCAGACAGGCTGTAGTCAGATGCAGAACAGGCTTTTGGAAGCATCACTAGGGCTCTGCCTTTCAGAAATTGTGTTACGCTGCTTCCCTTTGCTTTTGTTAATCACAGACCCCTTCCCTTTACACTTCAATGAGTGATAAATTTAGATAGTAGAAATGTGTTTCAAGTGTAGCTAGTTAGAAGGTACTTCCATAGCCCTCCAGTCCCATCCATGGTCCCCAGAGAAGCTCTGTTATGACACACCCAGTTGGTGATCATCAGCCTTTTGCATGAAGGCCTCTCACAAGGGAGTATGCCCTACCTTCTGAAGACTGCTCATTCCATTTGGGGAGACCTTTTGTTGTTAGGAAGTTTTCCCTTACGATAAACAAGCCTAATTTTGCTTCTTTGCAGCATCCACTCACTGCTTCTGATTTTGTCTTGTGAGGGAAGACAAAAGACGTATAATTCCTTTCGTAGTGTGCCTTTTACTACTTGACATCTGTCATGCCAGGGTGGGGGTGGGTCTCCCCACTCCATTCTCCCCTTCAGGCTAAACATTCCCTGTTCCTTCTTCTAGGCTTCTTGTGTCATGGACTAAAGTCCCTTGATCATTCCATTAGAAGGTAAACTTCTTGTGTGCAGGAATCATTTCATTCTTTGTATTTGTATCCCCAGCACCTACAAAGTGCTTGGCTAATAATGAATTTCTATAGCACCCGAATATGTAGAACACAAATGTAATAAGACTTTGTATTTTAACCTGACTCTATTTGACTCTCTTCAGGTTCAGTCCCGTTTCTCAGCCTGCCAGGATGTTTTGGGACCTTGAACCCTCCTAACTAGATGTTATCTCCCATTTGATAGGAATGCCATTTGTACTTTTATCTAGAGAATCATTGAGAACATTAACCTGTATACATAGGTCCAGGGCAAGATCTCTGAGCCAGCTTAACTGGGAACTGTTAATACTGTCTTCTAACTCACATTTCTCAGTCTGTTCTTTTGTTTTTTTTCCTTTATATATTTCCTTTTATTGTGAACTTAGCCTTCGTGACATTGCTGGGTTTAATGGAAGGGAAATTCTTTTAGTCACACTGTTTGTCTTGGCAGCTTTATAAACATAAATAACGTGTGACTAAGAAAGAAGATTGTGTATGAAACTGTGATTTTGTTATGTGCAATTTGTTTAAAAGGGTGTATATTAAATGTAACGAGGGAACAACAAAATTGCCCTGTTTGTTTCTGTCTCCTGAACTTATTTTGATTTGCTTTTGTGTATCTTTTTGTTTTATTGCTGCTTTTTCTTATATCTCTTCCTTTCCACTGACTCACTCTTCCATCTTTCTTTTCCCCAATATTGTAAGATGTTTTATCAAACAAATTAGTAAAATCTAGGTAAGCCATGGCTACAGCATTCCCCTGATTTACCGATTTAGTGACTCCTGGCCCAGAATTCTTTATCCTCTCCCCCTCCCTCACAAGATATCTGGCTCATTGTAGGTGCTGGAATATGTTAGTGCTGAAGATTTCATTGGAGTGGTTACATTATTCTTGTCCCCAGCAGATTATTTTTAGTGGAACATCTCTAATGTAGTGTTCTTGGAGACTTTCCGATCCTATGAAAGATGTTCTGAATTAGTGAAGGGTTCTCTGACTCTCTCAATTAAATTAATTGATATTTAGGGCTGCTTATAAAGTGTCTGAAGCCTAGTTTTCCCTGACTTTCCAAGCATAAAAGCTGAATGGAGAGTTGATAATGTAATCAGCTGAAATAACTTATCACTAAAAGGCAAGTTGGTGGAAGGACCAGAGGGTTGAGATAGTTCTCTGAGTACTATCCTTTATTCTGTGAATGGAAGAAATGTATACTCAGAGGCTGATTTCGGAAGGTCTTGGTACCCCTTTGCTGTCTTTGTAGTGCAGTGAACCCTGGTGACTAGATTAGGGGAGCTGGATTCTAGACTTGGCTCTTTCTAGACCGTTCTAGACCACAAAATTGCCACAGGCAAGTCATTTATCCTTTCTAGGTCTTGGGATCATTTATTTCCCTTTAGCACAAGAATTCTTAACTTTTGTATTGGAACCCTTTGTCAGTCTGGTAAAGGCTATTAACTTGTCATGGGACCAGTGTCAACCCAAGTTGTTTTTCCTCCTGCTCCCTAGTTGAGGCAAGGCTCTAGCAGGGTCTCCCTTGATTCAGCTTCCTGCTGGCCTCTGGCAGTTTTGATGTGTCACCCTGTTCACTTTACGACCATAAAAAGTTCAAACTACATGAGAACATACCCTTTAGATTTGGTGTGTACCAGAAGACTGTGAATTAAGCACACTCTTCTTTGCTAAGCAAATGGGATCCCATGAGTATAGAGGAGAGGCTGGGTGGGCAGGGCAGCAAGCCCATAGAGGTTAAGAGCTGCTGTATCTTTACCATGTTAGGATTAAGTAAACCTCTTTTAGTTAACTGTTCCATGGTCTACAAGTGCCTGATTCATCGCAGCATTGAGCCTGAACTAAAAGGGTGCCACTATCAGCCTGCACCACATTTTTAGTAGTATAAAATACAGGGAATTACAAAGGAAATCAGTTCTATTGAAATGAAGTTTTTTTTTAGCTTAATTTTTTTAGTTTTCAACATTCACTTTTATAAGATTTTGAGTTTCAAATTTTTTTTTCTCCCTCTCTCCCCTCCCCACTTCCCCAAGAGGGCAGTCAATCTGATATAGGCTATGTATGTACAGTCATATTAAATGTGTTTCTACATTAGTCATGCTGTAAAGAAGAATCAGAACAAAAGGGAAAAACCATGAAAAAGGAAAAAAAAAGAAAATAGTGTGCTTCGATTTACATTCAGACTGCATCATTCTTTTTCTGGATGTGGACAGCATTTTCCATCATGAGTCCTTTGGAATTGTCTTAGATCGTTGTATTGCTGAGAAGAGCTAAGTCTGTCAGAGTTGGTCATTGCACGGTGTTCCTGTTTCTGTGTACTGTTTTCTGGTTCTGCTCACTTCACTCAGCATCAGGTCCTGTAAGTCTTTCCAGGATTCAGTGGGTGAAGAGTCATCACTTGCAAGAGGGATTGACTTGTTCTGTTTGTCCCCAGAGGGAGTGATGGACTGAAGTTGCAAAGAGGCAAATTGAGGCTTAATATGAGAAAATACTGCGTGCCAGTCTGAGCACTCCAGGACTGGTATGGTTCCACTGGGAAGCAAGTCAGTTCTCCCTCACTGGAGGCTGGGCTGTTGGAACATTTGCTGGGCTTTGATTTTGAGGGGACTAGATTTGGTTCCTTCAGCCTCTGAAATGCTGAGCTTTTGTGACTGTAGACTGTCAGCTAGAAGGAACCTTGGAGATTTAGAACAACCCCTCCAATAGAACAGTCCCCAGATGGGACACCGAGGCTCAGAGAGAGGGAAAAGTGATTGCCCAGAGCTGTACCTAAGAAGCAGAACTGGGTATGCAGCCCAGCTGGTTCTTACTTTTTTTTCTCTGCACTCGCCTGAGGTGTCACTTATCTTTGAACACCACCCCCGGCCTGAAGATTTAGGGCTCAGGGCCTCTTTAGTCCGTGCCACACATTTGGTCTGTTGCCTTTTTCTGGGAAAAGGGGCAATGGAAAGAAGGTCTTTATGGGTTGGTAAAAGCCTGCTGTGTGTTATGGACCTACTTACTTTAGAAGGTTTATTCTTGACTTTCAAGTTACCCAGAGCCAGATCTGTCATGTGAAGAAGGTGGCCGTCAGATGTTGGGTGTTTTGTTTTGTTTCTTCAGATTTTCTTGATGGGTACAGAGGAAGAAAAGACTCATTATGAAACTTAGTGAGGGCAAGATTGCTGTGAAGAAAACTGCACTTACTCAGCAAAACTTGGCATGGCTACCCTCATGAGTCTGTGACCTCAGACTGGCCTGCCTTCATGAGCTTATGGAAGGAAGCAATGTTCCCCTTATGACATCATCATTGTCATCATCACCATTATGCATCTAGCATTTACATAGTGCCTGCTGTGGATATAATAAAGTGAATGCCTAGAAATACATGTTTGTGTGTCTGTGTGTATATATGCACATACATGCATATGCACACACACACGTATATTCTAGTTAAATACAAGGTAGGTGGGCGGCTGGTGGTGGTGTGGGTAGTGAATCCGGAAAGGCTTCATGCAGAAGGTGATGCTTGAGTTGCACCTAAAGTATTCTTAAAGGAGAATGGTAATCTCTGAGATAGAGCAATGTCCATTGAGGTTGGGAAGTTAGATTGGGCAGCCCGGTTGCATAGGATTTTAAAAGCTAAATAGAAGAGTTTTCTGTTTTATCCTAGGGAGTGCCTGGAGTTGATTGAGTAGGGGAATATGACTTTGGCAGCAGGGGCAGATGGACTGGCGTGGGGAGAGACTCAGGGCAGGGTGACTGAGCAGGGGTGGGGGGTGATGTGGAGGTAGATTTGGAGCCTAAATGCCTGCTTCTGCTCCTTGATATCAGGCAGGGCCCTCTAGGGCCTCATTTGATTCTCTACAATGGGAGAGTAGAAGAGTTGAACCAGATCAGGTTCATGGTCTTTCTGGTTCTTAGTGTATAGTCCTTTGAATTTAAGCCCTCTCTCTGACTCCTTCAGGAATCCCAGGGTCACAGATGTTGGGATCATAGACCTAGAGTAGGGAAGACATCTCAAGAGGCTATTGTACTCAGCCTGAGCTCATTGGACAGAGGAGGTACCCAAGACCCCAAGCTAGACACTTGGGCTGTATCAGTTGAGGCAAAATTTTATAGGCTTAAATGCAGAATCTTACACTTGGGTTCAGAAAAATGAACCTCACAAGTACAAGATGGGTCGCTGCCACCAGATTGCAGTTTGTCTGAAGAAGACCTGAGTATTCTAGGGGCCCGAAAGCTCAAGATGAGTCATCAGTGTGATGTGATAGCTAAGAAGGAGAATGTGATGTTGGGCTGCATTAAAAAGGCCTTGCTTTCAGAAGCACAAAGAGAGGATATTCCCACTGTCCTCTGCCCTGGGCAGACCAGCAGTTTGTTTACTTCTGGGCTCCATAGGCTGTGAAGGACATAAGCCTGAGAACATTCCAAGCAGAGAAATTAGGATCATAAAGGACTTTCAATCCAAGTTGTTTGAGATGAAGCACCTGGTGGTGTCCTGGAGAAGATTCAGGGGGAACATAACTGTTTACGTATTTGTGGGGCTATCATGTGGAAGTGGGATTATTAGAATTATTCTGTTTGTCTCCAAAGGACAGAACCCAGGAATGATGGGTAGATGTTGCAAAGAAGCAAACTGAATGTCGATGTCAGGAAAAACTCCCTAACAAGGAGGGCTATTCAGAAGTGGAATGGAATACTTAAGGTTGGTGATAGGTCCTTCTTCATTGGAGGTCTTTACATTGAGGTTAGATGACCACCTGTGGACTTTGTTCAAGTTGGAGATTCCTTTTTGGGTATAGGTTGGAGTGGACAGACACTGAAGTTCCTTCCAACTCTTAAAATTCCATGATTCTATGATATGAGAAATGGAGGGGGATTTCACAGTGGTTTAGTTGAGCCCTCCCATTTCAGAGAGGAAGAGGCTGAGATCCATATGGATGAGTGGAGAGAGAGAGAGAGAGAGAGAGAGAGAGAGAGAGAGAGAGAGAGAGAGAAAGATGGGGGGGAGGTGAAGGGGAAGAGAGAGAGAGAGAGAGAGAGAGAAATCCTACCCTAGATATTTGGTTTTACCAGGCAAGTCATCAGATCAGTTTCAACTTTCCTTTCCAAACCTCTTCTAATTCCTGGTGCATGGGTTGGATTCTGCTTAACTGCATGGCCATCTTAGGCCACTTGGTCCTGAGCTCTGAGCAAGCTCTGTCTCATTCACCTCTCTCTTTCAGGTCCATCACAACCTACCAGGTCACTTTTACGTTTCAAGCCAATCATGTCAGCAGAATTATTATTATGCTGTTTTTGGCCTGATGTAAAATCATGAATGCTTTTGTTGTTTTTTTCCTCTGGGGAAAATAAAGGAGGGGGGTGGGAAGCAAAGTAGGATGAGGTGGGAAGATCTTTCAGTTTTAAAGATTAATCATTTGGGTCCAGCCTTCCATTGATTATGCATTTCATTAAAGTTCTTCCCCTGAAATTGTAATGATTCCCAAAGGAGCCGTTCATATCTTAATGGTCTTTAATGCACGGGTCATTGACATAACAGACTGTTAACAGCTCTAGAATGTCCACCCCTTCATCTTGGGGACTTAACAGAAACACTGAGCTGTTCCTGCTTCTGGGGGCTCGCCCTGAATGGGACAAGGCCTGAATTAAGCATTGATTTGTTGATTTATTAAGTTCCCACTTCTGGCAGTCTTGTAGGAGGCTCTAGAGGGTTGGGCGGGGATAGAGATAAAAAGTTTGGTTAAGACGTAACTCCTGCCTTCATGGGGTTTTTAGTTTACCAGGGGAAGGCATATATAGTAATAATACATCTGTGCCTAAAGGAGGAGCAAAGCTTTGAGGGAGCGAGATCATTATCAGCTTAGGGGGATGGCAGTGGTATTTGAGTTGGTTTTTAAATCATAGAGAGGAATTTAATAATTGTATGTATGTGTGTAGGGCAAGGTGTTGAATTAAAGGCATGAAGGTGGTGGGCAAAGACATGGAAATAGGATATCACTGCATTTTCCAGAGTCAGAATGTTGCCTAGAGGGTTAAATATGGCAAGGGGAGCTACAGTAGAAGATGAAGCTGGAGCTGCAGTGTGGAGCCAGCTCTCACCTCCTGAATTTGAAGGTTCCCTCAGCTCTGACATTTGTAGCTGCAAATGATTTCAGTGACTGAACCCAAAGAGTAGTAATGAATGGTTTACTCTCAACCCAGAGCAGAGGGAGGTGCTTAACCCTATGAACTTTTTTTTTTTTTGGAGGGGGGAGGTGAGGCAATCAGGGTTAAGTGATTTGCCCAAGGTCACACAACTAGTAAGTGTCAAGTGTCTGAGGCTGGATTTGAACTCAGGTCCTCCCGACTCGGGGGCTGGTGCTCTATTCACTGCACCACCTAGCTGTCCCTGACTCATGAACTTTTAAAAAAATATTTTGAATAACTATTTCATTATAATTCATTTCCTTTATAGTTCTGTGTATTTTCTGTGTGTGTGTGTGTGTGTGTGTGTATTTTCTTTTATGCATTTAACAGCATGATTCTGAGAAGTCCATAGGCTTTCACCAGACCGACTGCCAAAAGGTCCAGGATACAAAAAAGGTTAAGAACTCATGACCTTGGGGGTGGTTGAGAGTGTCCTTGGATTTGTCCATAGATTTGTCTTTGAACTTATATTTTTCATCATTTTTATTTAATGGCTTAGTATCTTTATCGAGTTTTTAGATGACACAACTGGACTGGATGACCGAGAAGTTTGGTGGCAAAGTCTAGAACATTGAGTCTAACCAGATAAGATGGGATTTAAGAAATGACCCGTCCTTGCGTTAAAATAATAATGTTTACAAATACAGAACAGTGAAGGTATGTCTAGAAGTGATTCATGTTTAAAAGATTTGGGAATTTTAGTGGATTCTAAACTTAGTGTAAGTTAATAGTGTGGCTTGGCAGCTAAATGCTAATATGATTTTAAGTGCATTTAGAGAAGAAGGATATCCAGAATAAAGGCAATAGATAGTCTTGCCACCTTCTCTCCTGGTACTAGAGAGAATGCAGGATTTGTAGACCCGAGTTCAAATGCTGCCTCAGATACTTGGTACCTGTGTGACCTTGGGCAGGTCATTTAACCTTCTTGGAAGATGCTGAAATTGTTGTTATGGGACCTCAGTTCAAAACCATCCTCTATGTGCTCTTTGCCAGGCCCTGTGCCGAGCATTGGAGATACAAAAAGAGGCAAAAGACAGACTCTGCCTCCAAGGAGCTCACCGTCTAATGGGGAAGACAACAAGCAGAGAAACATGACCATATAACTCTATACAGAATAAATAGGAAATAATTAACAGAAGGAAGGCATCCTGTAGGTGAGATTTTAGTTGGGGTTAATGTCACTTAAAGTTACTTAAAACCACTTAACCTCTCTGTGCCTCAGTTTCCTTACCTGCAAAATGAGGAAGTTTGGGAGGCAGCTTGGTGTATTATGTAGGCACTGGATTTGGAATCAGAAAGTTGTCATTCAGTTGTATCTGACTCTTTGTGACCTTGTTTGGGGTTTTCTTGGCAGAGGAAGTAGAGTGGTTTGCCATTTCCTTCTCTAGTTCATTTTACAGATGAGAAAACTGAGGCAAACAGGGGTCAATGACTTGCTCAGGGTCACACAGCTAGTAAGCGTCTGAGGCCACATTTGAACTCGGGAAGATGCGTCTTCCTGACTCTAGGCACGGCATTCTATCTGCTGCACCACCTAGTTCCCCAGAACTAGGAAGACCTGGCTTCAGATCCTGCTTCATGCACTTCCTAGCTGTGTAACCTAGGGCAAATCACCTAACCTCTCTGTATCTCACTTTACTCATCCATAAAAGTGTTGAATCTCCCTTCCAGTTCTGTATCTGTGATCCTATGGTAATTTTGTTTTAAGATCTCTAATATTGCCAACACTCTTTATTCTAAGGTCTTTCCCAGCTCTGACTTTCTGTGATTATAATAAAACAGTCACTGCCCACAAGGAGCATAGAATCTAGTAGAGAACATAGAAAATAGGGAAAAGTCAGAAATGAAAGGGACTTTGCAAAATAGAATGTTTTTTTTCCTACTCCTTAATAGCATTTTATTTTTTTCAGTCACATGTAAAGGTAGTTTTCAACATTCAGTTTTATAAGATTTTGAGTTCCATTTTTTTCTTCCTAAGATGGCGTCAATCTGATATGAGCTATCCATGTACAATCAGTTTAAACATATTTCCACATTAGTCATGTTGTGAAAGAAGAATCAGAACAAAAAGAAAAACCATGAGAAAGAAAAAGCAACAAAAAAAGAGGAAATGGTTTGCTTCCATCTGCACTCAGACGCCATAGTTCTTTCTCTGGAGGCAGTGTAGAATGGGCTATGAAATGTACAATACAGGTCTTCAGAGTTTGAAGGGGCCTTGGTGTATAGACTGTTAGGGCCTTAAAGGCCCTTCCCATGGCTCCAGGAATTAGAACTTATAGTGACATCAGTTCTCAACATCAGAATGACAGAGGCCATCTATCTAATCTAGCATGGCGCCCCAGAATCCCTTGTACAACATATCTGATGAATGGCACCCACCATTTGTTTGAAGTTTTCCAAGGAGGGGGGATGCCATCACTTCCTGAGAAGTCCCATTCCACTCAGGGACAGCTCTCAATTTTCTGATGTTTTTCTTTACATCAAACCTGTGTTTGCTTCTGGTTCTCATGAACTATTTGTACCTCCCTTCCCTAATACCTACCTTCTCCTGGGATTCTTTTTTAGAGTTTCTGGGAATGACTTGCTTCAAGATAGACCAGTTTTAGTCTTAAAAAAGCAAAATGCCAGGGTTGGGGGTAGCAGGTTCCCTACCTTGGCTTTAGGCCCTGGAGGAGAACAAGACAAGTGCTGAAAGCTCCTCAGAGCAAGGAGTTAATTTATGTCACTAAACCTGAAGTCTGGGCCCTTTTAACTGTGGTTTTGTGTGATTGAATTTCTCTTTGAAGGAGCCCCGTTCTCCAGTAAATATTTTCTGGCTGAGTGAAGCTCTTAGATACTTAGTCATAAACAGGATATTAGAATAGAGGCAAACCTACGGGGCAATTCTGCTGAACTTTATTCTTCATCAGTCATAGTATCATCAGAGAATTCATTTAAAGGCACAGAAGTTCCTGCTTTAGGCCCTTAGGTGTAAATTACTTCCCAATTGAAGAAAGAATTCATCTGTGATTTTGACTAGAAAGGGAATCAAAAGTGGGTTTTTTGGGGGTGGGGGGGTGAGAGGAGAGGAGATTAGTGGGAGGACTTTGAACTAAGATTCCACTGTTAGTTATATTAGAAAGACAAGGGTAGGAGTTGATTTTGAGGTCGCTAAACACTGAGTAGAACTCTTGGCTTCTTGCTCAAACATGATCTTGAGAGCCTGTTTTTGAAGGGTAGGCTTCCTCCTGCTCTATCTTCTGAGAATCTAAGGGATGGAGGGAGAAGAGGGAGGGAGAGGGAGAGAGGCAGAGACAGAGGGAAGGGGAGAGACACAGACACACAGGGAAGGGGAAGGCAGAGAGACACTAAGACACTACCTTTTGGGGTTATTGTGTGAGAATCATATGAAAGAATGAATGTGAAAGGTTTTGTAGAGACTGGGTTGCCATGCAGGGAGTCTCCACCCGGGGCAGAAGGCTTGGCTAGATGACCTCCAGAGGTACCTTTCAACTCTGAGACTCTGTGATTGTTGAGATGACATCAGCGAGAGTCTCTTCTCTAGGCCTCTTGGCAGACAAACTTTTCTCACACTTTACTGAGAAAATAGAGGCCGTTTGGCATGATTTCCCTCGACTCCCCACTTTCCATCCCCAGATCCCTTGGCATCACTCCTTATTCCGTCCTCCCTTAATCTCTGATGAAGAAGCTCGCCCTTCTCACCAAGGCCTCCCCCTCCTCTTGAACTTATTTCCTCTGACTTATCGCCCCTGAAATCATTCTCTCTGACCTTTAATCTCTTGCTTTCTAGCGGCTCTTTTCATGCTTTCTACATGCATGCCTGGTTCTCCTCCCTTAAAAATCCTTCATTTGACTCTGCTCTCTCCTAAAACCATCACCCAGAATCTCTTCTCCCATTTACCAGTAGCTAGATGACTCAGTGGATAGAGGGCTGGCCCTTTGAACTTCGGAAGACTTGAGTTAAATCACACCGCAGAGACTTAGTAGCTGTGTGACCCTGGGCAAGTCACCTAACCTTTGTTTGCCTCAGTTTCTTCCCTTGTAGAATGAGGATTATATCCATAGTTGTTGGGAAAATAAACTAAAATGGTATTTGTGAAGTGCTTTGCAAACCCTAAAGCGCTATATAAATGCTAGCCATGACTATTCTCCTCACTGTTTATTATTATTAGCCAAACTCCTCATAGTATTCACTACTTTTTCCCTTTTTTTCTTTTTTTTTCCGCTTCTTTTTTCTCAGTGACTTTTGAGTTCCTCAGTGTCTGGCTGTAGACACCTTATCACTCAACCACCGTCTCCAGAGCTACCGATCATCTTTTAATTGCTGTCCCCGGTAGACTTTTTTGTTTTTATTCTTTTTGGCCACTGTGTAACATCTGAATATTGATCACCATTCTCCTAGGTATTCTTTCCTCCCTGGATTTAGTGATATTCTTTTCAGATTTCTTTCACCTGTCCGACTGTTACTTCTCCTTCTTCTTTAGTGAATCATCAAGCCAGCTGTGGTACACCCTGAGGCTCTGTTCTGGGTGCTCTCCTCATTCTCTCTCTGTCTCTCTCTCCCTCCTTCCCCCCCTTTTCCCCTCTCCCTCTCTCCCTTCCTCCCTCCCTCTCAGTGATCTCATCAGCCATCATTTCTGTGCAGCCGACTCTGAGCCTTAGGCTCTTGGTGGATGTATCCATTGGATGCCCCAGAGGCACCTCAAATGGAACAGGTCCCAGACAGAGCTTATTATGTTGTTCTCATCAGACCTACCACTATTCTTAACATCCTTTTTTGGGGGTGGGTGGATGGGGAGCCTGGCTTTCCCTCTCTTGCCCAGGCTAGAAATACAGTGGCCACTCTTGGGCATGGTCCCACTGCTTAGTAGCATAGAAACTTTTACCTGCTCCATTTTTCAACCTGTCCCAGTTTGAGCCTCCTTAAGCAGACTAGTGGGGCTCACAGTATTGGTACTGTGTGTAGCACCTATCAACTTAGCCCTCCCATGGTTCAGAATGCCCTAGCTCAGGCTAGCCAGTATGCTTGAATGATTCTGTCACTGACTCCTTGTGTGACCTTGGCCAGAAACAGAGAAATAAAACAACCCAAATAATGTCAAACACGGACATTTTCCCACTAGGTTGTGGATTATTATGATAATAGTGATAATAGTATAGTAATTAATAATGGTAATATATAATAGTAATCCTCCCCTTCTTTTTTGCCTGATTATAGTGTGGTGGTGACCAGAAATGGCAAAGGGTAGGCCCATGGAACGTAAACTCTGGTGGGTCCAACCAAAACAGAAGGCACTTCACATGTGGCCTGGGAGGGGATCACTGTTGGGAGTTTTTCAGAAGTGAATTCGTTATACCACCTCAGGAAGTAATGAGTTCTCCTTCCCTTTTGGTCTTCTAGTGGGTAATGACCATTTGTCAGTGATGTTGTTTCAGAGAAGAATGGGTTTGAATCCTTTATTTGCCTCTCATGATCTGTGTGGCTTAGCCAAGCCTTTTAACTTCCCTAGGCCTCTGCTTCCTTATTTGCACCAACTGATGAAGGCTGTGCAGTGCAGTAGAAAGGGTCTTGAGGGTTTGAAGTCTGAGGGGCCTCACATCCCTACTCTGTCACCTTCTTTGTGATTTGGGGCAAGTCACTTCCCTCCCTGAGTCTTAGTGTCCTTGTCTGTAAAACGTGTGTGTGTGTGTGTGTGACATCAGTAACCCCTGAAGTCCTTTTTTGCACCCGATCTGTGATCTGAAAATGAGGGGGTTGGATGAAATCAGTCATCTCTCTGGCTCCTTCCAGCTCGTAATCTAAGGTCCTATGTCTAAAAGTCTTCTTTGGGCTCAGCCCCACATGTCTCTGAGGCGTTCATGGCTAGTCTTTGGTTTGTTCATCGTGCAGCCTGAGCAAGGACCCCTTTTCCCAGTCACTACCTACCGTGTGTCATTCTCATCCCATGGAGTACAGTCCCATAGAGGGTTTCTCCAGCCTGTTCTAGCTGGGTGCTGTTATTATATAGGCCTGTCCTGACTCATGTGAGGATGTGTTGTGTTTCAGGCCCAGAAGCCCACTTGGTTCTGTGGCTTGCCCCTGTATACCATGACTGTCATTCTCCTGATGCTGAGGGGTGGAGGCACCGTGGCCTTTGCTGCTCAGACACAGTTGCACAAAGCCTCTCAGTGGGGTGGGGAGGTGGGGGGTGGGGGTGGATTACTGGAAATGCTGTGGATTTCTTCACTTCATGGTTGAATGTGGGAGTGGTAGCTCTCCTGGTTGGATATCTGTTGGCCAGATGAGTAACATTCACTTTGCCTAGTGGCTACGCTGACTCTGTTGACTCTGAAGCAGCCTTCCTTTGGAGGCCAAGCCAGCACCTTGTCACCTATGACACAGCTCTTTTTGCTCCAGGCCCAGTAACATAAGCCAAGGACAGTTGTGCTGAGCTTGTCATCTTGATTTCCTAGGAAGCCGCAGGTTTGAGTTTCTGTCTAAAAGGTACCACAAACCATGCCCTTTGACCTAAACTCAAGTCAGTTTTTTTAGTTGGCATTTTTTTCTTTTCCAGTAGATATAATCAAGTTGAGGGTGAGCGAGCTTGTTTGATGACTCTGCCGCTAACTTCTTGTGCCATCTTGGGCAAATCTCTTCCCCGCTCTGGGCTTTGGTTTCCTCATCTGCCAATAAAAGAGATTGAATTAGATGATACATAAGTCACCTTTCAGCTGTGGCATCTTGTGTGCTAAGATCCCTAACAACTCTAAAAAGAGCTGCTCTCACCATTGACTTTGCACCTATGTGTAGACAAGAGTGGAGATAACAAAGTTTAGATGAGACATTCATAGTCTTCACAGTGGGAAGGAAAGACAATAATGGAGACAGCTCTCATATTTTATATTCTTTTACCAGCCTGTATTCCAAAGGAACCTTTCACACTCTAACATTTTAGGCTGTAAGACCTCTTTCAGCTCTGCCATTGTGTTCTGTGTTCCAAGGCTCTCTCAACTCTGACATTCTGGATTCTCTCCTGAGGTCTTTAAGATTCCAGTCACTGTTCCCACTTGATCCCTCATGAGCTAAATGGGCAGCTCCTAATGGTTATGTTGTTGGTAGAAACACATGCCTTAGTTTGGATGTTAAGAGAACCCACCGTTGGGGATAGGGCAGCGTGGTACCCCAGAACAGAAAACCTGGGAGACCTAGTTTAGCTTCCTAATGACTATTTCTTTCCAAGCCTTTTACAGCTTATCAGGGAAACAGGTTTCAGGAATTTTTAGTTTGCATTAACTAACCTCTACTGACTGGAGCCTTCCTGGAGTTGCAAGCCTTTGCTCGGAGATCCCAGGTTATCATTTTGGTCACAGAATCAGATGCCTGGAAGGCACTTTGCCAGACTTTTTAGGTCCTTTCTTTAGTTCTGAGCAAGCTTGGACCCAGATCACTTCCGATAAAGTTATCTCTTTCCTCCATAAGTCTTCAGAGTAGGAAATATCTTACTTCCCTTGATAACCCATGCCATTGCTTCCTGACCTATAGACTAAAGTTAAAGAAAATTCTAACTGAAAGGGACCCCATGGGATGTCTGTTCCAGTTTTCTGTGGTACGTTAGAATTCTTTCCTTCCTTCCCTAAAATCTCTGGCCCGTGATTCTCTAGCATCTGCTTGAATCTAGCTCATAGAACTCATAATGTCAGGGCTGTAAGAGACTTTGGAATGCAGAATGTCAGAGCTGGGAAGGACCTCAGGACACAGTGCAGAGGCATCAGGTGATAGTGGGGACATCACTGAACTTGGAGTTCCGAGATCAATGTTCAGATTCTATCTCTGGCACTCACTGGCTTGCTTTATGGGCAAGCTAGTCCTCTCCCTGAGTTTCAGTTTCTTCATCTGTAAAATGTGCTTGTAGTACCTATTTCCAAGTGTTTCTGTGAGGCTCTGACAAGATCATATAAAGAGCTTTGAAAATTTGGAGTGTTAATGTTAGAGGAAAAGACTTTAGAGATAATCTAGTGCAATCTTCACATTTTTTTTTTCAGTTAACAAAAAAGTACAGATATACAAATGTTAATTTGTAAGATAATTCACATCAGTACTTTCTGAATAAATAGGGAACAATAATAAGATGTGGTAGGTAGCTCAAATTTAAAATCCAGTTTTCTCTCTCACTCTCTCTCTCTCTTGCTCTCACTCTCTCTCTACACATATATGTAACATGTCAATTTTATCTCCATGTAATAAGAATAACAAACAATAAAATTATATTCATAACCTTACATAAGGAAAAACTGTTGTTCTCTTTTGGGATTAAGAAAGATTAAAATATTTATGCCCTGTTGAAATAAGAGAAAGTCAGTTTCCTTAGTTTGTATTTATTCTGTGTACAATCTTACCCTAGAAGTGTGCTCAATGTGTGTATATCTGTTCCTCTTGATTCAAGTTTTATACCATTAGTTTTCTCATAAGATTGTCTTACCTCTGTTTTTTAATTTAGATAGTACGGTCATTGCCTGGTTCCCACCCTCTAAGAGCCTCACCTGTCAAAGCAACCCCAACTGCATTACTGTATATTTGAGAGCCTTCCTAGGCCAGATTTCTAGGCCAAATGGCACACAGTTTGATATTTTTAAATTTAGACTGCTGCGTATTAATTAAAAACTATATATCTGGTCTCAAAAGGTAGGGTAATGTCAGCGACAAGTGGCAGTGTGATTCTTCTGATAAAGAGTTATTAGGTTTAGTTGAAGTTCCTCCTCCAACACTGAAACAGATTCACCTGAATCTTGGTGGTTTCTTGGCCATCGCTCGTCAGTTTAGGATGGCATTGTGCTGTCAGGAGATGGTCCAGCCCAAGTGATGATTGCATTGGCAGAGGATGCAGGAGCATACTTCAATGTAGTGCCCTTTACTGACAGCCAGCTTGTCTCCAGAACCAAATCCCCTGGCCCCATTTAATGGGATGCAGTCTAACTTGGCTCTGTGGATAAACACCCATCTGCAAACTGCATAAAGGATCCCTCCCTCATAAAATGTAAGGCCAGGGCCATAGAGGTGATAGAATACATCTTACCTTGATGCAGTGTGTTGACTGGTCATTATTTATAAAATTATAAGCTTTGGTTTAAAGTCTTCTCCACTCTGTTTGCTTTAAAAACCTCTCCACCACTTCTGGAAGAGAGATTATCATTAAACCTTAGAGTTATAACACACCATTGGCCATCCACTCTGTTTGAATCTTTGTGGACAACTGACTAGAGGGACCAGGCGTCCAATGCAGCTGTACACTCATTGTCAAACCCCTCCTCGCTAGAGTCATTCAAATAAGTGACGGGGTCATTTGGCTGGAGGTCACACCTAATTCTATTCCTTTCTAAGGAAATGATGAGAAAGCTGATCCAGATGCCTTGAGGCCAGTATCCTGATCCTGTATGCCGGCTGTCCAGTATCCCCCACCGCAACTAGTGCCTTCCCTCCCCATTTTGTAGGGGAGATACAAAGGTTCAATCCTGGCTCTTTGAGGGAGGGACAGCCATCTTTTCCCATTCTTTTCAATTGTTCCATCCAAGGGCCGATGGTACTCTTGGGGGCCGTGCAGTTCTTACAACGAAAAGAGATACAGGGTAAGATAAAAAAGCATTCACTGCATCTGATTGCTGTCAAGGTGCTAGATTCAGCTCGTCCGTTACCTCCAAATCGCAGGTCATGTTGACTTAGCGCATCTAGATGGTGTGGAACCCCGTAGAGATCCAGAGATGAAAGCACGTGTTCTCCTCCGACATCACAGAAATCTCTTGGTTTTGAATCTGGATTGAGTGGGAGTGCTCTCTTTTTTTGATTGTCAAGAAGAATGTGCATTTTGTCCCATTAAAATGTAGCCCTGCCCATGTGGCAACCTCCTTCACATTATCCACAGGAAAATGTTCCAGCTTGTCCTAAATCCCACAGTGAGTTAGTAACAGAACCAGGAAGAGATCCAAGCTGGATCCTGGTCTGTCCTCTTCACTTTTATAGAGAAAGGAAACTGAAGCCCAGGAGGAGGTGTGTGACCTACTTAGAGCCACATAGAGGGTGGCTCCTACCACTCAAATCCTAGACTTCTTACTTCCAGGCCATCTAGGGGCTAGGCAAAATCTTTGTGTTCTGAAAGTGATTGCAGAATTTGCTTCTGTTTTTTCCTAGGACATGGTGCAAATTGAGGAGCAGAGATAGACGCTCTGGCGGCAACTCGGTCATAGCAGTGTGCCCCCAGAGACTACATGCAGCAGGACCTTGACTGATGCCCGCAGTGCATCCTGCCATGGACGGGGACTATCCAACGCGCGATCCCCCGCAGTCAGGAAACATACTGTACAGTCTGCCCCACCTCCAAAGCCCCCTGCCCAGCATCGAGGTGAGTGAAGACCACAGCCAAAGCCCAGCCACAGAAGAAAGACCGTGGGTGTCTCCTTCCCTTGGGACTGTTATTCCTACATTGAGAGGCAGTGGTGTACGGCAAAGGCGGGCTCATTGATCTAGAGCTAGAAGGGGCTTCCAAGGTCGTTTCATCCAGTCTCTTCACTTGACATATGAGGAAATTGAAGCCTAGGAATGGTTGGTGACTTGCCCAAGGTCACACTGGTAGTAAACATCAGAAGCAGGATTTGAACCCAGGTCCTCTATACAGTGTTGTGCCATGTTGCCCTGCTGTGACATGAGCTGTGTGACTTTGGGTAGGTCACTTCTCTTTACCATGGCTCAGAGCCTTCATTTGGAAGATGGAGAAATGGTTGGTCCCATCTCCCTCCCAGGGTTTTCAGGAGGAAATGGCTTTTAAAAAAATGTTTTATTTATTTTCCCCAACTACATGTAAAAATAATTTTTAACATTATTGCATCTGCAGTCATGTAAAACATATTTTCATATTGGTCATTTTGTGGAAGAAAACTAAAACCAAAAAAAAGAAAGAAAGTGAAAAATAGTATGCTTCAGTCTGTATTCAGACATCAGTTCTTTCTCTGAAAGTAGATAGATAGCATTTTTCGTCATGAGTCCTTTGAAATTGTTTTGAATCATTGCATTGCTGAGAAGAGCTAAGTCTGTCAAAGTTGATCATCTCTCAGTGTTGCTGTTACTGTGTACAATGTTCTTCTGGTTCTGCTCCCTTCACTCTGCATCAGTTCATTAAGTCTTTGCAGGTTTTTCTGAAATCAGCCTGCTAGTCCTTTCTTGTAACATAACAGTAAGGAAATGGCTTTTTATACTGAGTAATGTATTATTATTTTTGGGGGGGGGGAAGGCAGGGCAATTGGGGTTAAGTGACTGGGCCAAGATCACACAGCTAGTAAGTGTGTCAAGTGTCTGAGGCCGGATTTGAACTCAGGTCCCCCTGACTCCAGGGCCAGTGCTCTACTCACTGCGCCACCTAGCTGCCCCTATACTGGGTAATGTCTAAGAAGAATAATTATTATTGTTATACTCAACCAAAAAGCATTTATTAAGTACCTACTCTGTGCTATATTAAGTATGTACTCTGCACTATATTAAGTCTGGGAATACAAAGACAAATATGAAATAGCCCTTGCCCTCAAGGAGGAGGAGATGATACATGTATGGTATATGTATATGAATATGTACGTGTATACATGTTATAGGTTTGTATATATACACACACACACACACATACACGCACACACACACACGTCAACAAACTGTCTCCCCTTTATGATTTGTTCCTACAACTTTGTAATCCATTGCTCATTTCATCGTGGCCCTCCTGGCACACATCAATAATCCTTGCCTCTGTGGACCACCTCATAACTTACAAAGTGCTTTCACATCTTGCTTCCTTCTTGTCTAACACCCATATGAAGTGCATATTGTGAAGGCCAGAGGGGCCAAGGGATGCTCCTCCAGTCACCTGGCTCAGAAATGGCTGTTCTGGGATGTTTCTCGTACAGCGTGCGCTGCCTGGCTGAGCTAGAAGGTTTTCTCCTCCCCAGGGCCCCAGTGGACGCAGTGCTGGAGAGGTAACCGGAGAGAGCCTCTTTTCTAATCAGGCATCTTGTGTAATAGTATCACAAGGCCCTCCCCTCAGAAGACCTTAGAACTCTGCTCCGGGATCAGTTTGTACTTTAGGAATGGAGAGCTGCCATGTGCGGAGTGCCTTCCATCAGCTCCTTAGCAGTTTCCATACGAACAGATGCCTCTCCGAGTCTCAGTTTTTCCTCCTCTGTAAAATGGGGAAAATATTGCTTATCCTATCTTCCTCTCACACCTCAAGGTGCTGGAGAAATGGGACTATTAGCATTATTTCTATAATTTTCCCCAAAGGCTCATGATTGGGGTAGAAGAGTGGGGGGAGGGTGAGAGAGCAGATGTATTGGCTGGTGGGGAGCGTATTTGGGAATAGCTGTGATGTGAAAACAAAAGGTATCATTTTGGAACTTCCCTTTCTTCTCTTCTCTGTCCCCCTCTCCCCTCCAGCTATGACCTACCTATATCCCTGTTCATTCAAAGAATCTCAGAGCTGGAGAAAAAGACAGCCCAAAATAAACCACAGTTAGAAGGGATGGCAGAAGCCTCTTAACAGAAAAGGAATCCACTGTGAGTCATCTCCAACAAAGTCATCCAGCCAAGTGGAGGCAGCTTAGTGTGGATAGGACTGATTGTGAGAGTTTTTAGTTCTACTGAGCCTCAATTTCTCTGTTTACAGCTTTGGCCCATTGTTCTCGTTCTGCCCCCTGAGGTCAAGAAGAACAAATCTTGTCTCCCCTTTTCTGCATGACCACCCTTTAAATATTTGAAGATGGCTATCGTGCTCCCCTTAAGTGTTCTCTTTTCCAGGATAAGTGCGCGTGGACTTGAGGTCCTCCATCATGCTGGGTGGCTTCCTCTGGGCTCCTTATCAGTGTGCTTTCTAAAATGTGGCACCCAGAATAAAACCAGGACTGAGTGCTGCAGGATGACCTCCTCCCTAGTAGTGGACGCTGCAGCTCTTTTAATGTAGGCTCAGGTTGCATTCAGACTCTTGGCTAAAATGAGCTTGAGGTCCACCAAAACGTTGTGATCATTTTCAGTGCACTACTTACTTTTCAACCCTCTCTTCTCTATGTTGGTACCTGTGAGGTCACTTTTGTAAATACAAGTGTAAGACTTCACATTAATCCCTGTTAAGTTTCATCTCCATAAATTTGGCCCAGTGTTTTAGGCCACTGAGACCTCTTTGGATCCTGACTCTGCCATCCTGTATAGCAACTGTCCTTTCTCCCTTTCTGCCACCTGGCATCTAATAAAGATGCCATAGCTCTGCCTTTATTCATGTTACTGATAACAAATATTCGCATAAGACTTGGCCCAAATCTGCAGGGTGCTAGCTCCGCTGGAGGTTTCCTTCCAAGGAGACACAGAACGATTCATTACTTTCTTGGGGTCTGACCACTCAATTTTCACTCCATTTAATTGGATTCTCATCTCACTGTTTTTTCCACGAGAAAAGCATTAAAATTTTCGTCAGATTTTTAGCTAAAATCGCAGTAAGCTGTATCTGTAGCATTCCCCTCATGTAACTTTGTTGTAAAAGGAAATAAGGTTGGTGCAACATGACCTTTTCTTGATGAAGCCAGGCTGACTGTGATCACCACTTCCTTTTCTAAGTGTTCAGCAGGCCTCTCTTAAAAAAACTTTAGATAGATAGATATAATTTTACATCATAGAATTTATGTGTGTGTGTTTATGTGTGTATGTACACACATTGTAGAATTGTACTATATACACAGATGTGGAGACAGACAGACACATATGGAGGAGGGGAGAGGAAGGAATGGGAGGGGAGGGGTGGGGAGAAAGGGAGAGTACAATTTTGCCAGGGGCCAAAGTCAAACTTGGTCAAACTATAATACTTTGCAGATTCTGGTCTTTGCTTTTATCTGAAGATCAGAACAAAATTCAGTTCTTCTCTAATCCTGCATCACCTGTCCTGTTATCCAGGATCTTTCAAAGATCACTGACAATGACTCAGCAACTCCACCTGTCAGGATGGTTTTTTTTTCCCCTTCCCAATGGCCTAAGATGTGGTTGAGTGGGGGCAGGTGACTTGAGCTCCTCAAGGGTAGGGAGGTGCTCCCATACTATCTCCCAGCTTATCTTGGGTATCCAGTTGCTGTTATGCATTTTTGTTCTGTCCTTTCCAGCTTGAAGATCATTCATTTTAGCGAAGAAAAGAGAAGGAAAGCATGGGTTGAGCAGCTTTGTCTCTGTTGTTCGTTTTCACCATCCCCAGCAGTGGGTAGTTTTGTCCTTCATCTGATATTGCTGTATCCCCAAGTATCACTTCTAAGCCCCTTTTTGCTAGTTCCCCTTGGCACCCCTGGCACCACTTTGAAGGAATGGAGTGTCACCATCTGCTGTCACTCTTCCCGTCTTCTGGCCATGTCTTTTTAAAATCTAAGTTGTTTGGTGAGTTTCTCGTGGGTCTACTACATCCATCTCTTTTGACAGCTCCCCCTTCTCACCGTAATTGTTTCTCTTTATGTCTTTAGAATTTCATTTTGTAAAGCAACCTGTCCCTCCTGGTCTGAGGTCCCCTGTAGACTTACAGGCCTCATCATCTTCCCTAGCTTTCCTCTGAGCTTTTTACATCTTCTCCAGGTAAGAGGGCTGCTTATCGATGATGCCCACCTAGCTCTCCACCCCCTTTCTATCACCTCTTCTGAGCTGGAGGACTCATTTGGCTGCCTCACCCCTCCCCCTTCTGCCTCAGCAGCCACTTCTTCCTCAGTGGTAAGAATGAGGGCGAGAGCAGCTGGTAGACTCATTAGTTCCTCAACCTTTTGAAGGTTGGAATGATCATTAAAGCAAGTCAGGAAGTTATTAGCTACCCTGTTTTTGTCAAAGAGAGAGCGAGAGCTCTAGCAGATGTCTGGATGGCACATTAGTGAATTCATCACTTTGTGGTTCTATAAGATCTAGAACTGGAAAGGTCTTTAGTTCCTCTGCTCTAAACCTCATTTTACAGGTAGGGAACTTGAAGCCCAGGGAGGGATAGTGACTTGGTCAAGTTCTCACAGGCATTTAAGTAGCAGACCAGGAATTCATATCCAAGTTTCAATTCCAAATCAGCTGACTCGTGTGTGTGTGTGTGTGTGTGTGTGTGTGTGTGTGTGTGTGTGTGTGTGTGTGTGTAGGTGTGGAAGTTGTCCCATATTCATCTTTCCATTGGGGGATGAGCCTTATATTCTATGGGTGGCAAAGTCTCTTAATAGTTTCACTGAGCCACCTGACACATTGACAGAGTCTCCTTCAGCTTTCTACCCCGCTGTGGTTCAGACCCCGAAAGCCCACAAATATCTGTTCTCGTGGCACGTGAAGATCATGGGTCAGGCTCGGCCCTGGAAAACTTTGGGGGATCCTTAAGACCATAGCAGGGAGAGTAGAGGTGACCTAGCCAAGCCCTTCGTTGTCTAGAGGAAGCTGTGGGTGGAGGAGGTGAAGCCTTTCTCAAGTTGTCTGGTAAGAGGCAAAAACCAGTGTTTGAATACAGATCTCCTGACCACTGTTCTAGGGAACAACACTGAAGTACTTATCACACTTGAGCCTCACAGCCATTCTGGGAGCTGGTGCTACAGGTAGTGTCTCCATTTTACAGATAAGGAGACTTGGGACTCAGAGAGAAATGACTTGACCAGAGGCATGCAGGCATCTATGTAAGATTATTCAAGTTAATTGATCATAGTGATTCACATTTTTAGAGCACTTTGATAATAATTATTATGATGATTCATATAGTAAACACGTGAAGGCCTTTGGGGTGTTTTTATCTGAACAAGCATGTGAGGTATGTAAGGCCAGCATTCTCCCCATCCCTTTTGACAGAATGGGGAAATAGTCTCCAGGAGAAAAATGAGTCATCCTTGGTTCCGCAGTAAGAGTCTGAGGTGGGATGCTGTGGTTGGGATCTCACCCACATAGCTCATTACTTTCAGCCTTGTTTTGGGGAAAGAACCTGGGATTCTTAGCATCTTATTGGAATTGCTGTCTTGGTTTTTATATCATCTTGATTTCTGAGTTTGTCCTTCCCCCTGCTCAATCCAGTGAACCATCCCTCCTGTTTAAAAGAAAAGGGGTGGGGGGAGACCAACCAACACATCCGCTGTGTCTGAAAGTGTGTGCAGTGTTGCATACCCCCTACAGGGTAGCAGGAGAGGAGGACTGGTAGTGGGCAGCGCTGACTTTTTCACCATAGAAGACCTAGGTTCAAAGCCACACTGTCTCTGCTAAGCTTCTGAGTTTGGACAAGTTCTGTGGCCTCTCCCGGCCTAACTTTCCCAATCCGTAAAATGAGCATTGTACTCCTGGCTTGCTTATTTCAGTGTTCTTGTGAGTAGGTCATGACTACGAGAATGTTTTATCAATTGTAAAGTGCTTCACAAATATAAGGGATTATTAATGTTAACAATTTAGTCCTTTTAACATAAATCCTTTTTAAAACCCTGGACTCCCTTTGGCGTCAGCCTGATGCACAGGCTTTAATTCGTTTCTTCAAGATTCTTTGTGAAGAAGAGAAACATTTTGGAGGTTGCATGATTTTGCCCGTGTAAGCCCCTCTTTCATACAGGTATTTTGTGACATGGCTTGATGCCGGGAAGAAACATTAGAGCCAAAGTCAGACCCTAGCCCAGAGTTAGCGTCTTTGTGCTTCTTGGCAACCATGCCCCCAAGAAAGGCATAAAAGAAAATCCTAACTAGCAAAAACACAGGGAAAATAATTGTAAAATTAATCATTCAGTACACAACTATTAGCCATCTCTTCTGTGCCTGGAACTGTGCCAAGTCCTGGGGATCCAAAGAAAGGCCTTGAGGAGCTTCTCGTCTGCTGGGGGAGACAACATGCAAACAACTATGTAGAAACAAGCTGTGGGCAGGAAAAATTGAAGTTCATCAGTGGAGGGAAGACACTGCATTAACAGGAGTTGGGAACGGCCTCTTGGAGAAAGTGGAATTTTAGCCGGGACTTCAGGGAATCCTAGAGGAAGAGAGTTCCAGGCATGGGAGACAGCCAGTGCAAATGCCCTGGGAGAAGATGGCTAATTTGGTTTCACTTTCTATTATTAAGTTACAGCGGAGCCTTTTGAATTTTGTGGGGCCTCTCCTTGTCCTGTCTCTGTCCCATTGTGCAAGTGAATTGTGAATGGTCTTTCTTAGCCTGGGCAGTTGAGAGGAAACTGTAGCCGATGCCCTGGCAGCTCACAGTTGCAGGATTGAGTGGCCTCTTTTCATGGTTCTGTTCCCTAACTCAGCACTGACTGTGGGCTCTGTACCAGACCCATACCAACCTCCACACAACCAACACAATGACCAATCATGACTCCAGAAGGCTAACGATCAAGCCTACTTTTCACTTCTTGGCAGAGAGGTGATGGGGCTGTAGAAACAGAAGAAGCCTTATATTTTCAGACAAGGGCCAATGTGTGATTTTTGTTTGTTTGCTTAACAATACTTGTTAAAAGGAAGGGTTTTCATTTGGTGTAGGGGGAGACTTTTAGAGACAAACAGGGGAGGTAGTGATAGTGATACCCTCTCCGCCCCTGCGCCCTCACCCCCCACCCCCCCAACCCCCGCCGAAAAAAGGAAGGAAAGAAAAGAGCATCAATAAACATTTAAAAATACATTGAAAAGGCCAGCAGGAAGTTCAGCAGGAGATCAAAGAAGCAGAGGAATATGGGCATTCAATTTAACAGACTTTTTAAAAAATTGCACACAACAGAGATTCGTGATTTATGTACAACCCTCTCTTTTCTGCTCATCCTAGCAAATGGAATGTTCAGGTTTGTTGGTGTCTCTCTAGGTCTTAATGGTTGGCTTGGTCGTTAGGCTTCTGGAGTCATGATTGGTCATTGCGTTGAACAGAGTTCTGAACTCTTTCAGAGCTGTTTTCTTAAGTGTTGTAGTCATTGTATAAATCGTTCTGGATCTCCACATTTCCCTCAGCAGTAGTTTCATATGAGTCTTCCAGGTGTTGCCGAATCTGTCTCTCATGATTTTTACAGTGCAATAATGGTCAGTTCCATTTCTACAACATGATTCAGCTATTCCCCAATTGATAGGTACCCACTTTTTTTTTTCCAGTTTTTTGTTACTACAGAAGATGCTGCTGTAAATATTTCCTTGCATTTACCACAGGGCTTGCTTAATAAATAAATATATGGGTCCTTTCACTTGGTCTTTGATTTATTTGCGGCACCACATTTAGTGGTAGTATCACTGGGGCAGGTCTCACTGTGTATATTTCACTGTGCATACCTTAGTTCCAAATTGTTTTCCTGAATGGTGGCACCATTCACAGCTCCGTGAACAGTGCATTAGTGTGTCTGTCTTCTCACAGCCTTTCCGGCAGTTGTCATTTTTCTTTTCTGGTCACTTTTGACAACCTGACAGGTGCAACGTGGAACCTCAGACTCGGCTGAATCGCCCTCTCTCTTATTAATGTTTTGGAGCATTTTTTTCATATAATTGTTGTTAATTTGCATTTCTTCTTTGAAGAACTGTATGTTCGTGTCCTTTGACTATTTATCTGTTGAGGAATGAATGCCCTTCTAATATAGTTGGATCAATTCAATGTATATCACAGATAGATTTTCAGAGAAATTTGCTGCAAAGATTTTTTCCCTCAGTTACCTGTTTACTGGCTATTGTAACTGCAGTGATATTGTTTGTGTAGAAAATTTTCACTTTTTTTGTAGCCAAAATTGTCCATTTTATCTCCTGTGATCATCTCTATCCCTTGTTTGGTCAAGAACTCTTTCTCTGTCCATTGTTATGAAAGATACTGCCTTCTCTTCTCCTTTAATATGCTTATAATCCAATGTTTTATATTCAGGTCATGTATTTATTTGGAGTTTGTTTGGTTGTATATGGTGTAAACTGTTGGTCTAAATCAGTGTCAAACCCAAATAGATTTGAATCCTTTCTGCTGATTACTGACTTCGAAAACTACAAATTACTATCTATGTTGTATTTTTATTTCTTTTGTTAAATGTTTTCTAATTACATTTTAATCTGGCTAGGGCAGTTTTGCTGGTAAAACTTTTGGTCTAAACGTAAGACTTGCCAAATACTGATATTCGGTGTGCTAAGGTCTCTTTCTTCTATTTCAGAGTAGAGACTACATGTTAGATTCAGAAATATGTATTGAAATCAGTGATCAGAGAATATCTCAGCACCTACCCTTCCTCCAAAATCTTGGTTTTGAAAAGAAAGTAGAAAAAAGGAATAGCCGAGTGACCCCCAAATCATTTTTGAACCCCTGGGTACTATCTTTGTCCTCACTTTGATTTCAGTTCAACAAACATTCATTTAAGTGCTGCCTGTTTAAAGTGAGGTATAGAGGGCTGGAATTTTAAAGGAGTCTGTCCCTTTTGTCATGGCCCTTATGTATCTTGCTGGGGGGATGTAAGTACTTAGATGAATCCCTAAGAAATTCCATGTATGGGGAACAACTGGCAGTCCTTTTTGGATAGAGAATGCCTGAAGGGAGTAGTATGAAATCACACTAGAAAGGTAAGTGGAAGCCTACTTCCTTGCTTTTATTAGGCACTTAAATGTTTGTTTTATTGTATTGGGTTTTGGAGAGCTTTAATTGCTAGGTGGAGGATTTTTGTATTTTTTTTCCGGGATCTGTTAGTATTTATATGTTATCATGGATAAGGAAAGGAACCCATTATTCCTTGCTGAATCACTGGGGATGTGTTTAGATACTGGGTAAGCAGTATTTACTGTAAACCATATGCATGTTTCTCTGCTGGAGTTCAGAGGTCTGTTCATCAATAGGTCTGTGTGCCCATCTGACAGAAAGATCAATCTCCCTTTCCTGAAGGTGGTCTACTGCATAGGTCTTAAGCCCTCAGCCTACGTCAAACACAGGTGCAATTTTGTCTCCCTTTTGCGTGATGCTTCTCCTCTGACAGCTTCTTATGGAAATGTAATTGAATGATTAGAACTGAGAGGAACAAGGAGTAAGCAGACTTTTCTAGGGGTTAACCTGTGGAGGCTGGGGATTTCTTTTGACCTCATCTATAAAGTAGAGCTAAAGAGAAGGATGCCAGATGTGACAAGAGCTCGATAAGGAATTTGGGAAAATTGGCACAGTTTTGCGGCAAGATGTTAGTCATTTAATGGTTCCAAAATGGTCAGCATATCAGTCAGTGAGGAGTTTTTGGGTACCCGCTGTGTGCTCAGCTTTGTGCTGGACAGTATCTAAATACAGAAGCTAGGGAGTGAATTCTTCATTGCTGCTGTTAGTCAGTGGAGTTATTCAAGTGGAGGCTGGGTGAGGACTTGTTGGGGAAGTTGTAGATAGAATTCATGGATCACACAAGCATTGAACTTGTTGGGCCCCCTGAGTAAAGTCCCTTTCAGTTCTAAGAGTCAGAAGTTCCATTGCTGCTATTAGTCAGTGGAGTTATTCAAGTGGAGGCTGGGTGAGGACTTGTTGGGGAAGTTGTAGATAGAATTCATGGATCACACAAGCACTGAAACTTGTTGGGCCCCCTGAATAAAGTCCCTTTCAGTTCTAAGAGTCAGAAGTTCCATGAGCTAGGCAAAGAGATGATACCCTTACGGAGCTGATGAGAAAAGATTCTTGAGACGATTTGCAGTTCAGTACAATACGAATATAGTGCAATGCAATTAAAATTTATTAAGTACCCACTACATGCCAGTTACTGTTCTTTTAAGACCAAGGTAATTTATTAAAGTGTGTTAAATAGGCAGTTTCCCTATAGCATGTAGCACTTTTACAGGAGAAACAATATTCAACAAGACCACATTTCTTAGTAGAATATTCTGTATTTTCAGGTCCTTTTCTGCTGTGGTATCTTATCTTATTTTCTCATGTCTCTTCCAGTTCTCACATTTCACATTTTGGATTTTCCTGATTGGCAACGGTGGGGGCCTCACCTTTGTTATCATCTGTGGATATCTTTTAAGGGTTTATTTGCTTTATGTGGTCATATCCTTCACACCTCTACAAACTCTTCTTCCTCTGAACTCCCATGCCACTCAGTAACTTTCTAATATGTCACTCATATTCTCCTTTTAAACATATTTCAGCATAAATGTCTGCCACTAAACTCTAAGCTCTTATATCTAGGAGGTACAAAACTCTAGTGTCTTGTTCATTTTTTTGTGCCACAAAAAGAATAGGCACATAAGAAATGGTCATTCAATGAACAGGTAAGTCAGTGAATTTAAGAGGTTGATTTCAGGTGAACAGGGAGTGAAGACTTCATTTCACAACACAGAAGGTACAATTCTGCACATTTCAGTTTGGTGGAAGGAATGACTTTGTAGCAATGTGAGCTGTCCAGCATTGGAATGAGCTCCCCTCAGAGGGTGAGACCCCAGGAGGAGTTTGAGCTGGGCCTAGACAGTGGCTTGTTAGGAGTTTCAAGCATTGGGTGGGAGACTGGAGTAAGTCATTGCTGAAGTTCCCCCCAGGCCCGAGAGTGCCCTGGACCCTCGTCTCTGGCCTCCTAACAGAGTTAGCTGCCTCATCTGCTGAATCAAGTTGATGCCTCATGTTTCTCCACTCATAATCTAACTCTTGGTGTTGCTGTATTTTCAGAATTCGATGCTGCATTATCCTTGGTGGAATACTTTTGCCTATCCATCTGCACCTTACCCACCCTTGACCAGTGAAAACCAGTAAGTGCCCTTCTCCTCTGGACATGCCCTCACTTCACCTCTTTTTCTGGTTTGTTTGTTGTTTTGGCCTGCTCCAATGAGCAGGCACACTGTTAACTAACTGATGGGAATAAAATTGTAACATCCTGTTGTAGCATTCTACAAACTATTCTGTATTGAAATAATAGTGGCCCTTGGAGAAGAGGCCGGAAATGGAGGTTTCTCCAACTTCACGTTCTTAAACCATGTCTAAAAATAGATCTTACTGTTGTAGGCATTTAAATTGCTAAATGGAATTTGCAAGTCATGAGTTCTCTGTGACAGTAGAGATTCATAGGTTGTCAGAGCTGTTGAGAACCGCCATTATCCTCTAGTCACAGAATTTCATTTGCAAGGGACCCCTGAGGTCATCTCATCTCGTTTCTTCATTTTGGACTACTGTTAGACTCAGAATCTTAAGGGACCTGGGCTTGAATTCTCTCTCTTCTAGCTGTGTGATCATGGGCAGCAACTTAACCTTTTCTAATCCTGTTTCCCCTGCTGTAAAATAGAGACCATGGGGGAAGGGACGGCATCAGCACTTATATGGCACCTACTCTGTGTCAGGCACTATGCTAAGCATGTTATAAACAATAACCCTGGGAGGTAGGTGCTGTTTTCATCCCCATTTTATGGAGCCAGGTAGAGGTGAAGTGAAGAGTCACACAGCTAGTTGGTTTCTGAGGTCAAATTTGAACTCAGGTCTTTCTGATTCTAGGCAGGACCCTCTGTGCACTATGGTGCCCCTGAGCTGCCTTAGGATCATAGACTTGGAACCATAAGAGAATTTAAAAGTCCTGTAGTACCGATCTCACAAGGTCCAATGGATCAAATGAAATCAGAATCTTCTCCTGAAATATAATTGCAGCCACTTGAAGATTAAGCCCCCAAGTCCCTTAGAAGAGAAGCTCCTCACCCAGGGATTCACACTGAGGCAGCATTAAGAGTTGGGAAGACAGCTCAGGTGTTCTGATTCCCATCCCAGCTTCATCCATCTACTGAATGCCTTGTAGAAAATGATCAGAGGGGAGTAGAACTCTGTGGGCCTCTGCAAGTGAATACTCTGGTCTGTGGACATGTGTGGGCACTTTGTTATGATGAAGGCACAACTGTGTGAGACATCAAGTGATGGTGCAAGAGTTAGGAAGCAGTAGAGATGATAAATTACAATCTGTCCCAGAGCAAGCTGAGAAATCCCTGAATGACTGCTCTTCAACTCAGTTCCACAAATAGTTCCTCAATTAATCTGCCCCATGGTGGTTGTTAGAGGAAGATAGAAGATAAGGCGTGGTCTTTTCTCCAAAGGAAGACCCAGCCCAGTAAGGCATCTATACAGAAGGAGGATCAGCTGGGACAGAGTGAAAAGAACCCTGGATTGGGAGTCAGTACTTGTATTTGAATTCCAGACCCCTACTTAATTGTCAGTGGGAACGTGGTGGGCATGTTCTTTGCCCTCCTTTGGTCTGTAAAATGAAGGGGTTGGGATGGTTAAGTGTTAAGGCTCTCTTCAGCTCTGAGCCTTAGGAACCTACAAGACTATAAAGTTAGGACTTCATGGTTTTGGGTATATCAAGGCAGCCACAGAGGCATGAGTGCAGTAGTGTTTGGGGACTTGACTTATTCAGACAGGTGCTCCAAAAGCAGAACATCAGCCAATATTTTCTTTGTTTTCTTTACTGATCATTTCATCCTTTTAGAGACAGAGGAATAAATGTGGGAATCATTGTTTTGGACATACTTTTCTCCAACAGAAAGACATTTCTAGTTGAGATGGAAGTGCTAGGAACCGTGGGAGAAAATAACCACTTCGTCATAGAATTTGTGGTAGAGGAGAGGAAAGCCAAGCATAGACTGATAGCATCTTAGATTTTGGAAGAGCAGATTTCAAAGCATTTAGAGAAAGGATAACTACAACACCATAGGCTAAAATTGTAAAGGGAAAAAAGTCAGTCCAGGAAGGATAGAAACCCAAAAAGTCATCATTCCAAAGAGATGGAAAGGTGGGCATTGTCGACAGAGATTAGATGTGGCTGCACAGGGAACTTGCCAACTAACTTAGATTTTGAAAAGATGAGGGCAGGCGACAGAGGCTGAATACCAGAGCCTGGCATAATTTCTTAAGATGAGTGTCAGTCATTTCTAAAATATATAGAGAACTGAGTCAAATTTATAAGAATATAAATCATTCCCCAATTGATAAATGGACAAAGGATATGAGCAGGCAGTTTTCAGATGAAGAAATTAAAGCTATCTGTAGTCATATGAAAAAATGCTCTAAATCACTACCGATTAGAGAAATGCAAATTAAAACAATTCTGAGGTATATCACACCTATCAGATTGGCTAACGTGACAAAACAGGAAAATGCTAAGTGTTGGAGATGTGGAAAAATTGGGACCCTGATGCATTGTTGGTGGAGTTGTGAACTGATCCAACCATTCTGGAGAGCAGTTTGGAACTATGCCCAAAGGGCTATAAAAATGTACAGCAATACCACTTTGACCCAGCAACACCACTTCTAGGTCTGTATCCCAAAGAGATCATACAAATGGGAAAAGGACCTACATGTACAAAAATATTTATAGTAGTACTTTTTGCGGTGGCCAAGAATTGGAAATTGAGGGGATACCCATCAATTGGGGAATGGCTGAACAAGTTGTGGTATGTGAATGTAATGGAATACTATTGAGCCATAAGAAATGATAGCAGGCAGACTTCAGAAAAACCTGGAAAGACTTACATGAATTGATGCTGGGTGAAGTGAGCAGAATCAGGGGAACATTGTACACAGTAACAGTCACATTATGTAATGACTAACTTTGATAGACTTAGCTCATACATCCAGAAAAAGAACAATGGAGTCTGAATGCAGATGGAAGCATACTATTTGTGCGCTCTCTCTCTCTCTCTCTCTCTCTCTCTCTCTCTCTCTCTCTTTCTCTTTCTCTTTCTGTTTCTTCTTTCTCGTGATTTCTCTCATTGGTTCTAATTCTTCTTTTCAACATGACTAATGTGAAAATAGGTTTATTATGAATGTATATGTAGAGCCTATTTCAAATTATATGCCTTCTTGGGGTGGGGGGAGAGGAGAGATGGGGAGAAAATTTGGAACTCAGAGTGAATGTGGAAAACTAAAAAGAAATAAATTTAATTAAAAAAAAGATGAGTGTGTCAGGAGGACTGAAGCTCAGAATGATCCAAGGTGGGCAAGGACAACTAAACATAACAAAAAGAGGTTTTTTGTTTGTTTGATTTTTTTAATTTTAAAGCTATATTTTTATTAGTTCACGAAGCCAGACCCAGATGAGTGCCATCTTAGGGTACTGAGAAAACTTAAGAGATGTCATTGATAACTGAGCTGTTGTCTTTGAAAGATTCTGGAAAACAGGAGACGTACGCCCCAATTCAGGAAGGGCAAATATTATCCTGGTTTTCCAAAATGAAAGAGTCAAGGGAACTTAAAAGTTATAGGCTGGTGATCTTGACTTCAGTTCCTGACAGAATTTTAGAATGTATTTAAAAAGTTGGTTAGGGTCTAGAAAAGGAAATTGTGATCCTAGAGCTACAGTATAGTTTAATCAGAAAATAGATCATACCAAGACTAATGTCATTTCTTATTTTGTCATCATTAGTGTACTACACAGATCAGAGGAATTTAGCAAAGCATGTGGTAAACTCTTGTGATATTCACGTGGTAAACTCTTGTGATATTCATGATACTCAGTTCACAATTCCACCAACAATGCATCAGGGTCCCAGTTTTTCCACATCTCCAACATTTATCATTTTCCTTTTCTGCCACTTTAGCCAATCTGATAGGTGTGAGCTGGTACTTCAGAGTTGTTTTAATTTGCATTTCTCTAATCAATAGAGCATTTTTATATGACTATAAATGGCTTTAATTTCTTCATCTGAAAACTGCCTGTTCATATACTTTGACCATTTATCAATTGGGGAATGACTTGTATAAATTTGACTCAGTTCTCTATATAATATAATAGAGAATATATAAATATAATAGAGAAATGTGTATATATTATATAAATATAATAGAGAAATAAGGCCTTTATCAGAAACACTGGCTGTAAAAATTATTTCCCATCTTTTTGCTTTCTTTTTAATCTTGGTTGCTTTGGTTTTGTTTGTACAAAAACTTTTAAATTGAATGTAATTAAAATTATCCATTTTGCTTTTCATAGTGTTCTCTGCCTCTTGTTTGGTTATAAATTCTTCCTTTCTCCATATATTTGACAGACAAACTATTCCATGATCTCTTAATTTGCTTATGGTATCACCTTTATGTCAAAATCATGTACCCACTTTGACTTTTTTTTCAGTATACAGTGTAAGATGCTTCTTTGCCTGGTTTCTGTCGTACTCTTTTCCAGGTTTCCCAGCAATTTTTGTCAGATTGTGAGTTCTTATCCCAGAAACTGGAGTCTTTGGGTTTATCAAACAGTAGATTACTTTGCTACTGTCTATTCTGCTGATCTTCTCCTGTGTTTTTTAGCCAGCACCAAATGGTTTGGATGGTTGCTGCTTTATAATGTAATTTTGGATCTGGTACGGCTAGGCTACCTTCATTTGCATTTTTCTTTTATGAATTCCCTTGATATTCTCTACCTTTTGTTCTTGCAGATGAATTTTGTTATTATTTTTCTAGCTCTATAAAATAAATTTTTGGTAGTTGGGTATGGCACCGAATAAGTTAATTAATTTAGATAGAATTGTCGCCTGCCCATGAGCAATTGATAGTTTTCCATTTGTTTAGATCTGACTTTATTTGTGTGAGAAGTGTTTTGTAATTGTGTTCATATAGTTCCTGGCTTTGTCTTGGCAAGTAAACTCCCAAATATTTTATATCATCTACACTGTAGACAATATAAACTGTAGACTTTATATATAATATAAATTGTGGACAATATAAACAAAACAAATTGTAGACTGTAGTTATTTTAAATGGAATTTTTCTTTCTGTCTCTTGCCGCTGAGCTTTGTTGGTGATATATAGAAATGCTGATGATTTATGAGGGCTTATTTTATATCCTGTGACTTTGCTAAAGTTAATTATTTCAAGTAGTTTTTTAGTTAGTTCTCTAGGATTCTCTCTAAGTATACCATCATTTCATCTACAAACAGTGATAGTTTTGTTTCCTATCCTAATTCGTTCAATTTCTTTTTCTTCTCTTATTGCTAAAGCTAACATTTCTAGTACAATATTGAGTAACAGTGGTGATAATGGGAATCCTTGTTTTATTCCTGGAGTATTTTTTTTAATGCACAAGAGAACAGAAGGAAATCTCGAGGAAAACCAAAAGAAACAGGACAGCTTTTAGAACTACGATGCTGTATTTACATGTACTAAAATAAAAAAAATCTCAAGCTGTATGATGATGAGATGTGCTGTTTAAATTAAAATATTTTTTTTTCCAGTTCTTCATGTATGGAAATGTCAGGTTTGTTGGTGTTTCTCAATTTCATCATAACAAAAATAAAATCAATAATTTCCATTGCGCCCTCGGGTTTGTAAAGCTAGGCCTGTTGCAATTGTTGGAGGGGGGGGTGTGCTCTCTGGGGGGCCTGTTTCAGAGGTTGAATCTCAGCCATTATTTTGAGTTGGTTGTGTTCAAAGCCCCTGGAACTCTGATAACTTCAGAGTTGTGAAAGTACCTGGCAGAGGGTGTTAACCACCCTTTTTCCTGCATGAACTCTGCTTTGAAGTGGGGAAATCTCACCCCAGGCTCTGGGCTTTCATTTCTTTCTGGTAGAAAAGTAAGCATATTAGCTGTCCCTTTATGGTCTTTGGGAAAACTCATAGACTATAGGGAGATATCACCTTTTCTGAATTCCACACAGATCTGCCCTGGGCCTGTTGTGGAGTCAATACCACAAGATGCTTCTAAAGAGAGTTCCTCTCCCTATTCCTAGCATCTGACTTCCTTTTTTTTTTTTTTAAACCAGTGCACACTACTAGTCACCTAGGGTGGAAACCTTATTGTTCTCTGGGACTCCTCTCCCCACCCCCTTCAGTTGTGGGATTTAATGCTGGAAGGAACCTTAATCGTTATCCAGGCCAACCTCCTCAGGTAGCTAGGTAGTTATGTGGCTAGGGCCCCTGACCTAGAGTCATGAAGACCTGAGTTCAAATCTAGCCTGACACTAGGTGTAAGACCTTGGGCAAGTCACTTAAGCTGTGTGCCTCAGTTTCCTCATCTGTAAAATGGGGATCATAATAACACCTACTTCCCAGGGTTATTGTGAGGTTCAAATAAAGTAATGATTATAAAATGCTTAGCATAATGCCTGGTGTATGATAGGTACTCTACAAATGTTGGCTGTCGTTGTTTTTCTCCTCCTCCTGGCCCCCTCCTCACCCCCCCAGAGTCAGTGACTTGCCTGGACTCACATGGAGAGTCTGTAGCAGCACCAACATTTGAATTCAGCTTCTTTGCTTCTACCCTGCGCTGTCTTTCTGTTCTTCAATGCTGGGATATGCAGTAAATTCTCTTGATGCACCCATCCCAACATCTTTTACATCCATCTTTTTCCGTCACCAGATCCACTGCCCTAGTTCAGGCCTTATTGCCACCTGCCTGGTGGGCTGCAGTGACCTGCTCATTGGTTCTTAGGGCTCCATTCTCTTCCCCCTCCAATCCATGTTTCATATTGCTGTGGTCTGATCGAGGCACTGCCTCACATAAGACTCTTCATTGGCTCCCCGGGACCTACAAGATACTGATAGATTTTTTTTATCTGGACTCCCTTTCTTGCCTTGTGTCTTGTGATCTCCTTCTTTCTCTGACTAAACGGCATGATTTTCTGTTCTTGTCCCCCATTTTTCGGCCTTTCCCACTTTCTCTACACAGTCTTTTTCTTAAGAATTCTCTTCTACTCTCTTGCCCTTCTGACATTTCTTTTGTGTACTCAGAATGTTCCATTTTGCGTTATATTTATTTGTGAACATGGCTTGCCCCTCTATTAGACTGTGGCCCCCTCGAAGGAAAAGACTGAATCTTACCTCAACTGTGTTTCTTCCCTAGCACAGTGTTGGGCACAAAGAAGGCACTTAATTATTGTTAGTAGAATTGAATTGAGGAAGATGATTTTAATTGGTTTCTATAGAGTTTCTCTTGGCTTTGCTGGGCCTTCTGTTTCTCATGGATTGATGGGGAGGAAGAGGATACAGGGGTGTGCTTTTGGGCAAAGATTCCTGGAAATTGCCCATTCTGATTAGAATTGTGGTATCTCCTGGGAGCCTTGAGAGTTTTGCCTTCTTTTTATTGAACCACAGGTTGAGAATGGGATTTATTGATCTTTGGGCTTGTGTTTTTGCTTTGGTTTCATTGTTCACTCCTCTTTTCATTTTCAGTTTTCTCTGTCTCCTCCTTTCCTTTTTACTGACAGGGGTGATTCCTGATGTGGCCTAAGGTCTTTGCCTCACCTCTGTGAGCTCTGGTGAGCGACATACTCAGTTGTCTTCCCTTTCTGTTTTCTAGTTGCTAAGAATTTTTTTTTGAGTGGTCAGCATTTGGATCCAGGTATAGTCCTTTCTTTTACCACCAGCTTCAAGCTGCAGTTAATTCCTTCCTGCTTCCACTAATGCTTTCACATCCCCCTCAACCTTGAAGAGTCACCACAATACCAAGGTACCTGCAGTTTTTCCCTGTCTTTCCTGTGAGCCGCAGTCATGTCTCCTAACTGCATTCTCTACTCATTTGGGGAAGCACGTTAACATAGTTACTTGTGGGGAGGTGTTTTTCTTCCACTCTCTATTGCCTGATCCCAGCCTGCTTTCTGACTGACTCCCTTGATGTCCTCCCCGAAACAGCCAAATGATATGATTGATGTTGTCAGAATATGCCCCTCAGTGTATCTATTGTTATTTGTCCTTCATTCTCAGAGAGGACCAATAACATCAGCAGGGTGATGGATTGCAAATGAGGCAGAGCTGTGCAGAATCACCAGCCTCACTATCTCCTGCAGAGTCACCTGGGTCCAGTGGCAACATAGGTCAAGCCAACTGGTGATGGCCCTGGATGTAGTGAGAGACCTTAGCCTTTGTAAGATAAGTCTTTGCCAAGTCTTAGTTTGTTTGAGACAACACCCATCCAGTAGTTATAGGCTAGGTAAGAATTGAGGCAGAAGATGACCTGGTTTGCCTTTACCTCCATGCATTTATGACCGTTCATAGCCTGGGATCTCTTCCTTCTAGGTATTCCAAGATCAACTTACAGTAAGCCATGTCTTCCACATCCTATAATCATGTAACTGGTTTTGTTTTTTTTTAAACCAAAGTGCAAGACCTTCCATACCTTGAATGTTTCATCTTGCCCTTTTTAGGGCAAATCATTCCAGCCTATTAAGTAAGCTATTTTGAAATCTCAAGTGTTATCAGCCTCATCAGCTAACCCTCCTAGTTTAGTGTCATTGGCAGATTTGATAAACACACGTACTTACTCTATTTTCTTCCAAGTCAGTATTGAACTGGTGAGCATTATGAGGCCGAAAGGCCAAGGCCAGGCTGGCATTAATCCATCTGTTGAACTCTTTGGGTAAAACCTGCTCACAGTTCATCATAGTTTGACTCTGTAGCTTGAATAGGGAAAACTCTCCTACTTGTTCAAAATTCCCATTGCTAGGATAGTTTGATTCAATTATTAGGCACCTACTGTGTGCAATTTTTCATTTAGAATTGGAGGTACCATAGTTGTCAGACCCTGTCTTCAAGGAATTTGCATGTATGCAGATAAATATGCAGGAGAATATGATTGGAGCAGAGGAGAGATTCAGACAAAATACTTTGGGATTGGGAAACTATATCTTTGGTTAAGGTCACTAGGGAACATTTCAAAGAGAAAATAGTGTTTGTGTTGCACCTTGAATAAATAGTAGATTATATTTATGTAGCACTTAGCTCCTTATAGAGCACAGTACATAATTCTCATTTGAACCTCACAGCAACTCTGGAATGTAGGAAATGAAAGTATTATCCCCATTTTACAGATGAAGGTCAGATCAAATGGCTTGCCCAGGGTCCCACTGCTAGTTAATTTTAGAATGAGGATTTGAACTCTCTCCTCAGGGCAGGTGAAATGCTGCATTTCATTATGGGATGAAAAAGATTGTGAAAGGCAGAGATAACAGATTCCAATCCTAGAGGTGTGGGGGAGGTGGGGTGGCAGGAGACGGCATGTTTTGTTTGAGGTTGAGCTCCTTGGTTCAGTTTGGCTGGAATGGAGAGAATGTGAAGGTGAGTTAGATGGAGGAAGGCTGGCAGCTGACCAGGAAGCTCTGGAGTGCCAGGCTGTATACTCACATTTCCTTGGCCATCCTAGGGAGCGGAGGGAGGGTCTGTCTGGGACAGTGCCTTCTCCTGATTCTTTTACATGCAAGCTGCCCTGCTGAGAGTCTTCTCTGAGGGTGCAGCTTACTTCTCTGGATCTGGGGTTTTTGCTGTACTGCTAACTTGAATGGGATGTTGAGGCAAGGCATTTCACCAGTCTAGGCCTCAATTTCCTCATCAGAAAAATGAGAATTGGACTGAATCTCCTAAGCCCCTGTCAGCTTTCAGAATGTGATTTTTCTATCTGCGTCTCCTAGACTAGCTGCTTTCCCTGTGAGTATGCCCCCTGTTTTCTCACCCTTGCATCTTTACTTCTCTTCTGATTCTTCCATGCCCTCCCTCACATCATTGCCTGTGGAAATGTTCCCCCTTCTTCAGTGTTCCTGATTAAATGACATGTCTTCCCTGAAGCTTCTCTGTCTCCACTGATCTCAGAAGTGCAGAATGTCTTGTGTTCTGCAAGATCCATGAGAAATGGTCTGCCTGGAAATCTCTCCCAAAGGGGCGCTGCCTCCTGCAGCACTGTCCCATCCACCCCATCTTGTCGAATCTCATTTTACAGGGGAGTAAATGAGGCCCAACAAGGAGAATTGACTTTCTGAGGTGACCCACACAGTGGCCAGAGTAGGACTCAAACCCAGGTCTTCTGACTCTGGTTCAAGATTTCTTAGTAATACATTTCCTCTTATGCATTTAGCTCTGTTGAATGATTCAGACTGTCATTGCCTGTGCATGTGTCTTATTCTTTGCTTAGAGTGTGAGCTCTTTGAGCGACCCTGACCTCTTTACTGTTTCTCACATAAGACCCTCCATATTCTAATCTTGGGCATTTTCCTGGCCATCCCCCATGCCTGGAAAGCCCTCCTTCCTCATTTCCACCTCCTGCCTTCTCTGACTTCCTTCAGCTCCTAGCTACGATTTCGCCTTCTACAGGAACCTTTTCCCCAATCCACTTAGTTCTAGCGCCTTTTCTCTAGTGATCATTGCCAATTTACCCTGTATATAGCTTGTTTATGTAAACTTTTTGCATGCTATCTCCTCTCCTAGACTGTGAGATCCTTGTGAACAGGGGCTGTCTTTTACCTTCCTTTGTGCTATGTGCCCAAGCCATGCCCATTGTAGGCACTTAATAAATATTTATTTACTGACTGGCTTGAGGGCAAGGACTATGTCTGACTTAGATTCCTATCTTCCCTAAGGCCAGCCTGCTCTCTGCACCTACTAGGAGATTCCTATCTCCCCTAAGGCCAAGGCCAGCTCTCTGCACCCAGTAGAGTTTTTGTCTAATGAAGGAATGGGTTAATGAGGGATTGCATTTATCACTAAAGGTTGACTTGGGTGGAAGAATTTAGGAAGTGGGATTTTCAGCTTCTCTAGTCTTTTGTCTCAGTCCTTCCCTGGCTTACCAAGATGACAAAAGGGGCAACCTTTCTAACATACATTTCCTTTTTTCGAGAGACGCTATTTCCTTTGTCAAACAGTTGGTGTTTACAGTGTGCCGTAGTACACGCTGCAGCATCCCAGGTGTAGGCAGGTTAGTGACCGTCAATTATGAGAAGATTAGGGTATCCTTCATAGGGACGGCTTTTGAGGTTCAGCCCCAGTAGCTTCTGAGGATTGGGAGTCAGACAATTGGGAGAGCGAGTTTCTGCCTTCTCTCCTTGGCAGATGACCAGCATTCATTTTATTCTTTCTTACTGGCTTTTTGTTGTTGTTTATTTTTTGTGACCCTGCCAGCAGGAGTGATGGGAAGGGAGGAGACCGAATTGGCCTATAGGAGCTGGATCAGCTTCCTGCCTCTGGGCATCCAGTGGTGAAACAGGGGGAGGGGCATAGTTACATGCCAAGTTTGGAGTCTGCTCTAAACCCTAACGGACTTTGACAGTCCACATCCAAATTGTGTCCAGCACTAGGTTGGAAGACAGAGACCATAGGCTTCTCTGAGCTCACCTAACCTCTTTTTGTAAGGCCCCTGAGCCAGAAGACCAGCCATGGTCCTGCACTTTTCTGTCCTGTGTATCCAGGACAGGGCTTCCTATCCTGGTGTTCATGGATAGATTTCAGGGGGTCCATGAACTTGTTTGTTTTTTTTTTAATTTTAGTAGCATTTTATCTTTTCCCAATTATATGCAAAAAACAATTTTTAGCATTCATTTTTACAAAATTTTAAGCTCCAAATTTTTCGCCGTTTACTCCCCTCTTCCTAAGATGGTAAGCAGTTTGATATAGATTATATATGTGCAATCATGTAAAACACATTTCCATATTAATTATAGTCGTGAAAGAAGAAACAGAATAAAAGGAAAAAAACAAAAAAATTAAGTGCTTTGATCTGCATTCAGAGTCCATCAGTTCTTTCTCTGGATATGGGTAGCATTTTCCATCCTTTGTAATTGTCTTGGGTCATTGTATTGCTGAGAAAAACTGTCATTCATAGTGGATCATCACATAATGTTGCTGTTACTATGTACAATGTTTTCCTGGTTCTTTTCATTTCACTTTGTATCAGTTCATAAGGCCTTCCTAGGTTTTTCTGAAATCATCCCGCTCATCATTCATGAACTTGTTTTAAAAGTTTTTTTGATAATTGTATTTTAATATTATTGTTTCCTTTAGAATTCTCTTTATTTTATTTTGTGCATTTAACAACATGATTCTGAGAAGAGATTCACAGGCTTCCCCAGACTAACTGCCTCTGGTGTCCTTGACACAACAAAAGTTTAAGGATCCATAAACCTCTTGTCCCATATCTTTCCCCACTGCTCAGTCATGGTGTGGAGGTGACCTTTGGTATGCCAGGGTCAGGCCTGTGGTTACAGGTTCTGGCAGGTGCTGCCCAGATGGGGAGACTTCAGGTAGGACTCGGTGACCTATTGTGCCACATTCAGCCAGCCAAGCACTAACCTAGTTAAGTATGGAAAAAGCAGGTTATCATTGGAAAGTTAGACTTTAATGGTCACACAGATGACATCACTCATCCACCAGAGCGTGGAGGGAAAGCTCTTGGTTTAGGGAGCGCTTAGACAGAGACCTTTGGGAATATTGAACCATCAAGAGCCGGGTGATCTTTACCTTGTTTGTGTGCCCTGGGCCCCCTTTGGCTGTCAGTCTTATGGGAAGGCCTCCTCTCAGAGTCAGGCTATGAAATGCAGAAAGAAAAATAGAGGGTTATAAAGGAAACCACTTAGATTGAAATACAGTTATCAAGATTTTCTTTTTAAAATTTTCAGACCCCAGGTCCTGAGCTAGGTCATGCCAAAAGCCTTTTTTTTGGAGGGCAGAGGAGGGGCAGGGAAGTGGGATAATTTTGACTGGCACAAATCAGTAACTCACATGGCTCCCATTTCAATCCTGTTTGCATTATATCTTACAAAGTGCTTCCCTCAAAATGACCCTTGCCTCGCTCTCTTAGCATTCCTGACTTCTTTCCACCTCTCAGATATGATGTATGTACTCACCTGTTTGTATACTTTACTCTCCCCAGAGAATGTAAATCCCTTGAGGGTGTGGACTGTTACTCCTTTTGTCTTTATATTTAGAACGTAGCCCAGTGTCTTGTACAGAGTAGTCAGTTAATGAACATTTGTTAGATTGGAACAACTTTAGAAGTCCAGCTCCCTCATTTTATGGATGAAGAGATTGAGGCTCTGAGAATTTAAGTGGCCTGCCAACAAGCACACGGGTAGAGTGGGTGTGTGAACACCTGTCCTCTGACTCCAAATCAACTCTTCCACGGTGCATCAGGCAGAGCATGGTCAATATATCCATTGTACAGATGAGGAAACTGAGGGCAAGAGAAATTCATGGCTTGTCCAAAGTCACTTAGTGAGGAAATAAATGGTAGTGGCAGTACTCCATCCTAGGTCTTCTGATGCCAAGTCCCCACTGTACATTCTCCTGTGCTGCACTTCTTTCAATAAAGAACATCATAAATAATTTGAATTTTGATAATGAATAATATTTTAGAGGTGATATCGCAAAACTTGTCTGTTGCCCACAAAGCTAAGGATGAAGGTGTGAATGTACTTGAATGTAATAGGATTTTAGAGTGGAGAAGAACCTTGGAATAGAAAATGTCCCAGATGGATGCTGTCCTATACTTCACTGATTGGGGGTGACTTCCCCAAGATCACATAGCCAGTTAGTATTTTTGCACTGGCCAAAAGCAGCTTTAGATGCCATGCTTGAAAGGACAGAACAGTGTCTTGGTCTGATGATTCCTTTTGTGAAATGAACTTTATTAACATGTTATCCATTTTCACACTCAGGGCTTCTTTGCTCTAACATTTTAATGTTCATTTTGTAGCTACTCCTTGTTCCCTGTGTCTTATGACAGACTTCGGTCAAAAATAATAGCGTTATGAAGTTATTGCTTTGCCCTGTATTGTGGGAGACCACGCTGGGGTGTTGGGCTATCTCTTCCTGAAATCCACTTCAATCAGAATTTTCTAGGGTGTTCAAGAAATGTAGGTGTGTTCCATTTTTCCAAGTGTGTAGAGATTTAGCCTTGAGCAGACTTGAGTTGGGGTGTGGCTGGGTATGAACTGGCTCTTCCAATATCTGCAGGAAGAATATTTGAAGACACACCAGAGGGAAGAGAACAGATTTGTTGTGGGTGATTCTGGGGGGACAGAGCTAGGACCCCAATGGGGTTAGTTGCAGTGGCAGATTTTCTCTAAATGTGATAAAGAACTTGATAATTACCAAGTTTGATTGGGGGCGGGGTAGGCACCTGCAGCCAGTGAGTAACAGAGCTTCCTCTGTTGGGAAGGATTCAAGAGAAGTCGTCCCCTTGTAGAGGGGTTCCATCTTTTAGATAGGCAGTTGGACTCGGTTGCTTCCGATGTCATTCTCGTTTCTGCCTTACCTATAAAGGATTGTTAATTGGGAACCATATTTCTCTTTGTGCTTTAAGCTTTACAAAGGTTCTATATCAGATTTTGCTTGCTCTCTTGGGGAAGGGGAAGGAAAGGAGGGAGGGAGGACAATTTGGAACTGAAAATCTTACCCAATGAGTGTTGAAAACTATCTTTACATGTAATTGCAAAAAAAGAAAATACTATTAAGTGCAAAAAACCAAAAAGATTGGCAAAGGCTGGTCTTTACATCTACCAACTGTGTTTTGCCTTTAAGATTAAGATCCCATAGCAAGGAACCCTGGGGGACAGATAGTAATAACAGTAGCAGCTTGTGGCTGTAGAATGCTTGACAGTTTATAGGCACTGTGTTCATAGTGGCCATGGAAGGTGGGTGTTATTACCATCTTAAGGAGGAAACTGGGGCCAGAGATGTTTGTTGTGCTTAGCCTTTCACGGTGTCTATGTGGTGAGCTTAAGGGGCTTCTGAACATCTTTTGGCTTGGCTTCTCAGTGCGAAGAGCAGTGGACTTAGAGGCAAGGAAGCCTAGGAGTTCTAGCCCCAAGACAACTACTTATTAGCAGTATGGCCTTAGACAATTTCTCTTAGCCTCAGCTTCCTCATCCGTCAAAAAGTTAATAATTCTAGGGCTCTCTCCTTTATGAGGAAGCTATGAGAAAACTACTTCATCAACTGTAAATTACTGTGTGAATTTGAGCTATTACAAGCATCTGTCCCTGGGGTACTCTCCCAAGAGCTTTTCCACTCATAATTATAACATACAAACATTTGATTAATATACCATTTACTTAGACTTGTTGCAAAATAGCTATGTAGATTTTCTTTCTGTCAAGTAAAGAGTTAACCGGTGTATTCTGGTAACTGGAATGGAAAGGGCTTGTTTCTTGGTCATGTGGGTTGGAGAGTGTGGGGGACAGAGAAGCCAAACCATGTACCTCAGAGTGCTTGTAGTATCATCCATTTCTTGCATTTATGTCCGGGTGGGCCCATGGCTAACTCACAGGAGTGCTGAGGTCGACTTTATTAGCTGGTATTAACTTACAGATAGCTTGGAGGGTTGAAACATGAGTGATGATGTCTTTCCCTAGTGATTTATGCTTTGGGGTTGGTCTGACCCAAGAATTGCATGTTTTTGTTCTTTCGGATTTGTTCCAATTCTGGATCATCTATTTTATTTTAATGAATGAATCAATGAGTGAGTGAATAAATGAATGAAAAAAGCATTTATTAAGCACTCTACTTTGTGCTAAGTACTATGTCAAGTGTACCGGGGCTACAAAGATTTTTTAAAAGGATAGTCCCTGTCCTCAAGGAGCTTATATTCTAATAAGGAAAGACTATACATAGGCAGGAGGTAACCAGGGAAGGAAGTTTACCAGAGAAGGTAGTTTTGTTTGGGGAGGTGGAAAGCTGGGGGATGTGGTGAATATGCCCATAGTAGCCAGCATGTGGCCTGGATAGCTGGATGGGATGGGAAACTGAAACTGACTGATGGTGTCTAGGGCCAGCCAGTAGATAAAGGGGGCTAGTTTATACATACATACTCAGTCACCAATCATCTGGATTAGACATTAGAAGGGGAGCTTCACAAATGAGTGGATTATGTGGGGTATAGATTCAGGAATACCCCGGTTGGAGGATGCTGGTCCAGGTGGGGAGGAGCAGGTCAGCGGCAGCAGCGGCAGCAGCAGCAGCAGCAGGCCACATGGTAAGGTAGCCTGGCTAGATAACTGGATACCTGCACGGTGTGTGAAGCTAAAACTAATGGAAAGTTTTCTGTTTTTGAATTTGATACCAGATAGTTTTGTGTTATACTTTGTGATAATAGAGATGCAAGTCTCCTTTTTTCGGGGTTTTTTGTTTGTTTTTAAATTTTCACCACAATGATGTCTCCTTGAGGCGTGAAGATGACCCAGAGTTCTTGAAGGCTTTACCAGCAAAATATAAGCCCTGGAAAATGTAGCACCCACTTTGGGATACCTCTCCAACATGTCATTCACAGGTTTCTAGGTTAGTTCCCCAGCCTTACAAACCCCCACCAGTATACTTCCCATTAACATTGGGCACTATAGGTATAATTAACTCAAAAAAAGGCATTTCCTAGAATGCCATAGGAAAATAGTAGCTACACGTCATTCTGAGAAACCTGAGCATACTCTCCTATAAATAGAGCGTCCAAGGGGAGGATGGGCACCAAACTTCGAATCTAGCTAAGGTAAGGGATCCGTGTAAAGAACGTATGTGCAGTTCACATATAAGGCAATTCACAATTCTGGTACTGCTGGACTTCCAGATCTTTCTACTTTTTTCAGTTTTCCTCATGTTTTTCACTTTTTCCTCATGCTGCTTCTGTGCTGTGAAGTTCGCTCTGCTACTAGACTGGACTTGTACCTCCTAGTGCATGTTGATTTTTGCTGTGCACATTAGTGCACTGGACGTCCTGGGCTTGCTCTTCACTGATCGGTCGTAGACTCCACTGCCTTCAGTTCCAGGCTCAGCTGGAGTCCTCTGTGGAGTACTGCCGTGCTCTTCCAGAAAGGGCAGGAACCCTTACCTACAGCTGCCAAAAGCCTCCCTTCTTTTGCTGCCTTGGGAACTTAGTTCTGAGGTTTGTCACCTCCCAGGAAGTGGGACGGTGTTAGCCTTTGCTTTCCACAACTCTTTCTAGTATAGGGCTTGAGTCCCCTCAGTGAGATACCTAACCTTGAATTTATGGGAGCTATTAAGTATATTTGTTAAAGCTTGATTTCTGCCAGCCATAAATAGACAGTGGCCATTTGCCCAGTAATTACTAAACAGTGTCTCCTGGTGGTCCATGTAAATGAGTAAGAAAACCTTTCTGTGCCAGTCTGTGTCCTGGGGGTAAATTGGTAATCTCTCCTGGCCACCCAGCTACTTTCCTCACAGTGTCATACCCCTCAGATAGTACCTTTATAAGGTACAAAATTATCCCCACAAATCTAAAAGGGCCTCACCTCCCACTGTTTCTGTTACGCTTCTGATGTCATAGCTTGCAGATTTGGCAGTCTGAAAGACTTACCTCCCGCTCAGTGAAATTTGCTATCCATACAAATCACTTGGATGAGGGAGCAGGATATTTGAAGGTAAGACCCTGAGCAAGGGAATGAAGCCACTCATCTTAGCATTCTTTTTATTTATTCATCATCTTTTTTTTTTTTGAAGGGGGGACGGCAAGGTGGTTGCAGTTAAGTGACTTGCCCAAGGTCACACAGCTAGTAAGTGTCAAGTGTCTGAGGCCAAATTTGAATTCAGGTCCTCCTGACTCCAGGGCTGGTGCTCTACTCACTGCGCCACCCAGCTGCCCTACATCTTAGTATTCTTGAAGAGAGAATGCGCGTCTTCATTTTCACTCTGACTCTTTTCTGTCCTGCTGCTGCTCAGGGATCGAGATGGGCTCACCAGAGAACTATACTAAGGAGGAACCGATCCATTTATTAGACTGTATTCTCTGGTACCTTGGATCTCCATTTGCCCAATAAGCCATTTATGCCTAGCCATTTCCTACCCAGGGAACATGTGTGTAAACTCTCCCCCATTCCTTGCTTTTTACCTTTTCCATTAAGCTTCAGAAATAAATTGTTCTAGGGAAGAGAATGTTTGTTTGTTTTTAATGTAGATTTTCGTTTTTATTTTCGATCCTATCCCTTAGGAAATATTGATAAACTGTTGAATTTAGAGGGTACAGCTTTGATAAGCAAGCATTTATAGGATTTTCAAAATGTTGTGTGAAAGTGTTTTGATACCCATATGCTAATACCGATCCTTTATTCACACAATGAGATCTTGTGTTTTGTTGTCTAGTGTTTTTTACTTGAAGGAATGTTCATTTTTGTCCCATAACATTTCTCACTGAATTTGCTGAAGAAATTGTACCTCATCCTTGTCGGTGAAAATAATAGGCCATCCTTTTGTGGAAAATGGCTTACCAAATGGCCTTTTATTTGAAGAGTGTTTTGAATGGTGCCACCAATTGATGCATAGCAAGAGATGTTTTTAATTTGCTAAATCATGCGGTGTCTAAAGAACCAAACAAAAAAAGTGTTACTTTTTTAAGCATTAAGCTTCAAAAATGTTACAAATTTATTTACCTTAAATTATATTTACTGTTATAATTCCATCAAGTTTATCTAATTTTCTGCTATATGTTAATATGTTCACATGAAAAAGGTCTTAGAAAAAAGCTTTTGTTTGGCAGGCTGGTATAGCTATATAAATGATGTAAAATATTATTTTATGTCAAATAATAAATTATCTGGAAGGTTTAGAATACTTTATTGCTTATGTAAAATTGGGAAACTTTTTATTATATAATTATAGAAATATATTATAATTTATTGCACTATATAAGTATAATTATATACTTATAAGTCGATCACTTAAATGACATATACTGAAACAAATGTTTGTATTTGTGTCATAAGCACCATCATTGCCTCTGGAAAAGGTGTGTCTATGGACTGCCCTATTGTTCTTTGGTGACTTTCCAGACTCCCCTGTCTCTTCCATTAGAAGGTGAGATCTTTTAGGGCAGGAATCATTTACCTTCCGTATTTGTGTCCCTACCCATAGTTTAGTACTTAGTAAATGCTTAATATACTTTTTATTCATTTATTCACAGTAAATAGGAAAGTAAAGGCTTTGAATACGATTCTGTTGGCCAAAGATCAGCCTAGCTTAATACAGAGACCGTCACCAGCCTAGTGGGGAATCAGGTAGTTCATTCTTTGGCCACAGAAATCCATGAAACAGATAAAATTACAGAATGGCCCAGCCCATTGCGGCCACCTTCGGCTTGAGTGTCATGAAGACTCTTTCCATAGGATAATCAGGAGATGTTAGGCACAATGAGCCTGAAAAGCATTGCAAAACAGATTATTTCAAAAGATGGGAAGTGTCAGTTTATTACGTGGGAGCCATTTTGGAATCAGCTGTTTCTTCGCACTTGTATGTTGACCTGTTAGGTCAAAGGTCAAAATTAAAATCAGATAAGGATAGAGTTGAGAAGATGATACTGGGGTGGTTAAAAGCTAAAATCCTGTCTCTTTAAACAAGCTGCTAACTGGGTAAAAGTAAAGACACCGATTCTGATTATGACCACATTACCTAGGGGAGAGTTAGGGACAAAACCAGTTTAGTCTGCAAGCTGATTTGCCAAGTATTCCAGAGGTGGAAGATTACAGAATGGTCTGGCCTCAGAAACAGTGAAAAATGGGGAAAATGAGCCTCAGAAAACTTGACATTCAAGACTTAGTTATGCCATATCATCCTAAGAGAATTTGTAGAAGAGGCTGGAAGGACAGCAGATAGCACAAAATGGAATGGGTCTGCCAGCATTTTTTTCTCCTCACAAGTGAACTTTTTTCCCTCTCTTTTTCAATTAATTAATTATTCCCACTTAATAGCATTTTATTTTTTCCAATTATATGTAAAGATAGATTTCAACGGAACATGTACAATCCTATTATACATATTAAACATTTCCACATTAGTCATGTTGTAAAAGAAGAATCAGAGCAAAAGGGAAAACACAAGAAAGAAAAAACAAAGAAAGGAGAGAAAATAGTCTGCTTTGGTCTGCGTTCAGACTCCATAGTTCTTTCTCTGGATGTGATTGGCATTTTTCATCAAGAGTCTTGGAATTGTCTTAGAACTAGATCATTGCATTGCTGAGAAGAGATAAGTCTATCAAAGTTGGTCACTGCACAGTGTTCTCCTGGTTCTGCTCACTTCACTCAGCATCAGCTCAGTTCATGTCAGTCTTTCCAAGTTTTTCCTAACACAGTAGTATGCCATTACATTCATATACTGCAACTTGTTCAGCCATTCCCCAGTCGATGCGCATCCACTCAATTTCCAATTCTTAGCTAACACAAAAAGAGCCGCTGTAAATATCACTGAACCCCTGTTAATTCCAGTATTACATAGGAAATTCACTAGCATTCAGGGCTCTTTTCACAACCTGGCCCCTTTCTACATTTCTGTTGCTAGACTTAACGCTTAGGGAGCGGGTCAGTAAGCATTTAGTAAGTGCCATCTATGTGCCAGCCATGTCCTGGGCTAAGTACTAGGAATACAAACAATTGCTGCTGTTGGATGCAGTCATTTGCGTATCGGGGGCTACCTAACCCTGGCCCTATGGTTGGAGCAGGTTTCGTGATAATTAGTTGGAGCCAGTCTTAGGATATCTCTGGAAACTCCCTGTTGCTGCACCTGGAGCCTGCTGTTCTCACCAGATGTCACCACTCCCAAGGGTCCCCTGCCTTGTCTATGGACTTTCTGTTATACAAAGCAACAGCTTTGCCAGACTGTGCCTTCCATTAGACTCCCTCCCTGCTGCTATTTAAACCCTGTCCCCTCTGCCCCCATGGGCACTCTAGGACTTCCCTTGCCCCAGTTAAAGATCCTAGTTTTTGCTGCTTTGGTAGTTTTCTTTATTTCAGGTTGACACTGTTCCTCACTTACTCATGGCACACAACGATCCATCATCCCTGGACTTGGTGCTTTTTCATTAACTATATCGGTTATTTGTGTGTTGCTTCCCCCACAGGAATGTGAACTCCTTGAGGTGAGGGACTGTGCTTTTGCTTTTCTCAGTATCCCTAAGGCTTAGCACAGCGCCCGGCACATAGTGCTTACTGAATGTTTGTTGACCGACTGTTCATGTTATTGGTGATTGAGGAAATACCACCTTTCAGTTCTAATACCATAGCTCCCAGAGACTATATATGAGGAAGAGGAAATGGTGCACAGGGAAAAGAAGTCCTGAGAATGTAAACGGAATCCATCCATCCCATAACTTGGGGACGTAGTCATTATTTTTCAAGATATCTCAGAGGGAGGAAGATTCCACAAGAATGGGAAAGATCAGACATGTTAATAGGATCCCCCTCTCCCCAGGAAAGAGACCCCAAACAGCATCAGGATCAACCAGCTAATTCGTATCCCTGCTTTCTCATCTCCCTAACTGTTATCAGAAAGATATTTGCTTTTTTGGAGGGCTTCTTTGTTGAGAAAATGAGGAGGACCCCTAGGCTCTTGAAGTTGATTCTACAGCTGACTGCACCCTCAATAGACAGTACATGATCCTTTTAAGTTTTAACACGGCATTTTTATGATGGAAAAAGCATTTGGCTTATATCCGTTGCTTCAGATCTTGCCCTTAGAAATATAAGCGCTCTCTAAAGCTTGCTCACTTACACGAAGGGGTTTCACATATTGAAAGGCAAATGATCATGTCCCTCAGTTCAGCAATTATCTATCAAGTGCCTTTTTTTTGCAAGGCAGTGGGCTGGGGCTGCAAAGACATAACACTAACATTTGTCTCAAGGATCTTATCTTTTTAAATGTAAATTTTTGCCAGCGTCTTTTATTTTTACACCATCTTCATTTCTCAGTTTACTCCTGCCTCTCAGAGAACATACCTTATAACAAAGACTAAAGTGGGTAAAGAGGGGGTTCTTGGCAAAATTAATCAACATATAACCAAGTCCTCCATGATGTATCGTATTCCACATCCATAGTCAGTCAGCACTGCTTCAGAGAATTCAGGGAGATGCAGTCTCAGCGCTTCTTTGGGACCCGTTTGGTCAGTATAATTTTATAACGCTTGATTTCAAGATTTGTGTTTTCTTTCTATTTACATGTTATATTTATATATATTTGTATTATAATATGTAATGTATATTATATTTATATGTAATGTTTTTCTACTTTATTCCCTTTGCATGTCATATTATTTCTTATGCTTCTTTATAGTTTTCATTTTCATTATCTGTTATTACACAATAATGTTTCATCAATTCTGTGTACTACAATTTATTTAATAATTTCCTTAATTGATGGCCATTTCCTTTGTGTCTTTTTAATTTATTTTATTGATCCTGAACTTATATACCCCCACAAGGAACATTTCTATCCACATAGTAGAACATGAAAAAGAGAAATGTATTTGAAAGTCAGTTTTCATTTTGTTTTTGCTTTTTTTTTAAAGTTACATACCCCATACATTACTTTCAAAACTTAATTTCCTTTTGTTTTCTTCTATTCATCTTTTAAAATGTGTTAATGGCCCATTTCGTTAGGTATGACTATTGCCCTCCCACCAAAAAAAAAAAAAAACTGGGAAAAATCCCTGGTAACAACTAAGCATAGTCAAGCAAAATTCATTCACATAGTGGCCCTGTGCAAAAATGTATTTTTCTTTCTGCACTGTGAATCCATTACCTCTCTGTCTGGAAAAGGGTAACGTGCTTCATTTTAGGTCCCATAAGGTAAGATTTATCATGGCTCTGTTCAGAGTTTTGAAGTCTTTCGGAGCTGTTTTTCTTGACTATGTTGCCATTGTATAAATTGTACTTCTGGCTCTGCTTATTTCACTCAGCCTCAGTTCCTGCTTTCCAGGAATCTTTGAAAAGTTCTCATCAGTTATTAAAGAGCAATGAGTTTCCATTATATTTATATACTGTGATTTATTCAGTCATTCCCCAGTTGATGGACCCCCCCCCCCCCCGCGTGCCTCACATAGGTTCCAGTTCTTTTCTTTTTCCTTTTAATTCCTTTTTTAGGATCAGAAAGTTGTAGAAACAGTATTGTTGTTTTGCAACTTTTTCCTCCTTGGTATTATCTTTATTCTTTACCACCCCCTCCTTTTACCCATCCCCACTTATTTCTTTGTTGAATTTGATTTGAGAGAGAAAGAGAGAGAGAGAGAGAGAGAGAGAGAGAAAGAGAGAGAGAGAGAGAGAGAGAGAGAGTATGTGTTTTGGTCTTCAGTCTATGTCACATGAATGGGGTTTATGTGATACCTGCTACTCCCACTCTTTCCTCTCAGTTTATATGCTCTTCTTACACACCCCAAATATGAGAAAAATCAAATTTCATCCCTCTTCTTCTTTATTTCTCCACTGTTTAATCTTTCTAGCCTCCCTTCTCTTTTCCTTATTTTAACCCTCAGAAAAGAACCAGTCTACCCCAAGGTCCTCTGATTTTTTAATTCTTTAGTCTTCCTCATTGTATTTTGAAGATGTAAAAATTGTGATGAGACATTTATTTCTTCTCCCCCATTAGAATGTTAGCCCCACCCTATTATATAGCCCCTTCCAGTTGTTCAAATAAATTTACTTTTGTAGATTTCTCTTGACTCTTGTATTGGCTTTATAGAGTTTATATAGTGCTGGTCTTTTCATCAGAAATACTTGGAAGTCCTTGGTTTCTCTATTTTTCCCCCCCATAGGATTACACTCATCTTTGGAGTATACGTTATTCTTACCTATAAGCCCATATCCTTTTCCTTTTGGAAAATTGTATTCTAAGCTCTCCTTTTGTTTATTGTTGAAGCTACCAGGTCTTATGTGGTCCTAACTATGGCTCTTTGGTACTTGAACTCTTTTTTCAATGCCTGTAATATTTTTTCATTGATGGGGAAACTGGATTTTCTTTATGACATTTTTGGGACTTTTCCTTTTTCAAGTTTCTTTCACTTTGCTGTCTAGTTCTGCTGGGTAGTTTTTGCTTGTTATTTCTTGAACTGTTGTGTCTAAGGTTTGGGGTTTTTTTAATCATGGTTTTCAGGGAGGTCGATAATTACCTTTTCTTGATTTTTTTGGCTACCTTTGGATCTACAGTGATTTCTGATAGTGGTTGAGATTTTCCTTTTACCCATTTCTGCAGCCTTAGTGGAGTTTGTGGCAGATCTAGCATCTATCTCCTGGCTGGCTTTTGGTTGGGGAAGTTGGCCCTGTTTCTTCTTGACCTAGGTTCCTATCTTCAACCTGGGCTCCTGCACTGACCTTTACTCATACAGGGTCCTTCCAGATCTTTGAGGTTTAAAGCCTTGGATCTTCAGCATCCTCTGTGGAGTCTTAGGGCCTTGTAGCTCAGGCATGTCATAGTCCTTACTAGCAGCTGCTGCTTCTGGTGACACCTGTTGTCACTGGTGGTTTTCTGACCACTCTGGGGTTTTCTGGGGGTCCTTTTGTTTCCTCCAGATGCAGAGGCTACATTTGTCTCTGGACCATCTCTGATCCTGCTGGGAGACTTAAGGCTTTGATAGCTTTCTCTGGCTTTGACAGTACTGATTTTGATGGAAGCCCCTTTCTTATGGCCAAAGGGTTTTGATTGGCTTTTTTATGTAGTTCTGGGATAGAATCATTGTAGTTTTTCATTAGATTTCCTGACCTTTATTTGTCCTGGTGTGATTTTTAGGGTTTTGCTAGAGTAGAGGTGGGGCAAGAAGCTATATTGGCCAAGAGATAAAGATCTCCCTTCTTTTTGTTCTTTGCTAATACAGAAAGTGCTACTATAAATATTGTCGTATATGTGGGACCTTTCTTTTTATCATTAACTTCTTTGGAGTCTGTGTCTAGCAGTTAGGTCTCTGGATTGAGGGGTTGGACATTGTACTAGCATAATTCTTAATTGTTGGTTTGTTTAAAGTGGTTGGACAGATTCATACCTCCACCAATGGTGTCTACAGCCCTAAGGAGCTTATCTCTCTAATAGGCAGGACAGATATATGTAAAAATAACTGTGGTATTCTTAAGAAGTAAGTAAGTGTTAAATAGATGTCGAAACAGTACACTATAAGAAATGTGAGCTTAGAGAGATGGCTTTATACTGAGAGGTAGGGGTTGGAGAAATTAGTGACAGCTGCAAGGAAGACATGGTGCCTGAACTGCACTTTGCAGGAAGAGAGGGACTTCACGAGATAGAGAAAGCGGGAGTTTGATGATGGCTCACTCCAAGTCTTGGGGAATATTGTCTTCCCCTCTGAAATCGTCTGGTATTTAATTTGTGTACGTCCTGTATGTGCCCAGTCATGCATGTTGTTTCTCCCACTGGAATGAGAGCTCATTGAGAGCAAGGATTGGGATCGCTTTTCTTTCTATTCCCCAGCACTCAGCATAGTATCTGGCACATAAGAAACAGTTAGTGAATGTTTATTGACTGGTCGGTCAAAGCACGTGAGCAGAGGGATGAAGATCGGAGAGGGCAAGACCAGAATCAGGGGCGAAGAGTGTTTGTGTTGGAGCAGAGCCATTGGAGGCGATTCTTTAAAGGAACCAGATTGTGGAACTAGGCAAGGGGAGCTGGGTGCCAGGCTGGGGAGAGCCTTGAGTGCTGGGATCAGGGGTTTTTGCTGTGTTTGTGAGTAGAGGAGTGATGTTCAGAGGACTTGTTCTTCCTGAAGATTACTCAGGCAGCACTGGGAGGATAGATTGCTGAAGACAGAGCTTGGAGGCCGGAAGGTTCGGTAGGATGGGATTTTACTTCTTTGGGAGAAGAATTGAAAACCCAAAGTAGGGTGAATCGCAATGCGAGTTGGGGGGGCTATAAGATAAATTTTGTAGGCAGAATTGGCAGTGGGTAACTAGGTGGTACAGTGGATAAAGTTCTGGGCCTGGAGTCAGGAAGGCCTCCTCTTCCTGAGTTCAAATCCAGCCTTAGACGTTTACTAGCTGGGTGACCCTGGGCAAGTTCTTTAACCCTGTGTGCCTCAGTTTCCTCATGTGTAAAATGAGCTGGAGACGGAAATGGCAAACCACTCTAGTATCTTTGTCAAGAAAACCCCAAATGGGGTTATGGAGAGTCGGACATGACTGAACACCAACTAAACAACAGAATTGACAGACTTTGCAGCTGGATATTGGTGGCAAAATAGGAGGGTTAAGTTAGCTCTACTCTAGGCTAAATATTCCTGTTCTTTTAGCTAATGATCCTCAGACCTGGCCTTCTGCCCTTCCCCCCACTGCTCCCCCTCTTGGATTTACCTCAGCTTGTCTGTGTCCCCCCTTAAAACAGTGTTGGCCGTTAATCATTGACCAGACTAGAAGTACCCGTGGTGCACACACAGCGCCTCGGTCTCTGGTAATTCTGAAAACAGTGCCTTCAGGGAGGCTGTCATAGTCACCTGTTTTCTTTTCTCTCCCCAGGCCATATATGACTGCCCCTTCCTACCCTTACCCAGATTCCATCAACAGACAACATTGCCTGGATGCAAACTATGCAGCTGTGGGCTCTGCCAGCTTCTTACCAAAAAATGGTGATTTTCCTCAGGTAAGTTCCCCTGACACTCACACCCCAAGGTTCTTTGGGGCTTTTAACCAGACTTGCCTTCTGCGTTTGGAAGAGATTTGGACGGGCTTTTCTGAATGCCTCTGGAGGTACCCTCAGCCACGCCCTCCACCTCACTAGTCTTTTGCAGTCTCAGTTCTTACTCTTTGCTGGGTGACTTTAATTGGTGGTAATGCCTTTGAAAGGGGGGATGAGACATTGTCTTCCACGGAGATCATGTGACTAGAGCGCTCACCAGGCCTCAGATACTTTCTAGACTTCCTTCTTGCGTCAGAGTCCCATAGCTTCCGTATTCAGAGGCCTGGTTTGGTTGATTCTGTAGGGTGCCTGGGCAAGACGTCAGCATGACCTCTGTTGCCCAGTTGCATCCTGAAGTGATTGTCTTACTTATCAAAGTCCTTCATAGATTGGGATCCAATTTTAGATAGAGTAAATGGCTTTTCCCAGTTGTGAAATCTCTGGAAGCTCATGCCAGAGGCTAAACTCAGAGGGTTCCTAGCTGCAGGATACAGTGGTACCTGAACTTGTAATTTTGAATCAAGGCCCCAGTGTTCCTTCCCAACACTTAGAATTGGGAAGGCCGTTGCCTGGGAAGAACACTGCCTGTGGAAATTGGAAAGCCTCTCCTCTGTCTATTACCCATGATGTGACGTTCAACAAGTCGCTTATCCCTTTGGAGCCTCAGGAACTTTCTTGGTCAAATGAATCGTTCAATTCTCTGACTTCCTCAGGTTTCCCTCTATAATATGTCTCAGCCCTCTCCCTCCCCATTCCCACTGTCACTGTTGTATTTTAGACCTTCATGACATCTGGCCTGGACTTTTGTGATAACTTCATTACTGGTCTTCATATCACTAGTCTCTCCTCTCTTCAATCTATCTTCCACATGTTGCCAAAGGAATCTTAATATGTTACCTCCCAGATCAGAACCCTTCAATGGTTCCATGATGCCAAAGGTTCAGCTACATACTTTTTAGTCTGGCATTCAAGGCCTTCTATAATCTCCAGACTAGCTATCCAGCTTTATCTCAAATGACTGCTCTTTATGCATTATATACATCCTGATCCATATCTGGCCACTGGACCTAGATGGCTGCAGAGGAGAAAGTGAGACTGGTGACTTTGTACAGCCTTCTCTCACTTAAATATAATTCACTTGCATGTCATGGTATCACCTCCCTGACATCATGGTCCTCTTTGAGAACGAAGGACAAACAGCAACCTCTGTGAGTAAAGGAGCTGACCACTAGGGACCCAGTTGGGCAACATGCCTTCCTTCCCTCTCTCCGTAGGGTATCATACCCTTACCTGTCTGTGCTCTGCCCAAAGGGGATATAAATTATAATTTCTGAAATTTTGTTTTGTTTTGTTTTTCTATTAAAGACCAACCTTAACCCCAGATCACTCTGGTTTCAGACCAAGTTCTACTTGGTCACTGTTTGGGCCCTGAATGAGTATAAATAACAGATGTTTCCATTTTGGCCAGAAACCCTGAAGATCTTCCCCTCCCAGATCTATTAGAGGTTATTTTCTGCCTCATTTCTAATTAAGTCTTCATCACTGAATAGGTGATGCCTCAGTCAAACTGAGATCTGTTAAAGACCTTAGCTTGAAAAGGCCAAGGTCCCCCACTGCATCCTGGGCCATCTGCAGTTGTTCTGATCTGTATCTGGCTATCGGACCCAGATGGCTCTGGGGGAGAAAGTGAGGCTGGTGACTTTGCACAGCCCTCCCTCACTTAAATCCAGTTCACCTTCATGATGTCATGGTCCTCTTTAAGAATGAAGGACAAACAGCAGCAGCTGAGCTAGACATTTCATTGTTCCTTTTTTACCTCCATGCATTTGTGTGTGCCTGAAATGGACTGCTTCCATATCTATAATTATTTGTTTTTACGTCTCCTCTGTTTCCCATGTGAGGAGACCCATTCTTCACCCTTCTGCTTCCAGAGCTCCGCTCAGGTGCCACCTCTGCCATGGTGCCTTGCTCGAGTCCTCCCCAGAATTTATCATTTACTCTCAAGCCTCTTCATGTAAGTGTATCATAGCCATTTGTACACATATCTCATTCTCCTACTAGCATAAGCTTCTTTGGGGTAAGAATTGTGTCATTTAAAAAAATCTTTGTATCCCTAGCACTCAGCAAATTATCCTTTATACCAGTGGTATCAATTTTTGCAGGCCTCGTGTTGACATAGAAAACCATAAATTAACATGCTCTTTGATGGAACCCTAATAAAGCTGTCCCCAGCCCCAGCATTCTAACTTCCTTATGGGCCCCACTGAACAGCAGGTATGTCCTGATTTAACCACACAGTCTAACTTTAACCATGCCACAGGCCCCCAGGACTCAATACAGCCACTGCCCGTAGCTAGCTACTGCCCCCAGATCCAATTCACGTATTTGAACAGGTGTGTCCTTGCACTCAGCCACAATCACATCATCCGTTTAGCCAAAGACAGGACCACAATACCTAACTATTCATCTTGACCAGACAGGACCACAATAGCCAGCCAATCAGAAAGCAGCACGACCAGATATTTGACCACTGAACCATAGAAGGGACCCCTCCCCTATTACCTAATCCCTTGACAAACCCCTCCTGCCTTTTTAATATTCATAATTTCTGTTGTGTAATCAGCATCAATACACTATAAATTTGCCTTGTTGTCTTACTAAGCTGCTGGTTCCTTTTGGAACCTCACCTGCTTCTGAGGAGTGTCCACCCTCAATAAACATCTGTACTTGGATTAGATGTGGCCTGGCTCTGAATTCTTGGAGACGGTGCTGCCATGATACACCATGAAACTGCAGCATCTTCATTGTTTTTGTATTTTTATTTGTGTTGTTAAGCATTTCCAGATTACATTTTAATCTGGTTGGGCCACACTGGCTTGACATCTCTGCTCTACATAGTTGGAATGTAGTAAATATTAGTTGTATTGAGTTACAGATAGTTCTTCCCTCTGGGGATTGTACTTGCAGCGCGTACCCGACTGGGTTGTTCTAGAGAGACTGCTTTGTAAAGTCAAGGCATTTTATACATGTGTTCTATTTCTGTTGTTTCCCTTCCCCCCGGCCCTGGACTGGGCATCTTCCTTCTTGCCTCCTTTACTTAATCACTCACAGGGTTTGACTTAGATGGAAGTCAGCAGCTCCCTTCCTTCAGAGGAGGCTGAGGAGCACCACTACTCACTGTCTTCCTGGCCTCTGTGCCCTCAAGTTCCCCAGCACAATTACCTTTACTACTTAAGTAGACTAAGGACTTTCAGGCCTGGCTGTCCCCCTCCATACTGAGCTCTTAGGATTCCCTGCTCTTTCTATTATTGGCCCTGTATATGGATTCTCTTTTATGTGTTGTGTGTCCCAACTAGAGTGTGAATGCCTTGAGCAGATCACTGTCTGTCCTTTTTTCTCTGGGTCTTCTGCTCTCAGCCCAGTGCTGGGCACATAGAAAGCACTTCATAAATAAGTGCTTTTTCATTCATGCATTTCTGTAATATTTCCTTGTATGCCGGTTTCTCTTGCCAATGAAGTGGCATCAGAGACCTGTCAAGGAGGCATTCTGGATTTGGCGTCCAGGACGTGGGTTTCAGTGACTGCTCTGACATTTAATAGTTCTATGACAATCAGCGGACAAGTTACGTAATCTCTCCAAGACTGTGTTTCATCATCTGTAAAGTCAGGTTAGGCTAATTGTAGCAGCAGTCATAGGAGCAGACATTTCTGGAGGGCTTGAGACCTTGCAGAATGTTTAAATCCATGTTCTCATTGGAGCCTTACCAACAACCCTAAGAGATGGCATGCTAGGTTTGGAATCCAAGGACCTGGATGCACACCTTGGCTCTATTGCCTGTGGCTTTGGTGGCCCTGGGCAAGAGGACACTTTATCTTCCCTGGCCAGAGTTTCCCATGGGGAACTTTGTATTCTGCTGGGGATCCAAAGAAAGGCAAGAACAAGACTTGTCTTCAAGGAGCTTCCACTCTAGATGGAGCAGCAGGAAGATCTCTGAGGTCTCTTCCAGCTCTCGGGCCGTGAGACTGTAAAATGACAAGGTAGACGGGTCCCTTAGGTCTTTCCCAAACTCTCACAACAGCCAGTCTGTGTCAGCTATTGTGGATGTAATTTCTAGGCTCTTCTTCCTCCTCTTGGCATTTTCCCTGGCTGCCCACATGCCTGGAATGCTCTCCCTCCTCAGCTCTGCCTCCTGGCTTCCCTGGCCTCCTTCAAGTCCCAGCTAAAACTCCACCTTCTACAGGAAGCCTGTCCCCATGCCCCTGCATTCTGGCACCTTCCCTTTGTTGAGTCTTCTCAGTATATCACGCGTACAGCTAGTTTATACGTAGCTGTCGGTTTATTGTCTCCCATGTCAGATCCTTTGGTGCTGGGTTTCCAGCATTGCTGTTCCTTACCCCTGTAGTCATTTTGGTGCGAGTTTTAGATCCCAGCATCATGTGACCCCTGCCATTTATCCAGCTGTTTGGTGGCAGAAAGGACCCAGCGGTGGGTGAACCAGCACTGGACGGCATTCCCTTTCAGGGAGCAAAAGGGGCCAGGGGCAGGACATGCCAGCCTTGGACTTCCTGCCAGCATGTCGAGCTTGTCCAACTGTCATCCTGCTGTCAGGCCGTGTCCTCTGGGCTGTCATTCGTTCTCTGCTTCCTTGACCCCTGATCTTATGCCGATGATTGATTTGGCTTGTGCTCTTGGCTCCTAGTCCAGCCTGTGCGTATGTGTGAGCTGCTTAGCGTTTCTGTTCTGTCAGCGTTCTTCCTCCTGGTGTCCTCATCATGCTCCGTACTGTACTCCAGCCATGCCCCAGCCTCCTCATCTCCACCTCTGTGTCATCATCTCCACCTTGGCCCTGGTGGGCAGTGGATAGTACGCCAAGCTGGAGGTCAGGAAGACCTGGGTTCAAATCTGACTTCAGACACTTCCGAGCTGTGTGAGGCTGGGCAAGTCATTTAACTGCTATCTGCCTTAGTTTGCTCAACTATAAAATGGGGATAATAACAGCATTTACTGTGTAGGGCTGTTGTGAGGATTAGATAAGATAGTATTTGTAAAGTGCCCGTAGCTCAGTGCTTGGCACATAGTAGGCTCTTTGTAAATGTTTATTCCCTTCTCTGCCTTCCCTAGATCTACTCTGGTAGTTCATTGCTGCCTGCCTGATGTAGGTAGAGTATACATGACATTAGACCTTACCCTAGAGTCCCAAGGGTGGTGAACCTGCAGCCTCAAGGCCACATGTGGCCTTGTAGGTCCTCAGGTATGTCCCTTTTACTGAGTCCAGGGGCCACACCTGAGGACCTAGAGGGCCATATGTGGTGTCAAGGCCACAGATTTGTCACCCCTGCGAGACTACCTAAGGGGAGTTACTGGAGGAGCTCCCTCCTCTCCCCCGCCCCCTTAAGGAAGTGTTGTTAAGGGATTGTGGAGGCTGCTCCTGGTGAGACCAATCCTAGATGAGCATCATCAAAAGGAACATCATAACCTGGGAATATATGGCTTCTGTGATTACATTGGGACCATCTTAAGGTCAGATTTCTTGACTTTGTAATTAATCACTCTCATATCCTCTGAAGTATGTTGTCTATCACCTCTTCTCTCCTGCCCCCACCCCTCCCGCTGGTTAAATTCATTTCAGAAATCTTAGCTTCTTTTTTGTGTGTAAGAGGGCATGTGTGAAGGGAGATGTGTCAGCAGTACAAAGACAGGAGGATTCTGGGTCTCCCCCATGACTGTGTGCTGTTCTCTTCCTGATCTCTGTCTAACCGGCCTCGGACTAGCCCAGAACTAACGCTGGAATAGTATTCAGAGTCATTGTTCTATGTGCCGGCATCTGTCGGTCCCAGCTCTGCAGCTGGGAAAAGTCCCTAAGGAGACCAAGGACCAGAGCAGTTAGATGATCTGGCCAGAGTTACACACAGATAGCCACCAGCCATGTAGTAGATGCTTCCATGGTGCCAAGCACAGGGCTAAGATTCAAACCCAACCTCAGCAAGTCATTCCACTTCTGGGGGTCTCAGGTTCCTCATTCGCCTGCTGAATAAAGGAAGGTGAACTCATTCTCCAAGATCCCTTGTAATATGCCCATGACTCTATTATCTAGTTAAAAACTTAACAAACAAAATCCCGCAGAAGATGAGTGTGTGTGTACCTGCATACATGTGTGTACATACATGTTGTGAGGAGGCCTTAGGCAGTTTTATTCAAAGTCTGGCATTTTGTAATAATAAAATTCCCATTTCTGTGGTGCTTTACCAAAAGGGCTTTGACCCAAACGGCCCTTGAGATAGACGGTGAGTGCAAGCGTTTTTGGTTTGTTTTTTTTTTTTCCAACAATCCGGCTAGCAGCTGCCATGGGGGTGTAAGATCCACCCCCGGCCAGCACCCAGAAAGCTGCCAGCACTCTGCAAAAGCACAGGTTCTTTTGATCTGCTTTAATAAGGAAAGCAAGGTTAAAGGGGTTGACAAGCTTACTTTAATTCAGCATACAAATATCATTCACTTAGTTCAGGGGAAAAAGCCAGCACCCTGAACTTCAGAGCAAATTACAAACAAATTACAAACATCAACAGACAGACGCAATACGGATTCATAGTTACCAACATCTAGGTTCAACCCGGGGGGCTCGGAACAAGGGCTGGCTCAGAGTCACGCTCGCCACCACTGCTAAAGAGCTCCCAAGAAGAGAAGGCCAACCCCTGGTTTTATATCTTTTTCAACATCAGGGGTGAGTCCCACATGACCTATAATTGTCACAAAGAGGCAACTTAAAAGCCTCTGCTGTCCCAGACATGTAAACTAGGCCCTCCCTGGAGTTAGCCGTATCTTGGGCCCCACCTTAGTTTCCAATCCACACCCACTAAGGTTTTACACCTAATAGGGGTTTGGGCCTGGGGCTTAGCATCTAGTAAGGCTCAATGAAGTACACTGAATTACTCAAAGGGAGCAAAAACCAAATTCTTCAAGGGCACTTGTTGAACTAAGTGCTAAGGAGCCCATTTTGCTAACCAACACAGCGTTATTGTCAGTGTTTTACAGATAAAGAGACTGAGGCTGAATAGTAAAGTGAGTCACCCAGGGTTAGGTACTTAGTGGTTGGCAGAGCTCTGGAACTCTAGGCCAGGACTCCAGATTGTCTGTTTAGTCCTCCTTCCTCTGAATTCTGCTGTCTGCCTCGGAGTAGAGTCTGCTGGCAGGGCCTAGGGAAGAAGGTAGTACCACTCTCTGGAGTGATAGACAGGCCAAAATGGAAGTCAGGCACCCAGCTGGGGGGATTTGAGAAGGTAAACTAAGGAAAGACAGTGGCCAGAGATTAGGAAGGTAATCCCCTGTTGTAGGAGGTCATGGGGTAGAATGCTATAGCAGGATTTTGGAAAACACCGGCAAAAAAAGCTAGATAATATTCTGAACATTCATAAATTTCACAGCTGTTAATGTTTCTGGATTGTGGTGTGTGGCCACATGCCTCCTTTGAGGTAGAGTAGATGCGTGACTTAGCCAAGTGAGCTGTAAAGTATGGGGATCCTGGGCTGAGCTTACAGGGCTCCTAGGAGGATGCAGGCCTCCTGGTACCCTGAGCCACAGCCTCCTCTCCAATACCCCCAGGGAGTAGCCATCTCGCTGCTTCTTACAAAGCTCCAATGAGGGGCAGCCCCTTGCCTTGTCAGTGCCTGCACCAAGAACACCAAAATGACTCATTTCTTGTTGTTTTCCTTGACCTTGCCCTAAAGTTTCCTTCCCACCCCCTCCATCTTCTTTTGGCTCATTCTTTCAGTTCCCTTTAAACTTGGATTTTGCTTCTGTGTTCTAAATCAACATGCCTGGGCCCACATGCGGACCTGAATCCTGCAGATCAACAAACCTACTCCTCTTCACTGTGTCACAGGTCGGCAGTCTTTAGATTCACCTCGGTTTGCCTTTCTCTGCTTTGGATGTCTCACCATTGCCCTTTCCTCTGTCTTCTTCCTCCAGCTTGCAGGCTGGAACAACAATCAGGCAGTCAGAAAATATTTAAGCACCTGCTGTGTGCCTGAGACTATGCAAAATGCTAGAGATAGAAAGAAAGGCAAAAGATGGTGCCCCCTCTTGAGTGACAGAAGCATTCACATAACAGTGCCCAGACAAGCTGTATTCAGGACACATTGGGGGTAATCAGCAGAGGGAAGGCACTAGAATTAAGCAGGACTGAGAAAGGCCTCCTGTAGAAGGTGAGAGCTTAACTGGAACTGAAGGAAGCTGGGAAGTGGAGATGGGGAGGGAGGGTCTTCGGGCATGGGGGCAGCCCAGAGCCCAGTTATGGACGGTCTTGTTCCAGAAACAGTCCAGCTGCCTTCTCCTTTGGTACCAGGCCCGGCTCCCATCCTTCCCTGATTGATTCACCCTGACTGGACACCACATGGCCAATACAGTCAATCCTATTTCTTCCGTTTGTTCTGAGGTTCTTGCCTGTGTGGACTTTGGCAAAGTCATCTCTTCTTCCTCTGGCCCTGACAGAATAGGGATAGAGGGTGTGTGTGTGTGTGTGTGTGTGTGTGTGTGTGTGTGTGTGTGTGTAGTTGTCTTGCTTTTTTGTCTGTGATATAAAAGCCACATAATAGATCAATAGCAAGATTAAGGGGGGGAACGGTCACTCTTAAACCTTTTTTATTTTTATTTATTTAATATTTTTAGTTTTCAGCATTGATTTCCACAAGATTTTGAATTACAAATTTTCTCCCCATTTCTATCCCCCCCTCCACTCCAAGATGGCATATATTCTGATTGCCCCATTCCCCAGTCAGCCCTCCCTTCTGTCACCCCACTCCCCTCCATCCCCTTTTCCCTTACTTTTTTGTAGGGCAAGATAGATTTCCATGTCCCATTGCCTGTGTATCTTATTTCCCAGTCGCATGCAAAGACAACTTTTTTTTTTAACATCTGCTTTTAAAACTTTGAGTTCCAAATTCTCTCTCCTCTTCCCTCCCTACCCACCCTCCTTAAGAAGGCAAGCAATTCAACATAGGCCACACATGTATCATTATGTAAAACCTTTCCACAATACTCATGTGTGAAAGACTAACTATATTTTGCTCCTTCTTATCCTGTCACCCTTTATTCAGCTTTCTCCCTTGACCCTGTCCCTTTTCAAAAGCGTTTGCTTTTGATTACCTCCTCCCCCATCTGCCCTCCCTTCTGTCGTCTCTCCTTTTTAAACCCCTTCCTCCTTCTTTCCTGTGGGGTAAGATACCCAATTGAGTGTGTATGTTATTCCCTCCTCAAGTCAAATCCATTGAGAGAAAGATTCACTCATTCCTTTTCACTTGCCCCCTCTTCCCTTCGAACAAACTGCTTTTTCTTGCCACTTTTCTGTGAGATAATTTACCCCATTCTGTCTCTCCCTCTCTCATCCCTTAATTTGATTTTATTTTTTTAGATATCATCCCTTCATCTTCAACTGACCCTGTGCCCTCTGTATTTATATATACATATATAATACTGAGATACTGAGGTCTCATGAATTACACACATCATCTTTCCATGTAGGAATGTAAACAAAACAGTTCAACTTTAGTAAGTCCCTTATGATTTCTCTTGTTCACCCTTTCATCTTCTCTTGATTCTTGTGTTTGAAAGTCAGATTTTGTATTCAGCTCTGGTCTTTTCACTGAGAAAGCTTGAAAGTCCTCTGTTTTATTGAAAGTCTATATTTTGCCTTGGAGCATGATACTCAGTTTTGCTGGGTAGGTGATTATTGGTTTTAATCCTAGCTACATTGACCTCCGGAATATCATATTCCACGTCCTTTGATCCCTTAATGTAAAAGCTGCTAGATCTTGTGTTATTCTGATTGTGTTTCCACAATACTCAAATTGTTTCTTCCTGGCTGCTTGTAGTATTTTCTCCTTGATCTGGGAGCTCTGGAATTTGGCAACAATATTCCTAGGAGTTTTCTTTTGGGGATCTTTTTTCAGGAGACAATCGGTGGATTCTTTCAATTTCTATTTTACCCTCTGGCTCTAACTCTTAAACCTTAAGAATTGACCCTCCGGTATTTGCACAAGGACCCCTGACTCCACCCCTGCTTCTCTGTCATAAACATGTTAAAACTAGAAGGAACCAGACTCATTTTTTAAATGGGAAAAGTACAGCCCAGCAAGAGGCAGTGACTGTCTGTGTATCACACACGTGATGGTGTGCAGAGCTGGGATGTGATCTCCTAGATCTGTGTGTGCTGCTCTTGTCACGACATGAGGAGGTGATCTCGTTTTTCAGACAGCCCTACTGTTTTGGAGTGGGCCGTGCTCCCTTCCTCAAACCTTGGAAGCAGTCAGTAATGACATTATCTTTCCATTTTCCTCTGATTGGTGCCCCGGTAGACAGGCTAGCAGGTAGTCCCTTCTGCCCCCGGCTTTGCTATTGCGTGTGAGTACTGGTTTTCTTTTCCCCCAGAAATGATGGATTTAAATGTACAACCTGTGAACTCTTACCTTAGTAGGAGAATACCTGGGCCTTCATAGCAGTCAATCAGTCAGTCAGTAAGCATTTATTCAGTGGTTCCTTTGTGCTAGGCCATGTTCACTTACATCATTTCCCAGTTGAAAGAACAAACAAGGGACTGGGCTCTAACTTTCAAGTTAGGACTGGGTTAGTTCCTTTTTTGAAAGCTCAAATCGGCTCTTTGTCTTTGTCTCTCCCCCCTTCCTTCTTTCTCTTTCCCCTTCTCTGTCTCTCTGTCCTCCTGTCTCTCTCTCTGTCTTCCTCTGTTCGTTGTCCTCCACCACAATGTTCCTTTACAAGCAGAAATCCCAGTGGCTTCATTTTCTCTTTTAGGTTCTTTACCCCTTGTTATTTAAAGCTGACACCAGCAGATATTTTTGTATCTTCAAACGAAGCTGCTCTAGTTACCATTTCCGAATAGGTGGTACCTCCCAGAGGGGCTGCCATGATCCCTTTGCTATCCTCTGAGTCACAGAGGATCTAATTTTAAGGTCCCTACACTAACCTGGTGACCTTAGGGAGACAGATGTGACTAAAATTCATGGTCTGGAAATGAAGCACAATTTCAGCTTACCTGCAAATCTGCCAGGTCTCCTGGTGCACAGGGCTTGATAAGTAATCCACAGTAACCCCAGCCTGCATTGATTCCAGTCTTCTTGCCCCTCACCAAAGGCCCCTTGCTCGAGGTACCCAGGCCGCCTCAGCATTAAGAGTGCCCCACAGAGCCAGGACATATCATGGCTGGGCCAGCTGGCAGGTTAGAGAGAAGCTAGTCCAAAGGTATACTTGGGGACCCAAGTATATATTCACATATACACATATCTCCTTTTTCCCTTGAAGACAGTGGAGAGAAAAGATCTGGATGAGTGAGTCCAGGTCACCAAGCGTGCCGTAAGCACCTTCTGTATACGCTAGGTATGAAAGACAGGGTCCAGTTGCTGGCTTTCCTGGGTCTCATCAAAAAAATTACAATTTAATGGTGGGGAATAATTAGATATGTACACAGATATTCAATTCAGCAGACACTTATTAAGCCCTTAGTATAGACTTGAGATACATAAACATAAGCAATAAGATTTCTCATCTCCGGAAAGTTTACATGGGGGGTAGGAGGTTGGTAGACTATAACATGTACACAGGAAAAGCAGACTCAAAAAGATATAAAAGTAATGCAGTGGGATTTCAGAGAGGTAGAGAGCATTGAAGGGTGGAACGATTGGGACGGCCTGCTGAAGGAGGGTGTGGCACCTGGGCTTTTCAGGAGGAATCCAGAGGGAACATGGAGTGTATTCCAGATGTGGGCAGCAGTAGAGGCAGAGGCTATTTCATCATATGTGGAAACCAGCTAATAGGCAAGAGTAGAGAGTGTGTGAAAGGAGATAAACTCGGCTATGTAGGTGGGAACCAGATTCTGGAAGACTTCTAACATAGCTCTGTGGAGCATGTGTGGGAAAGAAGAGACTGAAAGCAGGGAGACCAATTAGGAGGTGGCTGCTGTTGTGGCTGAGGTGAGAGGTCCGGAACCTGAGTGAAGAGAAGGGGATGGACGTAGGGGGTGGCGTGGAGAAGGAATCACCAAGAGTTGTCGGCTCATTGGATATGGAGGAACGAGGGAAAGGGAAGAGTCGAGGATAATTCTGAGGCTCTAAAATGTAGAATGTGATGGGGATGAGGGCAGCAAAAAGGGCCAGATCAAGTGTTATGAAAAATTTGGAGGGAAGATTACATCTTGTGTCTGAAGCAAGATGACCTGGGTTTGAGTTCTGACTTTGCCCCTGTGATGGTGGTAAGTTCACAAAACTCACCAGAGCCTTGTACTTCTTATCTGTAAAGTGAAGGTGTTTGACCAGATGGCCCCTCAGATTAGTGGGTCGTGGCTTCTAAAGCCGGAAAGACCTCAGATGCTGTCTCAGCCCACTCTCTCGTTTTAGAGATGAAGACAGTGGCTCAAAGTCACATAAACCTCAGAGGCAGGATTTCCCTCTGGGGCTTCTGACTCCAGAGTCAACATGCCCTGCCCTAGACTGTGCTAACTCACCCTTTTCCATCTCTCTGTGAGCCTATGAACATCCATGCTGGCTGCGGTGGAGTGGGGGACATGGGGTGAGGGAAGGCTTCCTAAAGGAGGTTGTACCAAAGCTGGATGATTGAAAGAAGGAATTTTAACAGGCTAACGTGGGTGGGTGTGGTTCCATGGGGGACAGCATGAGTCAATATGTGGAAACAACTGGCAAGGACAGAAATGGCATGACTAGTAGTAGGATTTTGTGTAACATAGAGCATGTGTGTGTGATGTGTGGCTAGATTGTGGAGGGCCTTGAATGCCAAGATCAGAGGCTTGCACTTCGTTGTTGTTGTTAATAATAATAACAGCTGCATTTATATAATGTTTTAATGTTTTCAAAGCACTTTGAAAATGTTACCTTTTTATCCACCAACCTTGGAAGGTAAGTATTTTTATTATCCCTATTTCACAGTTGAGGAAATCAAGGAAGACAAAAGTTAAAGTGACTTGCCCAGGGTTACATAGCTAGTAACTGTCTGAAGCAGGATTTGAACTCAGGCCTTCTTGGTTCTAAGTACAGTGCTCTGTCCTTTGCATTACCCATCCATGCCTGATTTTGAGGTGGGGCAATAGGGAGCCGTTGATATTTTTGGTAGAGCAGTGTCCTAGTCAGAGCTCTGCACCAGGAATAGCTCCTTGGTACCATGTGAAAGACGGGGGCGGGGGGGGGGGGGCGGGAAGAGCCTGGAGCAGAAAGACTAGTTGCAGAAGTTGTGTTTCTTTGCAATACTCAAACATCATAGATTTGTGGACGCCATGCAAATTTAAAAGGCATCTTGAGTTGTAAAGAGAAGCTTTTTCAATTCAGTGTATATTTACTAAGCATCTTTTATGCCAGGCAGTATTCTAAGGGCTGGCCATACACGTAAGGAAAAGAACAACAGGCCCTGCCCTCAAGGAGCTTCCAGTCTAATGGGGGAAGCCAACACACAGAAGGAGGAAAGTGCCCTCCCTACATGTGGGCATTGTGGAAAAGTCAGAGCGGTGCTACCAGGTGAGAAACGAGATATTCTGAGCCCAGCTCCCTCCTTAACTGGAGGTGTGGGAGTTGGAATGGGATGGCATGATGGGGTCTTACAGAATGATGTGGACCCTTCCACTGCACTGTGTTGCCTTCTCTTTTTCTGGCTATGTGTCTCTCGCTCCTTTTCTATCTATGTCTGTTCATAAGATTTGGAACTAGAAAGGACAAGAGAGATCATTGACCCTACTCCCTTCTTAAGCAGATGAGGACAGTAAGGCCCAGGCAATGAGTTTCCTAAAGTAATCAAGGTGGTAAGTGACAGAATCAGGATCAAAACCCAAGTCTTAACATGATTTAACATCACCCAGGCTCAAGTGATGTCCTCAACAGCTGGCAAAGGGGATTGCTGAGCCACTCGCTCTCAGTAGTCCTTGAAGCATTGGGGAGAATGGGATCATTACTCTGTGACTGGAGAAGGGCAGGCGTCTGCTTTTTTAAAAGGGAATGCAGTGGAGTCTGCTCGCTGTAGGCTCATGAGCCAGACTTTGATTTCTGAGAATATTCTAGAGTGTATTATTAAAAAAGCTAGTCTTGTATTGTAGCAGAGTAATGGACTTCAAAGCAGAAAAGCCTAGGCTCTGATTCCACTTCTGACTTTAGTTGCTCTTTGACCTCGGGTAAGTCATTTAAACTCTTTGTGTCCCTCAGGTCAGTCAGCGGGTCTTGTCTGCCAGGTTATAGATGGTTACAATCTCCACGTTGGCAGAGGGAATTCTCATCTCAGGAGTTCCCTTTGTTACTGAAGTCCTGGTCTCATCTTAAAGGGGTAGTTTCTCACCGTCTGTAAAGAGAAGTGGTAAGAAGTGCTGATCAGAACCATCCGCTCTGGGTGGTTAGATATTGTCTTCATCAGGAACAGTTCACACCTGGCCTAATTAGACAGCGTGCCATTCTATGGAGTTGGAGCTGGCAGAACAACCGGCCCCAGAGAGTAGTTGTTGATGATTTGATGTCATCTCAGTAAAGGGCCTCTAATGGAGCGCGCGCCTCTGGCCTCACTTATGTGCTGTCGAGCGTTGTTAGTGACTTAGACAAAGGTGCGGGTGCCACCAAATTGGGAGGAAGGATAGCTAACGTACAGATGACAGAGCCAGGAACCCTGAAAGATCCTCCCAGGATCAGCTCAACTCTGATCCCCTTAAACTTCTCCTGTAGGTCCCCTGCCTCTGATAGATGAACCTTTACCTCGCCTTGCTGGAGGCCAGGCCTCGAAGCCCCTTCCTCGCTCTGTCCTTGTCCTTCCTCCCCACTTTCTGGCACCTCCTTTATATGGAGGCTCCTTGAGGGCAGGGACTGATAGACGTGCTTGTGTTTGCATTCGTCTTGCTTTAGCACCCATCCCAACACATTCCAAGTGCTTACTAATGCTCTGTTGGGTGTCTCCCTCCCTCCCCAAATCTCTGCATCTTCCCATTTCAGCATGTGTTTGTGTGTCTTTCTCCCCAGTCTCCATGTTTGCATTTCTCACTGCCTCACTGTCATTCCTCTGTCCCCTCCTTTACCAGGAACAGGAATGAATGACTCACCAGCTCCCATCATGTATTTTACTCAAGAGCTGTGGGCTCTGGGACAGGATGAAATTCCATTTTATCCAGAATTAAAGTGGCCCCTCTGAACTGTGGGAAATGTCAGTGGCTTAGAGAAATAATCGTTATTCTTGGTGGAATTTAAAAGTGCGAATCACTGGCCTTCCCATAAACCAACTTTCCAACTGACTCTCTCTGTGCTGTTGTTGAGGCCTTGTTAGAGTGTTTGGTTTTAGCTGACTCAGGGGCTAGAATCCCCGGGGGGGGGGGGGGGGGGGGGGGGGGGGGGGGGGGGGGGGGAGAGACGGGACAGACTGGGACGACAGAAAGAACTTTTCACCAAAAAGGGAAGCCTAGAGAGCTCTGAGAAGACTGAGTGATTCATTCAGCCTTCTCAAGGGTCTTGTTGCATTGCCCGGCATTGTGGACTGAGGCCCAAAAGGTTTTTGTGCGAGCTCCGCCTTGTTTGGGAGCCAGCTTCCTGCTCAGTCCTAAGGCTAGGTCTGGAACTTTGTGACCAGAGAGTGCGGATTTGAGACAAGGGGCCGGCCCACCCTCTGCATTGGCGCCTCGGTGCCATCGGGCGCCATCAGTGCCATCAGATGAACCCTTGGACAGCTATTTCTTGAGTACCTTTTCTGTGCAGATCCTATGCTAGGTTTTGTGGAAAATGCAAGTAAGGCAGCTCCAGGGGTAATGGAAATAACCTTGATTGGGGACTAGTCTTGGCTCTACCATTAATTCACTGTGTGACCTTGCGCTAATCCCGTAATCCCTCAGGGCCAAAGTCTTCCTATTCTATAAAATGAGGATAGGATGAGATAACTGTTGAGGAGCGTTCCAGATAGAACAGGCTCTCTGTCTCTGTTCTCACATTCCTTTCAGCTCTGAGATTTTGGGTTCTGTGTTTTCAGGCCTTTCTTCTGGCTTCTGATTCCCTCATATGAAAGTTTGCTCTAGCTGTGATGTCAAACACGGCAACTTGGGGGTCTTGGTTGAAAGTCTGAGAAGGCAAAAAAGGGGCCCTTCTCTGTGGAGCCCCTGGAGACAGAGACCAGAAAATATGTGATCAAACATTGGGCAGTTTAGGGGAAGCCCTGAGAAGAGGAGCCCTGGTCTTACACCCCAGCTGCAGGAAGCTCCAGCTCTGACGAGGCAGGTGAAATGGCCTGGGTAGCACTGCGGAGGGAGCTGACCAGCTGGCTGGAGGCTTTGCCTGCGCTTTTGGATGCTTTGAAAATATTGACCTAGCTCTGCTTCATCTGGCACAGAAGGTGAGATAAGGCTGTTTTCTGGCCTCACACATTGTGCTTCTCTCTGTTTGCCCTTTGTCCGCATGGCCATCTCCGCTCCGTGCTCTGCCCTGCGAGAACAAGTCTGCTTTTCATAAGCTGGCATTGTGACACCAGCTTCTCGGTTGGCGGGGGGGCACATTATTCATCTTGGTCTGTCACCTCTGAGTGATCATGGCTCCAGTGGCCTTCCTGCCCCTCGTTTGTCAAGGCCTTTTCCTCAGAGGTTGTTTTCTGTCACCGGTGACAACGTTCAAATGCTCCCTTTCTGCCAAAATCAATCGAGAAATATTTATTGAGTGCTGACCACATGCAGACTAAGAACTAGACCCGGGGTCAGGAAGCCCGATATTCAAATGCTCTGTCACCAGAGGCAAGGGATCCCGCTGAGCTTCAGCTCCTTCTTTGTAAAATGCCCACAGCACTTATCTCGTAAGGTCGTTCTGAAGCTAAGACGAGGTAGGGTAATAAAAGTTCATCAGCCTTAAAGCGTTAGAAAAATGTTAATTCTTACTGCTTTCTATTTGTGCACACTTAGAGTATCCAAGAAGTGAGAATATCAGAGGTCATTTCATCCAGCCCCCTTCCTTACCCTGTCTCTGCCACATGCTCATCCCCTGTCTCCTTCACCCCCACCGATGCGAGGGTGCTTCCCACTTCCCAGAAGGCAGCATGGTGTGATGGCAGGAGCTGGGAAGATGCACGTCCTTATGTTGGCCTTGCTGTTAGTGGCCTAGCTCGTGGGCCTCTCTACCGTGCTGAGCTTCACTTCCCTCATCTGTGGAGTGGGTATAGCAGTAGTTACACTACCTACCTCACAGGGCTGTTGTAACTTTGTCGTATAAAAATGTGAGTTGTGAGGCAGCTAGGTGGCGCGGTGAGTAGAGCACCGGCCCTGGAGTCAGGAGGACCTGAGTTCAAATGCAGCCTCAGACACTTGACACTTACTAGCTGTGTGACCTTGGGCAAGTCACTTAACCCCAATTGCCCTGCCTTCCCCCCTGCAAAAAAAAAATGTGAGTCTTCATATCAGTGTTATTGCCATCCCCAGGGCAGTCAGACCTCCCTTGGACAACTCTCCTGGTTAGGATGCTTTACCTTCTGTCTAGTCAGTGTCAGCACACCTGGGCCCCTTTCCCCTACCCCTAACCTCCTCCCCAAGCTCTGCATCTCAGGGGCTCTGGCCCACTTCCTGGTCCTTGTACACAATGATCCCCTGTGCCTTAAAGAACAGGCTGTGTCTGGAAAGCTCTCACTTCTTACTCTGCCTTTCAGTTTCCTTGGTTTCCTTCGAGACTCAGCTCCCATCCCAACTTCTACAGGAGGCTTTTCCCATGCCCTCCAGCTCCCAGTGGAGGAGCTCCCATTCCTCTTGGAGTGATCCTTCTTTTTGTCAGGATTTTCTTTTATGTACCTGGTTATTTGTCTGTTGTTTGCCCAATTAGACCAGGAGCTCAGTGAGGATGGGGACTGTGTTTTTGCCTCTCATTGTATCACCAGTCTCAGATACTAGTTGTGTGATCCTGGGCAAGTCACTTAACCCCGTTTGCCTCCATTTCCTCTTCTGTAAAATGAATGAGCTGGAGAAGGAAACGGCAAACCGCTCCAGTATCCCTACCAAGAAAACCCCCAATGGCGCATGAAGAGTAGGACATGACTGAAAATGACTGACAACAGAAGTATTACCCAGCACTTAGCGCAGGCCTTGGTACATAGTAAACATGTCATAAGTGCTGGTTACATACTAACCCCCCTGGGCTGAGTAGAACAAGGTGATGAGTATTAGAGGAGGTCAGAGAATTCTGTGGGTCAGGGTGCTTGGGGGATGCTTCTCTGCAGGAGGGTGGATGGGGAGGATATATAGGAAATCGCCAGAGAGAAAGGGGATGCTTTTCCAGTTCTGAGGAACGGGACAGAGACACAGGAAGGGAGGATGCCTCTTGGGTGGGTGGGGCAGTCCCTGCAGAGGAATGGCTGGAGATGTAGCTGAAAGGTATACAAAAGAGTGACATCGCCCAGAGCTGGTTTGTGGGAAGATACCTCTGCCTGCCTGTGCAGGATCTAGGGGAGGCTGGCTCAGTGGTCCAGGTGGGATCAGCAATGCCAGCTTGGCCAGGAACGTCCTGGGCTCAGTTTGAAAGCGTCCTGCCCTCGCTCACTGCTGCTGCCCACCTGAGAATTTCTTCTTGCCAGCTATTGACTGGAAATACCACCACTGGGTTTTATCTGTATGGGAAATCGATCAGAAGTTCTATCAGATCCTTTTGGGGGTTGAAATACACTCTCTTAAAACTATTTACTTCCTTCTTGCAGTAGTTAAAAAGCCTAATGTGATGTTCTAAGCAGAATTCCTGCCCTCAGATAGCATCATGCCTTGGCTTTCTTCTTTGTGTTAATCTCTTATGGGGGGGGGGGGGAAGCGTGTATGTGTGTGTGTTCACTCCCTGCTCTGTTGTGTAAATTCTGGAATGGTTGGTGGGATTAGGCTTCAGCAAGAGTTTGCAAATTCCCCAGATGCTTTGAAGTCATGGAGTAGGAAAAAAAGATTCAGGTTTATTTTGGGACTTGGGGGTAAGGGTGAGGTGCATGACAAGAACTGGAAAATTTGGGAGGGAACAAACATTTGTGTTTTCCCTTTGTTACTGTTTTTGTCATTTTGGTAAGAGATCTTTTAGGACTCTAGAATTGTATGGTAACATCTGTTCTCTCTCGCAACAAAAGTATAGTTAAGCAAAATATTATTTTTGTTGCAGTTGTTATATCTGGAAAAGTCTATCTCATTGTTCATCTGCAGCTCTCCACAGGCTTTCACCTCTCCAACAAGAAGTGGAGATGGATGCTTGGGCATTAGTCTTCTGGAGTCACCATTGGGCTGAAGTCTTTTAAAGTTGTTTTGCTTTATAGTACCATCGTCATTGTACAAATTGTTCTTGGCCTCCTCATTTTTCGCTCCATCAGTTCATATAAATCCTCCATGTTTCTCTGAATCCAGCCCTTTCATCGCTTCTTAAGTTGCAGTCAATCATCTTCCATTAAATTCATGTACCAAAATTTGTTCGATCATTCCCCAATTGATGGTCACCTCCCCACCCGCCCCTGCTTCTGTTTCCAGTTTTTGTCTCATCATAAAAAAGTTGCAGTAAATAAATTTGTACACATAGGTCCTTTCCTCACAGCAGCCCTAGGAGGAAGGCGCTATTATTATCCCTGTTTCACAGACGAAGTCACTGGGGCTTAGTAAGGTTAAATGACTTGCCAAGGATCAAACACTCAGTGTTTGAGGTGGATTCAAGCCTAGATCTCCTTGATGCCCGTCCAGCCCTGTACTTACTCAGCAGGAGCTCCCTTTACCAGTGAGATCATAGCGGTGAATAAAAGCAGTATATACTCGGTTGTTGTTACCCTCAGAAGGCCCTTCTCCCCATTTCCCACTTCTGTCTTTGAAGGTGGCACAGATGCCACCTCTTCCAGGAAGCTTTCCCACGTCGATTCTCTGTCACTTGATCTTATAGCACTTGAGGCAAGTCAACACAAGTCAAAAGCTTTTACTTACCCTGTGCCGGGTTCTGAGAGTACAAATGCAGTCCCTGCCCTCAAGGTGCTCACATTCTAGTCCTTGTATATACTTAGTGCATTCCAATTTTCTTTACATTTATTTGTTTGACAAGTCATTTTCTGCTCCCTCTCCAATGAGACTTTCAACCCTTTACATGCAAATATGTTTGATTTCTTTTAGTGCAATGTCCAGAGGAGCCGTGAAATCAGGGTATGTTGAAAGAATGAGCTCTGAAGAGGGAAAGAAGTGTCACTTGGAGGTGCTCTCAGTTTCTTTCAGTAGCAGCAGAGTCTGCTGACTGGGCATGGATGGGGCTCCTGGCCTGGGGATGAGGTCACTCTTTGTCCGAGGCTTTCTGGCCCTTCCTCCTGAGTGGTTTTTCCTTGTTATTCAGCCTAAGCCGTGGTTCTCTAATCATTGCCTGGGAACTTTTGCCAATTCTGGTTAATTATAGGCCCTGCTGAGCACCAGTGAGTGACCTTTGGGCGATAGAGTTTCTTGGGAAGCAAGAATTTGATTTCATTATAACTCGAAGGATTTTGGCATAACTATAATCAGTAGGGAGAGACGTGTGCTCAGGAGACATGGCGTGATGGTGCTCTCTCATGGTTAGGGGAGGACCAGGACATATCTGGCTGTGATCCCAGGGAATCTGGTCCTGCATTCTCAGCATGTGGGCCAGATGGAGCTTGAAGAAGCCTGCCTTTTCTCCCTACTCCCTTAGGATCTTACAGTGCAGCATTTAAAGGTTCAAAGGAGTTGTAGAGGCCAACTAGACTAATCATCTGTTTGGTTGTGGGGAGGGCACACTAAGACCCAGAGACAGGAAATGACCTCTTCCAGGAAGCTTGCCCTGATTTTTTCCAACCCCTCAGCTGAAAATGATTTATTCTGTCTCCTGCTCTGATAGCACTTAAAGAAGTCAAGTCTTTTTGTAAAGTCCACCAGTTAAGAGGTGGTTGCTCTCTTGCCTCTGGCTCCCTAGGGCCTTCTCTGCTCTGGTCATTTGCTTAAATGAGATGAAACAACATAGTCCCAAGGTAGAAAGCTGCTGAGGTATTTTTAACATTCAAAGCTTCTTTCTTTCATGGAAGTGCTTGGCCTGACTGCCCCCAAGCCCCGGGTATTTTTGCAGGGTGACTCATGCCTGTTTGGGTGCTGGCACACAGGAAAAGAGGAAAACATTAAAAAATGCTAACACTCTGTAATAGCAAGAATGAAGAATCTCTGTGTGCCCCGGGATGCGGATTTGAGTTGGGGGCACACACCATAGACTGACTTGCACAGTTGGAACCATGCAGGAGGCCTATCTTATTCTCCTCCCTCCTGGTGGGCAGTGAAGTTTTATTTCTAGACTCACAGAATGTCACAGTTGAAAGTTCTTAGAATGTAGAATAGAGAATGCCAGGCTAGAAAGAACTTAGAGCATAGAACACAAAATATCAGCTGGGAGATTTCTTAGGATAGAGAGTGTCAGAATTAGAAGGGATTTTGGAATATAGAGTTTTATATCTTAGAGGATCATTTAGCTGAAAATCCTTCCATTTGGCAGTGATGAAAACTGATGTTCAGAGAGGGGAGATATCTTGTTCATTTTGATTTAAATATTGTTCTCTAGACCTGCATGAACTGATGCAGAGTGAAGTTAGCAGAACCAGGAGGACCATTTATACAGTAACAACATTTTAAAGATAAAGACTGAAGAACTCTGATCAATGAAGTGTCCAACCTTGATTCCAGTTTGCCCATGATGAAGCACATGCTGTCCACATCAGACAGAGAGGAGACCAGTTGAGTCATATATTTTTTGGACACGAACAAAAAAGGAATTAGTTTTTGCTTTACTATGCATATAGCTTAGGGATTTTATTTTTTGTTTTGTTATATTTAGTTTTTATTTTTCAGTTTTGGGGAAGGGAGAAAGGTTTTTTAATCATCAGAAGTAAACTTTAATTAAAAATCGTTCTCAAGCAATATTTACTTATATATCAATATGAAAAAAGTGAGAACAAAGGAAAACTTAAAAGAATATAAAAAATAAAACTGAACCTTGGTGGGGCAATTTTCCCTTATATTTTCCAGGAGGCTGGGGCTGGCAGGGGCCCAGGGTATTTAGGAATGCTTCCTTTTCAGCCCAGGACTAGGTTAAGGAATAATCTATGGGTGAAAGAATCTCTACAAAACCCCTTAACCCTTCCTCCCCACTGAGTGAGCATGGGAGGCAAAAACACAAGAGTTGCTCAAAGTTTGATAAGATGAGAAACAACCTTAGACCTCAGAGGGCATCTGTCCAATTCCCACCCAGTACAGACTGTGAGGACCTCGTACCAGGAGCTGGAAAGGTTCTACCCTCTATTCCTTGCCTCTCCCACACTCCTTACAGATGAGGAACAAAGGTCCAGAGAGGCCACATTTTAATGCCTCAGCATCCTCTTATCTTTAGAATTTAGAAATTAACACTCAGTTTCTCTAGGGACAGCCTGGATATGTTTATTCTCACATATTTAATTGAGCTGTTTTACATTTCCACAGTATTTTTCACCCAAAGAGAGGGAGCTGACAATGCCACTGTCCTCTGCCCTAATCAGACCACATTAGGAATATTGGATCAATTTCTAAGGGGCGTGCTTTAGGGAAAATAGTGTCAGGAGGAGAGCAACCAGGCCTTAGAATGATCTTGTGCCAGGTACTGAAGATATTTAACTTTGAGAAGGAAGAGTCAGGGAAAGGAGACAAAAGTGCTGTGGTCGCAGTATTCCCTTATTCATCAGGCGGCCATGGCAGAGTAGACTTTCTGTCCAGTCCCTAAGGTCAGAACCAGGCCCAGTGGGGAGGTAGAGGCAAGCAGGTTTCAGTTCAGAAGGAGCATGAACTTTCTAACACTCAGAGCTGTCCAGCAGTGGAACCACCTTATGTAGTTGCCATTGACCTGAGGTATCTGTCTCCTCTCTCTCTCCCTCCCTCCCTCCCTTTCTCTCTCTCTCTCTCTCTCTCTCTCCCTCTCTCTTTCTCTCTCTCTCTCCCTCCCTCCCTCCTTCCCTCTCTCTCTCTCCCTCCCTCCTTCTCTCTCTCTCTCTCTCTCTCTCTCTCTCTCTCTCTCTCTCTCTCATCCAGTAGTAGGTTTCTGCTTCAGATTAGGATTAGAATTGAAGCTGCCATGGTAGCCTGCTGGTTTGTCTGGAAGGGAGAGCCCCAGCCAGCTGCCTTATTGGTTCATTAGCCCCAGAACTAAACAGGGACCAGGAGCTTGTGCCTTTGTCCGTTTTCCAGTCTGCCACCAGCCAGGGTTAGGATGCTGGGAGCCGCACCTTTGATGAAAAAGAATTTTCTTGAGTACCTGCTGCTCAAAATGCACATGATGCACATTCTGATGTGAAATTTCGGCATCTTTACTGCCAGAGACAACTGAGAACCTAAATTCCTAGTTATCCTAGAGGGTGAATACATCCTAACTCGGGGAGAGGATTTCATTCCTTATTATTGCTTTCATTCCCTCAAGGCGGTAGTTTCCTGAACTTCATTCGGTTAGAAGTTGCTGGGTTACTTCTGGGGCTGAGTGGTTTGATTTGACCCTATTCCCTCACGTGGTCTCTCTCCCTCTTTTGGCCAGTGGTGGGCTGGTTCCCTGAGTCTCTGGTCAGTGAGCTCATTTATTTCCCTAGTGCTCTGGTCTAGTGAGGACCAAACCCTCAAGTTTGATCCCAGCATCTATGGTTTACTGCTGATCTGTTCTGGAACCAGCCCCTGCTGGAAGGGCAGAGAAGGAAGGAAGGGCAAACAAAGAATGTGGGCCCGAGAAGGAGCAGGAGCTCTGCGAGGCTTCCGGATAGTGAAGAATTTTAGCCTCACAGTTCAGTTATGGGAATTGGTCCATCGCTGCACTGGCCACTGGGAAGACAGGGGTTTGCTGTTGGTCCTTAGGAGGAGAATGTCAGTGTGGCTTCACTGCCCTTCCTGTGTTCTCTAGCACCCTCAGAATCTATTTTGATGTATCTGTGACCTCACTGGGGAGGTGGGTACTCTCCCCAATGGTACTGATTACAGCCTCTCTATGAAGGTGCGCCCTCCCACCCAGAAAGCCTCTTGTCCACATTCTCCAAAAATCTTCAAAGGCCTCACTGCGGCGACAAGCCCTTCCCCTACCATGATGAAGACCTTCCTCCTATTCTCTTGGCATTATGTGGATACCTCTGGAACAGCCAGTGAACTGGCCGTGGCTCGGTAGTGCCGGCTTTCTTGGTAGTACAGAAATGACTGTTGAATCATAATCTGGCAGGGCTGGACACAACAACAATCAACATTTATACTGAACTTTTTTTCCCCCGAGCTCCTCCTATATATGATTCTTGGGAGGTGGGTGCTATTATTATCCCCATGTTACAGATGTGGAAACGTCAAGCCGCCTCTCATAAAACCTAGAACATTGGAGCTAGAAGTGACCTTATTGATTGATCATGTTACAGATGTGGAAACTGAGGCCCAGCAGGAGGAAACGACTTGCCCGACCTCACATAATGAGCTCTTTGACGGGTACGGGACCTAAGAGCTCCTGTTTCCCCAGGCCCCGGAGTCTCGTCCTGCCTCTCTGCCCCACTCAGCCAGGCTCTCTGGGCCAGGTCCTAGGCTTGCTCCCCACTTTTCTAGAGATGAAGCTGTGACCAGCGTCATGGAATTCAATTCATTAAACATTTATGGGGTCATAGATTGATAGCGTTCAGAGAGGTAATTAATGCAATTCAAATTAATTACTCCAGTTAATTTAAGCTCTACTACTCTTCCTCATCTCTACCTATTGAAGTTCTCAGTCAGTCAGCAAGTACTTATTAAGTACCCATTGGGTGCCAGGCACTGTTAGGCACTGCAGATACAAATACAAAAGTTGCCAACAATAGTGACTTTCTTCAGGGTTCCACCTCTGGTGCCACATCCTCCAGAAAATCTTTCCTATCTCCCCTTAGGCTTTGGAGGTGGAAATAGCCCCATAGAGATCCAGCCCCCTTATTTTGCAGATGAAACCAAAAGGCCAAGAGAGCTGGGAATCTGCACCGGGTCCCTTAAAGGAGGGGAGCTGGGATTAAAACGGTCAGGCTTTTTTCTTTCTGACACTCAGAGCCAAGCAATCGCTTCAACTTCTGATTTTCCCATAGCGCTTTTTACAAAATATAGATTTTTATGGATGTCTCTTGTTTTTTTAACTTTACCAAAATTACCCTCAATATCCCTTCTCTCCTCTCCTCCCCTCCCAGAAAGCCATCTCATAGCAAACAATATTTTTTAAAGATTCTCCCCCTCCCCTGTGGGGAAAATAATCAGCAGGTGGGAAAAGACTGATGAAAATTTGCACAAGGTGCCACACCCCAGGACCTCTTACTCTGCAAAGGGTTGGGCTCAGGGTTTCTTTTCCTACCTTTTCTTTAGGGCTCGTGGTGGGTGGAAACAAACAGTTATTAAGTGCCTCCTATGTGCCCGGCACTGTGCCAAGCGCCTTATAAGTGTTATCTCATGTGATCCTCACAACCACCCTGGGCAGTAAAGAGTATTGTTATCTCCTTTTTACAGTTGCGAAAACTGAGACTGACAGAGGGTAAGTGATTCATGTAGGGCATACTGCTAGTAAATGTCTGATTTGAACCCAGAGCTTCCTTTCTCCAGGCTTTATGCTTGGTCATCCTTTGGGCTCTGATGGCTCAGAGAGAGTATAAATCCCAGTTGTTTCTGTTTTGGCCCCACCCAGATTGGTTTGTTTGTTTGGTTGTTTGGTTTTTTTTTACTAGGTAAGAGAGGCCGTTCTTTGCTTCTTTTCTTTCCTAGCCTTAATCACTGAGTGGGTGTGGTAGGCAAACTGAGACCTGGGAAAGACCTTAGCTTAAAAGGCCAACGTCTCCCACTGTGTTGGGGCCATCTCCAGACATCCTGATCTACATCTGGCCACTGGACCCAGATGACTCCAGAGGAGAAAGTGAGTCTGGTGACCTTGCACAGCCCTGCCTCACTTAAATCCAGTTCATTTGCAAGTCACGGCATCACCCTCCTGAGGTCCTGATCTTCTTCCAGAACGGAAGGACAAGCAGCAACAATACCTCCTTCTGGGTCCCACGGAGCCACACTTCTTTATTATTTTGCAGCATTCACTTGCGATTTTTTTTTGTGATTCTTTCTATTTTAATTGTTGTGCTCATTGTGTATATAATTCTCTTGACCCTGCTTCACTCTGCATCGCATGCAATTCTTTTTTATGTGCTCTTATCACATTCATCATTTCTTACAGCACAGAAATATTCCGTCATGTTCTTATGTCACAGTTTATTTGACGCTCCACAGTTGATGAGCATCTACTTTGTTTCTAATTCTTTGCTGTGATAAAAATTTTGGTGTGTGTGGGAACTTCCCTCTTATCAATAGCCTCGTCGGGGCCTAAGTGGAGTCTCTAGGTCAAAGGATATGGATCCGTGGTTCATAATTCGTATAATGGTTGTAGTGGTTCTCAGCTCCACCAAGAATGTACTAGCGTGCCTATCTTCCCACGACCCCTCCAACATTTACTGTTTCCATCTTTTGTCTCTATGCCAGTTTGCAGGGTGTGAGGTAAAATCTCAAGGTTGTTTTGATGGGCATTTTTCTTATCATTAGTGACTTTTAGAGCATCATTTCTTGTTCCTTTGTATCGTTTCCAATTCTTCTTTTGAGAATCCCACAGAATTTTAAGTGGTCCTCTCCTTTGCTCCTTGCACATTCTGTCTTGTGTCTTAGTTATTTTTGTACCTGTCCTATTCCTCCTACCAGACTGGGTGGGCACTGTCATTTTTTTTTTATCTTTTGTCTCCCCAGTGCCAAGAATAGGACTTTGGTGCTTAATAAGTGTTTGTTAGTAAATTGAATTGACCCAATATTGTACACTAACCATTGCCCTTCAGTTTGCTGTTTGTTGCCTTTAAAAAGAGAGAGAGCCATGAGACCATAGAGCTGGCAGACTCCTTAGAGATCATCTGCTGTAACTGATTCATCTCATGGGACGAGAGAAGCAGAACCTAGACGCGTGAAAGTGACTTATCCGAGCTGACAGAGATATTAATAGCCGGGTCAGGATTTGAACTCAGATCTTCTAATTCCAATTCTAGTCATTGTGGTAATAACCATTGCACTTTAGCCATTGACTCAAAACCACATGCTTTTCACTCCTGCCTCATTCCTCCCTCCCCCCAAGCAAATCAATGGAGTCCTCAGATCTTCCTGGTCCTGGTATTGTGTGAACCAAAGAGTTTCCTGGAAACGGCCATTTTCTGTGGTTGTTCTGAGCCCCGAGGCCTGAGGGGTCACAGATTTTGGTTGAAAGCCATTCATAACCAGATAACTGGATTGGCGTCTCCTTTGAAAGCAGCTTTTTTCTGGACTCTGGGCCTTGCTCTAGCCCTACGTGAAGGGCAGAGAGGAAGCGTCCCTTGAGGGAAGTATCTGCATGAAAAGCAGATTTTGGCTTCAAGAGGCAGCTATTTGGTGTTGTACAAAGAGAACTGGATTTGGAGGCACAGACTCTCTAGGTGGGGAGACTGGCCAGCCCAGCCTGTGCCTGAGCAGGAGCCTTCTGTGTTGTCTCTAAGGAGGAGGAGATGCCTGCTACCTTCAAAGACGGCCCCTGCCCTTCGGGATGGGCTTCTTATCTGTTCCCATAGAGCCTAGTGTTGTCTCTCTGAATCACCTGACTCTTTCTTGGTTCTGCCCTCTGAGGCCAAGCCAATCTAGTGGAATTCCTCATCTATGTGAAAACTCGAATCCAGTGATTGATCTCCCCCTGCCCTTCTCCAGGAGCAACATCAACAAAGAAGGCGCTCTGGTATGAGGGTAGCAAGCTGTTCTTGGAGCCAGGAAGACCTGAGTTCAAGTCACTCTGTCTGACTTATTGTGGCTGTGGGACTCTGAGCCAATCCCTTCTCCTTTGGGTGCTCTCTCTAGGCAAGCCTCGAAGACTTTTAAGGTATGGAAAGCAGCTGTATCTTCCCTAAAGTGAGGAAGCCTGAGGATGAGTGGGTAGAGGGGAGGGAGGCACATTCTGGATCGTGACAGAGAGCAGGCTGAAGGGTCACACTTTTCATCTGTCACATGATGGAGCAGATGGCAGCCCCCTGAGATTCCTTTCAGCCCCAGATCAAGGAAACTAAGAATTTTTCATTTACCTTGGTGCACACAGCATGGATTAGGTCATACCTAGACTATGAGCTTCCCAAAGGCAAGAACTGAGGCTTTGTTTTTGATTCTCCTGAGGTTCTGAGTGCAAGGATCTGCCCAGAGATGGTGGTGATCAATGTTGGTGAGCGAATGAAAAAGCAGTGTGTCTTATCGAGATTTTAAAAGACTCAATTCAGTGAACATTGTTGAGCACCTACTATGTGTCAGCACTGCTAGATTCTGGAGGTACAATGGCAAAAACCAGGCTGGAGTTCCTGGTGGGCACATGACCTGTCCAAAGCCACAGAGCGGGAAGAAGAACCCAGGCCCTCTGCAAATGCAGAGCAAACGTGCTCCCCTAGGGAATGAGCCCCCCCACCCCCAAACCCACAGCTTTCTCTCTTGCGTATTATATTGCACATTGCTATGTTTTGATAGTGAGCTGTGCCTTAATCACTTGGTCCCGCAGAAGTTGAGCTGGAAATGAAAGGAAGTAGAAAAGAAGTGGGTTTCAGGTCTTTAAATGCATATAGGGCCTGTGGTCAGCTGTTCTGTTATCCCCCAAGTGACTTCTGGCCTCCTTCCTCCCTTGTTCACTCTGAAGCACATGCTGCGCCAGCCAGGTCTGATCATGCCATGGGGGAGCTGGCAAGGCCTCGACAGCTTGTCTGGTCCAAACCCTTCATTTGGCAGAGGGGGACATGGAAGCCTATCCCAAGGTCTCTCTGAAGGCAAGCACTGTCTTTCTTTTTGTCCTAGCCCAGGGCCTGACGTGTGCAAAGTACTTAACAAATGCTTGTTGGATTGGATCTGGAGCAGTGAGTTCACAGGTCACCTAGTAGATGTTGTCAAAGCCTTGCTTACTGTGAGAGGACTCTTTAATAATAGGAATCAGAGTAGGAAGACCTCCAAGAACATCTAGGGGGAGCAGCCTGGTCCAGCCAGAGGAGTGCTGCCTCTGAAGGCAGAGCGTCTGCCTGGCTTTCAGTCTGCCTGGCTTTCAGTCTGCCTGGCTTTCAGTCTTACTGCTGATGCTGCCTACCTGCATGATGGTGGGCGGCTGTAATCTCCCAGAACCTCAGTTTCTTCCTCTAAGATGTGGGAGTTGTTCTGGATGGCTTTGGAGGTCTCTTCCAGCTGGAGATCTGTGATCCTAGTCTATTCTTGTCATCTTACGGCAGAGCTGAGCCTCATTGAGGGCAAGTGAGTTGGCTAAGGGGACATAGCATGAAATAGCGGGGCCAGGATTTGAATTATTTCCCCTGACTTCCAATCCCATGATCCCCCTGGGATGGCCGTCCAGGGGGGAAGAGCTGCCTCCACAGATTGTGAGTTCCCTATCCCTGGGGAGGTTCAGATGGAAAGAGTCCCGATGACCCCACGCCGGGGACATTGTATTCTCTGTCTAAGGATGTGTGGTACTGGTGAGCCCCTCTGCCAGTGAGCGATTGCTGTCTGAGTCCTCTCTTGTTGGGGCAGTTTTCCTTCCTAACTTTTTTCCAGGAAGGCCTGATGAATTGAAACAAATAAAGAGGCTGTTGGGTCAGCAGACTTGCCCACTGGCAGCAGGAATACATTCCATTAGGCACCTGACACCCACTTGGGGCTCATCTTGTTTACTTGGCCTTTCTTTAAGGAGTGAAACCTCAGTTGTCAGGAACTTCTCAGAAGACCAGAGGATGAGGATTTGTGGGGCAGCCACTCACCTCTGACTATGGGAAATGACGCTGGTAGTGAAACTCAGGCATGAGTCCGTGATGGGTCGAGGACCTGAACTTGGACTAAACCAAGGGGCTAAATGGGAAAAATGTATGGGACTTAGAGATGCAGGTTTGGGTCCCATTTTTGATACCCAGCCTGGACAAAGTAGACAGCCCTCTGAACCTCAACTTACCAATCTGTAGAATGGAGCCTATGAATGTGGTATCTGCCACACAGGCTGAAATGATGTCATGTACGTCAGGAGCTTTCTAACCCTTTCCAGAACTCTAGAAATGTCAACTCTTACTTTTTTTGGAGTTCACAGGCTTGGGTTCAAATTCTTGCTTCCTGTATTCCCTCATTGTGTGGCTTTGGCAAGTAATTTCTTGTCACTCTGGCCCTTAGTTTCCTTCTCTGTAAACCTGGGATACTAGCAGTTAGACTATGTCTGCCTCTCAAGATGTGCGCCCCTCAGCACATCAAGTCAGAGCCCTGGATTTAGGCGGCTAACTGCCAAGATGCAGGCCCTGCCCCCTCAGCACCAGCTGTCTTCGTACAGCCAGAGAACTTAGGATATAGAACTGCAGTGCTTGGGGAGTCCTGTAAATACAGACCAGAGAAGCATCTTCAAGGGCAATAGAGGGCTGGTCTGAGAGGCACAAGTGCCCACGGGGGGTCTGCGTGACCCTGGATAAATCACTTGGCTTTTCTAAGCCTCATTTTCTTCATCTGTAAAAAGGAGATAATAGCAGCGCCCACCCCACAGAATTACACCCATCAGATGACATAAATCAGATGCTTTGCAGACCCTCTAGCACTACATGAACGTCAGCTGTTCTAGAACCTGAGATGTTGGAGCTAGAAGCCCCTTCAGGCTGACAGAGATGGAGGAGAGCGCCCACTCCAGTTCTTGAGGAGATTCCAGCCGAGAGAGCAGAAGTGAGCACACAAGGCACATAGTGAGTCAGTGGCCGGCTCAGATCTAGAACTCCGACCTCCTGACTCCCAGGCCATCATCGCTCTTCCCTGTTACACTCCCTCCGCATTCTTCTGTGCCCCATTTTGTGTTTCGATGATTGTAATCAAGTCACAGTGGATGGTGTGGCATGAATCCGTCTGTAGTAGTCACATTGGGATATGTGAAATATCCATGAATTCCCCCGTGGGAATAATTAAAAAAAAAATGCAGCCCGGAATGCAAACAGGCTTGGGGTATTTACTGGTAGGGGGAGAACAGCCTTGTGAAATGTGGCCAGCTGGGTTATGTAATTGCAGTGAAAATGGCTTCAGCTTTCAAAGCTTGTTTTTGCTGTGCTGCTATGCCGGGGGCTATTGTTCCAAGGCCAAATATACTTGCCTCTGCTGGGTTGGGGGGAGTGCTAGCCTAGATCCCAGATCTTAGATCAGAGAACTTCCAGCCAACTTGAATTGGAAAGACCGTCTGTCTGTTGTCCCCTGCATCAGTGGCCTTTCCTTTTTGTCTTCCTCTTTGTTTCCTCTCTAGATCTAACTCTCTTCCCCATCCCAAACTCCCACTGAGAGTGGGAGTAACTTCAGACGCCATACAGTTATAGGGCTGACCACGTTCCACCCCCAACTCAGAAATAATCGATGGAACGTCGTTCTCTAGACTGAGGTGCAGACTTCAGGGAGGCTACATAGTCATGGCCCTCCACAGTCTGACTCCACTCTACCTTTCTGAACTCATCTTATGTGGTTTCCCTTTACACACCCTCCAGAATACACTGAAACTAGGCTCTAACTCTTTCCTAACTTGGCTTTTAACCCTTCCTCCCTCTTCCCTTGTACACATACTCGAACATCTGGAGACCCTGGCCTTCTCTCTGGCCCCCCTGCGCCAACACTCCATCTTTTGACTCAGGACATTTTTACTGGCTGTCTTCTGTGCCTGGGATTCTCTTCCTCCTCATCTCTGCCTCTGGGCCTCCCTGGCTTTTTTCAAGGCTTCTTTAAAATCCCACCTACCACTAGAGGCCAGTCCATTTTCTCCCTTAATGCTAGGGACTTCCTTCTGAGATTATCTCCCTTCTATACTGCGTATATTTGTTTGTATATAGTTTTTTCATGTCCCTCACTTCCCTCCATTAGAATGAAACTCCTGGAGGATAGGACTCTTTTTGTCTTTCTTTGTATCGGTAGTGCTTAGTATAGTGTGTGGCACATAAATTCGTAATAAATAGTTGTTGACCAAGTGACTAAAGTCCACATCCTGTCACACATCTCTGTGCTTCTGTACAAACTGCCCTCTATGCTTTGCTTATATTTCTTCCTCACCTTAGTTTAACTCCAGAGATCATCTCAGTTGCCACCTCCTAGGTAGTTCCCTTCAGTTTTTATTGCTCCCTTCTCCCTAAAATTGCCATTCATTACTTAACTGATCAGTGACTTATTTGCAGAACACACTAAGCTAGGAGGAATCCGGAATACATTGTCTGGCAGCCTCAGGATCCATAGGAGGGGCAAGAAGAACTTAACCTGGAAAAGAGTTAGCTCAGGGGGAGATGACAGTGTTTGAAGGGCTGTCACTCTATAAAGAGTGGCCTCAGAGGGCAGAGCTGACAAGCAGAAATAGTGGAGTGTGTGTGTGTGACACCCCACCACCACCCCACCGCCCCCGTAGAAAGGAGGAAGTAATAAGCGTTTATACAGCACCTACTGTGTGCCAGAGGCCAACTAGGTTATAAAAAAACTTTCCTACCAGCCAGGGCTATTCAAATGTGAAATGGATTTCCCTGGAAGGTGATGGGTTCTCCCTCACTAGAAGTCTTTTTGCAAAGGCTGGAGAGCCTCTTTTAGGGATCTCACAGAAAGGATTTCTGTTTAGTTGATAGTTGATCTCCATGATGGCAGAGGCCCCTTCCAATTCTGATGTTAGTTGGTCAGTCAGTGAAAGCACCTACTATGTGCCAGGAGATAGAAATAGAAGCAAAAGATAGTCCCTGAGCTCAGAGGCTCCCTATCTAATGAGGGAGGCAACAAGCAAACAAATATGTACAAACAATCTCTGTTTTTTATTTTAATTTAATAAATGAGAAATAACTGAAGAGTAAAGGCAGTGGCATTAGGTGGGGTTGAGTTGGGACCCACCTTTTTTAGCCTGTTCCTCAGCTAACTAGTCTATTGAATTTGGGGGAATTTGAATAATAATCGTATTGTTGGAATACTTTTCTATGGCACTGCATGGTTTATAAAAGTGCCTTCCGTACACTTCCTAATTTGACCCTTAATAACCCCATGGGGTATTGTATAGGAGAGGAAAATGACTGATTGATCTGTCTGTAGTAATGCACCTAGTAGTCCAAGGCCAAGATTCGAATCTAGCTCTTCCTCTTCAAATAAGAATTGGGTGAGATGGTCTCTGAGCGCTTCTTCCACTCCTGAGATTCTTCGATCCCTTTGCTTCGGGTGAGCCTAGGACTCTTCTGCCTCCAGCCTGGTCACCTCCAGATTCTGGGACTGAAGGGTGGCAGGTGAGGGGAGCTTTGCTCAGTTTAGGCCTTATGGAGATTGGCACCACTGGGGAATGGTGAGAGGGAAGAGAAGTCATTGCTGGAAGTGTCTTGCCAGACTTGTTGATGCCAGTCATGGGATGACAGGGTAAAGCTGGCTGAGAGGGCGCTCTAGGGCTCTGACGCTGGATGGACCGTTAGGAGGGTAGAGAAACACTCTATTTCAGTACTGTGGGGTAAAGAGGAAAGACATTTATTTGTGGCGTAAAGAGCATTGGTCTTAAAGTCAGGAGACCAAGTTTGAGTTCCAGCTCTGATGCAAGCTGTTCGTATGACCCTAGGCAAGTCACTCTGGGGCTCAGTTTCCTCAAAGGTAAAATGGAGATAAAAAACATGTTCCCTACCTCAAGGGTGTTGTTGTTGGGGAGAGAGGTGAAGTAGAGACAAGCATCTTGAGCTCTGTAGATTTGGGAAACTGGAAGAGGCAGAGTAGTGGCCAGAACGCCAGCCTTGGAGTCAGGGAGGCCTGTGCGTAAATTCAGCCTCAAGGCAGATGTGTGGGGGAGATTTTGAGTTAGTTACTTACAAAGTTTGCTTCATAGAGTTGGTGAGAATCTCAGATGAATAATAGATGTAAATTGCTTTGTAGAAGCTGGAGAGCTGTGCCAGGGATTCCTGCATGGGGCGGGAGGTTGGATCAGACGCCTTCTGACGTGTCTTATAGCTCCAATTCCAGCATTCTAAGTTCCATCCCATCCACCCCACCTTTGGCTTGCTGCAGACTGCCTTCCCTGCAGGGGCGGCCTTAGAGTCTGGAAGGAGGAGCTGGATACCGTCAGCAGCACCAGCATGTGGTAGATAGTAGACATGTCTCTCTACTCAGAATCAGGGATCTGTAGAACCAGAGATCAACTAATGTGCTGTGGTTAGGATGGGGAGAGGGAGGGTGTCCCTCAGACCAGCAGACCATCTAGCAATTTCCCAGAAAGATTCGGGCTTGTGACAGAGCAGGGGCTCAGTGTGAATTGATGGGGAGGTCAGAAAACCCGATGAGCAGCTAGTTGGGGGCTTTACTCCTCTGGCTATAGAGTCCATGTTTTGCAGCTTGTTCTTATTCTCCTCTTGCCCTCAGCACCAGTCCCCTGATACTTGATGGCAGAAGAGGACAACCAGGAGGAGGAGAGGGGGATGGGAAACCATGTCCGAAGAGGATCGGGGAAGGAGTCGGGCTGTGTGACCTAGTAAAGAGAAGAAGTTGGGGATGCTCTTCGAGGGTTGAAGGGCTGTCATGTGTAAGAGGGAACAGCAGGTGGAGAAATGTGGGGAAATTACCGGGAGACATAGTAACTTGCCCATTGTTGAAAAATGTGATTGCGTCTTAGGACGAGGAGGCCTAGAAGCTCTTTTTGTATCTTCATGGTCCTTTGTGTGGGCATCATGGCAGTTAAAGACAGCATCGTTTGTCAAACCTAAGATCAGATGTGAACTACTCTGTTTATCATTTAAAGCCCTTCCCAGCCTAACCCCAACTACCTGCCTTTCCATTAGGCGTTGCTGCCTCTCACACACAGCCTCTCTGATCTAGCCCAGCTGGCCTTCTGTCCATTTCTCACTCACAGGGCTCCCATCTCTTGCCTGCATGCCTGCTGTCTCCCCAGGTCTGGGGTACACTTCCTCCTTGCTCTCACCTCATAGACTCCTGATTCTTTCCCCATTGATCCTAAAGTAAAGGAAGCAGCCTATCATTGGGCTTGTCCTTGAAACCGCCCCAGCTTGGTAGAAGCTGGCAGAGCTTGCTTTCCCCTTGACCGGCCTTCAGGGAACCAGGGTCACCTCCATACCATATCAGAGGAGTACACCAGTGCAGTCTGCTTTTTTTTTCCTACTTTGAGAAAAAGAAATAAGAGGTTCCTCTTAGATAAGTTAATGTTTTTTATATAATGTTTTGCCGAATAGGAGGTCACATTGGATTGTAGGAAGCTGCATGTTGCGGTTGTAGTTATCCCAAGCAGTCTCCCGGATGCAATATGCTGTCCACATAGGGTCAGTCCTTCAACTGAAGTCTATTTGAGAGGGGGGAAGTGCAAACAAACTTATAGCTATACCCCCCCCCCAAAAAAAAAATTGTAAAAAATTGTTCTGGTAGATCTGTGATTTCTGGTGGTGACCCACCAGTGCTTTTTCACCCATGTGATTCTTATCCATGTCTTTCCATAAATGAGCTACACTGGAGACTCTTCCTCTTGGTCTTTTGATTTTTTCAAATATTTCATGGGCCAGTGAGGTACTACTCAGGCTCTTAGGATTCCTCACCACCTCGTCCGGTCGGGACATTTATTGTATGCCAGGACCTGTGGTAGGGATTCAGAAACAGAAACAAAGTGGTCTCTGCCCTTGAGAAGCTTGTGAATGTGATGTGCAGTTGGATGGACAGCCCCTAGATCTGACCCATTAGTGTCGATCTCTGTCCTGAACAGGCACTGACAGTGGATAACAAGCTGGATCCAGAACCAAGTAGGAAGAAGAGAATGAATGGGAGTGAATTTGGGAAATTGTCTAATGCCTTCAGTAATCCCTGAAAGACAGGTCCCTGCTTATTGACATCAGTATTCTTCCAGGATTGCTCTGTGTCTGGGAATCATAGAACACAATCTGTGAAAAATGAAAATCGCAAGTTGGCCCAAAGGGCAGTGGAGAGACACATGATGGTCATGATTCATGTGCAACATACTGTCAACCAAGAATCATACCCAAGAAACGGCAATAAAACATATCATTAGGAGGCACCAGACTGGGAAAGAACAAGGGCCAGTCACAGAGGAACAACCTGCATGTGCTCTCTGTCGGTCCTTCTGTGTTCGTGTCAGATACAGAAAAGGACATGCAACATAACAGGTACTTGCTGGAGGATTGTCGGGAAGACGTGAACAAGTGTTACCCTGGCTGACATTCTCTATCTCCTAAAGGGAATGCCCACATTGATGAGATCATAGATTCTTCAAAGCATTCAAATGGAAGCCACTGTTCTGGAACAGCCTAAATTTAGACCCATCCTTTTTTGCTTCTTCTTTCCTGACAAAACCTCACCCTACAGCTTAGATTGCTTATTGCTTTGAGTCCTTCGCTACTTCATGAGACAGAATGGAAAACTGCTTTTAGAAGGGGGATAGTAGCAAATCCTGCTCTTGTGATATGTTCAACCAGGTAAGTAATAATTGGAATGAAGAGAGTAAGGTTAATTGCCAGCTGCCTCCTTGGCTTTCATAAATGAGGACCAGGTTTGGTTGATATCCTTGAGAAGTTCTCTGTCCTATTTGTCCTCCAGTTGGCTTAATAATAATAATGATAATAAAAAGAAGAAACAAAAGCTGGACACTACCAGCTTTACTCTGTACCTTTGGACCTATGAAATGAACTATAACAGATTTGGAAAGTACCTTAAGAAAAAGCTTTGCAATATTAACAAAACAGAGCCCATCGTCCTTTACTGAAAAGGAGGATTGATAGACTTGCGTAGAGCACAATAGAAAGGTAGAAAACTTGGTGAAACTTTTGGAATAAGGAGCCTTCAGAAGATGAGTTAGTAACCTAATACTTTTACTTAACTTCAAAAAGCAGTTATTTTCTCAACTATACAGTAGTCCACAGGATATGGAATAGAAAAGAATATTAGCAGGATAGTGACTTGCCCCAAGACTATTTCTATCTGAAATAGAAAAAGGGATGAAAAAAAAGATTAAAATTTTTTAAAAATTCATTTAAAAAGATTAAGAATTAAAGATTTTTCTCATCCTGTTAAAAAGGATGAGAAAAATGCTGATAACAACAATAAAAAATAAATTCCCATTTCCACAGCACTTTAAGGTTTGCAAAAGCACTTCCCTCTAGATGCCTCTCTGGAATTAGGTCATGCATGTGTTATCTCTGTTTTAATAGGGTAGGAAATAGGTTCAGAGAGGTGAGGTGATTTGTCCACAGCTACCCAACAGCAAATAACAATTGACTTCTAAGTTGGCAACGCATTTTTTTTAATTTACTATCTCAGCTGTTCTTCATAACTCTCTAATGTAGGTAGCCTTATTACCCCCATTTTATAGATAAGGAAGCTGAGGCTAAAAGAGTCTAATCACACAGCCGTAATGACACAACTAGTGTCATGAGTCCTGTGATCCGTTTCAACGGTGCCCTGCTCTGGACACACAGCTATCCTTCCCAGCAGTCTGGGCTCTGTATGCACCCAAGGGGCTCTCACACTTGCCAGGATCTTTCTTGAATCATAGGATCCTGGAATTAGACAGGACATTGGGTCAGAGAGTTTCTAGTCTAATGCATTACCAGAACTGGAACCTTTACTAAAGCATCTCCAGCAGTGATCATCTCACCTGCACTCAGATGTTCTTGGTGATACGGAAACTGTTGAGATGACTTGATTCATATTTAGGAACCCCAGTTATTAGAAAGTTTTCCCTTATTTTTTTTTAGCTGAAATCTGCTCTCTAATAAACTTTTTAAAAATTTTTTTTTTTACCTTAGCAGTCATCAACAGAAACAAACATTTTAGGATGCAGAAAAGAATAATAAAGATGATGATTCTAAAATTTTTAATTTCTCATATGCCTTTTAAAAGTGTATTAAATTTAACAAAGCAGTAACAGAATCACCCCATTTGTGTTACTTTCTGAACTTCTTTTTGTTTTCTTCAGTGTGTTTTAAAATGTCTTACTGATTTTCTTCTTTGTTTTTAAAATGTTTTGCATCTCTCTCTTGCTACAAACTAGTTCTACCCTCCCCAAATAATGCTCCCTTATAACAGGTGAGTATAGTGAAGCCCCAAAAAAGGTAACCTAATGATCATATCTGCAAATTGACATCCCATTCTGTACCTCTGCTCCTCACTTCTGCCAAGCGGGAGGAGTCACGCTTTGTTACCGTCTTTTAAATCCATGATCTGAATATTGAGGTCTCTCAGAAGCGTTATCCCTTACGTGTTAATGTCAACGTGTCCATTGTCCTCGTTCTGACCATTTTACTCTGTCTCAGTTCATACAACTCTTCTCCAGTTTCTCTGAATCTGCTGCGGTCGCTTCTTCGGTCACAGTCAGTCAGTAAACATTTAAGGGCCTCCTCTGGCCAGACTCTGCCGTCTTTGAGCACGTTCTTTTACCACAAGTTGTTCAGCCATTCTCCAATCAATAGACCCCTATTTTGTTTCCATTTCTTCGTTACTATAAACAGCCTTGCTCTGGGTCATTTTGGTGCTTACTGGTCTTTTACTTCCTTGGGGTATCTGCCTAATGGGACTTGCTCTGGGTCACAGGATATCGACATCTTAATGACTTTGGGGTGTGATTCCAAATGGCTCTTCAGCGTGGTTAGGCCTTCTCACCTCGTGGACATCTGTTGTGTCTTTGTGACTCCGGCTCGTAGCGCCGTGCCTGATTGATTGACTGATTCTAATTCTTTTCTGTGGCAGTGAAGTCACACAGTAGATAGAACACCAGGCCTGAAGTCAGAAAATCATGAGTTCACCTCTAATCTCTTACTAGCTGTGTGACCCGAAGCAAGTCACTTTAATCTCTGCTTCAGTTTACTCGTCTGTAGAATAAGGATAAAAGTAACACCTACCTCCTAGGGTTGTTGTGAGGATCAAGTAATAACATAATTATAAAGCGCTCAGCGCAGTGCTGGGCAAATAGTAAGCGTTACATAAATGTTAGTTACCACCACTCGTACTGTTACTACTGCTCTGGGGCCAGGCAGAGCAAAGCTTGTATTGCTTACCCACGAAAGCCTTTCAGATCCTACGAGGCAGTGGTCAGCTCTCTCCTACAGCTAAACATCTTGAGTTCCTTCGCTGTCCTCATTTTCCTCCCCACTCCTTCCATGCCAGAGAGAAACTTCTCTGGTTAACGTTTAACTTAACCATTAACTTCCTGAGTCTGTAAAAAGATAAGGCAAGATTTCAGCTGGTCTTAAGGAAAGAGTCCCCAGTCTTGAGGAGGATTGCTAAACGCAGGAAAGCCTTCTCAGAAATGAGTCCTGTTCTGCCTCTAACTTGTCCTGTAACTGGTTAAGTCACTTCCCTTCCCTAGGCCTTTGTGAGCGGAGCTAGAGTTCATCGCTTCTGATACCCTCTCTTCCTTAAAGATTTTCATTCCTGTGAATTGTTTTAAAAATATAAGGTTGATTTCTGACGGCCTGGGTCATTTATCGCTTCAGAACTGGTAGGTGTTGGTACTCGGCGGAGGATAAGAGACCTCTGTGGACTATCTAATAAAAACACAAAATGCCATTTCCATAGGGCTTCCATGTTTCCGAAGTCTTTTCCTCACAACCATCCTTTGAGGTAGGAAGCCTAAATATCATTTTATTTATTCATTTTATGAATGAGGTATCTGTAGTAAAATCCTAGATGTTAAGTGACTTGCTCCAGGTCCCCCAGCTGGTAGATGCCAGCACCAAACCCTGAATGCAGGGGTCTTCACTCTAGGACCAGTGTTCTTTCCTCTGTGCTCTGCTGCCAAAGGCCATCTACCCTAGAGCATATTCCCAAACACCAGCCCCCCAAAACAAGAAGATTATTTCCATTTCAGATAAGATGTCCTTGAAGGGCTTCCCGGTCTTGCCTTTAAGTCATTTATTCATCTGGGAAACAGTACTCTGGACCTTATCATAGACATTGATATTATCAGCCTCGGGATTGCTGGCCTCCTTGGGCCTTCCTGGAGGCCCCCAGGCAAAAACTGCCTGGGTATTTGTCAGTTCTCATGTAGAAGGGGTCTTTTTCATACATGGATTGAACCAGATGGTCTCTGAGGTCCCTCCCGACTCCCAAACTGTGATTCTGTCAGGAAAAGGATCCTGAGAACTGGGTTCTGAGCAGCCCTGGTCTTTGTGGTCCGAGAACTCTTTCTTAGCTGTCCCAGAAGGCCTGGGGAAGAGGATGACTCCTTCCCATCCCCCAGGCAGAAGCCACTGTGACAGCTGGCCTCCTTGAGTTCTCGGACAGCCAGCCCTCCTGACGGGAAGACAGACGTCTCTTGTGGCAGCCTGCCAGAGGAAGAAAAAAAAAAATCAAGGTTTTTTTTTCCCCTTTGCTACCCCTTTATTGGCTACAGCGGGAGCAGCAGCTGCAGCAGAGTTGCAGGGCAGGCCCTGGCCTGGCACTGAGCTTGAACCTGAAGGGGTTTGTGCTTTCTGACTGTTTCTCATCTTCAGAGCTTTATGGAGTGATGGGAATGGAGACGAGGGTAACCCACAGCCTGCTTGCAGCTTTCTCAGCTTGGACCAAGGTAACGTGGTTACCTCCCTGAGCCCTAGTCCTGGCCATACTGTCCTTGCTCACAAGCAGATGGAGGAAAACTGAGGACAGCCCATATCAGACCATCCCATAAAAACTGCACCATGTTCAGTGGGGCTGTGTTTAACGGGATGCAGGGAAAGGAAGTTTGGCAGTTTGGCAGTTTCCTTGAGGGTACTTTAGGCGGTCTTTGTTCCACCAGCCCTAGCTGTCCCGGCCAATCCCAGGGGGCCTCCACAATGCCGATCCAGCCGACTTCCTGACTTCAGTATTCTGAAAGACATCTACCTTTAGCTTGGGTCCGAATGGGGGGTTTTCCTAATCGCTTCTTCCTGGGCTCCGTTCTTAGCATTTGCCGTCACGCGTGCATCCGTCGCAGAGGCGATCTGAGGGAGTGGAAAGAGCACTAGACTTAGAGGCAAAAGCCCTGGTGGGTTCAAGCCCGTCAGCTTCAGCCTCGCCTGGGCGTCTGGCCACGGGCAAGGGCTGGGTGGCCTGGCGGTAGGCAGATGCCACCTGCAACGTTAGGAGGGGCGCTTTGGGCCAGCGCCTACAGGACGTGTTCGTGCATCTGAGTACTGACTTCTATGAAGAGGGAGAGAAACGTTTGGCTCTCCAGGAACAGCGTGCTGTAGTGCTGAGAGCATTGGCTCTGGATTCAGATGCCGCCTCTGCTACTTTTTACCCATGTACCCACCTCACTTCTCTGGATCTGTTTCCTCATCTGTAGAATGAGACGTTTGAACTGGAAGGTCTTTGGGCTTCCTTCTAGGTCTTATGACCTCTCTGTACTTATTTTAGTCATTTATAAAATAAAGATCATAACACTCTTCCTACCTCATGGGCTTACTGTGGGGGAGTGCAGCGCATGGTAGAATAGAAGCTTCTTGAGGACAGGAACGTGCTTTGTTTCTAGGTCCCTAATGCTTTGCACACAGTAGCTACATAATAGTTTTATTTGAATTGAGGGCATCACTTTGTAAAGAAGCGTTATAAAGAAGGGCTTCTCCTTAATCTGATTTTGACTTGGAATGCCACGTGCCTTGTTTTCTTCTCCCAAAGCCAACTTGACATGGGTTTTTGCCTGGAGATTTTTGAGCCCCTCTAAAGGATCAATTATCAAATCAGTGTGGAGAGGTGAGAAAGGAACAAGCAATTGTCTGAAGACTACTATGTGCCAGGCACTTGGCAAACATTATCCCATTTGATGCTCTCAGCAATCCTGGGGGAAAGATGTCACCATCATTCCCCTTTTACCCAGGAGAAAGTGGAGGCAGGCCGACGTTAGGGTCACAGCCGTCAAGTGCCTGAGGCTGGATTTAAATTCAGGTCTTCCTGACTCAGGTCCCGGTGCGTTTTCCACTGGGTGGGCCACCAAGCTGCCCAGGGAAGAACTTTTTGAACAATTTGAGCCGTGCAGAAATGGAGGTGTTGATTTTATAATCAGTATTGGTGCCAAGGCTGGATTTCCCCGCTTTGGGGATGTGATAGAAGGTGTTCTGGCTTCAGATAGGGTTATTCCAGCTGCTTGTAGAGATCTCTTCCAATCTTGATACTCCAGGATTCCAAGGACCTTCCTCCACGCTCCCACTTTGAAGCTTCCTTGGAATAGGACAATATGGCTAAGGGTGGGGCCCTGTGTGGGCCTAGGCCCAGAAAAGTAGAATGACTCACCTGTGAGAACCATTGTATTATGAGGGGAAGAGTGGCAACAGCCCTCTCATTTTACAGAGGAGCAAAAGGCCTGAATTTGAATTACCTAACTTCCCTATTTTAGTCAGTCAACGAGCATCCAGGAAGGGCCAGCTCTGTACCGGTCACTGTGCTAAGTGCTGGGAATACAAAGAAAGGCAAAGAGCAGTCCCTGACTGCTAGGAGATCACAGTCTGATGGGGAAAGACAGCTTCCGAACAACTATACACAGGATAAATTGGGGATCATCTCAGGGGAAGGTACAAAGATTAAGGAGGACTGAGAGCAGCTTCTTGCCGAAGGTGGGACTTCAGTTGAGATTTGATGGAAATTACTATCAACTTACTTCTTTGATGGCTTCAGACAAGTCATTTCCCCTCTCTGGGTCTCAGCTTCCATCTCTGTAAAACGACAGAGTAAAACCAGCTAGGTGGTCCAGTGGATAGAGAGCCAGGCCTGGAGTCAGGAAGACTTGAGTTCCAGTCCAGCCTGAGACACTTGTCAGCTGTGCGACCCTGGGCAAGTCACTTAGTCCTGTTTGCTTCTTCTCCTCATCGGTAAAATAAGCTGGAGAAGGCAGTACTTTTCCAAGAAAAAACCCCCCAGAGGGGTCATGAAGCAAAATGACTAAGCAACAACAAGACCATATAGTCCCTTTCATTTCAAAGACTCTAGACTTGGAGAATTCAGATTGGGACCTGGACATGTGTGGCTAGTCTCCTGCTGCCCACACTAGACAAATGTCCATTTTGTCACTGAGTCAGTGTCACTTTTGTCACTTTTTGGCAAAGGGCAGAAGCAAGATGCCCTGGGTGAAGTTTGACCTAGACTTTCATCATCACATTTGTCTAGAACAGGAGTGGAGAACCTGCGGCCTCAAGGCCACATGTGGCCCTCTAGGTCCTCAAATGCCACCCTTTGACTGAATCTAACAAATCTTCTCAATAAAAAGATTTGTTCTGTAAAACTTGGACTCTGTCAAAAGGCCGCACCCAGGGACCCCAAAGGCCACACGTGGCCTTGAGGCTGTAGGTTCCCTACCCATGGTCTAGAAAGTGACTTCAGAATTAGCAGCAGCCCAGGTGCTTCCTGCCTTCACCAAGCGATTAGACAGGTGATCTGATTTGAAGGAAGGATTTAAAAAGATCAACATCCACAGAGACTTGGAGAGCCTAGCTAGATAGTCAGACTTGTTCCTGTGTTTGTGGTTTGGTGAGAGAAGGGATGGTACTGAGAGAATGGGGGTGGTCCTTGTGGGATGCCAGAGCTGGGGCTTGCAGATAGCTTTTGAATCCCTGAATGTTCAAGGCAGAGTGGCCTTAAAGGAGATACCTAGTCCATACACCTAAAGAAACTGAGGTTATTGTAAGAGGAAGCATGGGGAGCAGCGTGTGTGTCATGGCAGGAGCTTTGGACTTGGCAGTGTAGGTCAGGAGTCCAGGGCATGCTCTGACGCTTAACTACTGAATCACCTCTGAGAAGGTACTTTGTTTGCTCAGCTACAAAATACCTGTTTCTTAAGATTCCCTTCCCAACATTAGAGTTCTGATTTCACGTGACTAGCCCAGGGTCACACAATAAGTTAGTGGTATCTGTCAGGATTGGATCTTGAGATTTCTGAATCACTGCCTCTTAAAATACGTGTTTTAGTATTTGTCTTCTGTCAGTCTCTTTTTTTAAAAGATAGTCCTATATTCCACACCCACATCCACACCCACACCCACACACCCACACACACACACACTCTCTCTCTCTCTCTCAAGGGCCAAAGCCTGGGGGCTTTGCCTACCTGAGAGAGAAAAGTAGGTAGCTGGAGGCTTTATTTCTGTCCCCCGTGAAATCAAAGCCCATTGAAGAGGTCATCTTTGTTTACAGTGTCTCAGCGGCTCAATTACACCACATACAGTAATTCTCATCACACTGCCAGTAATTTCACTGACTTACCAAGCAGACATCATTTCCTGAAAGTCAGCCCTGGTCTTAGAGGAAGTAAGCTCTGAGGCTCTGTGACTAAACAGCCTATGCAAATCTCCCGTGCTTGTGGGAGAGCTGCCTCGTCTCTGTCCCCTCCCAGCCAGGGCTGCCACCTCAGGCTCCTGGCTCTCCTCGCCAGTTTTCTCTCTTCTGTTTGTCTGGGCCCTTGGCATCTGAAGGCTGCTCCTTCTGCCGCTGATGTTGCTGCTGCTGTCATGAATGTATCCTTCTCCCTGCTTGGTTGTGAAAGGGGAGCCTGTCCTGTGGGCTATTCTGCGCCCAGTGACCTTGTAGCATGGCCCAGATGCAGTTTTGGCTACAGTTCTCAGCCCTTGACCAGGTAATCCTGCGCATGCTCCCATCTCTGTTCCTGTGCCTTGTTGAACTTGGATAATAGAGCCCAGATCAGAGTTCAGTTTCTAGGACTAGGCTATTGACTAGCAAGGCATTTTGGTGAAGCTGGGAGGGGAGGGGGGCTGCGAAGGTGTAATGATACTGCCCTTAAGGCTTGTAGTGGCTCCCAGGAAATTCTGTTGTGTATGAGATGACATGGAGGCTGAAAACCAGGATTCTGCTTCTGGCTCTTGCTTTACAACTCTGTACAAATCACTTTCCCTTTCAGTGCCTCAGTTTCTGCATCTTTTTGCCATAACAAGGTAATGGAGGTAGTGATTTCTAAGGTTCTTTGTTCTATGTTCTAAGGTCCCTTCTAGTTCTGACTTCCTAGTCTGTGAGTCTCCCCCACCCCTACTTTTAAACCCCTTTGAATTACCCTTGAACCAGTTCTTCAGAAAAGATTGTCTGGGCTTTGCAGGAGCTTGAGGAGACATTGAAGACATGAGAACTTTTGTTGGACCAAGTGTGTTTGGACTTGTAAGGATGCTGCCTGGGGTGGTTGAAAGAGAACCCAGGAATCAAGATACCTGGGTTCTCACTATGCCATGCTACTCCATTTCTTAGATCCAGTGGGCTAGTTATGTGGCCTAAGATAAATTGCTTTCCTTCTCTAGGTCTAGCTTTCTCATCTGCACCAAATAAGGATAATAAGCCTGTGTACACAGAATCATAGCTCTAAAACTGGAAAGGACCATAGAGGCCATCTCCTCCAACCCCTTCATTTTACAGATGAAGATAAGGAGGTTCAGAGGGATTGACTTGGCTGAGGGCATAAAGGGAATTCAGATCCTTTGCCTCTAGAGCTAGCATGCACTTTCTACCAGACCGTGCTCTTGCCTATGGCATAGAATTTTTGTGAGGATCAAATTGGGCTTTTTGAAAGCACTTTATAAATTATGAAGAGCTTCCTATAATGCTTCAGCATCCTCACATTCATCCGCATGTGCATCCTTCCTACCAACTCCAGTTGCAGCTCTTCCATGAGTTAGTAGGTCTTTGAGAATTGTTGTGGCTTCTTTTCCTTACAACTCTCCTGGTGATGAGCCCTTTTGTACTAAATGTGGCTAGATCTCATCTGCTAGACCATCTGGCTGGGCCCATGATCTCTCTGAAGGTTGCCTTGTAGAACCACAGGATCACCTCTAACTCAAGGGAAAGAAGCACAGTGGGGCTTGAGTTAGGATCTTTGGCAAATCCTGGTCTACTGAAGTCCTGGCAGAGGGTCTTTGATATGTGGGGATCGCTTGAAGGAAGTGAGGATGTTTAGTTTGGATAGGAAAAACTTGACACAGTTGCTGTCTTAAGATGGAGAAGAAAGAGCATCTTTGGTCTACTTGGTTCCAGAATTAGGAACTTGGGGCTGAGGGTTCTCACAGGGAGGAGGTTATAAAGGAAAATGCCGTATTCAGAGCCGTCAAGAAATGGAGTAGTTGCTGCTCTTGGTAAGCAGTGAAGTCCTCATCATTAGAGATCTTCCAACAGGGCTTGTGTCAGATCAAATCAACAGGCCCTCATTGTGTGCCAAGGTACTATGTTAAGAGTTGGGGATACAAATAAAGGCTTGTTGGCTATGTCATGAGGGAGATTCCCTCTAAGAGCTGGACCCAGTTTGCTTAGGGTTTAGGCTCTGATATTCTGATTCTGAAAGGTTTGAAAGCCCTTTATCAAGCAAAAGGCACCATATAAAAGTATAAGTGTGAGGGGCCAGATTTTGAAATTACACTTGATTCACAGACCCAGGAAGTCCTCGTTGCTTCTCTGAACCTCAGAGTGGCGTGAATTTGCTGCAGTCCCCTGTCTTAGGTTTCCAGCTACTAACCTGTTAGACTGTATTAGACAGGAGACCTCCTTCTTTGTCCCCCAAGCCTAGGCTCACAGTAGGTCTCAGGAAAACCTTTTCGCCTCATTGATTGATTTAACCACCTCAGTTCTCACTCTGGGTTAGAAATCTCAGCTCCTTTACAACCTCCCCCATCTTTCCAAAGAATGTTTCTGGGTGTAAACTTTCCAAATTTAGTGTTTCTTTATTTTCACATGCTATTTTTAAGTAACATGTTGCTTAGTTTGAAGAAACCGAAATAGCTTCAACAGCTGCAGTTTGGAAGAGAATGATCTTGGAGTCGAATCTCTGTGCCAGAAACACACCAAACTTCACCTTTTGTTCCCTAGATGTTGTTTCTTCCAAAGGGAATAATAGCAATGATAATTCTTATTTCTGGAGCACACTCCCCATGCCATGCAGCGGGAAGGTCTCATGAGATTTGTTATCTTTATTTTGTTGAAGCCGAGGCTCAGGTATGTTGCGGCATCATTGGTTTTAGACATTGAAGGCACCTTGAGGTGGTCATATAATCTAGCCCTCTCCTTTCACAGATGAACAACTGAGGCCCAAAGAAGTAAGCTGAATTGTCCAAAATCACATTGCAGGTAATAAGGAGCAGAGTTAGGATTAGAACTCAGGTCCTCTGGCTCTAAGCCCAAAGCTCATTGCCTTAATTAATTATGTGTTGTCTCTCTTTGTGGCCCAGGGTGTCAGAACCCAACATTGGGCCTCATTCACCAAACTCCAAGTGTCAAGGCACTTTCTACTGTACTACCTTGGTATTATAGGCAAAGGCATTCTTCCCTCCTTGAGCATGTTTCTTAGAAGGCCCATGTTAGTTGCTTGTAATTGTTAGTATCTCTAATAGGGTGTGGAGTTACCGAATCTTGGAGCTAGAAGAGACTTGTAGTTCTATAGTATAATAGAGGCCTGAACTCGAAGCCAGGAGACCTGGGATCTAGGCCTGGGCCCACCAGTCACTTACACGGTCTGTGAGTCTGAGTATGTGCCTTACTTCTCCAAACCTCAATATCCTCAGGTGTGAGATGAGAGTATGAAGAGTAATACCACCTGCGTCCCGAGGGCATTGTGGGGATCAAATGAGGTGACGTCCTTCCAACCAAAAAGTGCTCTATTATTGAGAGGCAGCCTGGGATAGCGAAGAGGAGAGGATCATTGCCGGAGAGCGGGGGGGACCTCAAAGACCATCTAGTTTGAGTGCCTTATTTTTACAAATGAGGAATCTGAGGCCCAGAGAACTGAAGTCACTTGCCTGGGTTCTCACAACTAGTAAAAGTCAGAGGTTCATTTGAACCAAGCTCCTCTGACTCTAGAAGCAGCACCTTTCTATTATCATGCTTCCTCTTGCGGGAGATGTGGGTTATAATCTTGACTCAGGCATTTACTGGTATCAGACTGTCTCATATTGGGCGAGGCACATGACCTCTGACCTCGTCTGCTATTTAAGGATAATAAAACTTGACCTAACTTGTGGAACACTTAGCATGACGCCTGTCACATAGTAAATGTCGACTGACTGACATGCTGCCCTTACGAAGCAGGTTTGAACAAAGCGCTTTGTAAGCCTTAAAGGACTAGAGCGATAGGAGTCATTGTATGAGTGAGCGCGCAATCTGTGAGTGCTGGTGTAATGTATTTCTGAAGCTTAAAAAATCCTCAGCTTATAGCATTTTTTTTTTGGAGGGGAGAAGGCAAGGCAGTTGGGGTTAAGTGACTTGCCCAATGTCACACCTCTAGTAAGTGTCAAGCTGGATTTGAACTCAGGTCCTCCTGACTCCAGGGCCGGTGCTCTTACTATGCCACCTAGCTGCCCCTTATAGCACTTTCAGTGAATAAATAGATATTTTCTGAGTTGGTGGTGAGTAAAGGGCACCATGATAGGAGTGATAGGGGTGAGATTAGAACACTTTTGACCTTTCTCTGTCCCTGTCGAACCAAATCTTATTTCTGGTAGTGTAGACGTCATAGACTCTGTGAATCTTCTGAGACACAATAGATTGTGTTTGTGCCAAGGGTTTTTAGTAAGAATCATAACTCACATGGCACTGAGTAAGCTGAGAGTTTAACAAACTATCAGTCTGCAGTGTGTTGGGATCTGAGCTTAATAAGTTTGTTTTTGCTAAGTAGATGGTAAGTTGATAAGTTTATTTAAAACATACCATGTTTATATAAGGCTAATATGGAACTATGTTTTGTGTGATTTCACATATATAATTGATATCATATTGCTTGCCATCTCAGTGGATGGAGGAGGGACTGAAGGGAAGGAGAGAATTTGTAACTCAATTTTTAAAAAAGAATGCTAAAAATAAATAAATAAGGAGGGCATATTGAAGCATTAATAGTTTACATGAGAAGAAAATAGAAGTTTCTTAAAGACAGAGACTTTTTATTTTTTTCTTTTTATCCCTACTGCCAGCTACATATACTGCCTTTATACAGTATGATTTCTCTATAGCAACAATAAAATCCAGGAAGGAATTTTCAAAAGTCAAATCCCTTTAAAAATCATTATAGAATGCCATAAAATCTCTGGAACCTAATCTAGCAAAGAACTTTCAAGATCTCTATTGATACAATGACAAAATACTGTTTACAGATATGAACAATGGAAGGATATTCATTGCTCATGGCTGGGATGCATCAATGCACTACAAATGACAATACTACCTAAATTAATTTAAAGATTTAGTGATATAACAGTCAAACTAGCAAGGAAATACTTTATAGAACGAGACAAAATAATAAAATTCATTTGGAAGAACAAAAAGTCTGGAATCTCAAGGGAAATTACAAAAATATTTAGGAATAAAGGAGGAAGAGCATTTTCTAATCTCACGTTATACCATAAAGTGGTAGTGGCTAAAAAACAGAAAAGGAGATGAGCAGAATAGACTAGGTAGGGAGTAATCCACAACAATCCAACTCATCCTAGTGTTTGATAAGCCCCAAAACAATAATTTCTTGGGGGAAGAATTCCTTATTTGACCAGAACTTCTAGGAAAACTGGAGAACAGTTTGATAAGTATTGGCTTTAGACCAACATCTTCTACCCTACACTATAGTGAGCTTAGAATGGATATGTTACCTGACTAGTAAAATGCATGCCATAATAAGTGCTCGTTGAAATAGAAACTGAGTGCTTTGAAATTATAGTGATAAAGCTTGGCCCAACAGAGGTATGAAAAGGCATCTCTGTTCCTCTTGGCAAAAGTGAGGGACTATTGAGTGTGGAATACTGACTGTAAATAATGTCAGACTTTTTCTGAGTGTTGATTTTGCAAAACTAGTTCCCCCCCACCCTTTTAAATTTTTTTTGTTGTTGTAAAGAATGACTCACTGGCTGTGAAGTGGAGAGGAATACATTTGGAAATACAGGTTACATAATAATAACAGAATTTTATTTTTAAAAACTTTGTTGAGTTGGGTTGAATTTGAATAGTGCTTTTAAGATTTCTAAAGTGCTTTATATAGTTCTGTGACTACATCCTAGGGTCATCCGTTATTAGAGCTAGAAATGACCGTAGAACATATTTGATGGATTCCTGATTTCCTAATGTGGCAGTCACTCCACTTAGAATATAGAATGGCAAAGCTAGCATGGGCCTTAGAACATAGAATGGCATAGTTGGAATGTGCTATCTAAACTAGGCCACCATGTTTTCCCCAGGTGTCTATGGAGTGTCTTACATCAGACCAATCCCAAAATTGACATCAAACATCTTTCCTAAATCTCCCTTGCATTTGAAGATTGGCCAATGAGGCCAAGGAAGAAATTTATTTTGCCTGATTGCAATCCCAAGCTCATGGTCCCTCCAGGGAAGTGTATCACATAAGAAACCACATCATATAGATAGATAGTAGGTAATCCCCTCAATACAGAGACACTTAGAATCACAGAATGTCAAAGTAGTCAAGGACTATGATCCAACTCCCTCAATTTTATAGCTGAGGAAACTGAGAACAAAGAAGAGCTATTGACTTTTCTCAGTCACACTGCTCGTTGGTACCAGTTCTACTGCTTCTCCCTGATTCCAGGGTTCTTTCCACGATGCCATTTAGTTCTTGTCAGTATTGAAGCCTTATACCCTTAACCCGCTTACTTTGGCTTAGCTGTATCTCCTCTAACAAATACTTACAGTAGATGCTTTAAATCTATATTAGTTGAATGGAATCAAATCATTCTGAGCCTTGGTGCCTCTTCTCCAAATACACCTTGTGTTTCTACTCATCATCTTCTTTAATTGACGTTTAGGATTTTTGCAAACTTGATGTGGACAATCCTATGAAAAATGCTTTTCTTTGGCCTTTTTCGACCTAATGTCACACTGCCCCTTCATTTTGATGTTGTAGGCCAAGGACAGCCCTTGGTACCCGACCTTCCTGTTAAGAAGGAATCAGGAGTTGACCCCAAGTTTTCCCCAATCCGTCTACCTCATAGCTATTGCCAAAGAGATGTTTCCTAAAGTGCCAGCATCACCGTGTCTCTCCCAGAGTCAAATGTAAACTCCTTTGTCATCTAAACCGTATTGTAGCCTGACTCCCACCTGCCTTACCAACCTTTACAACACATTATTCCACTCCACACACACTACAGTTCAGTCATACTAACCTTCTTGCTGTTCCTCACACGTAGGACAGTCGATCTCCCATCTGCGTGCCTTGTAGTGGCTATCCCTTGCCTGGAATGGTCTCCCATCCCCCACCACTTTTCTATCTCTCACAATCCCTGGTTTCCTTTAAACCTAATGAAACCTTATATGATGCTGCTAGTGTTCCCACACACCTCTCCCCCACCTCCTTTAACTTGTATCTCGTTTGTATCCAACTGTCTACATATGTACTCTCTCTTCTGGCAAGATTGTGAGGCAGCCGGGTGGTAGAGCTCTGGCCTGGAGTCAGGAAGACCCGAATTCAAATCCAGCCATAGACACGTACTAGCTGTGTGACCCTAAGCAAGTCACTTTATCTTTATCTGCCTCAGTTTCTTCATTTATAAAATGGGGGTAATAAAAGCACCTACTTCCTAAGGCTGTCCTAAAGTACTTTGCAAATTTTAAAGTACTGTCTAAATGCTAGCTGTTATTATAGACGGTAAACTCCTCGAGGGCAGAGACTATTTCATTTTTGTCAGTGTATCCCCAGTGCCTAGTACAGTATCTGACACATAGTAGTAGGCCCTTAATAAATGTATACTGATCAATCAGTTGAAATGTCTTCTTACGTAGGCATACCACATTCCTTCCATCCTGACCATTTCTGATCCTCCTTAGTCTTTTCGTGACCTCTCTCCGGCAAAAATGCACAGGGAAGATGTTGCCGAAATCTCTGAGTTGTCAGTAATCATAGCTGGTATTTCCATAGCACTGTGTCTTCCAAAATGCTTCCCTGTGAAATGGGGGAGGATTATTAAAATAACCCCTATTTTACAGATGACAAAACTGGAGAGATAGCTTGTCCAAGGTTAGTAAAATGGCAAGACTAGGATTCTTACGACCGTAACTAAGAAAGGGACCTTAGATGGTATCTAATCCAACCCCTTCATTTTAAAGATGAGCAGACGAAGGCCTGAGGATGGGCCGTAGCTTGACTGAGATGACCCAGGAGATATATAGCAGTGTTGGGATTCAACCCTAGCTTCCCCAAGTTCCAAACCAGTGTCCTTGGTGCTCAGCCACCTTTCCAAATTCATTGCTGTTTCCTTCCAGCTCCATCATTGAAAGCAGGGGAAGAAATGATCAGTCTTGGGATAGGTTGATAAGGGAGCTGGGGGAAGGTGAGAACAGTAGCTTTTAGGCCCATTGTTCATTCAGGGTCTGTCCCAGAGGGCCCCTTTGCCTGGTAACTTGACCTTTGTCTCATTTCTCACCATTTTATGAGATTGCACTGGGATTTTAAAATAGAATCAGCCCTGTCACTTGAGACACTTTTAGCCTAACTGGACAGAGCACTCCCTGTGGGGAGTGATTAACCCAGCACTAACTGTTGCCACAGCATTTGATTGTCTGTCTAGTCTCTTAATTAAGTTACTCAACTTCCCTCAGATGTAGAATCCAGAAAATCATAGCATGGTACCATGGGGCCACTAGATGCCAAGTTAGGAGATCTGTGTTCCAGGCCCAGCACCCCCACAGTGTAACTCTACGACCTTGGGAAAGTCCTTTCCGCTCTATGGGCCTTAGTTTCTCCTTCTGTAAAACGAGGGAGAGGTTAGCAATAAATGGCCTCTTCCCCTACAATGTTGTGGAGGTGGCCCCAGGGTCTCGGAGCCTGTGCCAGAAGAACAAAAGAGCCGGCCGAAACTCTGCCAGACCAGACAAGTTTAGGTTATAGGCCTGGTAATGAACATGTGCAAGGATGCACACGGACCGGCCTTGCTCATCTTGGAAATATTAATCATTCATGGATGCAATAACATCTCCTGACATCTGTATGTGAAATCTCACAGGAGGGTTGAAATCCTCACATACAGTAGAACGGGAGCTTCACGCAGCAGAGACTAGATCATTTTTGTCTCTGAATCCCCAGCAATCCAGCAGCGCTGGGCACCGGAGCCTTTAGGACATGCTTTTTGATTGATTGTGCCACTGGATGTAGTACCTGAATGACATCACAGATCCTTGAAGTAATATATAGAAACTCTAGTATTCTTGGGATTTTTTTAAGTGTTTTATTTTGATGTCATTTTCATTTCTGACTATACCTCTTCCTCTTCTCCTACCTAGCAAGCTAGCCAAAGATTAAAATAAGGGCAGAAAGAGTTTAGCAAAAACAGCCAACAATTAGCTGTACCTCACAGTATATGCAGCACCCTGTTCCTCTTTGTTTCTCATCTCTTCAGCAAGGTTGGTCAAGCCTGGTACCCACTAGACTGTGAGCCCTTTGAGGGTAGGGACTGTTTTTTACCTCTTTTTGTATCCTCAGTGCCAGTGTGTGGCACGTAGTAGGCATTTAATAATGTTTATTAACTGTCGATTGATTATAATTACACAATAGCCATTCTCATGAAGTTTTGGGGGGAAGAAGGTGGAGAGGATAGTGTTTTTTGTAGTTACATTATTGGAGCCATTGTTTATACTGTTTTCCTGGTTCTTTGTTTTGCATCAGCTCAGGTTTTCCTATGCTTCTCAAAATTCTTCATATTTGTTGCTTCTGACAGTGCTATTACATTCCTGCATCACGGTTTGTTTAGTCATTTCTCAGTCAGTAGGCCCCTACTTTATTTCTAGTTTTTGGCTTTCTGATGTTCTTTAATTCTACCATCCAAAGGAGGGAGTTGAGATAAGAGCCTGGGACTTGCCCAGACTCTTGCTCAGATAACTTGACGTTGCTTGGAAATGTGGTGAATACATCTGTGCATTCATTGGACAACCATTTCCTAAACGTCTTCTGTGTGAATCTAGGCTCCAAGGGGGAATAGAACAACCATTTCCATTTCTATAACACTTTAAGGTTTACAAAGCACTTTCCTCAGTAGTGCTCTGAGGTTAGTAGCTACACGTATTATTGCCCCTATTTTCCAGAAGACAGACTTAGGGAGGTCAAGTTACTTGCCTGTTCTTGTATAATTAGTCTTTGTTTGAGCTGGTCTTTAAACAAATCAGCCAACTTTTACTAGGCACATACTATGTTCAGTCCTCTGTCTGAGTCCCTGAGGGCTATTTAAAGTGAGCTAAAATTAGTCTCCACCTCTTTGGAGCTCAGTCTAGTTGGAGAATGAAGAGTAAACCCAGGTTGTCATGGTACCATGCAGAGTGGGTTAAGGAGGTCAAAGTGGGTCCCACCTCTCTTCTGACTTCTAGGTGCAGCGTTCTTTTCCCACTACACTCAGATGGTTCTGTGATCTTATCAATTTGGGAATTCCCTTCCAAGCGTGCCAACTGCAGCCCATCCGTGCCTGTACAACTCTTCTTTGTGCCCCCTTTTTTTTTTCTCTAAAAGCTTCTCCCTATGAAATCTCGATTCAGTAAGCATACTTCTTCCTCCAAGAGTCATTATAGGATGATCTGCCTATCTTCATGGATGTTGAAACATTGTATAAATGTGAGTTTTTATGATTCTAAAAAATTGTACTTCATATGGGTATGCAACTTAAGTGTGTGATTGTTAGGAACGTAAACCAAAATTCATACTTAGTTGATCTGACTATAGGGTTTATTGAGGACAAAGAAACCAATTTAATGGAAAAGGAGACACAGACAGTTCTACTTTATTGGCCCCTTTCCAGTTGTCTTAGAATTGGTTCAGTCTAGAGTCGACACTAATCCAACCGCTATATCCATGGTAAATGTTGGTTGCTGTGGGGTTTCGTACATAGATGGACAATGAATAGTCATGTCTCTTTCAAATCATTGGAAGGGTAAGCAGTCTCTTTGTACCTCATGCATAAGTCGTAGAAAGCTAAACTCAAGCTTGTTGGAATTCTTTTGGTATCAGGGCTCACAGATAACTCCAGCTGTGTCCATGTGCTCACAGATACTCCAGTTATATCTAATAGTCCCTCTTCTTCCTCTGAGGTGAGGGACTTTATCTAATCATCCTGTACCAGAGGGAAGCTGACCTTTGGGATGACTTCTGTTGTATTCTCCTTCTTCCTCAAATCTGAGTGGGCCACTAGAGTTCTGCTGCCATCCAATTGTAAGACATCTGGGTTTGGATTTCAGTGCTGCCGCCACTTACTAGCTATTTGTCCCTGAACAAATCTTTTTATCTTTCTCACCCTCAGTTTCCCCATATTTAAGTTGGTAAGAATAATCCTTGCACTACCTTCTTTACAGTATTGCTATGAGAAGAGCTTTTTGTAAATGTGCTTTTTAGGCCTGGGGAATAGTTATTAAAATGTTGTTCAGTCGTGTCCACCTCTTCGTGACCCCATTTGGAGTTTTCTTGGCAAAGATGCTAGAGTGGTTTGACATTTCCTTCTCCAGCTCGTTTTACAGATGAGGAAATGGAGGCAAACAGGGTTGAGTGTTTTTGCCCAGGGTCACACAGCTAAGTGTCTGAGGCTGGATTTCAACTCAGGTCTTCCTGACTCCAGGCCTAGCGCTCCATGCACTGTACCACCCAGCTGCCCCATTTATTAGAATAGCAGCTTTCATTTGTATGGTGCTCTTACAGATCTGTTTCATTGGAATATTGCAGCCCTGGGAAGTAGAGACTGTCCCAGTATTATCTCATTTTGTGGGAAGGCTAGTAAGGGGCAGAGGCAGCTCTAGAATGGGATCTTCTGACTATAGCATTCATTCCATTATGCAGGTAAATCTCCATTTTCTCTCAGCAGTTGTTCTTGATTTCTCCTCCAGAAAACTTCCTGCCCCTCATGCCAGGTACCTCTCCTATTAGATTACAAGCTCTTTGAGGGCAGGGGCTGTCCTTTCTCTTACTTGTGCTTATCACAGTGCCTGGCGCATAGTAGGTGCTTAATAAATGCTTATTGAATTATATTTTTAAAATGTGCCCCAGTGCCTCTCACACTATCCGCCTGCTGGTGGAAAATAGGCAAAGTTGCAAACATTGCCCTTTCCATTTCCTTTTTAAAGATCATTATTCTCCTGGAATCTAAGTTCCTGAGATATTGATCCCTTTCTGCTTCTCCCTCTTGCTTCCTAGGAGTTGTGCAGAATGCTTGCCAGGGGAGACTGTTCACTAGTCCCGTCACTGGCAGCAGAACATCCTTGTTTGGATCTAGAGAGAGGTTTTTCTTTCCTACCAGTTTCATGAAACTGGCTGCCTGGAGAATGAAGTGCCACCTTCTGCCCCAGTGGGTAGTTTTGTTCTTGCTGGAGGCAATATGTTGTAGTACAAAGAACCCCGGACTTAGAATTAAGTAAAGTACTGAGTTTTAATCCTACTCCCAGTTCCTTTATTAAGCTGAGCGACCAGGGCCAAATGACTTCCTCTCTCTGAATCTCCCTTTTGTCATCTGTAGAACTTAATTCAGAAAATTGTGAGAGTCTCATGAGGTCTAATGATGTAATAGAAACACTTTGTAAACATTCAAAATCAGTACATGCAAGTTAGCTTTTGTTACCAGTGATATTATTCTCATCTCCTCCTCTGGGAGGCATGGGAGATTCCCCACCACGGAATGTCTTAGGATGGAGGCTGGATGACCCCCAGGATGGTGTTTTTTAGAGGAGATTCCTGCTTCCAGTAGGGTTTGCATTCTGTGGATTCTAGCTCTTCTAGTTCTGAAATCATTTGAATAAAAGTGGATTTCTCCCAGGTTCCTTGGGATTGGGAGGAGAGAAGGCATTGTACTGAGGCATGACACAAAGAAAGCTTTCTAGCCTGGGGCATCAGGCCTCTCTCCTGGCTCTGCCACTGCCTGGCATGGCATCGGTCGGCTTCGCTGCCCTTGCAGGCTGCTTTGTCCATCTGTGAAATGAGGGAGTTGAACTAGCCGAACTCTGGTGTTCTTTTCAGTTCTGAAACTCCATAGGGCATGTGCCTTTCAGATGGCTACAGTTTGGCTCCACAAAGCGGGTACATGGATGCCCAGCACAGTAGACTAGTAGCTCAGGTTAGCGGAGGAGGGACTTTGCATCACAGCACAGCTACCCATCTAATACCGGGTCCCTGCCCATCAACAGCTGTTCCTGAGGGAAAGAAGGGGCATCAAGGCCCAGCGGGCCAGAGCTGTGAGTCACCCTGGACACCTGGGGAGTCTACATACATACCCCTCTACCAGCATACTTTTCAGTTTGCAAATAAGGTGACTAAATGTCCCTGCCCTTTGACCCAAAGTTCTGCTGCTACACACATATCCCATGGAGGTCAGTGGTAAAAAGTCCCCACATATCCCAAAATATTTATAGGAGCACTTTTTGTAGTAGCAGAGACCTAGAAACAAAGTGAATGCCCATTGATTGGAGCCATGGTTAATGAATATAAAATAATACTAATGATGAAAGATAGCATTTATGTAGTGTCTCCTACACTCCAAGCACTAAGCTCTTTACCAATATGATCTCACCTGATCCTCACAGCAACCCTGGGAGGTAAAGTGCTGTCACTATTCCCTTTCTACAGTTGAGGAAACTGGGGCAAACAGAGGTTAAGTGACTTGCCCCGGGTCAGGTAATTAGGAAGCTTCTGGGCCCAAACGTAAACTTGGGCCTTCCTGACTATGCTGTGAAGAAATGGCAAATATGAGGAATATAGCATGGAAAAACTGACATGATCTGATTCAGTGTGAACTAAGCAGAGCCAAGGGAACAATGTAGAGTGTCCACAAGCAATGGAAACAGAAGAAACGGAGCCCATAAAATAATCTAAAGTCAGTCTTGCTGAATTACAGAAAACAAGAGCTGTGAAGGAGCCTTGCCCCCTCCCCCTCCTCAGCAGAAGTGGAGGGTCCACATGCGTGAATCATTGCCCAGAATGTCAGGGTTTTTTCAATGTATCAACCAATTTTGCTGAATTTTTGTTGTCCTCTTCCCTTTAATACCCCTTCCCCCCTTACAGAGCTCTTTGTTATAAGAGATATTTATTTATTTATTTACGTCTCTCTGGGAGACGTAAATTTACATGATATACAAACAAAAAGTATTCATTAAAATCTATTTTTAAGAAAGAATCTAGTCAGCCCACTCACTTGTTCAATGAGAAACACCCCAGGAACTACAGTATAAAGTAGGAGGAGAGTAGTCACCTACCAGAGTTACCTGGAACCCTGAGTTAAAGACCTGGCAGCTGCTGCCCCTCTCAGGAACCCTCAACCTGCTATTGTTGGGACAGGTTGAGGGAGGAGAGAGACAGAGAGGCAGGGAGAGAAAGCCCAAGGGAGGGGAGCAGACCGTGCCTACCACAAGGCCAGTGATTGAGAGTCGGAGACTAAATTGGCAAGATCTCACTGTGGGGATGGTTTGGCCTTTTTTTTTTTAAGTCCAATCTCCGTAGTAGAGAGAAATTCCCTAGAAATGTGCCCTTGATGACTCAGTTTCTAAGTATGGCTCTTCTTAAAATCAGTGTTAGCGTTTTAGTTCTTGGGAACCACCTGTCTCCCTTCTCTGGACCCTGTACCCCAAGACCTTCATCCTTTCCCCTGAATCCCTGGGACACCCCAATGTAGAGTCCACCACGCATTGGCCAGGGCCCCATGCTTTACACTCAGCCATCTTTCCTCCCCGACTTGGTCCCTCCACCCAGCCAAATTAGCTCACTGTAGTTTCATTCCCTCTTAGAATTGATAAAATGTATTTTTTTCTCCGTTCTTTGTAGAAATGAGGGATCATTATACATAAGGTCAGACTTTGTTGAGATGTTGGTTAGTTTTGCTGAACTTTTTTTTTTCTTTTTAGTTTTTTTATTAGTGATAGCTCTTTTTTGCACTGGGGAAATAAATGTACTTTCCTCCTTTTTTAGAAAGGAAAGCTCGGCGGGTAGATCCCCAAATGTCAGTGATAGAAAAACAAAAAGCTGTGATAAAGCTTTTTGTAAAAAATGCTCTTGGCTCACACCATAACTGGCTACTATCCTTTGTCTGGTCCTCCCTTTGCCCTTTGTGTAACTTTCTATTGTGCCACTTCTTTTGAATTGTAAACTCCTCAAGGAACTTTAGGGGAGGGAGCTTCTGAGCTGAGATTTCATCAAGATGGAAACCCCCTATACTGATGGAGATGATGGGTCATTTTAAAATGTATAATCTGAGAGTTGCCTGAGGGACAGAGAGGTGAAGTAATTTGCCCGGAGTCACACAGGCCGGATGTCAGAGGCAAAACACAAACCCACATACATCATCCTGACTCTTCCCACCCCACCCTATCCCTTCCATGCTGCCTCCTCTTAGTAGGTATTTATTAAAAGTTTGGTTTACATTGATCTAAAATGATTCCATCATGGTGTAGTGGCAGGAACCCTGAATCTGGAGTCAGAAAAGTGGGGTTCAGATTCTGGCCCTGCTTCTTCCTGCTTCTGTGATCTCAGGTCAGTTCCTTCCCCCTTCTCTGGGTCTCAGTGGCCTCGGCCTGGAATGTCTCCCCATTCTCTCCCAGCTCTTAATCCTATTAGTTGGACCCCTGAGATCAATCCCACCATGAAGGTGGCCTCATGCTCTGTCTGTATTCTCCTCTTGAAGTTACCTTTTGCGTGCTGTAAACATGTGCAGAGTGGCAGAGCTGGAGGGGCCATTTGAGTGAGTTGGCTCTATGGGGCCTCTCCCTGCACTCTACAGTTCAGCCAAATTGGCTTTCTGGCTATCTATTGCCCACCTCTCTGCCTTGGCAGTGGTTGTTCCCCTGCCTGGAACGTTCTTCCTCCTCACCTCAGCCTCTTAGAATCCTTGGCTTCCTTCAAGACTGGTCAAATGTCATTTTCTACATAAAGTCTTTCCCCCCACTCCTTGTGTGTGTTTCATATGTGTGCATGTTGTGCAAACCTCCCTCCCCATTTGAACATAAACTCTTGATCTTTGGCTTATCTTTTGGTCTCCCTCCCCTCAAAGATTCTGTAGGGGAGGGGTTTAGGGATTGAGCATATTTCATTAAGAATACTTCCCTGGACCATTCAGTCCTGTCCTTTCCAAAGCAGCTGGAGCATTCCAGTTATTGCTTAAGGAAAAGATGCCTAAATTCTAAAGATACATAGATGTTCAACTTCCTGGATATTTGTACAGCTGGAATCCATGGGTAGAAGTGATGGGGTTTGCTGTGAACCTAAAAATTCCCCTTTTCCCTGAGTGGTCATTACCTTGTGCCCAAGGCAGACACCTGGGAAAGGCTTTGATGGGCTTTCTCTAGGAAAGTTTGCTGGGAAACTGGGTTTTTACTATTAGACAGACCAAGAAGGAAGCCAAGCTCATTCCTCCCAGGACTACTCACTGGGTTGGGCAATAGCCTGGGTCAGGCTGACCTCTCTTCAGCAGTGGCAGAGCTGAACATGTGCTGAAATTGGAGTCTAGAGGCTTTAGCTTGAAGGCCTGGCAGTATAAGTGATGTAAGCAGGTGACTTCTCTCTGAGGCTATTTGCTTATCTGCAAAATGGTTATATTTCTTCTCCTTGACTCATGTGGTATAAAGCTTTATGGAAAAGTGAGCTGTGCTCTGGGAGAGGGGACGGCTTCTTAACCTTCTTGACGTGGTTGAGGAAGTCCCCTTGCTCCCTGGGCCATGGTGCCAGTCCTGTTGGCCTTGGAAGGGGTGGTCACTGGTGTAGCTCATCCCAGTCTTTCTGGCATTGGAGACCATTGGGCTAACCAGAGCAGTTGGGCCGATAGCAGGGATTGTGTAGATTTGTTTGGGATGCTGCACTGTCTCCTTTTCAGCCTCAGTGGGTGTCCTGGTGCTCAGTCCACCTCAGACAGCTGATGAGGGATTGTCAGCCTGCTCCATGGCCCGGGCCCTTCCAGGTGCTGGGAGAGTTTTCTTGGGTCTGGTTCAGGATGTCCTCAAGATTTCAGACTGATTACTTCTGTTCTCCCTTGCTCGGGGTGCTCCCCTTCAGATACTCCACATCCACACCAGCCCACACAGTCCTTCCTCAGAAGCCACTGAAATTCCTCGCGAGCCTTTGTGTCCTTGTGTGTGAAATGGAAATAATCATAAATAAACAATAAATAAATAAAACAATACACAGCTCTCCCCACAGCTGTCACAGAGAGAGAATACCACAGTAGAAATTCACAGTGTTCTCATAATTATCGCCTGCCTCTAAACCAGATTTTCCACAGCTGCCAGAATAATTCTTTTGTCTTAGCTTTTATATCTTCTTTACAAACATACTGCCACTCCTCACCAAGTGAAATCTAAATTCAGCCTGGCATTCAAGGCCTACTGTCCTCCTTCCCCCATCCCTATCCAGCCTCATATTGAAATATTGCTCTCATCAGCATTCCTGTATTCACACTGGGTCATGGTACTTGTCTTCCCTCTGAACTTAGTGCACAAAGCTCTGAACATGGAGTCAAATAGACCTGAGTTCAAATACAGCCTTAAATATGACCCTGGGCAAGTTACTTCTTTCTGCCTCAGTTGCCTCATCTGTCAGAAGAGAATAATAATGGCACCTACTTCCCATGATGGTTGTAAAGATCAAAGAAGATACGTGTAAAGCACATGGACAACCTTAAAGTGCTATCTCGGTGCTGCCTCTTACTTCAGACCAGAACAGGCCTGGACCAGAAACTCCTCAAGGGCAGAGACGGTTCCTTTTTTATCTCCCTCATATAATATCTAGCACCTAATAGATCTTTAATGTGTTGCAAAGATCAACTGAGATAAAATTTGTAAAGCATTTTGCAAAACCTTAAAAAGCGCTACTTAAATGCTATTCTCATCGTATGTAGTGGGAGGAGCTGCGCTCTTAGAGTCCAGTAGCTTGGGTTTAATTCCCAGGCCTGGCACTTTCCTAGATATGTGAACTTAGAGGCCACTTAATAATTCTGAATTTCAGTTTGCTCTTCCGAAATGAGGATAATATTCCCCTGGCTTCCTGCCTTCCAGGATTGTTATGGAGAACACGATCTGTCAATCATTAATATGCCATGGAAATGGCCTGACACACTTAATAAATGCTTGTTGGTTAGTTATTATGCTTCCCATTTTTTTTGCCACTGCTGTATAATTTCCCTTCCCTCTACTCCGTGAATCTGTTTATCATTTCTTTGGGGCTTGGCTTCAGATCCATCTGTCCCCAGAAGCCTTCCATGCCTAATCTCGCCTGAGCAGGTGATTCCCTTCCTTTCTCTCCCTCAGCACTCATCTGTCACCTGTGTAACATCACTGCACAGTACAGAGACATTGAGCTTCACAGAGAAGTCTGAATTCAGGTTCCACCTCTGACTTGGGTGACCCTGCATAAGTCTCTTAGCTTTACATTGCCTTAGGCAGCTCTCTAAGCCTAGAACTTTCAGAGTACAAATCTGCATTGATAGACTAACTTTCTTCTTTGAGAGATCCCTATACCCAAAAGTCCAATCTCTCTACTCCCTTCTCCCTTGTAATGTTAATGGAATAGAAGATCTTCCCCACCAATTAATCAAAAGAGAACTGTAGCCGCCATACCTTCTTTATATTTGATTTCTCCCCTTGTCTATTGTTCACATTCCTGGAGGGCAGGAACTGGGTAACCCACAGTAGTCAGGATGGTCTTGGGCTTCCTGGTGCTTAGTAAATGCTCATTAAATGGGTGATATTAAATGTAAGCACAAATATGTGGAATACAAATCATCAGATCCTCTTTGATGCCAGACCATCTTCTTTTTTCAGGATTCCTCATACCTCGATGACATTTCCCTTTTGTCATCATCTGTTGGCTCCCTCTCAGATATCGCTGACTCTACAGATTTCCAGCCTGCTGAAAACCTCAACCAGACTCTCTGGGATATGAACACTCCATCACAAAACCAAGAAGAGGTCAGTTTTTAATGATGAATAGTGTTTAGAAAGCACTGAAGTGAGCATTGAGAACTAGCAAGGGTTCGCTTAAAATAAGACAAGACAGGCAAGCCCGATTTTCTTTTGTTGACAGTTACCAGACTGATAGATTATGAAAATGAGATAATAGAAGACCTGGCATGACTGAATTTCAGCAAGGCATTTGTCAAAATCATTGACAGTTTCTTTGTGAACAAAATAGAAATGTGGGATGGGTGGTAGTATACTTGGGTAGATTTGGAACTCATTAAAAAAACTGCTCTCCACAGCTATGCAGATTCAATCTAATGACCCTTTTCAAAATTTATTCCTTTCCCACTTTTCCCATGCACGGCACATAGTTATTTTGGTCATGTGCTTTCTGTAACAAAATGACTTAGAAGTTCACACCTCATGGGAGTTAAAAGAGACCTTGATATCATCTGATTCTGCCCCCTCTTTAGACAGATGAAGAAACTGAGACCAGAGAAACATAAGTGATTTGTCCAGGATCACTCAAGAGCTGGAACTTGCCCACTTCTTGCTGTGGTCTGGAGACTTGCTCCATACTTACCTCCCCTTCTCTTGCCAAATGGGTGACTTTGTGCTTTTCACTTTCTACACTAGGACTTCTCAAAGGGAATTAAGCTACTTATTTTGAGAACTGTCTTATCTTTTTGCCAAATACATGTGTGGTTTTTGTCAAACCTACTCAGCTTTTCTTAGGGAGCCTAGAAAACGTGGAGATCTGAGGTTGGCTCTGGTGAGATTGACTGGCTTTCTTTTTTTCCCCAACTTTTTTAACATTTTTATTTAAAGTTTTGAGTTCCAAATTCCATCTCTCCCTCCCCTCCCTTCCTGCCTCCCTGAGATGGTAAACAATCAGATAAGGTTATACGTGTGAAATTATGTAAAACATTTCCATATTAGCCATGTTGTATAGGAGGACTCAAATAAAAGAAAAAAAGTAAAACAGTGAAAAATAGCATGCTTCAGTCTGTATTTAGACCATCTCAGTTCTTTCTGTGGGAGCAGATAGTATGCTTCATCATTAGTCTTTTGGGATTGTCTTAGATCACTGTATTGCTGAGAATAACTAAGTGTTTCACAATTCTTCATTGAACAATATTGCTATTACTGGATACAATGTTCTCCTGGTTCTGTTCACTTCCCTTGCACTTCATGCAGGTCTTTCCAGCTTTTTCTGAAATCATCCTCCTTGTCATTTCTTATAGCACAATAATATTCCATTACATCCTTATACCACAACTCATTCAGCTGTTCCCCAGTTGATGGGCATCCCTTTGATTTCCAATTCTTAGCCACCACAAAAAGAGCTGCTATCAATATTTTTGTACAAATAGGTCCCTTCCCTTTTTTTTTGGATGTCTTTGGGATAGAGATCTAGCAGGGATATTACTGGATCAAAGGGTATGCAGAGTTTTAAAGCCCTTTGGGCATAGTTCCAAATTGCTCTCCAGAATGGTTGGATCAGTTCACAACAAGTACATTAGTGCCCCAGTTTTCCCACATCCCCTCCAACATCCAGCTTTTTCCTTTTTTGTCATATTATTGGCTGGGTTTCTTAAGCATGGCCAGAGATGAGAAGTGCCCACCTTTGAGAAGAAGCCATGACATGTTAGGAAAAGCCTTCCAGTTGGAGGAGACCTAAGTTCAAGTCCTGTAGCTATGACATGCTAACTTTGTAGTTTGGACTTAGAAGACCCGAGTCTAGGTTCTGACCTGACAGAATTTGTATGACCACAGGCAAATCCCTTACCCTTTCTAAGTCTGTTTCTGTGTCTGTAAAATGGGTATAACAATGCATTGTATGACCTTGAGAAAATCCCCTCTCCCCACTACCCAAGGTTTTCCACATCCATAAAATGAGAATGTTGGACTGAATGGTTTCTGAGATTCCTTCCAGTTTGAACCATTATCCTAAGAACAAGCATTAAGTGCCTACTGTCTGTCAGTCACTGGTGCTAGGCCCTAGGAATATAGAGGCCTCCAAGGAATGGCACTTCTCCTCGGGGAACTTACACTCACCTGAGGCACAAAAACATTCATGACAGTAAATAAATAGAAAATATATACGATGGAAATGCAAAGAAATTTGGTTGTAGCTGAGAAGGCACTAACACCAAAGGGTGGATAGAGAGGGGAGGGAGCAGGAGTCAGGAAAGGCCTTGTGTGTGAGATGGTGCTTAAAGGAAGCCAGAGATTCCAAAAGGAATCAATCTGTAGAAATCGTTCTGCTCTGAGCCACTTGATTTAACACAAGGGCCCACAGGGCCAGGCACTTTAACCTTATGGTCAGATATAATGGCATTTAAAACAAACAAGCAAAAAGTACCCGCAAGTTGTTATTTTCTCCAGTAAGCTTCTCTGGTAATTATGACTCAGTCTTCCAGTAACGGGTGGGTTTTTTTCTTTCTTTTTTTCTTTTTTTTAAGAGAGAGAGATTTTTAATGTATGCTTTACTTCTCATATTTCTTTGGCCTTTTGATAGGGTTGATGGCTGTAGACTGACCCACCCTCTAGCCCTAAGCTGTAGGAATGAAGAGACAAGCCCAGTGCCCAGAACAAGAGCAGTGACAGCCCCGCTTACGAGTGTTGGGCCTCATCCTGGAGCACCGTGCTCAGACCCGAGCATGGCCTCATCTCAGTGGTGAGGGTTCTCCAGCAGGGTTACATAAACAAAGGTCCATTAAAAGAATTGCGTATGTGTTCCTTAAAGAAGAAAACAAAGTTAGGGAGACATGGTCGGACTCTCCTAGAGAAGAGAAAAGACTGGTTCTTTGTTAAGTTCTGAGAGAGGTCACTAGTAGAATAATAGTACAAAGGGTACTTGATTTGAAGACAGGAGACTCGGGTTCAAAATGCAGAATCAGAAGGGGCAGGTAAGGCGCTGGATGCCCTTCTCTCTCCAAGCAGCAGGCTCAAGACATCCCACTTTAGCTCTGATTTTGTCCCTCCTTGAGGCCCTTGGCCATCGTCCAGTCCTGCGGTGTCTCGCCTGCTCTCTGTGATCTTTCCCAGGTGGCTAACTCATCAGTCACATCCGCCGGTTCTTTCAGTCCCCAGGAATGTCGTCTCTCTGGACCTGGCGACCTGGGCTCCTTCAGAGCAATTATCTCCCTGCTGATCTTGGGGATCAGCCCACGATTAGCTGCTTCTGTTCTGACCTTTCCAGTCTGTCAGTTATTGTCCTTGACACAGGAAGCAGAAGTAAGATTGGAAATGAGCAACTCTGCCTTCCCTCCATAATCCTTTGTTATCATCCCATCTACCCTGAATAGCCTGTGAGCTTCCTGAGTGCAGTGACTTTGTTTTTCTACCTCCAGCACTAAGCATCGTGCTTTGGATATAGTAAGTGCTTAATAAATACTTTATTCTTCATTTGCTCATTCATTCAGCGCCCCCTCCCCCACCCCCATGGTTTGTTTGTTTTTTTTAACTTTTAACTTTCTTTCACCAACCTCAGTTTATTTTGAGCTTGAATGTTTCTGGTGCTATTCTTGCCAGGCCTTGTGATGCTTTTGCAGTCCTCCTCTGTTTTTGGCCCTTTCTCTCATCTTCTGTTCATGTCTTTTTAAATCTAGGTTGCTCGTGTGAGTTTCTGTATGTCCACGTTAACCTATTTGAACAGGTCTCCCCTTCTTCTCTGTTCCCCTCATCAGAATTATTTCTCTTTGGACATAACAGTTTCATTCCTGAGAGTTTCCTCTCCCTCCTTGGTTGACATATCCAGTAAAACTGTAGTGCGTAAGATACCCTTGATTCTCCCTCTGAATGCTTTAAGATCAGCTTTCCCCCAATCTACAATGCATGTCAGACTCAACCCAGCTTCTCCTTTCCTCTTTTCCAAATTCTAAAACAGAGTAGTTGTCATCACTGTGGCCACCAGCAGGTTAGATTTTCTCGGTGAGAATCAGCTCCAGAACAGCTCTTCTCATTGGCCCTTCTAGCAAATGGCATGCCTTGATGTCTACTTCCCAAAGTCCTCATCTGTTTCCTCCCTCAGTCTAAGTGGTTTATAGAGTTAGCCTCCGTGAGAATATCCCTTCTGTTTCTGCTTCCGTTGATCACTCAAACATTCTTCACTATGCTTCTGCACTCTGGGTCCTGGATTTCTTCACATGAGTGCTACATGTAGAATGCTTTTATCTATATTATTACTCACTTGCCCCCTTTCTAAACCATCTCTCTCCTTTTGGATAAGGTGTACTCTTCCAGAACTATATTTCATTGATAGATTTCATCTCCTCAAGCCTCGGATGTCAAAGGGAGCAAATTTACATTGTTGTTATCGGATCTCTAGACGGAACACCCTTTGCCCTAAGGGTCCAAAATGTGAGGAGGGAGGCACTTACTGGCTTATAGTGCCTCGTTGCCCTTTAGGGTCCCTTTGCCGTAGTCCAATATGTCTCCTCCCCACCTTTCCAACCCCAAGGGCCAGATTGCTCCCTCCTCTCGTGACAGCACCCACGATTGGATTGCTCTGTATTCCATGCCATGTTTTTGACTCAGGACAAAACATCTTTAGTTATAGCTCTTTCTTTAAGTGATCTTGCTTGTTAACTTTATTTGGGACATTTGTGTATGGGGATCTGAGGGCATAGAGATTTTTTTTCTTGAGTGGAGGCAGGCTTCTTTCTTGGATGTTTTCTCTGAATTTCTAGATGTCGACTTCTACTCCTCACATTGTAGCTGCTTTCTCTGGAGTGTAGCCTGGAATATTTGTCAATAATTTTCTTCACCCTCCTTTTTCAGTTTAAATTAAGCTGAAATTAAAATTTTAAGACTAGCAAAACACATTTCTAAGCCCAGTGTCTTTCTCCTCCCCCCACATTAGATACAGACACTACAAATGGACAGTGAATTGGGCTCACAATTGAATAGGAAAGTGGGTTACAGTGCCTTTGATTAATCACAAAGGCCTTTTAATAATCTCAAGTTTCTCCCCGAAAGAAAATCACATCTGTTTAATACCAATACTTTTCTGATATTGTACAACTGCAACTGTAATCTCCAAAGAATTGAAGTTGAGGATTGTCCAAAGGGCAATCGGGAAGTGCCTGGTGGGCATGAATGGGTGCAATGCACTTGCCATATAATGCAAGTAATAAATTATTAAAGAGCAAAGCAGAGAATGTTATCAAAAAACATAAGTACCAAAAGTGGGCTGGTCATATGATGTGAGCAAGGGGTGACTAAAGGATAGCTTTTGGTAGCATCAGAAGAGTCGAGCAAAGCTTCCAGTATCTTTGGTTGATTCTCTGTGGCAAACCTAGGGGACGTATGTAAAATGCTCAGTAAGATAAGCAGCCCTGAATTAGTTCTGACAGCCTCCTTGGAGGGAATACCCATATTAATGAGATTATAGATCCATGTATTTTTAGGTACGTTCCATCCCTGGCCAGAAGCTTGTCATTACTATGTCTTAAGCCAGAATTCAGAAATCTGAATTTCACTGTCAAACATGATCTTCTTAACCAGCTGTCTACATTCCAAATTTGACTCTGTCTTTTGAAGCCCTTCTCTTCAATTGGCAACAATGGCGAAAGCATCACCTGGTTTCCCAAAAGCTTTAGTTTTTTGCCTAAGCTTGATAATCTTAACTCACTCCATATGAGGAAGTACTTTCAAATAGCTTTCTATCTAAGAATGTATTAAGCTGCTTCGTGAGATACTAAGCGCCTGGGCCCTGGGCCCTGGTCCCCTCAAGTACATCCTGTCATGGATGTTATAGAGATATTCCCACAGTATGTATGGCTTTGGACCTCTGTGAGGTCCTATCCCACTCTGGGACTCTCTAAGTGAATTTGATAGCCCAAAGAGCCATATCACCTTACTCCCTTGTCTGATTCAAATGAGCCTATTCCTATGTTTTTATGTTTGGTTTTTTGTGAAAACCCAATTCCATCAGACTTCTGAATCTCATCTATTCAGTCTTCTTCCTGGCTATAAGCATTAACAGGGTCCTTTTTTGATAGGGGAAACTGATCTCAGCACATAGTCACATCAGACTGGTGGCTAACAGTCTGAGGATGTCTCCCAAGGACACCAGTTTATACTGTCTGCAGCTCATAGAGCAATCACACATTCCAGCTTTCTTCTGTGCCTTTCTTGAATGAGGTAGAAGGGGGAGGCAAGCTAGCACCTGTCCTCCCTGTTTGCCTTTATCTGAGGAGGCTAGGTGCCCTGCTGCTTATTGGATATGACGTGGACCTTGTCCTCATCCCCCCTACCACGCCCCCAGGAACTTGATGACGTGTCAGAAACTGTACTCTGGCTTCTCTAGTAAGTAAAAAAGATGCTCCAAACAGCCCTCTCTTCCCTCTTGCTCCTGTTTCTTAGGGATATTTTTAGCTTTGAGTGAAGTTAAAAGATCACTGGATTTGACATTAGACAGCCTGTTTTGGAATCTGCTGTGAGCAGAGGCTCAGACAGGTGCCTTATCTTCGCTCCATGGTCCACCTGAAGAGGGAGGCTCCTTGATGGAATTCCCCATTCATTTGGAATGCACAGGTTTCTTGACAACTGGCAGCCCTGAGAAGCCAGTGAGGAATGCTATCCTCCTGAACCTGAGTCAAAGGGAAGGAGACATAGTCTTAGAATCCCTTTCCCTAAGGAGATGATTATCTTTCTTAATGAGAAGCAGCTTGAACTGGGAACCAGAGGAGTCTCACCTCGCCAGCTCTGGTACATATCAGTTGCGGTACCTTGGGAAAGTCACTGCACTATTTGCTCAAATCCCATCACTTTCTCCTTTGGCCCACCTCAGTTGTACACTGGGATGGTCACACCCTGAATCTCCCCTTTACTCACCAGTGTTCCACTTCCCTAATTACACGCTCCCAAATCCCTCTCTCTGACCCTAACCTCCCATCATTCCTTATGCCTCTTCTTTTCCCTCATCATGGTCTCCAATCCTTCAGCCCCTCAGTACTATCTCAAGGTATTACCCCATCCTCTGAATTCACTTCAGGGCAGCTAGGTGGTGCAGTGAATAGTGCCAGGCTTGGAGTCAGGAAAGACCTGAGTTCAAATCCAGCCTCAGACACTTACCAGCTGTGCCGTCCTCGGCAAGTCACTTCACCCTGTTTGCCTCAGTTCTTCATCTAACAAATGAGCTGGGGAAGGAAATGGCAAACCTCTCTAGAATCTTTGCTAAGAAAACCTCAAATGGGGTCACGACTTCAACAACAAACAAAAAATTCACTTCTCTTTCCCAATGTGGAGCTTAATTAGTTCAGCTCCACACTTGAAGACCTTAAACCATCCTTTGTCAAACCCACACCTGGATATGTCTCACCACCCACCTCTTCCACTCCTGCTCACACAAGCTCTAAACAGAGCTGGAGGAAGACATACAACTGGGCTGGCTGGGGACACCACCAATTAACGTTCTTCAGACCTCTGGCCTTCGTGGCCACAAAGCCGTCCTTTTATTCCTCCATAATTGATTCCTATCCAGCTCCCCACACAAGTTGCTCTAAGCCTTTTCTTCTCTTCTCGAGCCTCCCACCTGCCTGTCCCTGTACTCTTCCATCTAAGGACCTCAGCTGAGAGAGATACATCGTTGCAACATGGTGGCTTTTCTCCCCAGGCTCCTTCTTCTTCCTTTCTCTTCCTCTCCAAAGCCCTCGCCATCATTCGGTGCCCTCTCTCCATTCTTCCAGTCTCTGATAACGAGGTAGGGCCTTTTTCTGTCCTTTTAAGCATAGATCTGGCCATGGCCCTCTTCTCAGTAAACTCTTCTAGTTCCCCATTGTCTCCAGGATCAAGTAGAAATCCCTTTCAAGCCTTTTCTGACGTGGCCCTCAGCATTCCTTCTTCCATACTCAACAATCTAGCCAAACTGACCTCCTCTTGGTTCCTCACACAGAACATTTCATCTTTTGTTTCCAGCTGCTGCCAGGCCTGGAACACCCTCCCTCCTCCTCTGAGCCTCATGACATCCCTTGCTTCCTTCTCCCCCAAGCTTTTCCCCGATCCCTCCGACTGCCCGCACCCTCTCTCAAACTACCTTGTCCTTTACTCACTTGGATTTCTCTTGTGTTTATTCCGTCTCCATTTGGTGCATTCTGAGACGTGTATATTATATGCATTTCTCCTGATACACTGGAAATCCCATGAGGGTAGCAAGTGTTTTCCTATGTTGTCTTTATCTCCCCAGCCCCTGTGACACATAGCAGCCCTGTAGTAAATGCCTGTGGTCGATTCCCTCACTTGTAAATTGAGGGTATTGTTACTTGGACTATGCTGCCTACCTCATAGGTGGTTAGGAGAAAAGCTCTCTGGCATTTTTGAGCCTTACAGAAATGGGAACCTCTGGGGAGCCAAGCACTGGGTGGGGCCAGGCAGCCCCAGTGACAGCACACTCACAAACAAAATACCCTCTGGCCTTGCCTCTTAGTCATGATGGATGACTATTACTAGTGTGACTGCCCCCTCCCTCCCAGACTAGAGCCAGGTTTCACACATGAGCTTTGGATCCTAATTTTCTTGTCTAAGGACATCTACTCTTTCCTTTTTGTCAAAAGAGCCCCTTTGAATGCAAGTGTCAGTGACTGGGAATCACCGGGAATGGCCAGAGTCCAGCAGGGGTATGGACCTGGTATGATAAAAAGACCCAAACTAAGTTCCTGTCAAACTTCAGAGGGCTTTAGAAGGCTGGGGCAGCTGTGCAGAGAGGAAACAAAGGCTAGACTTTACATTTAAGGCATATATTAAAAAAAAAACTGCATAATAGATGTTCACAGTTTCATATACCATACTCCTCTTTTCTTTATGTAATAGAAATGCCCATGTATGTTGATGTTTACATCCATAATAAAAAAGGAACAAAAGGGCTGGATTTGGCATCCAAGGACCTGGGTTCAAATCCTGACTTTGCCGTTGACCCTCTATTTGATCTTGGACAACTCACGTCTTTTCTCTGGGCTTCAGTTTCTTTTGTAAAATGAAGGAATAACCTCTGAGACCCCCTTCCATTGTAAACCCTGTGATTCTCTAGCCTGGAAGGAGCTTTTCAGCATAGAATCTGGAATACTCATGGTGACGGGTTGAGTTGGAGGACAGACAGGGCCCTTTGGACACAGGATGGCAGAGCCAGGAGGTCCCTTATTGATTATCTGGTCCATCCCTCCTTTTCTATAGAGAAAGAAGCCTTGCTGAGGCCCAGCAAGCTGAAGTGATATGTTGGAGACCAAACCAGTAGTTAATGCAGAGGTACAGTCACCGGAGATGTCGGAGGCTTCCTCTGTACCTTCCCTGAACCTTATAATAATAAGTTGCTTTACAGTTTTGCTAAAGTAGGAGTATGTGAGTGATACATCGGCTGCTCCTCTGCTTCTCACAGAGTAAACCAGATAACTCTTAGAAAGGGGGCAAGCCCCCAAGATCTAGCAGCTTCTACGTTAAGAGATCAAAGGGCTTGGAATGCGATATTCCGGAGGTCAATGGAGCTAGGATTAAAACCAAGAATCACCTACCCAGCAAAACTAAGTATCATGCTCCAAGGCAAAATATGGACTTTCAATAAAATAGAGGACTTTCAAGCT